>VDFB02000017.1:508176770-508312472 GCA_007258455.2 Sequoia sempervirens | reverse complement strand
TAGGTGCCTACTAAAGTTGTAAAGGTTTGGATATTCCTTGTAGGTTGTGTCCTACTAAATTATCTAGTTGTAAATCTGTAGGCTGGTGCCTACTTTGTAAAAATCATTTCAATAAAAGTGGTGTCAACTTGTGTAAATTGGTTCATATCAAATAGTTGATGTATGTTTAAGTTTGAAGTTGATAAAAGTTTGTTGATATACTGATTCACCCCCCCCTCTCAGTATATCTTTGTGCTCTTCAGATATTGATCCACAATCAAACCATATCACTAAACCTATGGAGCATCAATTTGTAAAAGACTCCACTTAGGCCAATAAAAATAATTTGGAGGCAAAAGCAAGTATTGTAGTGGAGTTAGAGATGAAAGTAAAGGTAATGGGACAACCTGCTCTTTCCACTTCCAAGAAACTTCTATGGCACAAAAAGGAACAAGAAAGTAGTGTTGGGGCCATCAAATCCCCTCTTGCAATGTATATTGTAGTCAATGGATTTTCTACTATATATTAGGTTTTTTAACTTTAAAATTATATCCAGCCAGGTTTCAACCACTGTTCTAGAGGAATACATATCCAACCCTTCAAGCACAGCTCCACACATCTTGTGTGATTCAGTAAGCTAGGGACAGATGAAATGTGCATTGACAACTTATCCTTAATGTCTCTAGGAATTTTTGGGTCATCTATGACATGTTCCAAGGAAGTAGTTTATTTTTCTTAAGTTTGGGGCCCATCTACACATCAAACGCTTAAAGGGTATCCAAACCAACCCTACAATGTCCCAAAGCATGTTGGTAAATTCCTCATCATATTGAGCATTTGTAGACATCTTTGGCAATCAATTGTTATTAAGGCTATAGGAGCTCACAACGATTGTGTCTAATAAGAACTCTAATAATTGAGCTTTCTGCTAAATGCTTGCAACTTAAGATTTTTTCATGGTTCAAATATGATTTTCATAGTCTCATTTCCTCATTTCAGAGGATTCTTGTTACAATCATTTTCATGTTTATATAACATACATTCAAATATTCCCTAATGGGTAGACCATTGCTTAAATGATAAAAATGCTACGATGCCAAAGCAAAGCCCCAAGTTCAAGTCCCAATGAAACATGATAAAATGATTGAAATTAGGTAATATATTGTATCCAATTCATTGAGTTTGGCAAACGCCAACAGACAAGATTGGATGTAATTCGCAAGTGAATTTAGCATAAAAGGTATCCTTCAATCATGGCAACTAAGCCAAAGGTTACCTTACAAAGAGAAAGTATCAAATTAAAAAAAATCACATATTACATATTTGTATTTGTCAAAATCAAATTTGCATGTTCATTGACATAAATGAAAGGTTTTTAAAAATTACCATGTTTATACGTGCAATGCAACTCTTTAGAAAATAGAATGCTTGATGTTATTTAATTATGCAAAAGAAAAGCTAAAAAATTTGTAAAGATTTTTTTTCTGCTTTCCCTTTATCCTTTTAGGATCAGGTTTTTGCATAGTTGCCGGGAGACGCGTCTCGAGAGGCCAGCGTCACCCAGGCGAGCAGCGTCAGACACCTGATGCGAGCGTTTTTTTGGATTGGAGCTTCTCAAAGTCTCGCCCGTCTCCGTCTCGGTCAAAATTACTCCCACGAAGTCTCCACGGCCTCAATAGCCGGGTTTCCATTTTCCAAACACGGTGGCGTGCGGTTCGCGAGTTTTATTTCTGGGAAGAGCAGCGCCCGATTCGCGAGGTTTTCTTGACCCGAACCGCAGCGTGCGGAAGAGCCAGAGCTGATATTAGATTTTAATAATATTAATGCTAATAGTATATAGATCATATAATATTATAGATTCTATAATATTAATAATAATAGATATTATTATATTTTAGATTGAATAATAATAATATATCTTGATAATATAGTTATATAATATATTTTAAATTTTAATATATAATTTTATAAATAAATTAATAATAAATGTATTAACTAATAAATTTAAAATTGTGTAAGATTTTTATTATTAATAATTAATTTATATTAATGTATTAGAAATTTAGAAATTATATATTTATAATTAATATGTTTATATTAATTTATATATTTCATTGTTTTATTAGTTTTTAAAATAATTATTATTATTATTAATTATTAGTTATTATAATTTAAATTATTTTTTATGTTTCATTGTTTTATAATATTATTAATTTTAGTAAAATATTATATATATAGTTTATTATATTTTGTATGGACATACCCATACCCAACCCCCCCAAAAAATTATCGTACCTACGTATCTGTACCCGTGCTCGTACCCGATTCGGCAACTTAGAAGAAAATAGCTCAAACGTGATTTTTTAAAGAGAGAGCCGTCATTTAGCACGCGACTGGAGAGGGCGACGACACTGAGGAGTGAAGACTAAACCATAACTGGTAAGTCATATCAGTTTGAAACTTTGAGTTACAGTGTTTTTAAAATTTATTTTTTCCAACTCTCTCGTGCTTATCCGTCTCTACTCTCCAACTCTCCTGTGCTTGGTGAATGTGAAACACTGAAATGGCGACTGAAAAGTCTTTCTTTTTTTATTTTCATTTTTCATAGACTATTTTTTCATATTGTTTTGAAAGTTCAATGTCATTATATTTTCAGATTTTCTATATATTATTAATTTTTATATTTAAAAAAAAATGGCGTCTCCAAGTACCCCCGTCTCCTATTTTCAAAAAAATGCCGTACCGGTACCGGTACCAGTCTCCCGTACCAGTACCAGTACCAGTCTCGCGGCAACTATGGGTTTTTGTAATTCTGGACTTGTTTTCGGACTACTTGTATGCTGAAGAATGCTCAAGGTGGTATGGGGGATCCATATGCAGGCTTCAATGTGCATGAAAAATTTCAAAAACAGAGCATTTTGCCCATTTTGGCACAATCATCAGTTTCCACACAGAGTGAATACAGAAATGCCACAGTGAATTCATCATCTACCACAGCAATATCTCTTCTACCATGACAATAGTGAAATCGCCTCTCTATCAGAAATGGAAAATTCATCATAAGAAGTTATGGGTGTCCCATGACATTCCATTTCTCAAATTTTCTCTTCTTCAGCTTTAGTTCAAAGTTTTGGTCGAAATCTGCAAGAACTTGAAACTGTCATGGCAGCAGAGTGCAGGGGAGTGTTTAAAGAATTGTTTTGGAGGTAATTAAATCTTAGACAAAGGAATTAGAGCTCTGTTTTGCAAGCCCAAGGTCTGCCACCTCATTATAAATACGGAATACCACTTTGAAGCACAAGTGAGACTGTGCTCGCGTTTTCAGCAGGAGTTTTTACCCACAAGTTGTTTCTCAAAGGTAATCGTGTTTTATTGATGGTGTTGCTCTCTATTCTGTTTTCATTTCCCCTTGTTCAGTTATCTTATCTAAATTCAGTGTTATTTCTCTCTGAAACTATGAATTAAAAAACCATTGTTAAGCAAAGCTAGTAAAGGAATATCCTTTTGTTTATGGATAATCCCCAACATTTAGGAAAAAGAATTGTGTAACCCACATCAGCTCCCCACATACTAAAATCGTAGACAAATGGTAGGCTTTGATGAATAGCCAATAGGATGCCTGCTAGCTTGTAATTGATTAAATGTGTACCTTAAATAAAGGATGTAACAGTAAATTTGCTATAGCGCAATTTACTATCCTTTATGTTTTTCTAATTTGTAAAGTCTTTTTCAGAGTCCAAATCAAGCCAAGCTTCTGCACTATGCCTGGTAGCCCACTATCCATATAAATATGCTTCAGCAAAAGATTTCCTTAGATACTGTTTTTTTGGTTTTTCCTAAAGATTAAAGTTAAACCATGACATCTGTGGCATACTGAACGCAATATCCATCCCAATAATTACAGTACTGCATGCCCTATGCACTATCACAATAATTACAGTGCTGTCGCATACTGATTAGGTTTTGTATGACCCCATGGAAACTAATTACAATACATAAAATTGTAATGTACCACAAATTTAAATTGTGAAACCAACAAAAAACAGCAAAAAGAAATACCTAGAAAATAACACATATGAAAGCAATCAGCATATCCTCAAATCCTTAAAGAAAGAAATTATATTAATGTCCACAAGTGGGGACTCAAGAGTGCATCAGTATACATAGAAAGTTCTAGGATGAGAAAATGCTAGAGAAACCCAAAAAAGGATAAGAAACAAATACAAAAACATAAAATGGTTGTGGACCACTAACACGTGGTCAAGAAACCAATATAAATAGCCAAGTAGAGAGAACAAAATCCCCAAAGAGCAAAGCTGAGGAGTACTACAGAGATAAGAGGCAAGCCTCAATGAATATCTTTGTCCAAGACTGAAATGGAGGAGACCTCAACAGATCATCGAAAACTATGCAAGGATTGATACAAGATCTAATAGTGCTCATCAAGGAGTGTGAAGTAGCTTCTAGTCTATCTACATCTATGTGTGAAGTAGTGGTATTGAAAGGTCGCTTAGAGTCATCAATCTCCTAGATGGGTTGGAAGGAGGAGGTAATCAACCCAGGGGGTTGAGGATCCCTAGACTCCCTGCCAGTATCTATGCTGAAGGGTGACTACCTTCTATAGATAAAGGGCCAGGCACCACTGGTCTAGATATCCAAAGAAAGTAGATAGAGCATTCACTAATTCCCTCTAGGCAGTAGTATCTCCCTTGAATCTCATAGTAAATGGGACATTTGAAGAAGTGTTCCTCAATCTCCACCTCCTAGAGAGAGAAAAGAAAGTGAATCTGGTCCTGGTGATGAATATGATGATCTGTTCCAGCTCCTAATTGGTGGTGGGAACACACCCTTAGTTGGCCAAGGGGAAACCTCAAGTTGGGTGACCAATGACACTAGAGATAGTGACGATGACATAAGATACCATCCTCCAATTGTAAGAAACGCTTTGCATATAAAGCAAGCTTTGGGATGAGCAGCACAAGAGGGGAGATCCCAATCACTTGGATGTATTGTTTGTAAGTGTCCTCTCTAGCAGCTCTACTGATGGTCTCCTTTGAAGGAAGGAGTGAAGCAAGAGCATACAAGGAATACATAAAAGGAAGTAGTTGATCAATCAAAATTTTGATAGAAAGGAGCAAGCTAGTCTCAAAGTACCAACAATATTGGAGTATATTGGAGTTGGGAGCCCAATGAAACAAGTTTCTTAAAGGAAAAAAGAGCTAAGTATGGATACCTCTCATGACAAAAAGTAGAATCCCCCATGGATCTAAGTATATGAATGTAGAAAGTAATTTGGAAGATAGTCTCAAGATGTAGCAGCTAGGCAGCAAACCCTGCCTCAACAATGCTTTGAGGAACAACCCACCTGCAATGAATCATGTGCTATAACATAAGAGTCTAGACCGTCTCAATATAAACCCAATCAATAGATCCCAAGCCAAGTCCCCAAACTTCAGACCCATATAAAATTGTAGGCTTAATGATTGTATCAAAAACGCTCATCTTTGAAGGGATATCATGGAGTGGATATGGAAACACAGATGATCCAAGGCAAAGAAAGGCATAGCCCTTGCAAAGATGTAAATGGCACATGAGCTTCACGCTGATGAATGGACCAAAAAATTGGACTCCCAAATATTGTAAGTCAATGTGACCTCCAAAGTAGCGCACTTGTAGAAAAACTAGAATCTGAAAAGAGAATGTTTGGAGATGTTAAAAATTATGATCTTAGTTTTACTAAGGTTGACCACGAGCTAGTAAAGTTCGCTGAAATGAGCAAGGGCATTAAGTTGTCATAGTAAGCCTTTGGCAAAATGAAAGAGGAGACCATCATTACCAGTATGGCTATACCCACCTCATGTAAAATACAGCCATCATCCATAGGAGCATGTTACCAAAGAAACTCCTCCAATTCATCAATGTAAATGTTGAAGAGGGTCAATAAGAGAGGAGACCCTTGTTTGACCCCAATGGTATTGTACACAAAGTTTAAAGACCATGAGAAACATGGAACTGCCCAAAAACTGTCTCATAAAGCTTCCAAGCTGCAGTGATGAGAGGATCAAGAATACTAACATCATGCATCTTCTGGAAAAGTGTCTTCAAACATGTTGAAGGTCTTCCTGAAGTCTATAAAACAACAAAAGACTTTGGAAGACTGATGACAAGCCTCCTCAATAATAGCCCAAAGTGTAAAAGTATTCCAGGCATAGTTACCAGGTTCAAAAAAATTGATTTGTTTAAGAGGCCAAAAAGTTTCAATAATCCAGAATTTCAAAAAAAAATTGAAAATTTCTATGGGAGTTGAAAATCTGGACTGAATCAGACAAGTCCAATGGGTTCAAAAAATCCTGATCCAGCAGTATTTGAACCAATTCGGCTGGATCTAGTAACTATGATTCCAAGCACCATTGTAATAACCTCACACATTCTCTTTTCTCCCATATCATTTTCAGAAAAGGAGTTGCAGCCATAATGTGTGTTTATTCTTCAAAGAATAAACAGGCAAAGGAAGAAATTGAACATTGATCTATTTCTGCTCTCGGAACAATTTCCTTTGTATCTTTTGACCTTTTCGGTGGGAAATGAATGAAAAAGAGGTGAGCTAAAGTTTGATCTAAGATTTCATCAGTAGTTGCAATGATAAAATGCTTGGTTTTTTGGAGAGAATAGGTTGATGTTGACTCACTCTCTGACTGACATTATTTGATCCTGACTAGAAAACTCTATCTGCAATAAGTTATAAATGCTTCCGGATAATTTCTTGAAAAGAATTCTGTCACTTTTTCCTCAATTTTTTCCAAATATTTTTGCTCAAACATATTTCATATTTTTATGAACCTCTCATATTTAGTTTTCTATGAATATGGGTACTATGGTGGCAATGATAAAATGAAGAATAATGATAAAATTGTAAACTGGAAGCAAAAATGCACCAGAAATTAAACAATTTTCTAACAATTACACTTGCAATCCCAAGGATATCTGCAATTCTGCATTGCATACAATTCATTTCATGCTTGATTTTCCTCTCAATTACCTAAGGCCCATTGTTGAACTCTAAGAAAACCCACAGAGCTACTGCTATGACCAACGTGGTATTCTCAACTTTCTTAAGAAAGCAACTGAAGCTTTAAATCGCTTATTTACTTGAAGCTCGACTCTTAACTTATATTTGTGTGGGTCCCCAAAACATATTGTTTGAAAAGTGTCAATTTTTGTGGCAGAAGCAGCCTAAGAAAGTTCATTTATGATAATGACTTTCAACATTATGAAAAAATATTTGAAAATTTGACATATTCAGGAGAGGATATCAATAAACGTGGGCATATGTAAGACTCAAATGCATATGAAACTGTTTAACGTAACCTAAAAATCATAGATTTCTAAGTAATATTCTAAATCAAAAGAGAAATCATCATCCATGACCAATAATTATTCACCATGCATATACATGTTAAGCCATAAATTCCAACCAAATTAGCCTTCACATATGCAATACTGCTAAATCTCTAACTTGGCAATGCATCGGCTCTTGCTAGTTGCTACAATGAGAATCATTAGCTCATCTTTATATTGACTTCAATTAACCAGGAAAAAAGAGAAAACTCTTGTCTATATATATTTACCATTAATTGCCTTTATAACAAATTAGAGTTTATTTTTCGCAAACAATGATAACATTTAAAGTCCATTAGATTATAATATTCTTGCATTGCCAATAATCTTGCATACTTAAGACTCAAATGCATATGAGCATGTTTAATGTCACCTAGAAATCATGCATTGCTAAGCATTCGTGTGAATCAAAAGAGAAATCATCGTCCATGAGCAATTAATTATTCACCCTCTAAATGCACTTTCAGCCATAAAATTAGCCTTCCTATTGTCCAGACCTGCTAAATCTCTAACTTCACAATGCATTGGCTCTCACGCAATGAGAATCTATACCATATCTCTATTAATCTTCCACACAAAAAGAGAAGATCCTTGGTTGAATGTCGGGTGTGTGCGCCTGTGTATTATTGCTTCATATTCCATCAACAATTGCCTCATTCAACAATTATATTTTATTCTTCCATAACAATAATATCATTTTAACTCTATTAGATCATATGTAATATTCTTCCCTTACAATGATATGCCAAACTTAAAAAATCTGTGTAAAATACCTTAAAGTCTTCATCATCGTCTAAAGGACGAGGCCGCTTGTTACCTACAACAATTGATAGTTGGATACACTCAAAAGTTAGCATTTCACGGTCAATTTTCTAAACAAAAATGAAAGAGTTTGGATTTTTAGACAGACGTGTAATGTTTCCTGCATAATCTCCACCAAAATCATCATCCTGTACAAGGTCAAAGAGAAATTTGTTTCAAGGTATATAATAAATCAAGCATATATGCAATATTATGACACAATAGTTGGAAAAGTCACCGTACATCATCCAGGTTAGGGGAACTGGCCATGGCGGTGGTGCAAATCAGTGCCAAATGCTCGCTCTGTTTTCCTTACTCGCTTCTCAGCACATACAATCAAATAGTTTAGAAGAAAAAGCAATCAAATAATACAAACACCATTTCTATATTGCCATACTGTGGCTCAAGCACAATTCCTGTTTGCTACATGCTACAAGGTTAGATGGAACTCAATACCATTAATACGACACAAAAAAATGAGAAAATAGCCACATACGCAAGGATAAACTTAGATAACTGCTAGGAAAGCCCACACGGAACAAACCACAAAGGACCGAACCCCTACCTCCTTTTCTAATTTTTTTTGCTTGCCTCGGTTCAGTTCATTTAACAGTTTGGAGGGTAACAGTATGGCATATTTTGAATACACACAAGTTTTGATGGTGTTAATATGTTTATCATACCAAATTAATACTACTATCAAATTCTCTCATAAGCCTTGATCATTTTCAACAATGCATGCAATCTAAGTCGCAAGGTTCGAATTGGAGTTAGAAAAAATATATATATATATATATTAAAAACTTAAAATAAAATAAAAAAATTTAAAATTTTAACTTTAAAAAATAAAATAAAAAATTACAAATTTTATTACCGATCAAAAAAATACAAAATTTATTTAAATAGTAAAATTTGATCATTAAAAAAATTATTAACAAAAAATAAAATTAAAAAAATATTAAATTGAATTTTATTTTAAAAATATATGATTAATAAGTAAATTAAAATAATAAATTTAAATATATTAAATATTAATTTTTAATGGAGCAACATTTTGGTGAAATGGTGGGGCTTCTCACTTGTAGTACCAACAATCAAGGTTCAAACTTTACGGAGTTACTCTCTACCATGTCAACAATTGAGAGGCACCTAAGATTTTGTATCTTGATTTACCCATGGGATGTGGAGTGGGGCATTTGTATTCCACCTATGGGTACATCTTTAGCTTAAATAGGGGGTGAGCCTTTGGTGAAATAGTGGGGCTTCTTGTCTGTAGTGCCAATAACCAAGGTTTAAACCTCATGAGGTTACTCTCTACTATGTCAACTATTTAGGGGCCTCCAAAATCTTGTATCTTGATTTACCTGTGGGATATGGAGTGAAGAATTTGTATTCCACCTAAGGGTACATCCCTAGCTTAAATTAAAAAATAATGATACAATTAATAACAAAACACAATGTAGCAAAATTGCATTGATCTAGGGTTTCAGCCATAACATTACCAGACGAGAGAAAAGTGAAGGACATGGAGAGGAGACAGATCCAATCTGAATCAGAAGTTTCAAAGGCCAATGCAGCACCAGAGTAGAGCTTAGGGATCGACAGATCCATGGAAGAAGGAAGATGAAGCCTCACAAACTACAAGTGAAAGGGCCCACAAGGAAAGAGAAACTTTGCAAACTTGAAAGAGCAGAAATGGGGATCTTCAAACAATAGATGGAAATCAATGGGGGCATCATGGCATCTGAATGTCTGGTGACCAAAGGAGAATCCTCCATTAACATGTGTGAATAATATTCATCTTAAACCCAAGAATAATCATTGTATATCACTTGATCTTGATGGAGATTGTTTGAAAAAAGCATTAAGGAAATGAAAGAAAGGGCTTTCTTTGTGAAATGGCCCAAGGAATGGCCTACTCTTGATAAAGTTAAAAACTAGGTGGAGAAGCAATGGGGCAAAGATATGAAGTTTAAAACCCTAACTAATAGTTCCTATTTGGTGGAAAGCCCTATTGAAAGATGTAAGAGATGTATCCTAAATAATGGCACATACTTGATGGGAGGACTAGGTTTTTTCATTAAGGATTGGATCCCAAAAGTTAATCCTTTAAAGGAAGAAATGACAAAGGTTCCTATATGGATTTGACTCTACAACTTGTCGACAAAATATTGAGGTGAAGAGACATTGAGATCCATAGTGGAGCAATTGGGCACTTTTATTCTAGCTAATGAAAAATGGAATCAAGAGATTATAGTATATATGCAAGGTTGTGGATAAGCTTAAAACCATTCCCCCCTCTCTCGGTAGAAATTAAACTATGATCAAAGCAAGGAATTTGGCACCAAATAATTGGTGTGGAAGAAAAGGTTGAAATCTATACATATTGTAGGAAACTAGGACATGTGGAAGCAGAGTGTGAGAAGGTTAATCATTGTGATGAAGGGGAAACCAATAGGCTAGAAAAAGCCAACTCAAAATCAGACAGTGAGGAGTCTTGTGATCCAACCTCAGCTCAAGCAAATAGAGAGTCAGTTGAGAATTATGTGGATGAGGAAAACCCTAAAGCTCAAGAAGAGATGGTTATGCTTGATCATGCTATCAGAACCAAGCGGTTAAATGAACTATCAAAGATAAGAGAGGAAGTGATACTTTTGGACGAAGGCATTAGCCACAACTATTTGGGTTGTGGTGACTGTGCTCCAAGATCTATCTTGGGAAGTAAGGAGGTCAAGAAGAAAATCCTTCCTTTGCAATAGAGAGATACGGTTAAGATGAGTACAACTGAGGCTTGGGAAGATAAGGAAAACACCTCTTAGAAGGAGAAAGGAATGAAAACCTTTCGGATAGTTCAAAATAAACAATTAGCTTGTTCAAAGATGATGGGAAGGACAATTTTGAAATTAGGATGTTGATTCAAAATAAGGATTGTTTTGGGAAGGATAAATTGGGGGAACAAAGGCAGAGAAGTCAGAAATCCAACCGAGTCAAGTTTGAGTTGGCTAGTAGGGGAAAGGGTCGGATGAAACTAAGATGCAAGAAGGGATTCTCCCTTCTTGAGTTGCCATGAAGGACCTAACTTGAAATGTTAGGGGCATCAATGGTCACTTGATCAAGTGAAACCAGATCTAGTTTTAATATATGAAAGTGAGTTAGATAAGGTGAGTACAAAGAAATTATTCAAGAAATGGAGACTTTGGAAGGGTCTTTTTGTTGATGCAGAAGGAGTCTCTAGAAGTTTGTGTATCCTCTAGAATTTGAACAAAGTTCAAGTTGAGAGGGTGGTAGAAAATAGAAAGCGACAGCTAGTTAAGATCAAGAGTATAACAATGAAGGACCAAGTAGCTATCATCAATGTATATGGCCTGGTTGGTACAATCAATAAAAGGGAACTGTGGAGAGTGCTAATAGATGCATTACAAATTTTGGATAATCTAAGAGCATTCGTTGGTGGAGATTTCTATCCTAAATGGTATGGAAAAGAGAGGAGGTTTGGCAAGGGTATCACAAGTTCAAGTGGATTTTTAGAATTTCATTTTTGATAACAATTTGTTGGAAGTGGTCCCAAATAATGGAAATTTCACTTGGACGAATAGGAGAAGAGGATTTACATGGGAATTGCAAAAAAGTTAGATAGGTTTATGCTTGTTGAGGATTGGGATAGGCTTTTGGTCACCTTTGAATCATCTATCTTGCCACTACATGGTTCAGAACACTTCCCTATGGAACCTTGTCACCAACTGGATAAGGCTCTAAAGAGATGCCACTTCAAATTTGAGATGTGGTTGAGAGATAAAGAAATTAGAGGGAAATGGGCTAAATGGTGGAGGAATGTGTCATTTGAGGAGGGAACCAAACTCTTCAAACTGTAGATGAAATTATAATATGTCAAAGCTCAACTAAAATTTTGGAATATTAACCATTTTAAGAACATATTTGAGTAGAAAATTAGGATTAAGGATGAAATCATGGAGCTAAATGAAAGAGTAATAAAGAACAAGATGAATGTGGTTGATTTTATAGAAAGAAATCTGAATAGTGAATATATGGAAGTCCTAGCAAGGGAAGATATATTTTGGTAGCAAAAGTCTCGGGTTGAAGGAGGGTGATAGAAACATGAAATATTTTTCACACTTCAACAAAAGTAAATTGAAGCAAAAATAAGATTTTTGAGATTAAAAAAATATGGAAGGAGTTCTCTGCAATCCATCAAATACATCAACAAAGAGGTAGTAAGATACTCTGAGCAATTGTTGAATGGGAGAGCAGAAATTGAGGCAGATATTAGAGAGGAGACCTTGAGAAATATCTCTAAGAAGATCACACATGTGTAGAACAATCAGTTGCATAGTCTAGTGATAGTGAAGGAGGTGAAGGTGGTCATCTTTCAATTAGGCCCAGATAAGGCCTTAGGTCCCAATGGGTTCCCAACTTGCTTTTTTCAAGTATTCTGGGGCATAGTTGGTGAAGATGTGGTAAGGGCCATCGAGGAGTCTAAAGAGAAGGCAAAAATGTTAAAATACTTTAATAATACCTTCCTTGCCCTAATCCCAAAAAGAACAAGGTAGAAATTTTAGACTAATCTCGCTACGCAATACAATATGTGAATTTATGACTAAATTTATGGCTAATAGACTAAATGATATTCTACCATCAATCATCTCAGAAGAGAAAAGTGGATTTGTGTCAGATAGATCAATTGTGAAAGGCATAATAATAGCACACGAGGCCATACACACCATCAAGAAAGCCAAAGTTGACCAAATGATTGTGAAGTTAGACATAAAAAAAAAGCATATGATCAAGTTGACCGAGATTATTTTATTAAAGTTTTAGGAAATTTTGGTTTTTGTAGAGAATGGATGGAATGGGTAAGATGTTGTATCTCAAATCCCAGATTTTTAGTTATTATAAATGGTATCCCACAATGTTTTATCCAGTCGGATAGGGGCATTAGACAAGGAGATCCAATATCTCCCTTTCACTACATAACTATGGAAGAAGAATTAGAAATAAGCATTGATAATGAACGCATTAAAGAAAATTGGAAAGGAGTTAAAATAGTTATTAGTATAGAGGTGGTCATGCGTCAGCTTGTTGTTGATAACACAATGTTGTTTGGAGTATTTAATCAAAGAGAAGCAAGAATTATGAAAAACATGTTGGACAATTATTGTAAGGTGTTTGGGAAAAGAATCAATTGACACAAGTTAGACATTTTTTTCTTTAATACAAAAATAAGAATGCAAATACAAATAACAAGGATTCTAGATATTAAGATTGGAAAGTTGCTTGGTAAATTTTTGGGTCTCCCACTATATGCAATGGCTAACAAAGCATGTTTATGGGAGGGAATTCTAGCTAATTATAGCAATATATTGGAGTCTTGGAAAGGAAAATGGCTCACCTTTTTTGGAAAAAATTTGATGTTAAAAATTGTGATTTTTGCTCTTCTAATTCTCTCAATGTCATGCATGAAGATCTCACAAAAAATTTGTGGCCTTATAAAACAAATTTTTTTTTTTTTTGGAATGGTAGCAATGATCAAAAGAGGATACCGTTAATAGCTTGGGATAAGATATGCTATCGAAAAGAGGTTGGGGGCATTGGGATCAATCAACAGTCACTTTTAAATGAGGCTTTTAGAGAAAAAATGGTTTGGAACATGCACAACAAGAGTGAGCATAAATGGGTCAAAATTCTAAAAGACAGTATTTAGATTTGATAGATAGTGATAGGATTTTGATGATTGAAAATCCCCCACCTAGATCAACAATATAGAATCATATGATGTCCTATAAAACCATAATCAATGAGCATGTGACATGGGACATCCAAAATGAGCAACAAGCATCCTTTTAGAATGACTCTTAGGCTGACCATTAGATATTGAGAAACAACAAAGACTTCTTTCAAATCAAGAAGCCCTTAGTGAGTGATTAGGGTGATAAAGTGGCTGACTATATAGTGAAGGTTATGGAGAATGAAAGGTAGGTATGGAAATGGAAGTTTCCTCAAAACACACAATTAAATGATCAACACTATAGAATGGATAGGGAGATCTTTGAGAAAATGATATTGTTAATATCATATGGGGAAAATGAAATAAAATGGCATGGATCAACATCTGGGTGCTATTCTATGAAGCTAGGTTATAAATTGTTAGAGCAAGCTAATGTGTGGGAGGGATGGCCAATGCACCTATGCTGGAATAAGGAATGTCTCCCTAAGTTTGATGTTTTTGCATGGGTAGTGATTCAAAAAAGAATCCTAACAAGGGATAAACTAAAGAAGAAATTATTTTAAGGACCCTTTCACTGCCCCCTTTGTAGAAAGGATGAAGAGACGATAAAACACTTGATACTTTAGTGTGAATATTTAGATTTTGTAATGTCCCTTACCTAGCCTTGCTCTTTATTTGCTTGTTTGCCCTAGAATTCAATTGTTGATTAGGTTTAGGGTTTCTTCTTTCCAAAAGGAATGTGTTTCTCTAATGAAATAATCCTAGATTGAAATCTGCATTCACCAATTTAAAAACATTTCCACATACACATATCTGTTAGCAATAATATCTAGGTATCCACAATATATTTATAAACATGAATCAATTAATGAAGACATAAGAGGAGTGCCATAGGTGGATCCGCCCTGAAGCCCTCATGTAAACTCAAGAGGTTGTCCATCACAATCCTTCTTGCCTAGGGGCTTAGTACCTGCATACTCCACTCATGGTAACACCTCAGAAGACATTCGTCCTATTAGGGGAGAGGAACCATAGAGTCCAAGTGGCCTAAGGCCTACCACCTTCTCTTGCCCAATCCCGTATCTTGGGCCTAAGGGGCAGAGACTTAGGTGGGACCCCCATCTTCCTATAACCCAATCCCTAGTCAAGGGCCTAAGGGGCTGCAAAGCCCAATCCCTTGTTAAGAGCCTAAGGGGCTGCAAAGCCCAATCCCTTGTCTAGGGCCTAAGGGGCTGAAAGTGGGGTTTTTAGGCAATCCAACTTCACCCATGTTTCGTCCATCCTAATAGGTTTACAAGCACATAGTAGACAATCTTTAAACAATCAGATATATTTGCATTCATCCAAAATTTATTTCATGCCTATAATCAAATATATTTTCATTTACCAATGGTTCTTTAAGTTCATCATTTCCTATGATAATTCTCATTATGATAAGATTAAAGGATGTCATTATATCAATAATCAAATTAACAATATCTAATTCTTATATTCAAAATATGCCAAATATTATTGCTAAGTGAATACATCACCTGAACTGTTGTGTCTTCCCATGATTCTTAATTCCTTAGTCGCCTTCCTTCAATCTTACATTTGATTGGTCATATATATTAATCTATCCAGTTTTATATTATGATCGTAATTACTTATAAGGCTCAATAATTGCTGCCAGCATCATTATTACAATGATCGTGTATAAATATATAATTATTTCTAATTAATTTTAATCTTCCAATAATCACTTACTCTATATATATATATCACTTACTATATATATATATATATAAAACTTACTTCCCCAAATATATTCTTGACAATAACACTTAATCAAATAAATCTCCCATAGTTTATTTCATTTCCAATCTGCTGCTTTATGCAGATTTCTAATTGATTCCTTTTTTATTTCTAATTCTTACATTCAATGTCTTTTTATATCTATGTTAAAGGATACATCTTTTCAAGAGTGATGTCCTTATGAAAAGACACAAACATTTATTTAAACCTTCATTATTATTTTTAAACCACTTTTATTTAGTTATTTATTTATTTTTTCAAACTGTTGTTTTTATAATTAATCCTTCTTTTTTTTTCACTAATAATCGCTGCATTACATCTTCAATATATAAATATTATTTCTTAATATTTATTCTTAAACTAGTGGTTTTATATGTATTATAATATTTATGACTATAATAATAATATTCTATTAATATTATTTTGTAATATTTTCTCTTGTGAAATCTCTATTATTATGATATTTATAATGTACTAATATTAATTGTCTCGTTTATTATAATAAATGTATTATAATTATAATATTTTTGATAATAATATTTAGATTGCCATTACATTTTTGATATTTATTTATCTAGTTATTTATATTTCACACTAAAATGTGTTTTGTGATTATGATTTATTTATTGATTTGCATTTTCATGTGTTACAATTTTGGGACATGACAAATTTTTTTTGGAATTTTGTTATGAATAACTACTTTGGATGTCTCCCATTCCTTTGAAACCATTAGAGATGTTTCAAGGATGGCCACATAAATAAAAGAATTCTATTTTTGCTAGCTTATGGACAATTAACCCCTTTATGACAATTTGGGAAGTTTGGAAAGAAAGAAATCAGAGAATATTTTAGAATAAAGAAATGAACAAAGAAAGACTTACTAATAAAATTGAGATGGCTAGTTAAGAAGTAGTTAATAATGTGGCAAGAAACCAAACATTGAAGAATAATATATTCACATCCTGGGATGAAATAATTAAGGTCAATTGGCCCTACCTAATCACCCCTCCTATTAAAGGGATATCCCAAGTTAATCTGTTGTGTAATCCAAGGGCATAGGTGAAATGGTCCCCACCAAAAGAAGGTTGGGTGAAGGTGAATTTCTATAGTGTTGTGAGGGGCAATTCAGGCCCATTAGGAGTAGGGCGCGTAGTGAGATATTTCACAAGAGGCATTATGGAAATTGAATTGAAAGCACTTAAGGAAGGTACAAATAATGATGCAGAATTCCAAGCAACTTGGATGAATCTAAAGTTAGGTCAAGATCTGAACTTTAATCGAATCCACTTAAAAGGAGATTCTCAAATTATGGTTAATATTATAAGGCAAAGGCAAATTCTTAATTGGAGATTAAGCAAATATCTCTCCCCAATTTGGAAAATATTAGAAGAATGTGAAGAATTTAAAATATCTCATATTTATAGGGAAGACAATGATGTGGTTGATTAATTGGCGAATGTGGTGATAGAGAATCCATTTATGGTGGGAAGATCCTTATTTTAAATATTTGGACACACGAAGGAATTCATGAGAAAGACTGAAATATGATGGGGAAAAAGGGGATCTAGGGTAAGTCACACCTTGGCCCATCTAACATTTAGCGACATAAAAAATGATCATAAAAAATAACTTGGCTACTATCCTCTATGAGCCAAAATGGTTGATTAGGGTTTTGGTCCCTTTTTGTGGTAGTAGGGTTGGATATGATTTAGAAGTGATGTGTGTGATGTAATATTGAACTAAACTAATGATGCATCTACAAAAAACTAATGGATTTACAAAAAAAATAGAATTGAACTACAAAAATAGATTACAAAGGAGCAGAGTGCAGAGATAGAACCTGACATTCAAATCTAAGTTAAATATAGTTGGTTAGGGGTGTGGGCACCCTAAAATGGAAATGTTGCCTTTTAGATCTCTAAACAAGTCTTGGTAGGTTACAGTTTGTAGGTCCCTTCCAAGTTTCAACTTTGGAACTTCATCTATTGATAAATAATTCACCTTGTCCTAATTTGTTGAAATAGGAGGCTTGAATGCTTGATTTTGCAAGTAGGCTTCGAATCTCCTTCCAAATTTACTTAAAATATGTCACTTGCACACATAGCAGGAGAGAAAGGTTTGTGTCATATAGGGGCTTGCCTAATTCAAACCTTGTTTTGGTGTTCCCACCTTCACAATGGCTATGCTGATGTAAAAAGTGCTTACTTTAGGTCAGACATGAACAAAATGGATAAAAAAGTGATAAATTGATAAATATTACAAGTTACCACTTCAGTTTTGAGTTCCTTATGGACTAAAGTCATGGGAACATATCATGCAAGGAGAATTGGATGCTTAATTGAAGGTCCTACAAGTATTTGTGCTCACAAAACAAATGAACAAAAAATATGAACAAAATTACATATAAACTTGATGTATTGCTCATGAAGATCTTGAATAATATTGCTTATTCTACTCTTGACTACTTTTTTTTAGGATGCTCAATTTCTCAAAATTTCATTAGGTTGTGTTAGATGTTCAAATGTTGAAAAAGACTTATATTTATATGCATATATTTGTTTCTCACAAAATTATTTGTAAAGAGCCAACAAATAAATTTAAATTTATTTGTAAAGATCCAACAAATAAGTTTAAATGTTGAAAAAGACTTATATTTATATGCATATCTTTGTTTCTCACAAAATTATTTGTAAAGAGCCAACAAATAAATTTAAATTTATAAATAAAAATGCCAACAATAAACTATTTAAATTTGAGCCAAAATTGGCTAGTCAAGGGCATAAGCACCCTAGACAAGACCTATTTTGAGGCTTTTGATGTCATTAAATGAATATCTAATATTATTTCCAATTATATCTTGATTTTTCATAAATGACCTTAAAATAGGTAAGTTATAAGCTAAACCTAGTATGAAATTATCAAGGGTGATAGTTTATGATACTACATTTAGCCCCCACTTTAGTGAGAGTATGAACTTACACTCATGCTCACACTAAATTAAGAATAAGCCAAGAAGGGTTCATCTATCAAAACATTGGAGCGGTAGAATAACACTAAATCTAGGGGATGTGCTAGCCCCTAGGCTCAAGATCCTACATAATCAACTATGTAAAGACAAAGGAAAATGCACACACATGAGGTGCAATGCAACAAAAGATACAAAAACAAAGCTTACACAATGAAGACATAGATTTAAACATAATACAAATGTAAAACACAATGCAAACATGATGCAAATACAATACAAAAAAATACAAAGACAATGTAAAGATGATGCAAACACAATGAAAAAATGAAAAAGAGGGTATGGCATCATAGACTAGCAAGATCTACAAATTTATTACTAGGATCCATACCCAAGGCATTCATGAATCACAAGCTAGAAAAGTCCAATATTTGTTGGGCGAGCCATGAAAAGCATCACAAGCTAGTAAAGTTTGATATTCACTAGGTGAGTTTCTACAATGGTAGCAAATGAAAACACACAAGGGCTAGTGAACTCTGATATTCACTAGGCGAGTTCTCATGTCAACCATACCAAGAATTATACTCCAAATAGTTTTGATAAGATGCTAAAAAATATGATCAATATTCCATAGAAGTGTCACTAAATTCAACGTGTGTGAACAAAGTGAAGCACATAATGGAATGCATTATCCTACCTTAAAGTAATTACTAACGCCAATTAGGAGCAATTGCCTTTAATTTAGACTAAAAATAATACATTGATAAGACATGAGAATTTGTTGGGAAACCCTATGCCAAATGATATATTCCCAACAAAGTTAAATCATGACAAGGGGTTGTCCCCAAAACAAAGTCATATAATTAACAAGACAAATATAACACATGAGGGATCGTAGATCTAGGATCAATATAGATGAGAGATAATGCATAATATGATAATTCTTGAAATTGACATCATTCCCCAAATACTTGTGGAATTACAAACATAAGGGATGAATGACACATCAAGACAACATGAAAGATTTTGGGTCAACATGGAAGAGACTTGAATGTCTCAACACTTTGCATCATTCCCAAAAGGAAACATAAGAACAAAAGGAGAAAAGACATTTATGACATAAAGAATAAATAAGATACAAATAGAAGAATGACATAGTGGATTCACTTTCTTTGTATCCTTGTGCCAACAAGAGCGACAAGGGTCATCCAAAGAAAACGAAAAAACACAAATACACACCAAGAAACACATTACATGGAGATCACACTACATACCAACAAAATACAAAGACATAAAGGGTATTACACATGCAATCCAATCTATAGCAAATCCTTTGCATCCTAATCTTGCTCATCATAAATGGAAGGTGGACAACAAGATAAAGGAACTACGACAAGTGCAATACAAGGAGAGGCACCAAGTTCAACACATGATGGGTAACTCGCCAAAGGAGGATCATCATGGTTTCCCCCATCTAAATTCATAGATTTTTCAATCATGAGAGATATTTCTTTATTCTCTTATTTTTCCATCTTATCTTCTACTTTATTATGTGAATGTATCACAATAGGCTATATATTAGTGCTACTGACATGATTGCAAGCACTATAATTTGTATGAGCCTCTTTTATTCTTTATTTTGGCTGGGATAGGTAAGGTTCAACTTCATGGTTTGGTGAGGAATGTGGAGTGGAGTTAGGTGATGAAGATGATGGATGGATGTGAGGTATCTCATTGAAATTGATATATATGAATGGAGGGTTATTGGATAAAGGTTTTTTAGCTTCAATAAGTTTGTGATCCATAAAGTGATGTCTTTGTTTATGTTCTTTTGCACTTTCATTCTTTTCGCATGAGCTTCATCTTTTGAAGGGTGAATCAAGGTGTTCCCCAACATTGGTTACTTTTCTTCCTTTTTAGGAGGAATCGAAGGAACTACCGAAGGTTGGGAAAGCATAGGACATTTAGGTTTGTGTATGACGTATTGTTTTTTTTGGGATAATGTGTCTCAACCTTGCAATTACATAAATTATTATTGATACATAAGCATGGGGTACTAACCCAAGGGGTTTGGGGGCCACATGCCCCAGTGAGGGCTCGAGGGAAACACCCCCAAAAGCTAAATTTTATGTATATTTTATTATTGTAAATTTGGACCATTCATCATTAGGTCTTAGATTTGACAGTTGATATTTTTTTGGATTAACTTGCCCTAGAAGGAAACCCTATTTTATGAGAGCATTATATTGTGACTATGTATTGTGATGTATTATGAGAGTTTGATAGTGATCATGTTGCCTCTGGATCTTTGGTTGGTGATACTCCTGTGAGAAGCTTGCTCTACAAGTATATTGTAATCTTCATGATTTTTGAATAATATATTGGGCGGCTTTTGGAGTGTGGGGTTTTTCTCCCAAAGGGATTTTCCTCACATAAATCACTGTGTTGTGGTATACATGATATTTATGTTTATTTATGCTTAAGTTTTTGTATTTGTTGTAAAGATCTATAAAGTTTTGCATTATCCTCCTCTCAAAATTAGTGTAGGAAGTTGTTCACTATCTTAGCTTATTTACAATTTTTATTTTAGAGGCACAAAATTTATCCTCAAAGGCTTTATTGAATAGTTGCCTTATGATCCTAGATAGGATGGTGGATGGGGAACCACGACATATATGCCAAAAGGTTGAGGAAGAATACTTGGTTCAGATGGAGGTTCGTTCGCTACCTTTGAAGTAGGAGGAACAATCATTGAAGCCATTGGAGACTGAGGAGCCTTAAGCAAAATATTACTAAGGGAGCTATTTAGTTAGCTTTAAACTTTTGATATGAAATAAATAGGATATCTTCATGTGGCTAGATGGTTTTAGCTAGTTGAGGCCAAATATAATCATGGGAAATATTTCCATGAAACTAAAGGCTTGAATTTTCTATCGTATATGGTATGTATTTATCCTTTGAATAAGAATTTTAAAATTTATGAATGATTGATGGGGCTGCATTGATGGAGCTAAACCATGGATGAACTAACTTCACATGAAATTGGTCTAACATTAAGATTATGGCGAACAAAACATCCATTTTTCTAGGTCTTGCTTTGAGTGGTTAAGTTATAGAACCAATTGTATAAGATGGATAAAACCATAATGAGCCTTTAATAACACTTCTTATTGTTCATAATTATCTTTATAAAGTTCATGCACATAGAAAAATTCTTCAGTGATCACATTCACTACACACACATGATCGATGAGTATTCACCTTGTGGGCTTATCATCAACTATGCCAGTTATGTAAAGAGGACCATCAAGTACATGCATGAAAGTGATATTAGGTAATACATTTTTTTAAGGATGATCCCCAATCATGTTTATGTTAGAAGACTTCATTATCCTCTTCTTCATTATCACTTTATTGAACAAAGTTGGTTGAATGGCTTGGTAATGGATTTGTAAATATTTGTATATTTTGGTTAGGTGACAATACTGATTTATTCCATTTTTAATTTACACCAACCAACTGGATGACATTAGAATCAATGAGTTATTTCACTCGGTGCTTAAGACACATACACCTTTCTCTATCATGCCCCAAAGTTTGATGATATTGATAAAAGGCTTTTGCACTAAAATTTAGAGGTAAAGGTTTAGTGGTGTCAATATGCCTAATTGGAGGAAGTTGAATCATGTTCTTATACAACATTATAGCATGGAGGGAATTGAGCAATTTTGAGAATTGTTTGTCCCTTGGCCTAAATTGATGTTGTGTTGTAGATGCAACAACTTGTGTTTCAATGTTATTAGTAGTTTGAGGATTGCTATGAAGTTTTTGTTTTGTTTCTTAAATGATTGAAAAAAATTTGGGGCATGGATTTGGATTGACCATTAAGAGTTGATGAAGGTGTAACTTCATATTAGCTATTCGATATCTAGTAATCATGAAAAGTCGTGCATAAATGTGTGAATGAAGGATATTTTATAATAATATCTTATCTCTAAGGTTAGGTTGTAAATTTCCAATGAACACCATTTGAACGTCAACATCTAGAATATTATAGGAGATTTGTGAATAAAGCTATTGGTATCGTCATATAGAATCCATTACTTTCTCCTCGGGTCCTTGTTTGCAATGGAGTAGATTAGTGAATGTAACATGAGGTCCAATGTTTTCTAGTAAATGTTGAATGAAATCATTAATAACTTGCATAAAGGAGGTAATTGAGTTGTTTGGAAATGAAAAAAACAATTTTAAGGCCATATATTTCAATAATCTAGGAAATAATTTTTCTAGGAGAGCATCTTCAAAAATGAAGTCACTACATAAGGCAGTAGAGGTTGACACATGGTTGTTAGGGTCTCCTTTTCTGATATACTTTTCAAATCGAATATCTCTATGTTCTGCAGAATGGGTGTTTTAGGATGGAAAATGATAATGGACTACATGTGAGATATGTAGGTGTCTTAGCATTGGTTTGATTTTGGTTCATGTGTGCAACTTTTTGTTGTAAGGGTTAAATGTTTTGCAAAATTTGGTTTATTATAGGTTTATTTTTGTGACATGTTTTGGGAAAGTGAAGAATATGTAGGGCTATTGTTATTAGTTGGAGGGTTGTTGTTTTGGAGGTTAGCAAGTAGTAAGGTGAATGTAGGTATGGTGGATGAAGGGATAAAACTCTAAGAGCTACCACAAAAAACCTAGATTTAATCCCATTATTATATTGCGTAGTTGATGCAATGACTGGAGTGATTAAAGTAGGAATGGAAGGCATGGTTGTTGGGGGGGAGATTTGCATCCCTATTTGATTTTGATCATTAACGAGATCTTGAGCATAATTAGTTGTCATGGGGATGAACTTGCATCTACTATATGAGCTAGGCTACGTAAAACTTCCATCCCTTGAAAATTGTTAATGAGTTTCCGAAGGTTATCCACTAATGGCACAGTCTCTCTAGACAAAGATTTGATGTTTAAGTATTGTTGGAAACTTCCAGGTTTATTTCCAATTGTTTAAGTTTATCTTGAAGGAAACGAGAAACAATAGTCTCCAAGTCCTCATAAATGTTAGGGGACGAAGAAAACATAGGTAATGTAGGAGTAGGAATAGATACAAAGATAGATTGTGTAGATGTAACTCCTTGAGTGAAAGAATTATAAGGCTTAGGCTCAAAACTCAAGCACTTTCCCACTAACCACAAACTAACTGTGGTCCCTCGCACATCTGCCACATATGGCAAGATGGCCCTACCCTTCGATGAAGAGATTGGTTGGTAAAACCCCATAACAATAGCTTATCTAAGCTTAGTGTTGTGTCCTACATAACTAGAAATTGTAGACACTACAATCCTAAACTAGCATGCATAAAAGGAACATAGTGAATTGATAGTGCAACCTGTGGAAAATTACACTACTTTGGCCAAAGTATTCTCACCCAATGAGTGGCAGTCATCCTATTCACATACACTACCATAGCTCGATTTGGATTATGACCATTCATATACTATGCATAGGTAATTTCCTTCTATAGGTAATATTTAACCTAAAAAACAACCTATTATCTTTTCAAATAAAAAAGATACTTCTTTTAAGTATTCACATATACCAGCTATTCCCTTCAATGGACAATCTAATCCAAAGAATAACCTATTCCCTTTATTGGATAGCCTAATCCCAAGAATAACCCCACAACAATACAATAGGAAATTAGCACCGACTTTTGTGCCAGATTTTAGTGTATTTGAGTCCATCAATTGGACTCATCTCATAGCACAAAATTCAATGAAAAAAGTTTCTTCTTTTCATCGCTGATTTTTGCACCAGATTTAGCACCCACTTTAGCGTCGGGTTTTGTGTCAGAAATGTGGTGCCAACAATAGTGTCTCCTTTAGCACCGGGAATAGCGTTGGGAAATAATGTTGAAAATAGCACCTAAATTAGCACCCAATTTGGCTTCCAGTTTTTCTTTCATGTCTGCTCCCATTTTTGCTTCTAGTTTTCCTCCCAGTATTGCTCCCAGTTTTTCTTCTAGTTTTGCTTCCAGTTTTGCTTCCAGGTTTGCTTCCAGGTTTTCTTTTGATTTTGCTTCTGGTTTTGCTTCCAGTTTTGCTTCTAGTTTTGCTTCAAATTTTGCTTCCAGTTTTGCTTCTAGTTTTGCTTCGAGTTTTGCTTCCAGTTTTGCTTCCAGGTTTGCTTCCGGTTGTGCTTCCAATTTTTCTTCTAGTTTTGCCTCTAAATTTGCTTCCAATTTTTTTTCTAGTTTTACTTCTAATTTTTTCTTCCAAGTTTTCTTCCACTTTTGCTTCCACTTTTGCTTCTAGTTTTGCTTCCAGTTTTTCTTCCAAGATTGCTTCCAGTTGTGCTTCCAATTTTGCTTCCAGTTTTGCTTCCAAGTTTGCTTCCGATTGTGCTTCCAATTTTGCTTCCAATTTTGCTTCCAGTTTTACTTCCAATTTTTCTTCCAAGTTTGCTTCCACTTTTGCTTTTGATTTTGCTTCTAGTTTTGCTTGCATTTTTGCTTCCAATTTTGTTTCCAATTTTTTCTTCCAATTTTGCTTCTAGTTTTTCTTCCAAGTTTGCTTCCGATTTTGCTTCCAAATTTGCTTCCAATTTTGCCTCCAGTTTTGCTTCCAACTTTGCTTTTGATTTTGCTTCTAGGTTTGCTTCCACTGCTTCCAATTTTGCTTCCGAGATTGCTTCTGGTTTGCTTCTAGTTTGGCTTCCATTATTGCTTCTGGTTTGCTTCTAGTTTGGCTTCCATTATTGCTTCATTTTTTGCTTCTAAAAATGCTTCTTATTTTGCTTCCAGTTTTGCTACCAATTTTGCTTCCAAGATTGTTGCTAGTTTGTTTCTAGTTTGGCTTCCATTGTTGCTTCCTTTTTTGCTTAGATAAAAATGCTTCTTTTTTTTTCCATTTATTAATTTAATATGTTTTATTTCAATTTAATTAATTAAATATATGATGCCTCTTAAATAACTCATATGATTATAGAGTAAGTAATTTAATTATTTGAATCATGATTAAATAACAAGATAATTATTATAACATGATCATCATCTATAATTAAAACAAGTGAGTCAAATATCTTTAATTTAATTGAATTTGACAACATCCATCATGAGTAGTAAATTAAAATCATTATACGTAATAAATATCCATCCAAAAATCATCAACCACTTTTAATATATATAAATTGACAAGTCAATACTGATAAGATCATCATCATATATAACTAAAACAAGTGAAAGTAAAATATGCTAGTAGATCAATAACATGTCAAAATGATACATGTACAAATGATATAAGTAAAAATGATAAATTATTTAACTCAAATTGATACAAGTCAAGATGATACATGTCCAAATGATATAAGTGAAAATGATAAATGCCAATATGATACAACTCAATAATATGGTACTATAGGCCGTGAAAATGATACATATGATAGTAACCATGAAAAGAGGCATCATAATGATATAACAACAATGATCCATGATGCAATCTATATGATCATGAATGTCATTGGGTACTACCAGCAATTGCCTCATCATCATCACCACCATTGTGATCATCATCATTAGTAATGATCCATGATGTTGTCTATATGATCATGAATGTCGTTGGGTACTACCAACAACTACCTCATCATCATCATCACCATCGCGATCATCATCAGCCTGATCATCATCGTCGTCATCGTCATCATCATTGTCATTGGCCTCGGTGTCTTCCATATCTACGTCATCATCATCCTCTGCCATGTGATTTGCACCGACAAAACCAATATTTTCTAGATCTATATCATGATAAGGATCATCTTGATCTTTTAGAAGACCTATGTTTTGCAAAAAAACACATTTAAAATGAAAATTTATTATTTATTTCATGCAATAATTTATTTTTCTGTTATATATCTAATATTACAACATATGAGATGAAACCATAATCATATTACATCATATCAAAGTGCACATACCATAATAAAATTTCAAAAAATTTATAGCTAATATGTGATTCCAATGATGTAAAACATGCAAAAATTATAATAAACATTAGTAAAGATCATAAAAAAATTTGTCATACAATTTAACTATCAACTATAGATTCTATTGCATAAACTTAAGTGCCAACCCTCTGCAAAATAATAAGGAGACTGCAAGAAGATTGGCTGCAACGGGCATTGGTATAGGAGATGGACATGGCTCTTCCAAGCCATCCACTGAGATGGTTTCATACAAAAATGTGGATGATATCCTTGTTTGTAGAGAGCTCATGATTCAGGTTGATAAAAAAAATGATGTTGTTTTGGTACCCATATATGGTATCATGGTTCCATTTCATGTAGCCACCATCAAGAGTTTTACAAGCCAACAAGATGGAGGGAATTATTATATAAGGATAATTTTCAATGTTCCAAGTATCGGCTTTAATGCCAACATTGAAATTCCCTAGCAATATTTATGTTAAGGAAATTTCTTTTAGATCCAAGGATTCAAAGCACATCAACAATGTGGTACAAATGATTAAATCCCATAGACGATCTGTAGCAATGAAAGAGTCTGAAAAAGTAGAGAGAGCTACACTGGTGACTCAGGAGAAACTTCAACTTTCAAAAACAAAGGCAATTAGGCTGGAAAACTTGTGGATTAAACCAACATTTGGTGGAAGAGGAAGAAAGATGACTAGAACTCTAGAGGCCCACCATAATGGATTTTGGTATTCAACCATGATAATAGAAGAGAGAGTTGATATCATGTATCAAAACATTAAGCATGCATTCTTCCAGCCAGTGGAGAAGGAGATAATTACTTTTATTCATTTTCATTTGCATAACCATATCATGGTGTGCGAACCAAGAATACCAAGGATGTCTAGTTTTATATGGAGGTAATGGATGTGATATAAACTTTAGGAGGGGAAAGAAGGTCAATGTATGATCCTGATGAAATTGAGGAAGAACAACAAGAGAGGGATAGGAAAAATAATATCAATGCAAAGTTGCAAGGATTTGTCAAGCGAGTAAGAGACCTATGGGAGCAACCTCATCCAAAAGATTTTGAAGTAGAGTTTGATGTACCATATAGAGAGCTTGGTTTTCATGGAGTTCCTTTCAAAGCCTTTGCTTTTATTGTTCCTATGATAAACTGTTTGGTAGAGTTGGTGGAATTACCTTTCTTAGTAATTGTAGTGTTCTTTATTTAGCTCAATAACTAGGAATCATGAATTCCTCTACTCAGGGATTGAACATCACAATTAGCAGTCATGACCTACTAAAGAACCTCATTTAATTATCAACCTAGGGACGTAAACTTGAAATGGGACAGCATAAGATATGCACTAATCACCCTTCCAGACATACATGATTCCTAAAATGCCTTATACTAGAATTAAAGTACTGGAAACAAATTTACTGTTTAACTTTACTTGGAAATGAAAAACTCGTAAGATAACCTATTCTACCTCTAGTGGCTGCAGGAATAGTTGACAGCTCTGTGTTTCCACCAGCTGCACGAACAGTCACATTAACTTCTATGAAGGAAAACGCAGCTATTCTATCTTGCAGAATAAAAGTATGGACAGTTCCCTAAGTAGGCCCCCTTAGGTAGTGCCAAAAGTAGACAATAGATTAGGAAAAAAACCTCATAAGCTTTATTGATTTAGTGCAAACAAGTACATGGCACAATCTCTTGGCTGAATTTCTAAAATTGAAAGTGTATTACAAAAGCAATTTTTCCAGCCCCTTCTCTGAAGGAGAATGGGCTATTTATTGAAAACTAATCCTAACTACTAACCAACCTTCCCTTATAAAACAGGAGGCATTTATTACATTTAACTAACTTAAGTAAAGAGGTGAATGACAATGAAGAACTAAGTCAAAGTAGTTGAGCAGTCTTAAAGCGCCATCAACCTGGATTCATGCACCACTAAGACGAATGGCCTAGATTTCCAAAACACTCTTCCTACATGGCGGATGAGTTGAAATTGTCTCCTCATCTTCTGCTATTGAACTAGTCTTTATGGATTTGGTCTTCAATTCTTCAAGTGGAAATTGAATTCATTCCCTTCAACCATGGTACCTGCAAAATATCTCGATATCTTTTCCTGAGGAAGAAGGTTAGCTCAACACGTTCATCCTTTAAGACAATCCATTACTTTATTCATTTATTAATTAAGTATTAAACTAAGGCAAACATTGTTTCAGATATGGCTGCAGGAAGTTTTGGTAGTGGAGGTTGTAGGAAGGTTTACGATCACACAAAACCATAAAGTATTTATCAGACTAATAAAACATTAAAGGTAATAATCATGGGACTTCTTATCACAATATACTCATCATATTTAAGTCATAAAAAGGTCTATATCTATCCCATAAATAGACTGAATGTTTGTTTAGCATAATAAAAACAACAAAGTATTTATAAAGGTATGATCAAAATGTGCCAAAGACTTGGCTCATCACTCCCCTCAACCAACTACTTGTTGGACCCTTCAGCAAGTCTAGCATTCTTTCTTCTGGAAAACTCTCTTAGATCTGCAATTAGTTGTTGTCCACATTCACCATTCTAGAAACTCCAGAAGTGAGCTCGTATTGCCTCCAGCCTTTGCCATCTATTATCTTCAGAACTTCTGTTATAAGTGTTGTTATCCCCCTGTATAGCCAATAATGGCCATAGGAGAATAGGCGGCTACATAACTAAGGGCAACCAATTCTCCTTCTTTGTTCTTTGTTCTCACAACCTCCTCAGTAACAAATTCTTCTTCTCTCAGTTCAGGACTAGAAGAGTCTAAAGGCGGTGCAGTAGGAGTAGTATTAAGTGATTGGTGGGCTACCTGGCTCTGGAGCCTAGAGCTCCTTCTTATGGAAGTAGGAACTATTTTATGCTTTTTGGAAGGTTTTGTTACAGGAATAGATAAGTTCTCCTTTTTCTTTCTTTTTGCAGGTTCATGGGTTGCTACAATAGGTGACTTCCCTTTCCTATCCTTGGGAGACGACTCATGAATTTTGATAGGACCTTGTGCCGGCTGCTTGGAAGTTCTTTTAGAAAGAGGAACATCATCCTGTGAATCGGATGATTCCTGAGGAGAGGACATAGCAGCAGAGGTTTGGCCTGCAGACTGTGAGGTTCATTGTTTAAATGTAAGAGGTTCACCCCTAGGTCCTACATTTTGAATTTTAGGGTTGAATTGGACCATGAATTCCTCATAGGTCATTCCTGATGCATCTTGAATGGATTTTTGAACAAGTAATTTAATAAGGCAGTGGTGAGATACAAAGTTAACCCTACCCTTTTTCAATTCAGCAACACTATTGGATAGCAAATTATAAAGAAAGTCGAGAATATTCAGCAACAATCCATGGCACAAATGAGACAAAAGTTTGAAGTGATGAGAATGAAGGACTAAAAACCTACCTTCACAGGTTATGTATTTGATTATATACCTTGCCCGTGACACCCAATCCTACGACAGACTCATTCTTTGCGCACCTTGCTTATCTACTCGTAGAGGAGGGTCATTTGGTTGAGTGAACTCAGCCCTAGCGCTTCTTGCATCTCTTCCCCTGGGAAATGGTTCCCCGACTTGAGGTAATCCCGTTACCTCAACAATTCTATCAATTGACGCATTGACTATTATGCCTCTAACTTTTGCTTCCCCATCATGAAATGTCCTTGTGAATTCCTCTGTAATATCTGTATTAAAAGTCTTGAGCTTCAGGAAGTAATTGAGCCACCCATATTGCCTAAATAATGGTACATGCAACACATCCTGCAATAGGATGCTATGGTCTGTAGGCTCATGCCGAATCGGCTGACCTCCCATTTCTTTCTGTAATCAAATGCGTTAAGCAATGCACACCTGGCTTTTCCAACTAAACTTCTTGTAACCCAATTAATGAACCCTTCTGCAAAACTTCAACACTATGTCCCTCCCCTTAATCGAAACTTTTGAACCTCTTTTCAAAAGTGACAGAAAAATAGGGAAAACAACGTGATCATACAATCTTTTAGGGAGAGAGTAATCATGGATAAACGAAATACATGTAGGTTCATTATTGCAGGAAGGAAAGGTTGTTTGAGGGTTCTTGACAATGACAGGACAAACTTATGGTGGTGAAACTAAGGACGTGGAAAAATAATATCATAGAAAAATGTGCTCAATCGTGCGAATGAGCCGAAGGAAATGGCAACCATATAGAAAATTATTCACATTAATTAATACTAAATTAAATGCAATAAATAAAGTAACTAAAGCAATCTTAAAGTGAAGTGGAGCGTACCTGGGGAGAATCGCCATAATTATCTGATGTGGCCTCCTTCTTCATTGCAATACATGACACAAAGAAACATGGATGATATGGAAAATGATAGGTGGATGATGTGGAAGAGAGAGAGAGAGTGAGTATGAATTGTGGATGAAGTGAATGAATGGAATGGGGATCTTATTAGATAACCCCTTTATTATGATTTGGTATGCATGTTTATGCATGGCCCAGGAATTTGAGCCGAGGCTAAATTCCTTTGGATGCAAGATCCCTGCTATCCTCCTCAATTTCAAACTGTCTCATAAATGTTTCCTTGTCAATGGGTTTAGAATAGAGCTTGAGGCGATGCCCATTGACTGGCAACTTGAATCGGACCTCATCAATGGTCCTTAATTGAACAACACCATTGGTGAATACCTCCTCTATCTCATAGGGACCCAACCATCTGGTTTGTAGTTTTCCTGGACTGTCCTTATATCATAAGTCATAAAGCAGAGCCCAATCTCCTGCTTTGAATTTCTTTTCCTTGATGTATTTATCATGCCACCTTATTCTATAATTTTGTATCATCTCAATGCTGCAAGGCATTCTTGCGGAGCTCATCCAGAGCATTAAGCTGCATGAATCTGTCCTTTTGTGCATTTGTTAAATCCATGTCCATCTCTAATGTTGTTCTTAGAGTCTTATGTTCGAATTCTATTGGCATCATAGCTGTTTTACCATACACCATTTCAAAAGGTGTACATCCTGTAGCAGTCTTCCATGTAGTACGGTAAGCCCATATAGCTTCTGGTAACCTTGCAGCCCAGTCCTTCCTATGCAAATCTACAGTTTTAGTCAAAATGGCCTCTATGTCCCTATTGGTGACCTCAACCTGGCCATTGGCCTGGGGATGATAAGGAGTTGATTTCCTATGCCTTATATTGTATTCATTTACTAAGGCTATGATAAGTGTATAAGTGAATTGTGCTCCTTGATCTGTCACTATCTCCCTAGGGACACCAAACCTGGTGAATATTTCCTCATAGAGGAATTCAGCTACTTTATTATCCCTAGCATATTTCATAGGTTTAGCCTCAATCCATTTTGTCACATAATCTATGCATACAAGGATGTAGGACTTACCATTGGAAGGTGGATCAATTGGCCCTACAAAATCCAGTCCCCATTTGTCGAAGGGTGCAACGACAACTTGTGGAAATAGAGGCATCTCATCAGATCGAGTTGTTCTTCCCATCCTTTGGCATCTGTCACATTTCCTGGTATATTTGGCTACATCTTTATGCAGAGTTGGCCAATAGTAGCCAATATTTAAAATTTTCATTGCTGTTCTTTTGGCAACAAAATGTCCACCACACGACTCATCATGGCTTGCATGTAATATATCATGAATGTCCTCCTCCTGTACACATCTCCTCATAACTTGATCTGGCCCTATATAAAACATGCAATCTGCAATCCAAGAAAAGTTAAAGCTTTTCTCTGCTAACAATCTTTTTTTCCTTAGGGGAGAATTGAGGAGGAGTTCTTCCTGTGGCCAGATAATTTTCTATATCTACATACCATGGGTGAATAAATTTGATTGCAAATAGGTGCTCATCAAGAAAGGAGTCTTCAATAAGTGTAGAGTCATCTTGCCTTTGAATTTTAGAAAGGAAATCAACAACCACATTGGCTTTACCTGGCTTGTCCACAATTGTAATGTCAAATTCTTGCATCAGCAATAACCATCTTGCCAGTCTCCTGGATATTGAGCTTTTGTTCATGAGATACCAGATTGTTGCATATCAGCGTGGATATTGAGCTTTTGAGCATAGATGATTTCCAACATTTCTTTTTCTGTAATAGTGTAGTTGAATTCAACCCCTTGCAGATTTTTGCTTATATAGTAGAGTGCATGTTCTGTTGATCCATCCTTCTGCCCTAACACTGCTCCAATGGCATAATAGTATGAATATGAAATAGAAGTGACCAATCAGGTCCTTTCAGAACAGGTGCCTGTGTAAGGGCAACTTTTAAATCAAAAAATGTTTTTTCACATTCCTCAGTCCAAGAAAAATCTGCATCTTTCTTCAGTAGATTGTATAAGGGGCCTGCTGTTTGGCTGAAGTCCTTGATGAATCTTCTGTAGTATCCAACATGGCCAAGAAAGCTCCCTACTTCTTTTTGCTTGGCAGGAAAGGGTAGATTAGAGATGACCTCAATATTAGCAGGATCAACCTATATTCCTACAACAGAAATATGGTGACCAAGTACTATTCCCTCTTGCATCATCATGAAGCACTTTTGACTATTCAACGATAGGTTGTGATCTTCACATTTCTGTAGTACTTTCTCCAAATTGGATTGAGCTTCCTCAAATTTTGTACCATAAGTAGTAAAGTCATCCATATATATTTCCATGCAATCATATGAGATGTCTGAGAAGATACTTATGACTGCCCTCTGGAAAGTTGCAGGTGCATTGCAAATACCAAAAGGAAAAATTTAATAGGAAAACGTTCCCTAAGGGCATGTAAAAGTAGTCTTTTCTTGATCCTCAGGAGCAATCTTAATTTGATTGTACCCACTGAAGCCATCTAAGAATGAGAAGTACTTTTTCCCAGCTAAATTATCTAGAACTTGATCAATGAATGGAAGAGGAAAGTAATCTTTCTTTGTTGCTAAGTTGAGCTCTTTGTAATCTACACATACCCTCCATTTTCCTCCTTTCTTAAGAACAATAACCAATGGGGAAACCCACTGACTATCCGAGATTGGGTAGATAAAGCCAGCTGTTAACATTTTCTGCAATTCTTCTTTAACAATTTCTCTCAAAGCTGGATTGATTCTTCTTTGAGGCTGCCTGACAGGTCTGAACTCCCTGTTAATGAATATGCGATGTGTACAGAGTTTTGGGTCTAAACCCTTCACGTCACCATATTCCCAAGCAAAAGCTGACTTATGACTGGTAAGCATTTTGATCATAGATTCTTGTTGCTCACTAGTGAGGTTTTTATTAATGCTCAAGGTTTTTCCTGCAACTACCTCAACTTGGGAGGTTAAGTCTACCATAGATACTTCAGACAGAAATGGCATGTCTACCTCATGGGGTAGTAAGGTGTGTAAGAAATTAGTTGCTATAGGATAATGAGCTGATGTAGATGGAAGAAGAATAGTCTACAAGGAACATGGATTTTTTTCACAATGAAAGTATTCAGTACCATAGTTATTCAGCAGGATATTGGACAATATATCTTCTTCTTCTTGTTGTGCAATGAAAGGCTCTTTGTTAATCATCATTAAATTGGCCACAAAGTTCACTTTCTCCTCTCCTCCCAAATCTGGCCAAACAACCTCTCCAGACTCAAGTTGGGGTAGGGCTAGAGAATAGAGTGTAAGCTTCTTTGTGCTATACCCATCAGATATTGTCATGTTACCCGACCTACAACCAATGTAAGCATCAACAGTAGCCAACCAAGGCCTTCCTAGTATGACATGGTATCCCCCCAATGATGCCTTTGGAGATAAGACCATAAAATCAGTAGGGTACTCCCAGGAATCCAAGGTGACTACCAGGTCTTCAACTACCCCATCAGGTTTGATAGTTGAGCTATCAGAAAGTTGTAATATTGTAGGTGTAGTCCTTAGGTTTGAAATATTAAGTTTTACAACCAGGTCCTTTGTCATGACATTGATAACTGCACCAAGATCTACTAAAACATTCTTAATTTTCAACCCATTAACATTGATCTCCACAATAGGACTTCCTGGATCTAAATATTTTGGGATGCTAAGCTTCCCTAGCATTAAGTCAGAGAGTTGGCCTATTACATGGATAGTTTAAGGGTCTTTCTTTTTCCTCCCCAGTTTCTTCAAACATGCCTCCTTGATGGCCTTGCCATAGATAGGTACTTCTTTGATTGCTTGGAACAAGAGAATTTTCACACATATATGCTTTAGCTGGTCAAGGATGTCTAAGGTAGGTTCCTCTTGTTTTTTTACATTTTCACCTTCCAACCTTTGTGGGAAAGGAGGGGACACTTTATCAGATGGCTTAGGTAATGATGGAATCTGAACTGGCTCATTTGGTTGGGCTTGGTCATTGATATCTTCTTCTTGGTTAGTCACCTTAGATGGTAATTATGAGATTATGGAAGGAGATGGTGTGGGTAGCACGGTTCCTGAACGTAAATTGATATTATTCAAGTTAAGAGCATAGGCAGGCTGATAATTAGGATCAGCAAAATAGACTTGCTATTGTTGCTACAGTTGCTGGTTATTTGGATTAGGTGCTGCCTAAGTAGGTAGTTGGGTTGATTTTGGATTCTGACCTTGATTAGCTGCAGGAGGTGGCATAATGGATTGCTGCTGTGGTTGCTACAGGAAACCAGTGGGTGGATTTGACCATTGCTGGCCTCCTCTCCATTGGTTAGGCTGCTGCCAATTCCCTTGCGAAGGATGCCACTAATTTTGCTGTGGTGATTGCCAATTCCCTTGTGAGGATTGCTAATGGTTTTGCTGGGTATTTGGCCAAGGGTTATTCCACTGAGTTGGGAGTATGGCCCATAGTTTGGAGGGTACTGGTTTTTCCATTGACTATTATATGAACCAAAATTTTGCAAAGGATCTTAAGGCATACCTTGTCTTGGGGCCCATGGCCTGCGTTGTGCAACAAAGAACACTTCCTCCTCTCCTTCAATGGTTTTGAACTTAGTAGGGAGATGTTGTACCTCCAAATTGGCCACTGCTTTGCATCGATAGTCTTTCTTTTTTTGTCGGCAATGGGGGCAATATTCAGCTAACATTGCCTCAGCTTCCTCTTTCTTCCTTCTAGCTTGCATAGTATCCAGTTGAGTAGCTACATCATTGATGATATCCTGCTTGAAGTCAGACAAGAGATTGGTAATCTCCACTTTAGATACTCCAGAGCCACTTCCTTTTATAGAAGAAGGTCTAAACCCCCTTCCCTTCTTTACAACTGCTTTGGAGTAATTGAGACAGATTTTCTTGATATCATCCCAATCACTTTGGATGACATCACCTCCTGCCATGAGGTCAAGAGCCTCCATACAAGTATCATTGACTCCCCTTAAGAAGAGAAGTTTTTGAGATTCCTCATTCAACTCATGATGGGTATTTTTCTACACGCTAAACAAGAATCTTGACATATAATCCTCCAAAGTTTCATCCTCCTTTTGTGACATTTTGAAGATGTCATCTCCTCTCAGATCATTTCCTCTACAATACTCTTTATATTTACTTAAGAATAGAGTCTTCATTTGATCCCAAGTATTAGCTATATTGCTTCCCAATCCCATGAACCATCTCAAGGCTGCCTCCTTTAGAGTAGAGGGAAACAATTTCAGCTTGTGTTATGAGGTTGTATAGTCATAGCTTCTACAAAGGATTTCAAATTCAAACAAGAAGGTATGAGGGTCCTCAGTAATAAGTCCATAGAACTTTGGCAGTAAAGAGGCAGGAATGTTCTTGAGAGTATTATTGCCATGTAGGTCAGGGATTGGAAATGGAAAAATAGGATTTTCCATTCTTGGTTGTATTCTTGGATTAGCTCCTGGTTGATGAACTACAAGAGCAAGTGGATTATTTGATTCTGTTTCTTTGGATAGGTTAAAGCTTAGCTCAAAGGAATTAGAGGAAGAAGATAAAGTAACTAAGTCTTGGCCAGTATCCAGATATGAGTCGTCTTGGAATAGGTTCGATTCAATCTCTTCAATATCTATGCTCCTAGGAAGGAATCTTCCAAATTGGTCTCTTCTTCTATGCATACAACAAAAGTAAACTAACTAAGGAGATGCTGGAATGCAGAATTCTAAACTAAAAGTACTAAGAATGAAATCTTAAACTCTTTACTAGCATGCCTGTAATAGGTTCTTAGTTTGACACCATCTCCAACAACATCGCCAAAAATGTAGTGTTCTTTATTTAGCTCAATAACTAGGAATCATGAATTCCTCTACTCAAGGATTGAACATCACAATTGGCAGTCATGACCTACTAAAGAACCTCATTTAATTATCAACCTAGGGATGTAAACTTGAAATGGGACATCATAAGATATGCACTAATCACCCTTCCATACATACATGATTCCTAAAATGCCTTCTACTAGAATTTAAGTACTGGAAACAAATTTACTGTTTAACTTTACTTGGAAATGAAAAACTTGTAAGATAACCTATTCTGCCTCTAGTGGCTACAAGAACAGTTGACAGCTCTATGTTTTTGCCAGCTGCACGAACAGTCACATTAACTTCTATGAAGGAAAATGTAGCTATTCTATCTTGCAGAATAAAAGTATGGACAGTTCCCTAAGTGGGCCCTCTTAGGTAGTGCCAAAAGTAGACAACAGATTAGGCGAAAAACTTCATAAGCTTTATTGATTTAGTGCAAACAAGTACATGGCACAATCTCTTGGCTGAATTTCTAAAACTGAAAGTGTATTACAAAAGCGATTTTTCTAGCCCCTTCTCTGAAGGAGAATGGGTTATTTATTGAAAACTGATCCTAACTACTAACCAACCTTCCCTTATAAAACAGGAGGCATTTATTACATTTAACTAACTTAAGTAAAGAGGTGAATGACAATGAAGAACTAAGTCAAATTAGTTGAGCAGTCTTAAAGCGCCATCATCCTGGATTCATGCACCACCAAGACGATTGGCCTAGATTTCCGGAACACTCTCCCTACATGGCAGATGAGTTGAAACTATCTCCTCATCTTCTGCTATTGAACCAATCTTTATGGATTTGGTCTTCAATTCTTCAAGTGGAAATTGAATTCCTTCCCTTCAATCATGGTACCTGCAAAATATCTCGCCATCTTTTCTTAAGGAAGAAGGTTAGCTTAACACATTCATCCTTTAAGACAATCCATTACTTTATTCATTCATTAATTAAGTATTAAACTAAGGAAAACATTGTTTTAGATATGGCTACAGAAAGTTTTGGTAATGGAGGCTGCAAGAAGGTTTATGATCACACAAAACCATAAAGTATTTATCAGACTATTAAAACATTAAAGGTAAGAATCATGGGACTTCTTATCACAATATACTCATCATATTTAAGTCATAAAAAGGTCTATATCTATCCCATAAAAAGACTGAATGTTTGTTTTAGCATAATAAAAACAACAAAGTATTTTATAAAAGTATGATCAAAATGTGCCAAAGACTTGGCTCATCAGTAATCACTATTAGTGATATTGAGATTGTTAATCAATTAGGTGCTAATTTCATGTAGCAATGAAAGAGTTTGAAAAGGAAAAGAGAGCTACATTAGTGACTCAATAGAAACTTCATCTTTAAAAAACAAAGGAAATTAGGTTGGAAGACTTGTGGATCATACCAACATTTGATGGAAGAGGAAGAAAGATGACTAGAACTCTAGAGGCCCACCATAATGGATTTCAGTATTCAACCATGAGAATAGAATACAGAGCTAATATCATGTATCAAAACATTAAGCATGCATTCTTCTAGCTAGCGGAGAAGGAGATGATTACTTTGCTTCATTTTCATTTGCATAACCATATCATGGTGTGGGAATCAAGAAGACCAAGGATGTCTAGTTTTATGTGGAGGTAATGGATGTGGTCCAAACTTTAGGAGGGGCAAGAAGGTCAATGCATGATCTTGATGAAATTGAGGAAGAAAAACAAGAGAGGGATAGGAAAAATAATATCAATGCAGAGTTTCAAGGATTTTTCAAGTGAGTAAGAGAGTTATGGGAGCAACCTCATCTAAAAGATTTTGAAGTAGAGTTTGATGTACCATTTAGAGAGCTTGGTTTTCATGGAGTTCCTTTCAAAGCCTCTGCTATTATTGTTCCTATGGTAAATTGTTTGGTGGAGTTGGTGGAATTACCTTTCTTAGTAATCACTATTAGTGAGATTGAGATTGTTAATCAATTAGGCGTTAATTTCCTGTAGCAATGAAAGAGTTTGAAAAGGCAGAGAGAGCTACACTGGTGACTCAGGAGAAACTCCAGCTTTCAAAAACAAAGGTAGTTAGGCTAGAAAAATTGTGGATCAGTCCAACATTTGGTGAAAGAGGAAGAAAGATGATTGGAACTCTAGAGGCCCACCATAATGGATTTCGGTATTCAACCATGAGAGTAGAAGAGAGAGTTGATATCATGTATCAAAACATTAAGCACACATTCTTCCAACCAGCAGTGAAGGAGATGATTACTTTGCTTCATTTTCATTTAAATAACCATATCATGGTGTGGGAACCAAGAAGACCAAGGATGTCCAGTTTTATGTGGAGGTAATGGATGTGGTCTAAACTTTAGGAGGGGCAAGAAGTTCAATGTATGATCCTAATGAAATTGAGGAAGACCAACAAGAGAGGGACAAGAAAAATAATATCAATTCAGAGTTTCAAGGATTTGTCAAGCCAGTAAGAGAGCTATGGGAGTAGTCTCATCTAAAATATTTTGAAGTAGAGTTTGATGTACCATTTAGAGAGCTTGGTTTTCATGGAGTTCCTTTCAAAGCCTCTGCTTTTATTGTTCCTATGGTAAACTGTTTGGTAGATTTGGTGGAATTGCCTTTCTTAGTAATCACTATTAGTGAGATTGAGATTGTTAACCTTGAGAGAGTAGGACTTGGTCAAAAGGAACTTGATATGGCTATTGTTTTCAAAGACTTCAAGTGGGATGTACTTTGCATTGATGTCATTCCTCAATCTTTTCTTGATGGCATCAAGGAATGGATGAACTCTATGGATATAAAGTATTATGAAAGCGGAATGAACTTGAACTGATGACCAATTTTGAAGACTATTATTGATGATCCAGATAAATTTATTGAAGATGGTGGTTAGGAATTTTTGAATATGGAAGCTAGTGATTCTGATTCTGATAATTCAGAAGAGTCAGATCAAGGATATGAACCCTCTGATGTAGAAGAGGAATCAAAATCAGATGGGGAAGGTTCAGAAGATGAATCTCTTGTGGAGTTAGATGAGGATGAAGAAGAAGAAGATTTTGAAGGGGAGGAAGGTAAAACATGGAATGAATTAGAAGCCGAAGCTAGAAGTGTAGATAAGGAAAAAGGAGACGAGTCTGATAGTGAAGAGGAAAGGCGCTGACGAAAGGTAAAAGCTACAGGGAAGTCTCAGACACCAGATATTAGAGATTCAAGAGGAATTCCTACCAAGAGGCATAATTTCAGATGAATTGAGTTCATCTACATCCTTATACTATTTATTTATGCAAATAAATGGTTCAACTTTTTATGAAAATGATGCATATGTATTAACTTGATTAGTGTTGTTACTTCGTTAGTTTGACTTCTATGACAACCAACCATTAAGCCATTCTGTGCGGGAGCACATTTGTGATTTTAGTTAGATTTTTTGGATAGCTCTACTTGGCGTTAAGGACATTCCATTTATTTTTTGAATGTTAAGAAGTCTCATATTACATGCTTCTCTACGTTGATCAGATCAGGTTGTAGGTTTTTTACTGCTGGTTTCTTTATTTATGGAGTTTTTTAAACTTGGAAGACAAGAATTTACTGCCTTTTTAAAAATTAGATGGACAAATTAAGTGGCTGGTTAGCTATGCCAAGTGATGTAGACTACAAGGATGTGTTAGATCTATAGGATGCCTACCAAGATGCATCAAAACATTCTTACATGTTAAAAGAATGGAAACATCATGAGGAAGGATGACAAAGATGCATGTGGATCACTTAGTAGAATGACAACATTAATTCAAAGAAGCACTCCTTGAGATACCAGGGAAGCACTCCTTGAGATACCATGTTTGAGAGAAAAGAAGATAAACCAAATCAACATGGGACTAAGTTACTCAAATGATACAACTCATAACTTAAATGAGGACACTTAAGAGATATTAAAAGATGATGGTCATTAATTAAAAGATGTGATGAAAATAAGGCATGAATATCACCCACTACCCTTTAAGGAAAACAATATTTTTTTCCTTAACATGAAATAATGGGACAATTGAGTGGGATCTAGGGACAATAGAGAAGCACTTTAGAACTCATCCTACGCATCAATAAACAACTCAACACAAGAAATGCAAATTGACATATTAACACAACAATATCCAACTAAGTTATTGAAAGTCAACTATTGATACCTCATTCTCCATCCAGATTAAAAAATCGGCCCACTTTTTGCTTTGTAACTTTTCCTTTTCAAATTGCTTTGGATGCTAGCCATACTTCTCCTCCTATCAAAACATGGCACATGGACTAGTTAAACTAATTAATATGCAATCATTTACTTTTTCCTAGGAAATTAAAAAAAATATCATTTAACATATTAAATATACTTACAAATTTACAGATCAAGGCGTGTAAACCTTTCTGGCCACTGTGATGCGTGGCACAAAGTTTTTGAAGCCTAGCCTTGGAGGCCTTGTCCTGAAACATATACTAATTCAATTTAACTATGCACAAATAAAATTTAAAAATCATTTAATAAATTTGATATAATCTTATGAGAGAATTCAAATACCTACGTACTCTCCTCACCGGACTTACTCCTTGCATCAGATTTCTCATATGCTTTCACAAGCTCTTTCCATACTTTGACACTTACATCAATTGGCCTTTTTTTGAGCCTTAGCTCGGGAGGGATTTTTTTATCTTATTTGTTTGGTTGCATCGAAATCTCTTGCAATTTTGAGACATTCGTAGCTTTACCTTCTTCATAGACGAACCTATGCCAAATTTAGTCTCCATGTCATTGATAACTACTTTTTGTAGGTGTATGGGTATCTTTGAGAATGGAAAATGTAGATGGTCTTTGAACCGTTGAAGGCATGATTCCTTCAACCTATTCACAAAACCTTTTCCAACATCTATCATTCGGACTTCCCCTGAAACCACATTGTATTCCATCTTGGTATTGTTGCTACCAATGCAAGATCGAAAACATGACGTGGTGGAAGAAGTTTGTGTCCCAGGAGTGTGTCAGACAGTGGAATCCTCTACTCCCTATTCTACACTACTAGAGAACTTACTGTTACTGATTTCCTCTTGGATCTTTTGCTCGATCCAAGATTGCTTGGGGAATCAACTGATTCCCTTTGACATGGTTGATTTGGTTGCAATATTTGAGGGGCTTCACTAGATTAGTTTTCTATGTATCTAGCGAGCATTGTCCAACACACATCATCCAAATTGTTCATTGCCTCTTCCCCCAATATGGAAGCGAATGCCTCTTTATCTTTGTCAGTCACATGTCCCTATATATATAAAATAAATTTCTTCTTTTAAATTTAAAAATAAAAAACTAAAAACTAAATATGAAATAAAAAATGGAAACATTTACAAATCTGTAAATTTACAATGAATTGCCTCATTGTGGCCAAAGACTACTCCCTTTTTTCTCTTCCCTCTATTGCTTGACATTTTGAGGCGACCTAGGGAAAATTATTTTTGTCCAATCTATGGAGGAAAACGAAGTACACATTGTCAGGTATGAAAGTTTTCGTCCAATTTGTGGTATGAAATTTTTACCTTGAATGACTCTCTTTCTAGATTTAAATGCTTATGAATCAATTGCTTACGCACCTGTATAGAATATAAATATATTTGAAAGGATATAAATATATGAAAAATGAAACAAATGTATTGTAAAAAAATCAACGCTTGCACACCTATATAGAATGGTAATCTTTGGGAGATAAAAAGGGCGCAGAGTGTGGTTTTATTGAGAGTTAACACATATAGGTCCCGTGCTCGAGTCACATATGCTAATTACAAAGAAAATGAATGTGTGCGCACAATTAATTCGAAACCACAAGCTTATTGTTCTGTAAAAGAATAAGTGAAAATTAGTAATAGCTAATTTAAGCCTAAAGGTCTCACAAATTTGAGGAAATGATCTATTATTCAGTTGTCGTCTCAAAATCCCTATCTCTTTGTATTTTCTCAACCAACCTCTATTCCCATGGGACCTGGCTATAGTGGGATAGATGCAATTTAATGACTTGTCTTGAAAGCACTCGACTACTTTTTTAGGAAGGAAGTGAGAAAGTTGTCTTCAGAGAAAGGTATGGAAGGTAGGTCTGAGAAATCAAACCAGAAACTGAAAGCTTGGGGTGGGAATGATAAGCAAACCAGGGCATTGGGGTTTCAAAAATGCATTCACTGCTCTCAAATGTGGAGGAAATAATGCAATGTCTACAATTTTACCTTCCTCTGCAACCACATGAGACTTGAATGATTTGCATGTAAACAAAACAATATTCACAACCCTTTCTTCATAATCCTCTCCATTTAATCCAAACAAAAATATTTGTGGGAACGAAAAAAACAAATTGTAACCTTACCTATGGTGTCACAAACTAAATCAAATTTCTGATCTACTTGCTTGTAGCCCTCCTTCATGTCATTTTTCCCTTTTTTCTCCTCTCTTCCTTCATGCAGATTTTTTCTCCTATCATCTCTTCCTTAATGTGGGAAGTTTTAAATTTCTATTCTTGATTCTGTAGTCGAAACTATAGTCGGCGTACTTAACACCGAATTTAGCATCACCTTTTAGCCCTAAATGTAATTTGTTTAGGATGCAAAAGGCGGTGTAAAGTGTGCCTAATTTAGCGCCTAACAGTGCAAAATGATGTATTTTGCTTGGAAGTTGATAAATAAATTGATCCTAAATTGACTTCATCTTCATATGTTCCAATGGAGCAATCATTGTTCCCTATTTTATCTATTCCTTATCCCATGTCAATTTTGTAGGTGCAAAACTAATAGAGGTTAGATTTCTAAAAGTTCAAAAATGACCCTTATACAACTAGATGAGTCATCTAAAGTGTGAAATATATGTCTAAAGTGAGGTTTTGTTTTGGATGGAATATTCGTTGAAATGATATAATTGGTGTACTAAACATTATTTACTATGTTGTGTATTACAGGGGCGAGATGAGGCCATGGCAATAGATCGTGTCATGTCAAATGAGGACAAAATGGATGAAGTGGGACATCAGGTACTCAAATTTTGACTTAACTTAGGAAAAAATGATCTAATGGCATTTTGTGATACGTCTATATTTTTTCATAGTATTATTGAAATTTATAATGTATTATCCAATCTTGACATAAATTAATGCATGTTGATTATTTTAGATGGAGATTGAAGCAAATGCAGAGCCTAAGTATTCAACTAGCAAAAGAGGAAGATATGTATGTGGACGTGGACCTAAAACTATTAAATCATGTAGATGACAGTGGGTGGAAGAGGATATGACAATGAATCTTGCAGACACAACAAATGATTGCACTAAACAAGAGGTTAGTTAGGAATATAGTACATGGGATGAATACTTTGAGAAAATATATGACTAAAGTGAGGTTTTGTGTTGGATAGCATATTCGTTGAAATGATATAATTGGTGTACTAAACATTATTTACTATGTTGTGTATTATAGGGGCAAGATGAGGCCATGGCAATAGATCGTGTCATATCAAATGAGGACAAAATAGATGAAGTGTGACATTAGGTACTCAAATTTTAACTTAACTTAGGAAAAAATGATATGATGGAATTTTGTGATACGCCCATCTCTTTTCACAATATTATTGAAATTTATAATGTATTATCCAATCTTGACATAATTAATGCATGTTGTTGATTATTTTAGATGGAGATTGGACAAAATGCACAACCTGAGCGTTCAACTAGCAAAAGAAGATATGTACGTGGATGTGGACCTAAAACTGTTAAATCACATAGATGACAGTGGGTGGAAGAGGATATGACATTGGATCTTCCAGATACAACAAATGATTGCACTGAAGAAGAGGTTGGTTAGGACTATAGTACATGGGATGAATACTTTGAGAAAATTGTTGTTTGTGGATGTTCTGTATGTTGTGGAAAGAAACAATTCAAATGAGCAATTGTACAAAGACATTACATGTATGATGAGCTTCCAGTTAGTAATATGCCTCCTAAAATCAATTCAAATCCAATAGGAATTTTGGTAAGGAATTTTCCAATTTGATATAAATAACATGTATACTTCGTTTAAACATTGTTTTATATTATTTAAATAACTAATTTTTTTCTTAATGGATACTTGCAGGATAAAGTTCTTGGTTTAAAGTTTCCTGGATCACTGACTTCCAGCCTAGAGGGCAATGATCATTTATCAGATGATACATCTAACACAAATATGTGCCAATATACCAACTCATAAGATGAGGAATTGATGAAAACAAGTCACAGAATAAGAACCGGTTTAAAGATGCATAATTTTCTTAAAGATAGGGGAAGGTGGACTACATACCCTATGAGAATGAATGTGATGGAGATGATGACTTGCCCCTGAGTTTGAGATCAATTTATAGAGAGACATTTGGTCATTGACTATATTGCGCTTGGCCTAGTGATCAACAACTACCTATAGTGTACGAGGTGTTTCAATTTTGGGGATACAACTACATGATACGACCCTCCAATATTCATGGAGAAAATCTAGGCCTCTTTATTTTCAAAAATGTACATGTGGGATCTAAACATAGAAACAATTCAAAAAAAACCACTAGGAGTTTAATGCCATATTATGGTCCATCATATTACAGTAGTGAATGGAGAAGGCTAGTAGAATATAAGCCTAGCATGTCAACATATGGTCTAAATTTGAATGTGTATACACATCGTCTCCAATTGGAAAGTGGAAAAGAAATTAATAGAGGTCATCTTATGCATATAGATGGACGTGCATACACACACAAAAATATTGTAGGATTTATAAATAGTAGTAAGGGAAGGGACCCTAATGTAAGACCAAATTGTCAATTTGTTGAGGTTATAAATGATAAAGATGGAGATATGGAAAGAGAGTTTGATAGATTGATAATGGTTGAGGCTATTAATGACCTTACCATTGTGGATGAGTTATTAATTGATTACCCCTTCTTAAAACACACTCCTGCACGAAAGAAAAGGGAAGAACAAGGTCTCCCTAAGGATGTTCTTAAGGGAAAAATACCAAAGAATAACAAATGAGTGTGGACTAATGTTTTATAAACTATTTTGTCAAATTGTGTTTTATTTAAATTATTGTATAAAAAAGGTAGTCTATAAAATAATGTTCCATTATTCAATTGATGTATATATGTTCATACAATTTATATTTATATTTTTTAAGCCATATTTGATTATATTTCTTTGAAATTGATACATTTATGATTTATCCAATTGTTGGGAAACATTAAATAATGCTTGCATTTGTTGATAGGTAGAAGATGTTGATGAAACACATACTAATACCCATGATTCAACTGGGTTATTAAGATTTGGATGGGATGATCCAAACCATCCTTTAAATAATACCAAGGTGAAAAGAGAAAGTTTGAAGAGATTACTACCACCTGAGAAATTTGAAGAGCTGATGAGATCTGCATACACGAATGACATGCCACCTAGCCTTAATAATGATGATCATGATAGTGAAAATGTAGTGCATGAAGAAGGATTGAATGAAATGCTTACATGTTTCTTTGGGGATGCAAACAATGATGACAATAATGATCATATGGTTTATGGTAACGATGATAGTATGGGTAAGTACCACCAACGTAATGTTGATGATAACAACTTGAAAGACTCCATCAAGCAAGTAGCAAAGACACCCATGTTCAAATCAGGTGCAAGTAGAACCTAAAAATTGGCATGCACATTAATATTATTAGAAATCAAAATCAAGTCACTATTTGGTTGGTCAAACAAATGATTCATTGCCTTACTGAAGTGAGTTGAAATCCATTTCTTACTTTGCATTGTCAATTGGTGTACACAATTCGCAAACATTCATCAACTTCATTTATATTTCTTTAAGGGGATTTTAAAACCATATATTGTATATAAATAGTCCTAGTATAGATTGACATATCAAACATGTTCATCATAAGTCAAACATTCAATTGATTTAATATCTGGCAATCTTACAAGGCACTAAAAAATAAAATATTCCCTGAAGAGAATGTGTTGCCATCAACTTGTAAAGAGGCATGTTTATTGTTGGTTGATTTGGGGATTGAATATAAGAAAATTCATTCATGTAAAAATGATTGCATTTTATACAGAGATGAATATCAGAACAAGGTAGAATGCCCTGTATGCAAAGAGAAGAGATATCGTACAAATGTACAAGGTCCTACAATTCCAAAGAAGGTTTTACGTCACATGCCAATTATACCTAGACTTCAACAAATGTTTCATTGCAAGTCACTTGCACAATTGTTGGACTGGCATGCAAAGAATAGGTGTAAAGATGGATTCGTGTGAATTTTGACTGACTCCAAAGCAATGAAACACATAGAGGAAAAATGGCCAATAAAATTCAAAGATGAACCCCATAGTATAAGGTTTGGTCTTGCAATTGATGGAGTGTACCCATTCTCTTTTCTGAGCTCAAATTATACTGTTTGGCCAATAAAATTGATAGTATACAATATTCCCCCATGGATAAGTGTTAGAAAGGAGCACCTTATGCTGACTCTCATTGTTCTAGGAAAACATCAAGTTAAAAATATGGATGTTCATCTTGTGCCTTTTATTGATGAGATGCAATTGCTATGGAAAGGAATAAGAATGTATGACATATCATGTCCTCCATCAAATAGGTCCTTCATGTTGTATGGTGTGCTATGTTGGACTATTCATGATTTCTCAGGACTTGGTGTTTGTTCTAGTAAGATATAATATTTGCGTATTTACATTCATAATTTATTTTCATCCCAACTTTCATACTTAGTTTTATACTATTTTTTTGATTTTATTAACATTACTTGTTGAATTGTAGGGCTTTAAACAAAGCGGATATTTGCATGTCTAAGATTGGAAAAACAATTTCAAGGGTGGTATTCTAAATATCTACATAAATTTATTTACGCAAACAACAAGGTTTTTCTACCACTAGATCATAGGTTTAAAAATCACCTGAAGAATTTGATGGAAAAGTTGAAAATAAAGGCCCTCCCATGATTATGGGTCCTGGTGATTGGCTTAAGAAGTATGAAGATGCTGAATTGAAAGCTTGGGAGGATTTTTTGATTAGGGTGATTCAACTAAATAACCATAACAAGTTGTAGTTAATATTCCAGAAGGAATGAAAAGGAAATCCATATTTTATGAGCTCCCTTATTGGAAGGATCTATTAATATCTCACCTATTAGATCCTATGAAAATCTTCAAAAATGTTCCAAATTCTATATTTCAACATATATCAGGCAAAGAGGACACCTTGTCTTCAAGGAGAGATATTGCTCTTTTGCATACCAAATTTGATAGAAAACATTTGTGGTCAAGCACGAAAAATGAAACATATGCAAAAGCTCCATGGATTTTGAAAAAAAAAGAGCTAGACCAACTAAAAAATGTCATCTATTCAATAAGGACACCTATTGGTTATGGGTCATCATTGGCTAAAGCTTTTACAGTTGATGGACATATCAAAAGATTTAAAACACATGATTTTTATAATTTTATGAAGGTATTATATATCATTATTTAACAATTACTGGTAACATTGATTAAGTACTAAATATATTTTGATATTTTGTTGTGTGAGAAAAAATTACTAATGACCTTTTCATAAATGTGTTTGATAGCATATCATGCCATTGGCAATTAGGGGGGATTCCTATCTTACAGTTGACTTAAGGAATGCCATAAGTCAATTGTCAACATTTACAAGGTATGTGGTTATATGAAATGTTCATGTGTGAGAGACAAAGAGATATTATATTGCATTTTAATTTATGACTAAAGGTTCATACTAATTTACAATTCTTATATTAGGCGGGTGACCTCCAAGGAGATCCCCGAATCTAAAGTGCCAAAGTCGAAGAAGGAAATTGCAGAAATTGTATGTGTATTTGAGAAGGAGCTCCCTACAAGTTTCATGGACCTACAAGTCCATTTACTTATACACCTAGTCGATGAAATTGAATGTGCGAGTGTTGTATCAATGAGGTAGATGTTTTTCTTTGAGAGGTATATGAAAACTCTTAAAAGATATGTCTAACAAAAGGCACATCCAAAGGGTTGCATGGCTGAAGGATATGTATTGAATGAAGAATTTTTCTTCTTGTGTGAATTCCTTGGTAAGGATTTTGAAGATGGGCCATGCGTCTGGGATGAATAATGAGCATCAGATATTATTGATGGAGAAAAACCACAATCTAATGGTGTTCAAGTATAAATTAGTAAGTAAATTCATGATCAGTGTGGTTGTTTTTCTTGCAATCATTAATTTACTCTGTAATTTATTTGTCAAATTAACAACATGACATTTGGAGTTTGAAATAAACATGTTGAAATTTAATAGGTGTAGACGAAAGTGCTATACTTGACAAGTTCATTCTGTACCACATGGACTTTATGAACAAATGGATTGATTTGTATGATAAAAAGAGAGAAGTGTTAGAAGAAAGGAGACAATTTAAGAGATTGAACCCAAGGAATAATCCACTTCCCATTGATCTGCTTGGGGAATGGGGCAAAGATTACACACTAGAATGGGTTACTGAACAAATTCAAAATCAAATAGAAGATGCAGGTATAGATTCAAACATAACAAAAGATGAAATCAACATGTCTAGAGGATGTGAAAGAAAGGTACAGTTGGAATTTTACAAAATATTTTTTCCTTACAGTTTTGACACTATTAACTATTTTAATATTTGTCATTATTATTTTTTCATTGAAATTAATGGTCTTTCACAGGTGAGGAAATATCCAACAATGTGGGCATATGGTTGACATTATTGTGTAGAAAGTGTAGATGTAAAGAGACGATCCTTCAATTGTGGCATCATGGTTTACTTCAAGCAATCTAGTCGATCAAGCTCAAAAGATAAGAATATAATTGAAGGGAATCTACAATATGTTGGGAAAATACAAGAAATTATTGAGTTGGATTACCGCTCTTTTAAATGTTGTATTTTTAAGTGTAGATGGTATGAAGCATTTGAGAGAAAACGAAGACATGATACCCATAGTGGATTGTTTTCTATAGATTCCTCATGCTTCCTACACTCGACATTCTACCAATTCATTATGAGCAGGTATTTCTTTAAATCAAACAAGAAGCGGTAGTGATCATTAATCTATTAATTCATAGTTTATTGTGAATATATACTTGTGTTTATTAATCAATAAAATTGTTATAAAATAAGTCTAATATATGTATGCCGTTCATGTGCAAGTATTTTTCTATGAAGATATTTTGGACCCAAAATGGATGTTTGTCATACATTATGATCCAAGATTAAGGCATGTATTTGACGAAACAATAGTGGATACTTGATCTGTATAGGATCTAGACTAGATTGCAGTATTTAAATGATTAACTTTTACAATGCTTTTACAATGATTATTCCAAGTTAATTAAATCAAAATTAACTTATGGAAATAACAAAATGAAAGTAATAACAAGGTGATTATAACAGAAAGGAAGGAAAGGAGAGAAAGAAAGAGAGAGAAGAAGAGAAGTGCAAACAGTTGATAACGGAGTTCGTCCCTAAGGACTACGTCTCCGGGTCCACTCCAATAGAGAGACCGATCTGATTAACTCCAAAAATCAATTACAAAACCACAATCATTCTCCAAGCACTTCGGCAGCATAACAACGCTCTGACGTGCAAGAATGACTCAAAGAATCTCCACAAGACCTCTCTTTCATCACCTCAGCATCAAGACTTCAACACCTGAAAAAAAAAACTTGAATACCAACTCTCACCTCACACTCCCCTTAAATACATAAAATTAACTCAATTTGGCCCTTAACCAAAAGATTTTACAATATTCACCTTATCTCTCCAAATACATAAAGATCTTTAAAAATCTCCCAATTTTGCATAAAATTTTCAACCTCCTCCAATTTTTAACATACTAGGATTATATTAATCCTTCACAAATATTTTTAACCCTTCAGTCTTTTTCTAATTTTCGGGTTTTGTTGCTTGAGGAGGTTACTTAACTTAAAATATTTAAAATTGGTGGGGTTTTGTGTTTAAGTTAAGGCATTCGGTTTTAAAACATTTAACAAAAGATACCGATGCCAAATACATCTTAAACTGCTTCGATGGCTCGTTGGTGGCTTAACCATTTTGGGACCCGGCCGGTGCGGGTTCAACTCCCGCCGGCTCGTTTTTAAAACAAACTCCCAAAACATTAAACAACAAAAGCAACCGCAGTCTATATTTGGTAAATGCGGCGGATGTGGTGCAACGATGCAACGATTGGCTATAATGGGAGAGGTCGCGGGGTCAAACCCCAACCTCACTTTTGATTAAAAAAACCATCAAATTCGCCGAAAATGAAGGGACACATGTCGATCACTGATTCGCCGAGGATGCTAACTGTGTGCTGCCTGTACTGCTGACTCATTGCTCACTGTGCCGACAGAGCGCTGACGTGTCCCGCTGACTGTACTTTCTACCAACTCACCATGCCACGTGTCCAATCCTGATTCGCCAAACTTTGCTGACTGGGCGTACGGACTGCCACGTGTCACTCTGCGATTGGTCCATACAAATGCCACATGTCACACTCTGGTTTGTTCACATCAGATTCTGTACCACGTGCTGACGTCATCTGTACGGATGATGACGTCATCATTGTGCCTACTAGTCACCAAGTGAACCAAGAGCTTTGACCGCTGATAACTCTCGCATACGATGTTGGATTTTGACGAAACGAACGTTGCCGGAATCGTCTCGACGAGCTCTTCGCGATGACGCCGACTTCGAAGATTTTTGATAATGCCATTTTTTTGCCTTCTGGACGCCCCTGATCCCAGTTTGACCCAAGGTTTGACTGGCTATAACTTGTGCAAACAGACTCCTTTTCGCTCCGTTCGAGTTGCGTTGGAATCAGGACGCTGAGCTCTTTTTGATGGTGCAGATTCTGGAGAAAAATGAGACACTTCAATTTCCACTAAAAAATGTCCATCGGATCAATACTGAGCAAAACAATGATGGTGAACAAAATGAGAGAGAGGGATTAGAGAACATCGAAGAAATTGACATCCATGATGATGTTGAAGATGGTTATGTTCAAGCACACTAAGACAACATTCCAGAGTTAGATGATGCTATTGAAGACAACAATATGAATGGTATAGAAAATGATGACCCAAATACATCTAGGAACAATATAGATGGTCTACATTCAAATTTCAATGATGATGAAGATGATGCAAGTCAAGATGAGGATGATGATAATATGAAATACTTGAAAGAACATATGAATATTGACAATGATACACTGGATGACATTGTAGCAGACAATAATGTTAATGACCAATACTTCTAATTTTTCAGAATTATTTGCAATCCATGTTTAAAAAAGGATGATTCTTATGGCCTAAACTTTGAAATGTTTCAGTAATATTAATTCAAGTGTTAAATTATAGAACCACCACTCTCCATTTTGATGGTATATAACTTTTTTATTAGAAATATTTTATTAACTATAGATTTAGCTTGATATGTATCTCCCAATTTCTTTAAAATAAGTGCTATAATGGTCTCTTCATGTACATTCAATAATATTGAATTAGCCAAATAGAGTCTAATGGGACTCTTATCTTTTTTTCCATTTTTTCTGCCTTATTATGACATTCCAATAGGTTTTCATCTAGCTACTATAAAATTAAATCTCAAGAATCATATAAATATAAGTAGTGATTACAAAACCATGATCTACAACCACCAAAAAAAGTGGCACCCAAAAACCTATTTAGAAAATAAACACCCAAATCCCAAGATGGAAATAACATTGTAAATAGATTGTCAATAACAGATACTTCTCATAAAATTTCTCAAGGTCCTAATACATTAAATGAGTTGGAAACTTATTGATCAATGTTTTATACTTAGAGCATGAGAAGGTGGAACATCAACACAAAATAACTACAATGGTATCCATATAAAAAGTTTATAAATTAAAAGTGATTAGTTGACAAATCAACACATAAACTGAACCATAAGTACTTTGCACGAACCAGTGTCTTTATCCCAAGCACAGAGTCAAAATCAACCTATATAACCAGATAACAATTCAACAATAGCAATGTACAATCTCAAGAGATACTACATTACAACATTACCCTATTACATTCATGACCAATACTACTTATCAGTATCCTAGTACCTAATTTTCATGAGTTAATAATCTCATCCAAGCATTTACATTAATTCATCAAATCAATAAGTAGGAATGAAATCAAACATCCATTGATGAACAATAGAGGCAAGTAAAAGAAATCCTAGATTACTTTCATTCATAACTCATAAAATGAGCACAAGGAGAGACAATAGCCATGAAATTGGTATTTCTTTATATATATATTGCTATACTGTTATCCAAATTACATACATAACAATGAGCTCTAAAACTTAAGACCAATAACTCTAAAACATGCTTAGTATTCTCCTTACAATTCTCAGTATTAATTACAAAACAATGAACCCCTACTTTCTGGCCCTAAATTCCTTCTTATAGAAACGAAGGAGAAAAACAAGCCCGAGGCTAGAAAGTACACATGTCAAAACCCTATTGGATCGCTACATCAAATATTCTCTCATTCAGTTACAATGCATTCCCAAGAGGTGGGAGATATGTGAGAAAATGAAAGGAGTCTTCATTCGTTGTTAGAGATCTGGTCCAATTTTCAAAATGGGTACAACTGAACAGTTACCTTAAACATGTGCCCAAGCACACAAAATGAAAGGAAGAAAAAGCATGAAAAAAACAAAAAAGGAAAAGACAAGAGGAAAAACCACATCTGTAGCCATGCCATCAATTCAACTTTGAATAAGATGCACTATATTTCTCCATACTTTATCAAAAGCCTAATCTGTACTAAATCTAGTCTATGTAGTGCATTCCCATCTATCCATTATTCATCATGGTTGCAGACTTCAAAATTTCAAATCATTGGTCTGCCACTCTTAATGCTAGACCTCCCACTCCTTCCAAGTACCTGCCTTTCCATGCTAGGAATTCTTCTTCAATAGGCCAGTCAAAGTTCATTACTTCATCAACCCTTTGTTTATAAGGTGCATACTTGGTGACAATATGATTATCTTCTTTATCAAATTCTAGTAGGACAATCTTAACATGAACTAACATATCCATATTTACCTTTAATGTCTCCATATTAAACTTCTAAAAAAATTTCATAGCTTGATCTGAAATAATCTTATTTGCCTCGTTTTCCCACTCCTATAGAGTCTTAATGCTACCATCATCCCTTAAAATGGATGGCAGAAGGCCATGATGAGATTCATGGAAGGATTTTACCAACTCCTTTATCTTGTTCTCCAATGACTTAATATTTCCTCTATATCCTCAATCTTATTTACAAGAATCACAATAGGCTTAAATTTTTCAGGTGGGTTGGGGTCCTACTTAACCCCAATTCCTATCAATATCAATTCCTGCTTCCTAGGGATCCAGACTTCGATGAGTGGAATAGCTCTTTCTTTTTCAATGTCAAACATTCTGATAGCATCAACCATGGATGAATAACTGTAGTGAATACTATTTAATTTGGTATTCACTCTTCTATTCAGATGTTCTAGCACTGCTATGACAATCCTCATATTTCTCTTACAAGCATCTTCATCGTGACTATTACATTTTTCTTTGTATTCATTTAATTTCCTAAACAATTCTTCCCTATTGATATCCCCTTCCGCTTGTGGCCCTTTAGATGTATTGGGTTCTACTATTGAAATATACACACTTCCCATATTATAAGGCACAATTTCCCATGAAGAATTTACATCAGTAGTAAACTCTATGGATACATCCTATTGTGTAGTGGTGGGAGATTCAACATCATTTTGCTTGGGCTTTCTAGGTTGTAACCTTTGCAACACACTCTCCAATAATGCTACCTTTGTTTGTAATTACATATTATCTCTCTCAAAATCTCCATACTTAACCAACAAGATATTCAATTATGTTATGAGTTTATCTTTTTCAGTAGTCACAGAGTCCACGGTGGCCCTTGTGAGCTGTGCAATATGAACTAACATATTTGTAGCTTCTAAGGCCGATTTTTCTAACACTCTTTTTATTATAAGGCCTCCACTATAGTTAGGTGCATGCTCAACAATTTCTGACTTTCTTGTGCTTGGGGCTAAAGACCATATAGCGAAGGCTTCCCATTCCTCACTGAAAGAAAACCCATGTAGTGCAAGTGCAACTTCTTCTGTATCATAGAGAGGTCTGTCACATTTCTTGATTGTGTCAAAAGCTATGGTTGAAGCTAGATCCCATTCTAGTAGCAACAAGATGCCACTAGTTTTCACCAATTCTCGACCCTCCTTTGCAGTCATGTTTTGGAATTTGGCTCTCATTTCATTTAACACCTTTTCTAAATGATAGCATCAGGTAGTTCTGGATGAAGGCTCCTTTCTATAGCCAAAATTTTTACATACTCATCTCTTTTAGCCCTGTATGCAAATTTCCATAAAAGCTTGAGTCTTTACAAATGAGTCATCATCCAAGAATTTGGCACATGCCTCAACCCACATATCATCACTTCCATTAAGGCCCCTAAGATCAACATTACTCAATATTTTTCCCAATTGATTTGTTTCCCTTACTATAGATGCAGTGGGAACTCCTTCCTACATTTCTTGTTTTGACACCCAAATGTCATCATCAGAACCTTCATCATCATAGTCCACTAAATTAGTCGCCTCAATCTTTTGTCTTTTCAATGGTGGCTCTCTGGATGGTATTTCACTAGGTGGTGGGGAATCAATATTCATAATTTCAGGCTCTACTGGCCTTGGTGGAGATGGGGGTGCTATTTGTGGCACAAGGGAAGGAGGCTTGTGCTCCTTTTGCTGAGTGGGAATGCATGATTCATCAAATTTATTTTCCTTACTCCTTATAAAGAACTTTATTTTTGGTTCCTCAGGGGCTTGTGATGTAGACTCTTCTCCTATAGCAGGGATTTCTCCTCCACTCTTTTCTTCTGAAATTGGAGCCTTCCCTTTATCTTTACTAATTATCCCTTTAGTTTCAAGGTGGCCTATTATTGAATCAAAATTCCTTGTTACAAGCTCCACCTTTTGTAATATATCCTTAGCCTCTGGGAGGACCTTGAAATCAAGTTCTTCCTACTTTATTTTCGTTTGTATCTTATTGAATGCAATCCACCTTGCTAACCTCTTTTCTTGTTCCAAAGTGTCTAATATATTTCTTATTACATCTTCTAGATACTAGAAAATGTGGACATATTTGTAGCTCTTGTTTCTCTCATTCAACCAAGCCATAAAACCTTCAGGATCATATCTGACCCTCTCAACTATCCTCTGCAATCATTATGTTTTGAGTATTTCAAGGATGTTATTCCAACCTCCTTTGGTCATTAAAAAATCAGAGAAACAAATGTATGAAGGAAAGAAATTTCCTTTTCCCTGATTCAACAAATGCTCATTTTCAACATTTCCTAGTTGCCACATAACCTCAAGTAAACCAATTATTTCTGGCACAAACCTCAGAAACAAGTGAGGTGCTACTTTGGAACCATATACTCTTAAGATAGTGTAATCAAGGAGTGAGATAACATCTCCCCAATTATGATCAACTCCTATCTGAGACCTTCTCTCCTTGGGTCTTAAGAAATCATGTAGAGCAATAGGAATTCTAGGTAACTTCACAATCAAAGCTCTCTTTAGTTCAAAAGCAAAAAAATTATGGAATGTAACATAATCATATGTCCTATCATCTTTGTCCAAGACTGTGGTCCAACATTACATGGGAAAATCCAAGTCACCCCTTTTTCTTTCCAAGTCAATATTGTGTCCAAAATAAATTGCACCCTTGTACAAAAACATATGCATTAGCAATGAGTACCGGCTGAACCTTACCCCAAATTCACCTTTCTTTAATCTCACCAGTCCCTCATGCACTCTTTCAAAAAGAAATCTTGCATAATCATACTCTGTACAATATTGGGGATGCTGGATATAGACATCCATATACATCCATGCCATTGGCATTCGAGAGACAAGATCATAACCAATTATCTCGAAATGGAATAAAAGGTTCTTTTGAAATAGGGAACAAAATAGTTAACATGGAAAGCTTCCTTATCATGGGATCCTATTACAATCTTCCGACCTACAATTTTTGCTAGAAATCTTGGCAAGATGTGGATTCTAAATGAAATCTTGGTTTTATCATACTCTTTCCTAAGAGAATCTTCATTTAGCTTATGCATTTCATCACTCCATTCAGTAAGCTTGAAAATAAGACCCAATTCTTCTTTAGTGATCTTAACCATTTCTTTCCCATCATATGTTCTGATAGTCCTCGTGACTAGGTCATAATTAGCAGCTATTGCCCTAAGCAAGTTGACATCCATATAGAAATTTGACACAATTAAGTTTCCCAGGTCATAGTTCCAAAGGTTTCCTATTGGGATACCCATATTTTTGTTCCTGAACCAACTATAAAACAATTCCCACCCAGTATAAGGCAATTTAGCATCTTTGATAGAACATCTTCTGTCGAATAGACCCTTTGCTATTTGAGGACCTTTGGGAATCAATTGGCCTTTAGGTTTGTCATTGGTTGAGGGTGGTAATTGATCCATAAGGTCTTTATTTAGAGGTCTTTTGGGAGCAAAAGCTTCCCCTTTAGACGAAGATACTTTTACTTTAGGAGCCATAATGCAAGAAGTACTACAAGGCAGGGTTTTTCGGTTTAATTGAACAAGGCCTACGAATTTTGTAAGGGTTTGGCATGAATTATGCAAATGCCGAATTAACAAAGTATTTTTTATGAATGTCAAACCTTAAAAATTCAAACCAAGAAAACTCTAACAGACTTAAGTTTGAGAAATCACAACTTATCAATAAAGCTAGAAAGAAAGCAACAATTGACTGACTAGTTTTCTTGCAAGTTGAAAACCCTTGTTCCGATGTCAGAAAATGTTGAGAAACCACAACATGAGCTCCTTGAGTGTATTGAGTATACTTTTAATACTGAATTATGCCTTTGAGATAAACATTAATAATTATGCAATTCCTTACTTCGGTAGCTCAATATCGTTTCAGTTATTAAGGCTCACTCACGCGAACCAGAATGGCTTGCTTGCCTTCAACTAAGTTTAGAATACCATCCACTGATCCTTTTGGAGAGTTAATTGATTCATGATCTAGATTTGACTAGCTTATACAAAAGATTCGACTGTGCATAGTCGCAACACTTATCAAATGATCAGAGGCCACATGGAAACACTTGCTTGCAAAACATAGGCTCCACCATCTCTTTGTCTTTATAGCCATGATCCACGTGTCCTTTTCCCCTTGCCATCATGAGCCATAAATCATGTAAAATTTTCATCAACGGGGAGATGGGGAGAGGTTGAGATTAGATTTCTCGGCCTCATCATACACACTCCTTAGCTAGCAAACTATGTTATCCTTCATACAACATCTACGACTTAGATTAAAATATCTTTTAAGCATCTGCAATATATGCATATTAGTAACATACATTTTACTTCCTATGCCTCGTGTTGAAATTTCAATTAAATTTTTTCCCACATATCTATGCTTCCACATTCTCAGGATTACTCCATGTGGCAGATGTCGACTTCCCCATTGGGAATCTGGCAAGTAGGATGGGGCCCACATGGGATGGCGAGGAGTGATCAAAATTACTCCATGTCACCTAATATCAACTATTGATTTAGTTGAACCTCAACAATACTAATCCTCAGGCCAATCATTGGCGAAGACAAGTGGCAATCGCCCACTAGCCCGTGTGATTATTTTAATAATCAAGAAAAGAAAACAGGGACACGAGGAATGTTCTAGATGTGGCCACCTCACTTATCTCCCACCGTTGATATTCTTCAATGACTAGCTGCACGCTTTATCAATGATGCATTTCCCACCAATCGTTAGGGACACATGGCCTTCGCCTGTGAGCCCAAATGAATAAAAGAATGAGAGAAAAAATGGAACAGGCATGTGGGCTATGGTCCATATTTTCTGCGTTTGATCAAATGACATTTAGGGGTTCTTATATCTACACATGTCAAAAAATGTTAATCATAAAAAGGACATGACTAGGTCAATGAAGCCACACCCACGACATAAAAGACTTAAGATTTTTCAGTGGGAAATATTCAACTTGACTTAGGAAAATTTCAAAAATAATGATATAATAGGATCAATCAGTAAAACAGGACTAGAGGGTCAGTCACTCAACGGGTTTCAATGTCAAGAGTCGTGACTTAAAGGATTTATGACCGACACAAGGAGTCAACCAAAAATTAAAACCTAGGTGAGGATATGGACTCAAAGGGTTTTTCAAATAAGACTTAGGTAAACCTAAAACCCCTTATATAGTAGCAAGAGACAAAACCGATAGTTCATTGAACTCATCAATATTTTGGAAATGGAACACAAAAAAATTTAGGGATTCCATCAACATGCATAGGGAAGATTGAATATATGTATTCCCAAGGATGGCCAAAACTACGATCACTCAAAATTTACACACTAACAATTTTTTTATACAATTTAATCTAGTCCCTAGAAAAATTCCAATAAATTTATTATCAAGTTAATATATGGACATAAAGAAATAATGTCAATTTTTTAAAATTTTCAATAGCTAAAGAAAATGGGTAGTGGATAATTTTTAATCATCTATTTACCTATTTACACAAAAGGAAAATGGGTAGAGGCTAATTCCAAGATCTATGATCTTTTCATGAAAAATGCAAATGGGTAGATATTAATTATTTCATATATGTGCTTGTCTATGAAAATGCAACTGGGATTGATATGATTGAAGATAAAATTTTCTATAGAATACAAACATAAAATCAATGTTGTAGTAAAATAATTTGAACCAATATGACTCATAGAAAATGAGATGGTTTTATAAATTAAGGATGAAAGGAGGTTATTCACCAAGGAGACAATCTCACACAACTGTGGGATTTTTTTTGAAATTAACAAACATTACAATCTATGCAAAATATCATTGTTAGGCACATCACAACATCAACTTAGAAACCAATCAACTCTTTCACATAGTAACATCAAATGTGCTATGGTAAATAAGATAGATTTAAATAACTTGAACATACCACTTTAGAGACAACAAAGTAATAAATGAGCATTAAAATCAACACAGTAATTGAACACTGAAAATGAATTACGATTTATGAATAGTTTGTTCCATTGTATTACTTGAAAATATAAGCATTATAACATAAGTCTTTGAAATACGGTATGGATGGGTGAATTATGCAATCTATTTTCTTACTAATGCCTACTCGAATGGAATGAAATGTAATGATGATGATATGATATCTCAAAATCAAGCCCTGGTTTCCCTATTTGTATGGGAATCAACAAGCTTTAGGTTTTTTACAAAAAGTCACATTGTTTCATAACTAAAACATAAATAGAATAAACATAAAAATATTAAGAGTTTTCTAGTGGATGCATTGTAGTCCGTTAATCTCCAACAAGCGCACGTGGTCATCTAAGTCCTGTTCAAGGCTTGTGCACCATGATTGTGTATACAAAAATATCAAACTCTAGGCCCTATCACTCCTTTCTTACTTGGCCCATGAAATGAACAAGTTGACCTTTGACAAATGCTCCACGTACTCACTTTTAGCATGAGTGTTTGCATTATATATGATGTCTTTCATAGCATACTCCAATTCAAAGATTCTCCCAAGTTGTTGGTGTGTCCTCTTAAGCTCTTCCTCTTCATCATTAATCACATCAAGAATAGGTGGTAGATAGTTGGAAATTTCATCCTTCCATGTATCATGATCTTTCAATTTTGTTTCTTCAAAGAAATTGGGTAAGGCCATACTTAGTGGCTGATTGAAATCACTCAACTCCTGTGTTAGGGTATTGTGGAAGTCCCTATGAGCTTTCATGAGTTCCTAGTATTCTTGTAGCATAGCAGAGTTATCTTATTTCTTTGCAATGATCTGAGACTCTACCTCCTTCATCCTATCACTCAATTTGGTGTTTTCCAGTAATGTTGCATATGTTTTGTCATGAATTTTCCAAACTTGTTCAACATGTTTGTACATGTCTTGGAATCCCATGTAAACTATTTCTGATGCCATCTCAAAGGTAGTGGTTTTGAGTTTTCCCTTTAACTCTTCCTATTCCATTTGTACTTTCTCATGCCTTCTTTTCCAATATGTTGTTTCTGACATTGTCTCAAGCACTTTCCTTTCATGTTCAACCAATGGAGAATAGATCCCTAAAGAAGAAGAAGGTAGTTTATCCCTGTAGTTGACCAACTCTTGTTTCAACCTTTCATTTTCTTCTATCAACCCCTAGTTATCCCTTATCATTTTATGAATCTGATCCTTTGTGAATTTGGCCACATTCAAATTCAAATCAATAGTTTCCATGGGATTTGTTTCTCCTACTTTCTGCACCAAAAGATGTCCAAAAATTTGATCATGATCGACTAGGGAAGGCTTTTTCCCTAGTGGATAGAGTGCCCATATCTGCAAGGTAGTATTGTCAAGATTAAATCATGATCGAGTGTAGATCTTGTCACCAGCTTTGTTTGTTAAGTGCAAGTTTTTATTTTTTCTTTTAAAAAAACTATCAAGTACAATGGTTGAGTTGATATCCCATCCTAGAAGGAGCATAACCCCAACCTCTTTCAATAATTCCCTTCCTCTCTAAGCAGTCATATGTTTCATTTCTCTATCAATTTCATGTTGAAGTTATTTTAAAGCATATGCTTCCTTCTCAGGGTCAATTTCCTTCAACCTTTCCCTTACCACCTTTCCTTTATATTCATATATGAAAGCTTTAAATTTAGGAGTCTGGACAAAGGCATCATCTACAATGAACTCTTGACTGACTCGATGCCTCACATCATTAGATAGATCATCAAAAGCTTCAAAAAGTATACTACACTCCTTTCTAGTGGCATTTCATATGGAGGAATGATGAGAATATTGATCTATGTGACTTCATCCTCCTCTTCAACATTATCTTCTACTATGATTGGTGTATTAACTGAAAAGCTTACCTTTGGAGTAGGCTGAGGTGACAAATGGTCTAATGGTGCTACATTTTCTGCTTGCCTCAAAGAGCCAACATTTCTTCTTCTCTTAAATTCCACTAGAGGTAGATCCTTTATTATCTATTCTTCATGCATAAACAACTTTTCAACTCTCTCCATGGGGTCTTGAATTTCATAAAAAGCTTCTACATAAGATGGGTTAGTTTTCAATCTCCAAGCCTTAGCCATAACGATCCTATTTTATGTATTTTCTCTCAGGATCGCTTGACTATCCTCACAATTCCTGACAACATCATCAACATCAAACTCATGTTGATATCCTTTCAGTTTCTAAGAAATTTTGGCATCACTTATAAGGTGGTCAGGGTCAAAATTCTTCCTCTTATTTCCAACCGACAAGCCATAATAATTTAACTTGCTTCCAACCAAGTCATACCCTGATTCAACAATAATGGTGAAATCATCAAAGCATAAAGTAGAAGGCATGAATGTCTGCCTTACAAAGCTTTTCAAATGCATAAAGGCTAAATAAGAAAATTGTCTTATAATCTCAAGATAAGCAACTCTATCTGACATAGTCTTAGGCAACAAATATGGTTTTGCCTCAAATCCATACACCCTAATGACAATACAATCTAAAAAAGTGTACCAATCTCCCCAATTGTGGTTTATCTTTCCATCATGGCCTTTCTCCTTTGGTCGGAGAAACCTCTATACTTCAGGGGATAGATTATAATCACATTTACAACCAAGTAATTTATACAAGGGTTTGACAAAATGCTCCTCAAAGTACAAGTAGTGGGATCTCCCACATCTACTATCCTAGACTGATGTCCACGTTTGCACTGGTCTTGAGTTACCATCGCTATCCAGATCTTTTACTCTTAATTCTTCTCCCCAAATTCTCATCACTTGGCCCTCATACAATATCATATGCATAAGAAGTGAGTAGTGCTTGAAATTGATAGCTTCACTGTTATTCTTAACAGCATTAAGAGCACTATTAATGGCCCCCAACATATACTCTACATAATCATAAGGCCTAACATCTTGACTCTAAATATCCGCAGCCAGAACTATGGGAGCTATACTCATGTTGGCAGGGGCTTCAATTCCCAACACTTGGCCAACTGAATAGTATGTGTACTGATAATATTCTTCAAACAATTCTACAAAAAATGGGGGATTTTCATTGCTAGCAAACCTCATAGGTTGATTTCCTGGACCCTTGGTTCTGTATAGAGGCAACTTCCACCTCTTGTAACTCGTATCCATAGAGCGATACTCCTCTAGCAAGTCTCTCAGCCACAATTTCCTTTCCAAAGAAGTGTCCAATTGGAAAACCATGAAAATATAATCCCTCGTTATGATCATAAACTATGACCCATCATGCAAATGAATTTCCCTTGTTTTGGGATTATAATTATTTTCTAGTGCTCTAATTAACTCTATGTTCACAAAAACATTTGGCATTACAAGCTTCCCTAAATTCAAATTCCATGGGTTCGAGACTAGGCTATATTTGTATTTCTTCCTATAATGATATATGAACAAATCGTAGCTTCTATGTGGAGTCCATACATCTCCCAAATTCTTATGCTTGTCTACTAAGGTCTCACATGATGGGTTTAACAGAGCAATTCTTCATGCTTTAGACCTAGACCCAGGACGTTGATCTATTAAGTCTTGATTGAGAGGTCTAGTTTCAGTTTTTTTCCTTTTTGCTCTTGTATTTTCTGGGGTTTTATCCATTCTAACCCTAACAATGTTGTACTGCAAGCTATATTAAAAAAATTATGTTCAACTGAGCCAAGGTGTACTTGAGTGAATGCTAGAAATTTTGAGTTGCTTTCTTTCGTCTGACTCCGTCCTCTGGATGCTTAGCCACAACGTGCAATGAATTTTTGCTTCTCAGAGGTTGATTTTATCAGATTTTAACATGCTTAAATCAGATCTGGTTCATAAATGACACTCACACCACCTTCCTATAAAACTTGTGTATTAATGGTAGTTGTCTCTTCGATGACTTAATCCATCAAATCAATCCAGTGACAATTATTTCATATTTTGTTGATGAGACTCTGATCACAACGTTTGTATCTCTCTTCGATATCCTTGGCCATCTTTTGAGAAATGTCTAAGAGACATTTAGGCTTCTGTCATTGATATCACAATGTCTCTTAGATATTTACTTCTTAGTTTGCTCCCTGATGATTTTCTTTTTTTTTTCAATAAGACTGGTGGATTTCTCTTACCGACAAGCTTATGTCTCCTCGACATGTCTTTATTTATTTCCTTTGCGGTAATAGTTGTTGATGATGTCTATGTAACTTTGTTATGTCAGAGAGACCCAAGGTCACCTCTCTTTGACATCCCTTAGTCTCATCGATATTTTGTGCTAGAATGTGGGGGAGACTTTTGATAATGTCTTCTCGATATATTTGTGTCTTCTCAACATATTGTTTTTAGGATGTTGATGAGACCTCATCCAATGTTTGTTCGATATTTTTGTGTCTTGCCAATACTTTTCTCCTTGAGCGTCGAAGAGACTTCTTTGCTTCTCTCCTCGACATGCCCATGTCTCTTCGACATTGTTGTATTACCAGTGCTTGTTTTGCCAGTGATTTACTATTTATTTTATGATAACCTCTCGGTGTTTGAGAGATGTTTTTTCTGTTTCCCAAATGTTGACACTCGTATGAATATTTGTCGATGAGACATGTTAGATTCTCTCCTCAACATGCCCAAGTCTCTTAGACATGTTTCTCTTTAGGATGGCGGGAAGAAATTTGAATATGTCTCTTAGACATTCAAGAGTCTCATCTACATTTCTTATTAGCCCTTTCTACTTGTGTCAAAGAGACTATGGTGAGACTCTCTCTGATAAGGAATTGTCTTGGCGACATGCCATGAGCTGCTAGGAGAACATTTTAGGCAGGGACTTCACTTTATTGTAAGATCAAGGGCCTTATTTTAGTACTTTATACTAATTTCAATTATTATGAAATGGAAATGGAGCATATGGTGGATATGGGAGGATAAGTGAAAATGGAGGTGTGCGGGACAACCAATGTGGATTCTTTAGCTCCAACAACATCAACACATACTCTTCTAGGATATGGGAATTGTTATGGAAATTTTATCTCCTAAGGCTCTCACATTATGAGCTAGTAATATAAATAACATTATGTAATTTTTATTTTATCTAACACCATTTAGTGTAAATAAATGATATTTATTTTTAGTTTGATTTGTTTCTTCATTCTCTAGTAGTGCTTGCTTTTCCATTATGACATATTGTTTCATTAAATGAACATCAAACAAGATGATATCATCTTTAAATTGTTTTTAATTCTTTATTTTACGTTTAATTAATTGTGTTTTAATTATAAAATCTTAGATTTGAATGTATCTATGATAATTTTTTCTTCTTAAAAAATAACACTTAAATTTTTTTTCTCTACACATTGAATTGTTTCTCAAAAAAAAATTTGATTGATATTATCTACTTTTTTATATAACTAATTTTTTTTCTTAATTGTTTTTCAAAGATTTGTTTGATTGATACTATCCACTTTTTTATATAATATATTAAAAAATTCTAAGTTGCAGATGGAAATATCTTCATATAATTTCTAAATTAAGATATTAAAAAATATAAGGATACTTATAAGGATGATTCCAATCTATATCTGATCCTTTTGTAAAAGCAACTCTTCTTAAATGAAAGAGAATTTTATAAAAATAATAATTTAAAAGAGACAACTCATGTTCCACTAAAATAAATTACATTTCAAAAGAGAAATTCCATTTTATTCTAAAAAGTAGGTAGATCATTACTTATTTCATTTTATTTAAGATTTCTATACTATTGTATATATGGTTTAATTGCATTAATAGGTGAAGCTAAAAAATTATTTAGAGCTACCAATTATGACACATAAGATTTTTTTTTATTAATTAAAAAAGGAAACATACAATCTTTCTGCTATGCAAGAAATTTTAGTATTTCAATGCAAAACTAGAATATACCATAATGCTTCCATCTAGAACATAGAATTTAACCATAGAAAAATTTCAAAATTGGCAGAGCCACAGAGTAACCCAAAAAACCAAAATTCAAGCTATCCATTACCAAACTAGAGCAATTACTAACAAAAAATTTAAACTGGCCAAATTACAGAAACCCATTGAACCTTGCAAATAACTCAAAATCCGTAACCCAATCAACACCATCAGCCGCCATTAACCCTAGCAGCTTCTTTAAATATTCCACTACAACGACCACTATCATTCGGTGGTGCATGAGATTTGCCCTGCTTAGGTCTAAGAGGAAGGGGTAAAACCTTATCACCTCGTTAGTGCTCCTCAGAAGCTCCAGATCACTTGGCTGCAGGATTTCAGTATCTATAATCACCGCCTTCAGGATCTCCTCCGTGTTGTCAACTAAATCCTTCCTAAACAATTTCACCAACAGTTCCTTTACCTCCATCTTGGGGACTTGACTATCGAGCAGAGAAGCCAAGAAGCACGAGGAAATGTGTGCATTGTCCCTCCCATACTCCTTGCACTCAATGTGATCAGAGCCCAAAACCATCTTTACTGCCACAACTACAAGGGGATCAATATTCTGCAAAATCTGCTTTAGCCTTTGGTCTACTATCTCTCTAAATGCAACTTTCCTCAACGTTGCTAGCAAGGAGATTGGAGTATTTGCTCCAAACCATGACAACCCCTCCACTGACATTGCAATGACAAATTTTGAATGCTCGACCATTGTCATCCACAGACAACATCAAAGGCTGAGCACACTCTGCCAACCAAAGTACCACCATAAACTAAACACCAAAACCCAAAACATTTACTACGCTACACAAACTGATGCCACCTCCCAATAAATAACCCGCATTCATCAAGCATTTCGATCTACATATGAGCGAAAGGTTAATTATTGGCAAGGCTAGCTGTCCTTGCTCTAGCAATGTCGTCCTACATACTCGACTTTGTATGCTAGGCCATCGTTAAAATTCGAGCTCAAACTACCCTTCATTAATGCTCGTACTTATAAAAAAACCCTTATTTTATTTTATTTAATTCATTTGTAATTTGTAAAAAATAATTTCAAATAATCTCATATATATTATTTTCAAATAAAATTATAATGTACATTATAATTTCCAATTACGGGAAAAACAATTCTCATAATTAAACAGTTTAAAAATAAAATTAAAAACTCAACTAATATAATATAAATAAAAATTATACTTACTAATTCTAAAGTTTAAAATGGAAAAGAAAATAAAAATAATACAAATCCCTATAATTAATTAAATACTAAAAAAAACAATCTGCAAAATGAATGTACATTATAATTCCCATTCTTATTATTTAAACAGTTTTAAAATTAAAAAAAAACTCAACTAATATTATCTAAAAAAAATTATAATTACTAAATGTTTAGTTTACCTTTTCAAAATTTTAAAATGGAAAAGAAAATAAAAAGAAGACAAATCCTTATAATTAAATACCAAAAAAATGGTACAATCCTTATAATTAAATACTTAAAAAGCCCAATATGTATATGCATACAGTATTTTGTTAACCAAGTGGTTTGTAAATTACCAAGCAAGGAGTAAAACGATAGAATAGTCAATTTAGTAGAATAAAATGTAATTTCATCTAGCACTTGGTAATTTAGGGCTCGCAAAACAAATAATATTTACATGCATATAAAAAAGTAGAATAAAAAATACTTTAACCACACGCGGTAGCATATATTACGCAACACAGGCAAAAATAAATTATATGTAGTCCAAATAAGATATTATGCATCGCGGGGCAGAATTTTGCAGGTAAAGTATTATTATAATGTGATAAAATCAAGAAAAGGGTATCAATGGACCAAACAGTTTCAAGGGTTGGCAGTCTGATATCAACCATTGATTGGTAGTTTCAGGTTTATCTTCTTCAAATAGGATACGCCTTCAGCATAAAATATTTAGTGCCATCCTGATAAATAGCACCAAATTTTTCAAAAAATTGGAGAAAAATACATTAAACCCTTAATTAACCCTCAACCCTCAACCCTCAACCCTCGACCCTAGTTAAACCCTAATCCCTCATAACCCCTATACCCTCTACCCTATACATTGGAACCTCAACCCTAATCCCTCAACCATATACGTACCATCAACCCCTATACCATCTACCGGCCTATACAATATTGGACCCTCAACCTTAATCCCTCAACCATATACCCTCAACCCTTTACCCTCAACCTTAAACCCTCAAGCCTCAACCCTTAAATCCTCTACCCTTTATATACCCTCTGATCTACCCTATACATTAAACCCTCAACCCCCAATTCTCAACCCTCAACCCTCAACCCTTAAACCCTAAACCCTCAACCCCTATACCCTCTACCATCTACACTAGAACTTCAACCCTAATCGACCTTCAACCATATTATACCCTCAAATGTCCTAGCTATACCCTCAACCCTTAATAACGTCCCTCAACCCTAAGCCCTCAACCCTAAATTGATGTTAAACCCTCTACGTCCCTCTACCCTCAACCCAATACCCTCTTACACCCTTGACCCTAATCCCTCAACCCTTAAACCCTTAAACCCAAGTAAATTACTCTCTACCCTAATCACTCAACCCTCAAGCCTTAATCCCTCAACCCTTAAACCCTCGACCCTCGACCTTCTACCCTCTACCCTCATCCCTCTGCAAGTACCCTTAAACCTTAATCCCTCAATCCCTATACCATCTACCCTATACATTAATGGACCCTCAACCCTAATCCTTGAACCATATACCCTCAACCCTCAACCCTTAAACCCTAAAGTACCATTACACCCTCTACCCTCTACCCTATACCCTATATATACATTGGACCCTAATATAATTAACCCTAATCCTTGAACCATATTATACCCTCTACCCTCGACCCTAATCCCTCAACCCTAGTTAAACCCTTAAACCTAATTACTAAACTCTCTACCCTAATCCCTCAACCCTCAACCCTTAATTAACCCTCAATCCTCTACCCTCTACCCTCTACCCTCAACCCTAGTTAAACCCTAATCTAGCCTCAACCCCTATACCCTCTACCCTATACATTGGACCCTCAACCCTAATCCCTCAACCTACATATACCCTCAACCCTCAACCCTCAACCTTAAATGTCACTCAAGCCTCAACCCTTAAACCATCTACCCTCTACCCTTTGATCTACCCTATACATTAAACCCTCAACCCTCAATTCTCAACCCTCAACCCTAGTTAATCCCTAAACCCTCAACCCTTAAACCCTCAACCCTTAACCCCTATACCCTCTACCCTCTACCCTCTACATTGTAACCTCAACCCTAATCCACCTTCAACCATATTATACCCTCAAACATCCTAGCTATACCCTAAACCCTCTACCCTCAACCCTTAACGTACCTCAACCCTAAACCCTTAAACCCTAAACTGGCCTTAAACCTTCTACCCTCTACCCTCAACCGTAATCCCTCAACCCTATACCCTCAACCCAATACCCTCAACCTAATACCCTAAACCCTAAACTGTTAAACCCTCTACATCCTTCTATCCTCAACCCAATACCCTCTTATACCCTTGACCCTAATCCCTCAACCCTTAAACCCTTAAACCCAAGTAAATTACTATCTACCCTAATCCCTCAACCCTTAATTAACCCTCTACCCTCTACCCTCTACCCTCTACCCTCTACACTCTACCCTCAACCCTAGTTAAACCCTAATCCAGCCTCAACCCCTATACCCTCTGCCCTATACATTGGACCCTCAACCCTAATCCCTCAACCTGCATATATCCTCAACCCTCTACCCTCAACCTTAAATGTCCCTCAAGCCTCAACCCTTAAACCCTCTACCCTCTACCCTCTAATCTACCCTATATATTAAACTATCAACCCTCAATTCTCAACCCTCAACCCTAGTTAATCCCTCAACCCTCAACCCTTAAACCCTCAACCCTCAACCCCTATACCCTCTATCCTCTACATTGGAACCTCAACCCTAATTAACCTTCAACCATTTTATACCCTCAAACATCCTAACTATACCCTAAACCCTCTACCCTCAACCCTTAACATCCCTCAACCCTAAACCCTTAAACCCTAAACCAGCCTTAAGCCTTCTACCCTCTACCCTCAATCATAATCCCTCAACCCTATACCCTCAACCCAATACCCTCTTATACCCTCGACCCTAATCCCTCAACCCTTAAACCCTTAAACCCAAGTAAATTACTACTCTCTACCCTAATCCCTCAACCCTCAACCCTTAATCCCTCAATCCTTAAACCTTCGACCCTCGACCCTTTACCCTCTACCCTCAACCCTCTGCAAGTACCCTTAAACCCTAATCCCTCAACCCTATATAACCCTCAACCCTCTACCCTCTACCCTCTACAAGTACCCTTTAACCCTAATCCCTCAACCCCTATACCCTTTACTCCTATACATTGGAACCTCAACCCTAATCCTTGAACCATATACCCTCAACCCTCTACTCAAACTTAAACCCTCAACCCTCAACCCTTAAACCCTAAAGTACCCTTACACCCTCTACCCTCTACCCTATATATACTTTGGACCCTAAACCCTAATCCTTGAACCATATACCCTCTACCCTCGACCCTAATCCCTCAACCCTAGTTAAACCCTTAATAAACCCAATTGCTAAACTCTCTACCCTAATCCCTCAACCCTCAACCCTTAATCCCTCAACCCTTAATTAACCCTTAACCCTCAACCCTCAACCCTCAACCCTCTACCCTAGTCAAACCCTAATCCCTCAACCCCTATACCCTCTACGCTGTACATTGGACCCTCAACCCTAATCCCTAAACATACATACCATATACATACCCTCAACCCCTATAGCACCCTCTACCCTATACATGATTGGACCCTCAACCCTAATCCTTCAACCATATACCCTCAACCCTCAACCCTTAACCTTAAAACCTCAACCCTCAACCCTTAAACCCTCTACCCTCTACCCTCTATCCTCTACCCTCTACCCTCTGATCTACCCTATACATTAAACCCTTAACCCTCAAGTCTCAACCCTCAACCCTTAATCCCTCAACCCTCAACCCTTAAACCCTAAACCCCAAACCCTTATACCCTCTACCCTCTACATTGGAACCTCAACCCTAATTGACCTTCAACCATATACCCTCTACCATCAACCTTTAACATCCCTCAACCCTAAACCCTTAAACCCTAAACTGACCTTAAACCTTCTACCCTCTACCCTCAACCCTAATCCCTCAACCAACCTATACCCTCAACCTAATACCATAAACCCTAAACCATTAAACCCTCTACGTCCCTCTACCCTCAACCGAACAATACCCTCTTATACCCTTGACCCTAATCCCTCAACCCTTAAACCCTTAAACCCAAGTAAATTACTTCTACCCTAATCCTCAACCCTCAACTCTTAATCCCTCAACCCTTAAACCCTTGACCCTCTACCCTCTACCCTCAACCCTCAAATACCCTTAAACCCTAATCTCTCAACCCCTATACCCTCTACCCTATATATTGGAACCTCAACCCTGATCCTTGAACCATATACCCTCAACCCTCAACCCTTAAACCCTAAACCCTTACACCCTCTACCAGCTCTACCCTCTACCCTATATACATTAAACCACCCTCAACCCTCAATTCTCAACCCTCAACCCTTAATTCATCCCTCCCTCTCTACCCTAATCCCTCAACCCTATACCCTCAATCCTAAACCATTAAACCCTCTACATCCCTCTACCCTCAACATCCCAATACCCTCTACCCTAGTCGACCCTAGTAATCCCTCAACCCTAATCCCTCAACCCTTAAACCCTTAAACCCAAGTAAACTCTCTACCCTAATCCCTCAACCCTCAACCCTTAATCCCTCAACCCTTAAACCCTCAATTACCCTCTACCCTCTACCCTCAACCCTCAAGTAACCTTAAACCCTAATCCCTCAACTCCTATACCCTCTACCCTATACATTGGACCCTCAACCCTAATCCTTGAACCATATACCCTCAACCCTTAATCTTAATTAACCCCTCTACCCTATACATTAAATTGCCCTTAACCCTCAACCCTTAATATGCAAAAAGTACTGTAGTAAAGGAAAAAATTTCTTTGTTTATGATTATCTGGAGGAATAAATGGGTATATACAAAGGGAATGCTGGTGATAGTATAGATCTTGTCACATGAATTGTTGCATTTCATGTTAAATACAATGAAAAATAAAAGGTAGTAGATCTTTTGATGCAAGTGAAATGTAGGTAAGTAATTGAAGGCTAGTGAATATTGGGGAAGGATTTTTTGTTCTAACACCCTTAATCCTTGCTAGATCAGAACAATTAGGCAGTAAATTAGACGTTAAATTAGGCTCTAAAGTAGGTGCTAAAATAGGCATTACATTAGGTGCTAATATGGGCGCTAATGTAGATGCTAATCTGGTTGCTAATTTAGGCACTAATCTGGGCGTTACCATGGGCGTTGTTTTTAGCGCTAATCTTGGAATTAATCTGGGTGTTAATATGGGCACTACAATAGGCATTAATGTTAGCGCTAATATTGGTGCTAATTTCAACACTAATTTCGATGCTAATTTGTGCCTGAATTAGCGCTGGTTTATTCTGGTTGGCGCAAAAAATGCCAAAAATAGCACCAAATTTTCCCAAAAAATGGAGAAAAATACATTAAAACAATGGGTGGAAGCAAAAAATGGAGCAAAAAAGGGAGCTAATCACATAGATTTGTTGTAGTGCCTATTCCCTTCATTAGACAACCTAATCCTAGGAATAACTTTATAATCTAAAGTATAACTACATAAGCTCCATCTTATCATAGAATAAATACTAATAAATAATTGACTCCATTTAGGAATATATGACGACAAAAAGTGATTCTCATCAAGAGTATAGTATCATTAATAAATGACCTCGATTGAAGAGCAATCATATCAATAAATGATGAACTATTCAAGATAGTAATCTCCCGAGTAAAAAGGGTTATTTAAAGAGTAGAATCTTTTCAACAATATGACTTCACATTAAGAGTATAAAGTAACCAAATAGGTAACAACTCAAACTCATTAGGTAATCCCACCTATGGCTCCAATCAAGTAGTAATTCATAAACTCAAGTGATCAACTTAATCACATAGGCGAGTCTCAACTTTGGTTATCCTAATCCTAAGATAAAGTCAACAATCATCAATTAGTCCAATTATGTAGGTTAATCTAAACCTATGTGTTCCAAACAAAGATCAAGTAAACAACCCAACCTAATAGGTTATTCTCAACCTATTGGTTTCAATGGGTAATCAAGTAAATATTCAAACCTAGTAGGTAATTCTTAACCTAGGGTTTAAATCATTAATCAAATATACTTCCCAACCCAAATAGGCTACTCTTAACCTAGGGTTTCATTCAATAGTAAAGTAATGATCAAGTGATCATACAATTATAGATTAGAAATATGACGTCTCATCTTATCATATCTTTCATACTATCAATGTTGATGTATTGCTAAACCTTATCATTCCTAAGGTTTCCTAGCATTATAAGCTAATAGTGTCAAGTCATTTCATGACATTGATACATTTCACATTATACATGTAGTGTAAACTATCTATGTATAGAGACATCATTTGAATTCCCATATAGGGTAAATAGGAGTATTAAATAACTTCCTTAAGCTATTCATTCTTTCATCAATCCTAGTATATAATACTATTGATGGTATCCACTCCTTAATTTATGGAGTATGTAACAACACCCACAAGGAAAACATAACTACAAAGTTCTTTTCTTTCCAAATGGCAAATAGATCATTATTCTATTTCTAGCAATCTAATGCATTTCCAAATTAAATATACAAGACATTCAATCTTTCACAAAATAGATAAACATAAAGAGAGAATAGAAGCCCATGCCTATTAATCGCTTTAATCCAATTGACTCACTAGTTCTTAAGCTTGGCCCCCTCTTGAAATCAGCTTAGCAACTAAACCTCCTCAATTCCTCTCACTAATGTTTCCTCACAAAATACCTCTTAGCAAAATAAGATCCTCAAAAATAAAAATGTAGCAGAATGGAAGCGTAATAATGCATAGTAGAAGTGTATCCAAATGAGGTAAGGGCACCTCTTATTTATACCCAAAAACCAACATCTACAAGCTAGAAACAAGGCCTTCAAAATGACACTTCTCAACTCAATTCAATTGACTCAGCTTCATAATCAAAAGGTGGAAAATTCCTATCTCAATACTCATCCAAACAAAACAACATGTCAACTCTTTGCTTGCCAACAACATGTTGACTGATTCAAATATGCACATGTTCTAATATGGAAATCAACTTATAGGTTTAAGAGACTCTATTCAATCACCAAGTTTATAATATGATGCCAACAATTTACCATATTCCTTATCATTTAGCTTGTTGTTTAATAGAAGAATAAGTCAATACTCTTATTGGCTACATTTTACCTAGCTGACTTGGTCATTACTAAAGCATTCGACACATAACAAATGAGTCGAATCCCCTTTTAATAGCGTGGCCTTATTCGTTAACTTTGCACGTTGGCTCTATTATGGTAATACAAATATAACACATTGCTTTAACATAGCACTAACAATTACTCCTAAGTATGCGTTGGTTATTATCATTTTCCTATTGTTTTAAAGCTGCTATATCTCTTTTCCACATGGTAGGCTTTACATTTACATTACTTTTGTTCAATTTGTGTGCCATGCATATCATAGTCTTCAAGAGTATTACTATTGTTTTATTGGCTTCTATGCATAACCCAAACTCATATCTCATGCTTGGTCCAAAAGCAATGTATGCTAGCTTTTGTTTGAGACAACTACCCCCAAAGCTTGTACAATATATACATGTGCTATATTCACTTGAAATCATTTTCAAACACATCCTTAATATTATGTATATAGTAATATATATATATACACCATTTATAATATATATATATATATATATACACCATTTATAATTTATATATATATATATATATATATATATATATATATATATATATATATATATATATATTTACGTAAAATCATCTTTTGGTTTCTAAATGTTTTCACAATAATATAAGTAAATACATTGTATTCTCATACACATATATTATATTACACCATTTATATTATATATATATATTAGTATATAGATATTTATTTACGTAAAACCATCCTTTGGTTTCTAAATGTTTTCACAATAATATAAGTAAATACATTATATTCTCATACTTATATATTAAATATATATATATATATATAGATATAGATGTTCTCATATATATATAGATTTTCTCATACACACACACACACAAACACGCACATATATATATCAATGTATAAATAAATAATAAAAACTTCCATTATGTCGACAAGTTGTCAAGCATATATAAATATTTATATATATGTGACAATCAATTGTTTGTATCGATGATACATATATATACATGCATATGTGGATATACATATAGGTATCCAAGCATAGTCATCCAAATATATAAAAATATAAACATGTGTTAAAATATTCATACATATATATACATATATAAAAATATTAATATATATGTATATATGTTTACATTAGCGTAACAATATACATATACATTAATATATGTATATATGTTTATATATATATATAACATTATTTTATCATCCATGCTTGAGTAACTATACCCATATATTCACCAATTGACATATATACACATATCACATGTTACTATTCCTTATCAACATAAATGCATTCATATCCTCGTTGATAGGCATGTACATTAAGTGTATATATACACACATATATAATTGATTCCCCATGTATGCATACTTCTAAGTATTTCTACTTACGTACATATGCACATAATTATGCTCTCATGCACGGATCTATATATATATACATGTATACATTTAACGTACATATAAATCAACGTAAAGATAATCTATACGAAGAGCTCAAAGACTCAAGGATTCAATCACGTAAATTGATCACAAAATCAAAGAAATCAAAGAAATTTCTCAAGTATTTCAACCTATCCTCAAATGTTACTTACTTGGTTCCAACCAACCCGACTTAACTTAGATCAACTGGGGTGTGAGTGTGTGTAAGCTTAGTTACGTTTCATTAAAGGGTTACCTGACCAAGCACTTCTTCTGAGTGATACTTCCCCTCTCTTCCAGAGGATTGAATCTATCCCTGCAACTAGCTTAGTACAACACCAAGGTAGTTAGACATTCATAGTAAATCCATTTACATCATAACACATTTGTATCAACAAAGCATTATAATTTTCATATTACAATACATAGTATTCCACTAATTCAAAACATATTCATTCTTTTGAAATCAATAACATCTTATTGCATATTCACATATTTCATTTACCTAACAAACATATTGAAGTCACATTTTATATTTATCAAAAATTTCACTCATAATGGTAAAAGTAACTTGGTAACTATGAACAAGATGTAACAACCCTATCCCTGTGTTTAGGGATCCTACATAGTTCACTAATAGGTACAATGATCCTACTTGTTCTCAACACTTGTGTGATGCCTACAAGGCTAAATGGGTAATGGTATATCTTTTGGGATTATTCTATCATTTGCTAGAGGAATGAAATGCATTATAAAATTAGAAGATACAATATTGTTACGTGTCACATTTATCTTCTTCCCTTTGTATACAAATCAATCCAATAGCTAAGGGTGATCGTGTTGTTTCTTTAAAATAGGTTCTTTCCTTTTGATCTCTATTTTACACCTGTAGGTGTTTTATTTTTTTTCATTTGGGATGTACTTAATTTTTTAGATGGTTGTTGTATTGGATCTTTTCCATTTTCAATTATTCTCTCCTTAGGATTTTCATTCTTGATGTTATTCTCTATAGCCCATTATTCCTTATCTAAACTAGGTTCCTCTACCCTTTATATTGCAACATTATTGTTTCTTGGAGAAAAAATTATGCCTATTACTTTGTAAACATTATGAGTATGGATGAATGCAACCTCACTAAGAATCCTCTTGTATTCATCTAAAGGAGTTCTCCCTTGGTAATTTTATCTCATTTCTTTCAAATATTCAAAATTATGAAGTGGAAACTCATATTGCCCTAGGAAAATATCACAATTATTTTAAAATATTTTATCAACATCTTCATGATCAAATAAATCACTTCCTTCATCATTGAACTAATGTTTAAATACATCTAATTGGTCAATATCTTTGATATAATATTATGCATTTTCATATTTATAAGGAATATCTTCATTTTTGTTACTACTTAGGGTAACCATACATCCTATTGGACCATTAGGAAGGTAGCAATCTTCACATGATAAAGGAAACTTTTAGAAAAGCACGTTATCTCTCCCGAGAGGATAAAGAGTTTCCTTACCCTACAATTTGAAGTCCTTTTGACCAAGTACTTTATACCTTCCATTTTTCTATGTTTTTTACTCCAATCATTGTTTTAAGGTATGTTGTGTAAACATTGACCCTTGTTACAAAGAGTTGTAGCCTTAAATGAGTTGCAACCTTAGGAGGTGGAAACCCATTTTCATTTATTGAAACCCTATAAGATAGGTCTCTCATGACACCCACCAAATTTTCTAACTTTTTTATTTGTAGGTAAAGGTTTAGTCAGGGCCCTTTCTCAAGTTGAGCCAACTTAATATTTCCTCTCACTAGTGAGTATTGTTGCCTTGGAATCTTGGGATTTTTCCTCTTATCTCATTTGGAACGAGATTAGGATGGCTAGGGATATTTAAGAAAATCTAATTATTTATATATATTAGTCCTAAGAGGTTGCTTTATTGGTGGAAGCCTCTAAGCCTTTCTTCATGGGTTTACCTTAATGTTCTACCCTACATTTAATTTATTGTTCCATTGCAATCCTACTTGTTGCTCAAGGATGTTTTGATATTGAACATTGGGGGAAATTTATGGATTTATATGTTGATTAGGCTACTACACATTTTGGACATGTGGGTTCTATTTTAATAGCTAAGAATTCTATGTAATTTGGGCCTATTATAAAGCTATTTGAGATCAAATATCTCTTTTCCTTTCTCTAAGATGATCTATTATGTCAAATATATCACCTAATTATATTTATCTTCTCTCATTTTTACATTGCATTATTGTATCACCATCCAAGAAATGGGAATCTTGTTGCATTTCATCCCTTTTTGATGCACTAGGAGATGTAGTGCATAAGTGAGCATTTTTCTCTTCTACATTCTCATCTCTATCATCATATTCATACCTTGTGCATCAACTTTATTTTTTCTACCAATTTTTGCATTATTTATCCTAATATTAGACCTAAGTCTTTTGGTTTTCTAGTAGTTATCACTATGTTAGAAAAATCATTAGATTTATAATGATCTCTTAAAGTAATGAAAGTATCATTTCTACAAAAATATTCAACTAATTCTTTGTCATGAGAATGTTAGCATAATAATTACCTATCTTTAAAATTTTATGTGGTACACTATACTTTAGATCTTATTTGAATTTCATCATGCCTTTGTTTATTTTTAGACCACCCGTCTCTCTCCATATTCAAATCTCTTTAGGTCTACCTTTTATTTCTAAGTTGAAATCACTATGGATTTGCCACTCTTCTCTCTAGAAGAGACCTCAATTAAAATAAAAAGTACAATTACAAATACAAAGTAGCTCCTTCAACTAGCAATGTTGTAAAGGTCTTCAAATATGAACCGAGATTACCTTCTCCCTAGTAATGGCATCAAAGTGTTAGATCCTAAATAGTATGTTCAAAATCATAGAGATTTTATTTACCTTCAAGGATGGATTTTTTTCTTCAAGAAGATAAATAGAGGCTCATCCATAGATTTAGGAAGGTTAAAGGACAACTATGTAATGCACTAGCCAAAATTATTTTAGGGTTTCTAAATTTTTTGTTCAAATATTTAACTTGAAATTAGCCAAAGACCAAAATTACCCTTTTACATTTATATAATAATATGAAAAACCCAATCTAACAAACTAGATTTTTCCTTCATTACCTTTGAATTCATTACTGCAATGATTAAAATCAAGTTCACAAGAATGTGAGATAAATTGCAAAACATATATTATATAAATTGGTTTTGCAATACATTTAACTCAGCTCTGGTAAAACCCAAATTTCAATTGAAGCTAATAGAGGTGAACAAATTCTCGAGCCTTCCTTAATAATACTAACATTTCAAAGACATTACAATATGTTAGAACAATAACAAATATGACAACATAAATCCTATGCTCTAAGAAACAATAAATTAAATCTTATACAAACATGATTCAACAACTATCTTTACCATAATTTAGCAAAGCCCAAAATTCTTCTTCACAATTTACATATTGCAAGTTGCCCAGGTTATGGATCAGGCCCATAATTAGATAACTACACAATCTTTACTTTTATTAAATAATATATGTAGAGGTAATACCCAAATTTTAATATAATAATTGTTATAATTTATAAATATAATGTGAAACCATAATATTAAGTAAGATTATAATGCATTAAAATATATTATGATAACAAAAATAAAACTAGAAATGCATTCAATGACCTTGTAGCTATGAAAATTGCAACAACAAAGATTATTAGGCTCAAATCCTATGATAAATAATGGATTATGTAATTCATTGTAGTTGAAGATCATGACCTTGAAGCTCACATGTGACCTCCAAGTAATATTTCTCTATCAAACCAAATGGGTGTCATCCTTTGGATAAAAAAAGTAAAAGGGTTTCCATCCTATGGTTTCCTACAAATATGAGGGTTTTTATCCTTATATTTGGCTATTCAAACACTAGAGCTCAAAACAATTTGGACTAGGGTTTTGATTAGAGAATAAACCATAATTCTCTTGAATAGTAAGATAGAAATATATCTCATTTTCCATATTCCAATAGCTTGGAGAACATATCTATAGTTTTTGTCCCTGAATGTCATCAATGTTAATGACATCCTTTGCTCTATGCACATAGGGTAGAGAAGAGCCCACAAAAGCTTATGAAATAATGATCAACTATAAATAACACATTAATGAGATATGGTCACTATCATCCTTCAAGATGAAAGTACACCTAAATATATGCCCTTCATTTTAAACATTGTTTTTAGTAGGAGAATCTCTTTTGGAGAAGGTATGCCATCCCTTCTATCCATTGATGACTCTCTCAGTTGTGTAGGAGGATAGGTATGAATGATAGAGAAAAAAGGTGGGAATGTCAAGAGTCAGGGAGTTGAGGGAAGAAATTTCAGCAGGGATAAGATTGATTCTTCACTAAGGAAAGGGAAGAGAGTGGGTGTTGAAGGGAATGGATTCCAAGAAGGAGAAGTTTGATATTCAAAAATAATAAAGGAAAGGTAGATTTGGGAGAAAATGCATGCCATGAAGGGTTACTTTGACACTCCTTCAACTTGCAAACTTAAATCCATTTGGAACCTTAACAAATTTTGAACCTGATATGCATATGATGGAAAAGGAGGAAGTAAACATAATTTTTTTGGATAAAGTGAAATATTCAAAATAAGAAATAGACCTTCAATCCACAAACTCATTTTAATTGAAAAAGGAACATTACAAATCTACCCTTCCTCAAATTTTCTTGCCCTCAAGAAATACAAACTTAGATGTTTCAACATTTCTAATTATTCCCAATTGGCAATCTTTGTAGGTAGGTTCTTTCAATGAATCAAATATTCTATGATAGATCCCTCTCTTGACCTTGTCACTCTTGTGACCGTGATTTCACATGTTATCCTTGTGAGGGGAATTGCACTATTTGTACACATTTTCAAATGAAATAATCCTTTCCCACACTAACTCACCATTCTATTATTTCTATTCTTTGTCATTTCCTTAGGAAACCATTATAGCATAATCATATTTCAAAAAATAATTCATGGTCCTTGGGTGGACTCCTAATAGAATCTAGGAACACGATTTCCAAAACACAATGGGAGATCAACAAAGGTTGTAATAAACTTGAATGAAAGACATGTTCTCTATCAATTTTACGGTAGGTAGTGTAATCATTGATGTGATTAATAAGACCCTCTTGGAAGCACTTCTAAGTGAATCTCGTCACCTTTTCCCTACCAATTTTGTAGGATTTCAAGTGTCCCATCATGGGTGTGTAATGCATCACCTTTAAATCCTTATGTTCCATCTTAGATTAGATACATTTTTTTTCCTTTAAGTGCGATGAGGTCATTTGATCTCACCTATTTATCACTCTTCTCAAGTCCATCTCGGTTTTTAGCAATGTTTATATACTTGGAATTTTCTAACCTAATAAAACTTGTTTGGTCACTATGCATGATAGAAATAGGATAAGGAATGGGTATAATGGTTAAATTACTTTTTCCATGAACATAAAAATAATTATATTAGCTTTTCCTTACCCATTTCAAACCTCGGAATTTACAATTTCCCATCCTTGGTCCTTATTGTGAGGTAGTTGGATTTTATTATGCTTTTATGATATTATCACATGCTAAAAACTTGAACTAGAAAAGCATCTTTTCATTCATCTCAAAGGGTGGCTTATTAGAAACCTAATGGAAGATATAAAAATATTGAGAAATCATTATGTTTCTCTATTTAAACCATTCTTCATGTTGGCCCAAATCTATGTAATTTTCCTCAATTTATGTTTTTTTGTTGGCCTCCAATTCCTTGCCTAACTATCTTAGTTATGCCCAAATTTATGCTTACAACCTTGGGTATTCCTAGATTTTTTTTGAAATAAAAATTCTCCTAAATCCTATCAAGATCTTCAATTAATTACTTAATTTTCTTGGGAATTTCTTCATTAACTTACTCCTTGAGAAATTTTATAGCAACCAATTGTTCTTTTGTCTCTTGGCAGGTCATTTGGGTTTTCTCTAAAGATTCTCTAGTTGATTTAAGCTCAAAGATGAGTTCATCAACCTTTTCTTAATTTCTTGAGATGATTTTATGAATATATCTATAATTTTGATGACCAAATCATTTTTTAAATTAGATGTAGATATTCTAGTTTTTCCATTTCCAAGGTATTCTTTACTAATTGGAAGTCTGTAAGTGTGACCACATGTTTATCCCCAATAACATTTAGTTTATTTGAATTGTGTTCCCTCTTAAAACTTAGAATGATCTCTTCAATGAGCCTTTTTGTGCTATCTAGCTCAATTAGGAATTGCACCTCTTTCTCTTTTGTTACCAACAAATGCTCTTTCCACACATGTAGCTTTATATACCTCTTTGCAACATTGTTGAGATGGCATTTCTTGTCTTACTCTTTTTTGATCTAAAATAATTTTGATGTTGTTATTTTCTCATATGCTCCTAATGAGTTAACCACCCTAGGATAATTTTAAATCATCAAATTTTGACTCAATCCCATATAAATTTTCATTAATTTTATCTATGCATCAAGGGTGTAAATATCAACTAACTCCTTTAAATAATTATCTTCCATAGCCTTGAGAGTTATATTATAATCTCCTTGATCAACACTATGAAACATACAAAAATCAAGAGAATGAGGAATCAAGGAAGGACCTAATGTTTTTGATTACTAAGCAAGGGAAGGGACCTGATCCCATGGTTACAAAGCCAAAAATTTAGAAAAGGAAACAAGCTAGGGAGAACAACACCAACCAACAACAAGAAACAAGTCCAAGGTGGCACTCAGGCCAATTATCAAAACAATAACCATAGAACCAACATAATTAATCAAAAAATGAATACTAATCCTAAATTAGTTAATACTACGAAGACCATTTATAAGGTCCACCAAAATCAACAAGTTCTCAACCATAACAAAGCTATATTGAAATAGCAATCTGAAATATTAAAATAGAGCACCAAAAAATGCAAGGCAACCATAACCAGAAAAGAGAAATAAAGCCATTACTTGGATTTAGCAATTAGGTCCCAATATTCTCCAATATGGGAGACATACTCCCTCCATTCAGGTCTCTCATCCTCAACTTGGTCCTTCATTTTATCGGTCTTTCCCATCTTCTTAAGCTTTCTTCTGATCTTGGTTTGGCCCGAGACAACACCAACCATAGCCCTACGCACAAGGCCATTTGTCACCTTCATCAAAGTAATAATGGACCTTTCTCCATGTCATCCATTTGGACCTTCATGTAAGTCAACCTTCTTTTCAGAAAGTTAGTATTGGGATCATCAACAATATTAGTGTCTTTATCATTGTTCACAGTTTTAGGACCTTTCAGAGTTTCATTCCTTGGCTCTTCAAGTTCTACTTCTTCCTCCTCATTTTATTATTTCTTCTCCTCGGTTTCCTCCTCTCCCATATCATAGGCAGTCTCTTCAAAGTCCATATCCTCAGTGTCTTCATTGACTTGTGCCTCAAACTCTTCCACCTCCAATTCTTCCTCCTATTGAAATATGGATTTTTGTTTCCCCTCTTTTTCTTGGGAAGCAACCTTTGCAAGGAAAACAAATCTTTGACCTTGGCTGCCCAAACTCAACTTCCTATCCTCTAGATCCTCTATTTGAAAGACCTCTTTTTCTTCACTTATAGTGATGACCTCATCCTAGTTTTTCAACTCTTTTTTTTCAATTTCTTGGAATCAGGAGGTTCTAGGAGAAGGGAAGAATGTTTGCATTTCTCAGGAGTTTCTTTTACCAACTCGAACTCAAGGGAATGTTTAGCAAGAGTATTCTTACCCATAGGGGTAGAAGGGTTGGGAATTTCAGCAGCAGAGGAAGAGGCATTACAAGAGTTATTCACATTTCTTTCAATATTTAGGGGTGGTGGCCTAGGGTTAGGCTCCTGAATGGGGTTATCCTCTGCAAAAGGATCAACATTTTCCCCAACATTTTAATTCTTAATATCCTATCTAGCTACCAAAGGATTACCATGTGGGTTCATAGCTAGAGCATGTTTATAAAGAGCGAGCATTAGGCCTTGGTGCAGGGGAGGGTTCACACCCTTTTCTATGTTTTGTTGCAGAGAGGAGAGAAAATAAAATGACAAATTTATACGCTCATTGTGGTGAATATGCTTCAACAGAGGAAAGTGATATGCATGAACAGTCATATATCTACCTTCAAGAGTAAAATATCGCATCACAAACATACTGAACAAAGCATAGGGTGATAGGAGTTCGAGCCACGTGTACCCATTTTGAAACCTAGTGTGATTTTTTCCATCATGGAGGAAATTATCAACAAAGGACTGGTAATCAGCTCCGCTCTTCTTTGCCACCTTATTTCCCTAATTTTGTAGTCTTGTTGCCTCCGCTATGAATTGAGCCATCACCTCAAATCTAACAAGTTCTATAGCCACATTCCACTTTCCCTTTTTTCTCTAATCCTATAATAACCAATACAAACACTCATATATCTATTTTATCTCTTAATACATGAAACCTAAAATCCATATTGATGATACTGTAAATGACTAATGATTTTATGTAATTAGATATAATATATCAGTTGCCAAGGCCTACAAAATCATCAGAGATTCAGTATGAAGGACATTTAATACATCCTCTTTTACACCCATCGTAATATGTTTAGAAAGTGTTAAATTAAGTCTTACATGGAATCTTGGGATTCCCTGCAATACAACATGTAATAAATGTCCTTCACACTGAATCTCTGATGGTTTTGTAGGTGTTGGCAACTGATATATTATATCTAATTGGATAAAATCATTAGTCATTTACAATATCATCAATATGGATTTTAGGTTTCATGTATTAAGAGGTAAAATAGATATATGAAAGTGTTTGTATTGGTTATAAGTTTATGATATTTTAGTTTCTATTTAATTCTATTTGTAATTCATGGGTGATTGCTCCTATAGCAAGAAAATTTGCATTTACTATTCTAATTGCATAGTGTTCTTTAGTCTTCATATAACTACAAAAACTTGTAAATGACTAAAAACTATTTTTTCTCTTTTCCACATGTAATAAATGTCCCTCATATTGAATCTCTGACAGTTTTGTAAGCCTTGGAAATTGATATATTATATCTAATTGCATAAAGTCATTAGTCATTTACAATATCATCAATATGGATTTTAGGTTTCATGTATTAAGAGATAAATTAAATATATGAAAGAGTTTTCAAATTGGTTATAAGTTTATGATATTTTAGTTTCTATTTGATTCTATTTGTAATTGATGGGTGATTCTATTTGTAATTGATGGAATCTATGAAGGCCTACAAATCCATATTGATGGGTGATTGCTCCTATATCCACATTCCCTTTTTGCCAAGATGATCCATTGTGCCCCATTTTCTGCACCCATCACACTCAAACCCCAGTTTACATGCAATTGCTCCATTTTTCACCATCATCACATCTAAACTCTCCAAGCCTATGTGATAGCTCAAATTTACATCCAACATGCAATATCTCAAAAATTATGAGCCATTACATTTGAGAGCTTAGTTTTTCCTCACCTTTGCATCTGAATTACCAAAGCATATGCAATCACTCAGAATTTTCCCTCTAGTGCATAAAACCTTATTTTTCTCTAACATTAGAAAATATGAAATTTTTGCAGCTACTCTTGCGTGTCATTATGATCTTTTGTGTTTGGGTTCCTAAGCAATGTTGACTGAATTCTTGCCTATCACTAAGCAAGAAAGCCATGAAACACAACCAAAAAGTTCTTCCTTCCAATTCAGCGATTCAAGAATATACATCAATGGTTCGAAAGGAATTTGAAGATGAAGCTTTCTCAGTAGCTTCAATGGATAAAATGATGGATATTTAGCTTACTCTAGATGATTTGAAAATTGTTCCTAAAAGGTACCAAAAATACTACAAAACCGTTAGAGATTCAACATCAGGATCTTGTGCCATCTTCAAGCATACTTCAAAACCATACAAAGATGAAGTGTGAGAAATCCCAAAGAAGCACGATGATTTCCTCATGAAAGACAGTGGAGAAGGCTAAATCTACCTTGTATTAGTTTTTATTCATTTACAAGTTTTTGTAGTTAGATGAAGACTAAAGAACACTATATAATTGGAATAGTAAATGCAAATTTTCTTGCTACAAATGGAACTATTTTCAATATATATAGGATATTAAGGATGGATAAATTAAATCAGATGAACCACATGTAATAAATAGTCTTCTTTAATTCTATTCTATAAATAATTTTGTCCATTTATAACTTTCTTTTCTTTAACACATGCTAACAAATATATCTTATACTCATTGATAAATATATCCTACACACCCAAGTCTAATGTTAAAATCTAACAGCTCCTATAGCCATAGCTCATATGTAGAAAATTGAAAATGAAATAATAAACATTTTTTATAAACAATTTCTAGTGCAACTTACATACATTCATGAACAATCCATTTATTACTTTCACGTAATAAATGATCCATTATAGGATACGAAGTTGTAACTAGTCAAACATCTAGAAAGGTACCAAGTTAGTGTGATTCAAACATGTAGTTCAAGGTATCATTTCAGTGTTCAATAAGTCATATCAATTAGTAAAATTGAGAACTTTCAACTCACTTTATGAACGTGTAACCTAGGTATATTTTTTCTAGTAATTTATGTTTTTGAAAGAAATGATTAATATATTGGATGCCACACATGGAGGGAATCCCAAGATTCCATATAAGACTTTAACACTTTCCAAATATATTATGATGGGTGTAAAAGAGGATGTAATAAATGTACTCCATACTAAATCTCTGACGATTTTGTAGGTCTTGGCAACTGATATATTATATCTAATTGCATAATGTCATTAGTCATTTACAATATCATCAATATGGATTTTAGGTTTCATGTATTAAGAGATAAAATAGATATATGAAAGTGTTTGTATTGGTTATAAGTTTATGATATTTTATTTTCTATTTGATTCCATTTGTAATTGATTTGTTTCATTTATTACTTTTTCATTGACCTTGAATTTTTGAACTCTATAAGTGGATTTAGTAAGTATAGTGATTACATATCTCAAACATGTTAATTTTTTGTATATATATTAATCCATGTGATCTAATTCCTAAAAGGTCAAATGTGAATCCATATAGTGTAATCCCTTGTGATATATGGATTGTTCATGCATGTATGTAAGTTGCTCTAGAAATTGTTTATAAAAATATATGGAATTTAGGGTAAATGGACAAAATTATTTATAGAATAGAATTAAAGAAGACTATTTATTACACGTGATTCATCTTATTTAATTTATCCATCCTTAATATCCTATATATATTGAAAAGAGTTCCATTTGTAGCAAGAAATTTTGCATTTACTATTCCAATTACAGAATGTTCTTTAGTCATCATCTAACTACAAAAACTTGTAAATGAATGAAAACTAATACAAGGAAGATTTAGCCTTCTCCACCCTCTTTCATGAGGAAATCATCATGCTTTTTCAAGATTAGTCACACTTCATCTTTGTTGGCTCTACCTCAAAATTTAATTTCAAGCATTTCAAAATATTACCCAGATCCTATAATAGTTTTACTTAATAAAATGATTGAAATAATTTGGGTAGTCTTGGTTAAAAGTGGTGAATTTTGCCACTTCTCCATACTTATAACCACAAATTCTTGCAATAATATGATTCTCTATTAAGATGAACACCAACATTAGTGCCCATTAAGACATTTTTCTCCAATGTATGCTTTTCAACCCAATCGTCTTGGAACTCCACCTCATAAGCTTCTTGATTTTACAACTTTCACTTGTAGGGATGCTTAGAATATATTTATCTTTATTGAAGCATTTAATAACTTAGCTCCATAATTCTTCTCATCTCCATTTTTATAGATGTCCTACAAATTTACCATATTTACTTCTTGGATAAGGGTTGTTGCATCCTCATATAAGAGATCCAACATTTGTTTTTCTCCTTTGTGGTTGGTTGAACCTCTATCTCCATGCTCTATTATTTTTCTTCCTCATTAGGAACATGAGCCCTTATATTCACAATTACTTTAGTATCATCTAATTTTCAAACTCTCATTTGAAACCACCATAGTGTAGTGCCCTTGTTCCTTGATTAGGCTCCTATAATAAAGAGTCCATGACTAATTGCAATAAAAATAAAGCTACTTTCTCTTAAGTTTCATTTCGTGTGTCTTCCTCTACTTTCATGTGTGGTCCCTTTGATTTTTTGTAATAAATCGTGTCTTTAAAAATTGTTTGTATGTGAGTGACGGTTGTACATTTAGTTTTGATTGTTCTTCATTTTATTGGTCATTGATTTCCTCCCTAGTATCCTTTGTTATTTTTTACTTTTTGTCTTCCTTCTCAACTTTTTGATGTATTTACTCATGCCTCTTCTATTTGAATACTTGTCTACTTGAGTAGGTTCAAGTAGCTATCAAAGGAGAAAATAGTTTTAATTTTTTTAACATCTTATATTCATAAGGATTCCAGGGGCTTTTATCTTGTACCCTTCTATGTCCTATCTTTTTATAACCTTTCTTTGAATAGGATAAACATGTTCTTCCTCCTCTTCTGATAAGAACTTCACTTGAAAGAATATAGGTATATCAACAAGTGTAATTTTTATCTAGGTGTTGGCATCATCATTGTAAGGAAGCTAAGATTTCACAAGTGTTATGATATTTCTTGGAAATATTTGTAAAACATTAGAATTGCAATAGACCACTTTGAGGAGGTTGCCTCTAATAATAAAAAAATATGATATGAATTGAATAATTTGATGATATAATGATTTGAGAGGAACATCTCCCATTTATTTATAGGCTTAACCATGTAGGGACAAAACCCTTCATCCTAATCAAGAGTATTTAAGGTATTAACTAAAACTAATGTAAATGTTAAGCATGCCACAAGTGCTTAACTCATTATACTTAGGAATATATATTATATTATTAGAATATATGATATTACCTAGTAGTGACATTAGATATAATGTTAGGGACCTAACATGCCCCTTCCCTTCAAAAGATCATTGTCCTAAATGCTTATTAATTATGGATGCTTTAGTATGAATTTTTCATCTTCCCATGTGACATCTTCAATTGAAATATTCTTCCACTTGATTAGGAACTCATAGATAACTCTATTTCATAACTGTTTCACTCTTTTCTCAATAATTTTCTCTGGTTCTAAAATAAACTTTCCTTCTTCATTTAACTCTGACAATTCTAACTAGATTGGAATATTGTTACCTCTTACTTTCTTTAAACAAGAAACATGGAAGATAGGATGAATTTTGGAGGATGGTGGAAGTTCTAACTTATAGGATACACTTCCTATTCGATGGATAACATAAAATTTAGGTTCAAGCTTCATGTTGTTATATTTATTAAGGTAAATTTTTTTATAAGGTTGAAATAGAAGAAATATCCAATATGTATTTCCTCTCTGCATTTGGCCCTCATGACATTTGGGTAAGTCGTTTGATTGATTTGTGTCATGTTGAATTAAATTAAATTTGATTTATATGGTAACCTAAATTAAATTGGAAGTAGATAATAATAAAATGAAGTATGTTTTTTTTTTTTAAAAGGTGATATTAATTATTTAAAATAAATAATGTTGGAGGACAGTAAATGCAAGATATGGGGATCTTAACTCTAGATAAGAAGATAATGTATGAAACTATTATAGAGAAGTATCCTCGAGCATGGGCCATCATTATGGGAGTTAATTAATTTAGGAATTGATAGGTTTTGTTATTGAAATTGGTCTTGAATACAAATTAATTTCTTAGCCTATTCCTTCATAGAATTAAATTTGAGGAAGATCACCTATAATAAAACAAGGTTACCTAGTCATTTTTTTTGCACATATATATAAAAAGATCTAAGATATATATATATATATATATATATATATATATATATATATATATATAGAAATGCATTTCCTATTAGGAGAAAACAATATTTTCATCATTATTGAGTCGTAATGTATAGAGCATTCTAAAGTGATCAGTGAATGTATGATGTGTTTTGAAAGTTTATGAATAGGATTGTATTGATCTATAGAAGATACATAATCATGCAAAGACCTCTATATGACTTAAATTTCTCTATGATCAACTATTTTTATGAAATACAATTATAGTTATGTGGAATTATACTTATTGAAATATTATATTATTGATTAATTAACTATCAAAAAGTAGAAAGGAGTTTCATTTGACATAAATTTATAATTTGCAATACACTTTCTATCTCCTTACAAAGTAAACATGACATAAAATTTGCACAATAGAAACCTAACCTTTCTAAAATACATATTTTCTTATATTTGAATATCCATTTTATAATCAACCAGAGTCCATTTGCAAAATATAATTTCCTTTGGTTTGCAGGCATGGTAAAATAAGAAACATCAAAGCCAGTTTAGACACCTGGTATAGGTTTCTGTGTCTTGCTTTGCATGGGGGATATCCGGCAATCATCGCATTCTGCCAAACTATCCATGTGCCTTGTCTTTGCATTCGCATTTTGCATACTTTTCTTTTGGGGGGGCATATGCTTTATGGGGGGTGTCTGAACCCTGTTTCAAAGTTTCCATTTTTTATTTATTTTTGGGCGCAGGCGGTGGGCATCTGAGAAATCTTGTGGAACCAGAACTCACATGGTAGAATCTGTGCATAATCTGAAGGTAAGTCGGCCTTAAACCCGTTAATTGCAGTTGCTTGAAAGTTTTTCCTTGAAAGCCCTGTTCAATAAATCCATTTTGTGCACAACCTGAAATCGTTGCAGTCCTTAAGATGGCATGTCTTTCAGGCATCCTGTCAAAAGTACACGAGCCCTGTCTTTGATTCCACATTTTGGCATGCATGACCAACTCAACATTTCCAATTACAATATCTAACAAAAATTTCCTTCCCCTACCTCTATGCTTTGAACGGATGCTCATACCCTGTTGCAGGCTCCCTTGTTGGCGCTGCAGGGAGGACGCTGGCTAAGGTTGTGTATCCGGGCTTTACACCTGCCAATTGCGTATGCTTAAAAGTTTCTTTAGCCTTTAAACAAATCCAATGTGTGCATATCCTGTATGGACGACGTTCCATGAGACTGCATTTCTTTGAGGCATTTGCCGAAAGGTTCATGTGCGTTGTCTGTGCTGCCACAATTTTCTTTTATGTTTGCTGCCAAATGCGGTGGAATTCGGCTTTAAAACTACCGATTGCAAGTTTCTAAAGCCTAATTAATAAGTCCACTCACGTGCCCTGCCTATGCTTACACATTTTGCATGCAAGTCTGCCTGGGCGCATTATTACAGTGCAAGCCTACCTTTCAGTTTGTTTCATTTAGCATCACCAAAATTCTCCTCAAGAACATTGTACCTGATTAAAGTCATGGGAATGGTTCACATTCCTTAGAACAATTTCTCTTGCAACAATCTTGGAGATGAATCTAGGTGCAGTGCGGCTCATTATCTGACGAATTCCTATATCCCTTCATTCCTTGATGGATGTCCTTAACAGGTTCCAAGTTCCATTTTGGGCAATCGAGTCTAAACAAATCGATGGTCTGTGAACTTGAATGGCGTATGATTTGATCAAACCGCATTTCCCCTATGCTTGTGTTCGCTGTCATAGCCTTGTGTGAAATTCGTTTGTCAATGTTGCTGTATGTGTTCGCTGGTTGCTAGCCTTTATATTCTCTGTTGAAGCCATCGATTTCCTTATCCTTTTGCCGCTGATTTGCTGTCTTATGTGTGCATTATAACAACTTTCTATCTTCGTTTTATGGTGATTCATGTAATGTAATCTGTGAGTGTGGTCACACATTAAAATCTGTATATCGTATAGTCATGTTATAAATGCATACCATCATATGATTGATAAATGTTTTTCATATAGCAAGCTATTTATAGTGTATGTGTATCTATGTGTATAATAACACATTTTCAGTTCACATTTTTATTCGTATGGAAACGAATGTTGCATTTTGGCTTGGTTATCTAGAAAATGTCATAACAAAGTGATATCAAGATTAAGGAATTAGAAAACTGTATATCAAGTAAATAAATTGAGTTAAGGGGGTCTAAGTGGATTAGTTATTTCTTAAGGGGTATTTATAGAAATGTTTGTGTATTTACGAGGGTATAAATCTATCTGTCTATAGTATTTTGTGTATTGGTGTAATATGGGAAAAGTGTGAAATAGAGATGTTACTTAGTAAATATTTGTATATATATATGCATGCATGTGTCCTTTGATTTATTATTTGGAAAGTCTTTGTTTGAAATATAAGTATTTATATATGTATATTTGTATAGGCACAAATGTATGTAATTATGAGGTTAGAATAAAAGAATAACTTGGTTGTAGAATTAATCAAGATTGTCAAGAGAAATAAGCTGGAGGAAGTAAATTAGGGATGTGAATAAAAATGTTAAGAAAGGAGTGTTTTGATATATGAAAGAATTTTGAATTAAGTGAAGTTGAATTATATAAATTTAGGTAATTGAGTCTAGTCAATAATAGTGGTTATGTGTAGGTTTATATTTATGTTGCCTTGGCTCAAAGTTGTTAAAACGGATTGGATTTAAGTGTTGCTTTGTTATCTATATATGACTCGAGAAGTATTTGTATATATATCCGTTATGAAATTTGTATTTTAATTTGTCTTTAATATGTATTGTATAATAATATTGTGAATGAATGAATAAATGCTTTTTTAATAAATGATCTCAATTGGAGAGTATTTAAATAAATTAAGCTCTTAGTCTATAAATCTTAGAAAACTTTACTTAATCAAACTATGATAAAATATGGATCTTGTAGATATACATTAGACAGGTATTGTTGTTATAATGTAATTAGATTTATTTTAGACTATTTGTAGGTTAGTTGTTAATGAAATTCGTGAATTCATAGATTAAAATTAAAGAGTTTTATTTTTTTTAGGAAATTTGAGTGAACATATTGGATATTTTAATCATTTCAAATAAGGGAAAAGAGCACATAATTAAGTCTATTGAAAATGTCTTTTTATATAGATATGTTTGTAAATATAGGTTTTGGTTCAGGAATTTTACTTTTTATGGTTTTGCAAGAGAGCAATCCTTTATATATGGTTTTGCAAGAGAGCAATCCTTTATATGTAATTTGAAGATTAAGAGTATGAGCATTTTGGGGAAAAATTATATTAGTGATGGAATTTCTAAATTTAATATTATATGGGCAATTTAAAATGAATAAATATCTTTCCTCTATATAATAATTTGAGTAATTACTTTTAAAGAGGATTATTTAATTAAGTGAATAAATTAACTTAAGTTTAAGATGGAATATTAACTATATTTAATTTATTGAAAAAGAATGAATTGACCTATGGCAATTAAATGTTTTATATTGTGATAATTATTTGATTATATTGGATAAGGGAATTAGGAATATTGAATGTGCAAGAGGAACAAGTTTGCTTAATGGTGAGTTGATTATGCAGATAAATAATTAATTAGTAAGGGAAGGAAATGCGAGATAACTATAATTGCATGTATGAAGGGTTTGATTTAAGAGTTATAAATTGAAGGTTCCTTTTAAGGTAAATTTCGTACATGATTACTTAATGATTGTGAGCTAGTTTATATAGTTATCTTTTAAGGGTGCAAAGTTTGATTGATACTTTGTGAAGATTCTGTGTTCGACCTAGGAAATTAATTTAATTTTGGTTATGGTGTTTGTTATTGTTGTCTAATAGTCAAATTGTTAGTCATTGAGTAATCCGAATGGTGGAGACGATGTCCTTCATGGAGTATTTTATGATCGTTTTGATCGAATGTTTATGCTGAATTATTGGATTGGTTTTCAAGTTGAGATGTGCTCGGTTGACTGTTATCGTTGTCCTTCGATTCTAAACTTGTCTCTTTGTAGATTTTATATAGTTAATTTGGGGTTCCTGATGTGAGTCTTTCTTTTGTGTTAATTATGATTAAGGAGACTTTATGTAATGATTTTCTTGTAGTCATATTTTGAGATGATTGTGAACTCAAAATGTTAACTTACCTTTAGTGGGATTTTGTGGATTTTTGATATTTTAGGCTTCTAGAGGCAATGAAGAAACTTGAATTATATTGATTTTCCATGGTTGGACCTTTGTGATTCATTGATCCTATTTCTAATTTTGAGTTCTTGTGGGTGGTACCTCCTTTGTTCTTGTTTCAGTGATATGGAATGGGTTTGCATGACAGTTCTTTCCTTGCATGTTGGGTGTTATGAGTTCACCTTGATTTTTATGTGAGATGAGGTACACCCCTTGCATGTTTTGGTTTGGGTATCCATAGGGAGTGGCTCTTCATGGGGTCTGACACACAAAGGGGCTATTAGGGTAACCCATGGAAGAGTTTCCTAAACAATTGATAATATAATTAATGAACTAGTGGGTTTGGGTAGTTAAACACTAAAAAAGATTAATTATGAGCCTCACCCATACCATAAGTGCTTTCACTGGCTAAGGATGGGATGCGAAGACCTGGTTGGTAAAATCACTACCTTGTCCTCATGAAAGGTAAGTGGTTCCGCATGAGTCACCCTATGGAGTGGTACCTTGAGATAGGCAACCAAGATAACCATATATGGAGGTGGTACCTTGTGATAGGTTTCCTGGATAATCCATGTAAGGCCATGCGATGACACTCTCCTATAATACCCATTTATTTTCCCTTATTTGGTTGCCTCTAGGAGTGTTGTTTGAATTGTTGATGTTGTTGAGGCAATTGGTTCTTGGTGTTTGTTGTTGAAGCCTCCAAGTTCTATCTTTTAGTGTTGCACACATGCCTCATGGAAACTTGATTGATGTTAATTAAAGGTGCCCATGATCTTTATTTTTGGTTGATATTGCGATTTCTTTTGAAGGCTTTGGATCCTATTGTTGTTGGCACCTCTTATGGTTATTTAGTGTTGATCTATAATATTAGCATTTGGTTTTGTTGGAATTTTCATTATTTTGCTGTGGCTATGTGATGGAAAATTTATGGGTTGTTATCTTATATTATAGTTAACCTTGCTATAGAGTCTGGTTTGCTATTGGTTCATTCGATTGTTTTGGTTGAGGAATGGGGATCTTTCTTGTCAACTCCTAGCATAGGGGGTGGTCTTTTGGGTCCACGTGGTTGGGTGGAACATTCTATGCACCCCATTGGGTCCCCAGTCTGAGTTCGTGCCGATGCAGCTGATCTAGAACTCCACCTCAGTTCAATTGTAACATGTTCTTTTATGTATCAATCTTGTATTTGATATACCTTTTACTCTTTGTGATGAGATGCACTGATGTGCATATGTACTCCTAAAGTGGTTTGATGTACTCTTGAAGTGATGTAATGTACTACTGAAATGACTATAATATATTATTTTACCTTTGTAAACCTTATGTGGTAGCCATTATCTGATGTGTTGTATTTGTGGAAATATACTCCACAATTGTCATATTGACCTATTAATAAAATGTTGTATCTTTTTCATCTCTTTGGATCATGGATGGTTGTATGTTATCTTTATGTAATCTTGATTAGTTCATTATTATTATGGTATTATTTTAGGATTTCATGATGTCATCAGGTGTACCCCAGAAAATGTAATTGTCTTTGTAATTGTATAATTGCCTTATATGTAATATACGTTCATGATCATCTTATGTATTGTTCTACTTTCAATTTTTTTTTTTGCAGTAATGTGTTGTTTCTATTGTCCTTTGGGGTTTGCATAGCATGGCATCACAACTTTTACCTCTTTAAAATTCCTTTCAAGTTACGATGTTGATCAACTTGTTATTTCATTCTATTTTGAACCATAACTAAATTATCCTTAAGGATTTGTAGTATTTCTTGTTGGAGTAGTAGATGGTGGAGGGTATCCGTAAAGAGCCTCAAATGGAGTCATTTTAGTGGATGTATGAATGATGTGTTGTACCAATACTCTACTAATGGTAGCCATTTGTACCATTGTGTTTGTTTATCAAAGGTAAAACAACTTAAATATCCTTTTAAACATTTATTCATAATTTATGTTTGGCCATCTGATTGTGGATGATAAGAGGAATTATGTGCTAACTTTTTGTATCCCATATTGTAAATAAGTTTGTCTAAAAAATTCTAGTAAATATTGGGTCACAATCACTCACTATGATTTTGTGAATTCCATGAAGTTTTTGTTCATTTTACATGAATATTTTGGCCATGGTACTTGCTTGAAATGGATGAGAGTCCACAAAAATATGCATACTTGGTGAGTCTATCCACAACAACCAAAATTACATCAAGATTATTAGATTTTGGTAGACTATAATGAAATCCATTGATATTTCCTCCTAGCATTGTGTTGGAATTCCTAAAGGTTGTAAGAGGTCAAGATTCTTTATTGTTATTTTTTCACCTTTATTTCTTTGGCATAATAAAAATTCAACCACAAATTTCTTGACATCTCCTTTTAAACCTTTTCAAAAGAAATACTTCTTTATATGATGATAGGTCTTTAGAAACCCTGAATGTCCTACTAGTGAGTCATGCATTTAAGATAATATTTCCTCTTTTAAATTATAATTTTTACATAAAAATAATTTATCTTTGTACCATAATGAATCTTCTTTCCAAACATACTTATCAAAATAAGATGGGTCATGGTGAAGTTTTAGAATGAGATCATGTATTTGAGAATAATTTTGCCACTCTTTTTGTGCAACTTATAACCATTTTTGTTGTTTAAAGAAATGACACAAATATTTTCTTCCTCTACTTCTTGTTGAGAAAGGGCATCAACTACAATATTTTCTTTACCCTTTTTATAAATGATTTCAAAGCCATATACTAGCATCTTGGTAAACCATTTTTGTTGTTATGATGTGGATAAAATTGTTCTAAAGAATATTTTATACTCTCATGATTCATCTTGACTTTGAAATTCCTTCCTATTAAATATTTATGCCATTTTTTTATTACATGAATAATGGCTAACATTTTCATCTCATATGTGGGCCTTAGCAATTTTTTTCCTTTGAGTTTTCGACTCTCAAATGCTAATTGACACCCTTCTTGTGCTAGTATTGCCCCAATTCCATGTCTAGAAGCATCACATTGTACCACAAATATTTTAGAGAAGTCTGGGGTAGCTAGTATTGGGGTTGAAGTGAGAGCTTCTTTCATTTGTTGGAAGACTTGAGTAGTTATCTCTAACCATGAAAATGAATCCTTCTTTAATAAAATTATTAAGGGTGTTGTGATACAATCATAATTATATACAAACTTTCTATAGTATCATGTTAGATTAAAAAATCCTCTCAACCCTTTGATATTTTTAGGTTTTGGCCATTATTTTATTGCAACAATCTTCTTGAGGTCTACCTTAACACCTTCATGTGACACCATGTGTCCCAATTATTCTATTTATTCTACCCTAAAGACACATTTTAATACCTTGAAATAAAGTTGATTATCTTGGATAGTACTTGTAATATCTTCTCTACATGTTGCAAATGTTCTTCCCATGATTTACTATAGATATATCATCAAAGAAATCAATCATAAATTTATAAAGAAATGGGTGAAATATTAAGTTCATGAGGTTTTGAAAAGTTAGGGTATTATTTAAACCAAATGGAATTACAAAGAATTTATTATGTCCTTTATGTGTTCTAAAGGTAGTTTATGTATATACCCTCTTCCTTTACATGAATTTGATGAAAACCAAAATGTAAATCTAACTTAGTAAAGAAAATTGCACCATTTAGTTTATCTAATAATTCATTAATAGTAGGAATAGTAAACTTATCCTTAAGAGTGAGCTTATTGAATTCCCTATAATCATGACACATTCTCCACAATTCATCCTTCCTTTTAGCCATAATCATTGTAGATGAATAAGGACTTTTACTAGGATGAATAATTCTTGAATCCAATATTTGCTTGACTAGTTTTTCAATTTCTGTCTTTTGTTCATAAGGATAATGATAAGGTCTAATATTAGGAGGAATGCTTCCAGGTATTAATTCAATGGCATGATCATCTCCTCTAATTGGAGGTAGAACCTTAGGTTCTATAGATCTTTTTTGGTATTTTTGAATTATCTCTTGAAGTTCTTGTGGATGTTGAGTTATCATATCTTACGCTTCTATACAATTTAGCTGTGCCACTAGACCATATGAACCTTTCTTAATTATTTTTCCATCCTATGAGAGCTAATAATTTGAGTTGGTTGTGATTTTAATCCTATAAGTTTATAATTTTATTTGTTAGAGTTGAAATTCATAAATAATTCTTGAAAATTGAAGGATATTGTTCCCAATTGTTTAAGCCATTGTACTCCTAAAACTACATTTGCTCCACCTATCAGAATAACAAACATATCTAGATCTAGATGGTAATTTCCCATTAAAATTTATATGTGATGGCACTTACCACCACAAGAGAGTTGTTTTCCATAAGCTATCATGACTTAAAAGTTAGAGACTGGATATACAAAACAATTAAGCTCATGAGCTAATCTTCTATCAATAAATTTATGTGTACTACCTATATCAATCAACACTATTACCTTTCCCTTTTTATATAACCAAAAAAATTAAGTGTTTGTGGTGTTATTATTCCATTTAATACATGTAATGATATAGCAACATTGTCTTGTTCCTCTAAATTTTCACTCTTTAGTTCCATATTTGGTTCTTCTATAGTTACTTCTTCCTATTCTTCAACCTCATTCTCAATAATTATTAGTATATTCTTATTATTACCACACTTATGGCCCATAGACCATTTGCTATTGCAATGCCAACATAAACCTTTTTCTCTTTTCTTTGCCTCTTTTTGAGGAGAGAGCTTAGTTATTTGTTTTGGGCTAAAAAGGTTAGCCCATTTTTGTTAGTAGGATTAGTGACATTTTATCTTTCCATCCTACTATTGGCCTTGTGTTGATTTTTGTAGTGAGGTTTCTTTGCTCAATATGTAATGCTTCTTGCATTTCCTTTCTAACTATACAAGGCTCCAATAAAAAAACATCATATTCAATTTATTCATTAAGTCCATTGATGTAGAGTTTTAGCCTTGATAAGGTGTGACATCTTGAGTTCGAATTTCCAATATCATGTGTTCAACATTGTATTATGCTACATACCCTATTTGTTTTAAATTTTTAAGTTAGTTTAAATAACTCCCCTTCCATGGTTTCTCATAGTGGGTTACTAAGTCATTGGTAAATTCTCTCCAACTAAGTTGATGCATGCACTATTGAGTGTAATAGTACTTCTATGAAAAGAAAGTCTATGGCTACTTCGTTAGAAGAGGTGAGAGTTTCATCTTCAATGGATGGTCGAGGCTTTTGGGTATCCAAGGGTTCTCTTTCTTCTGAATCAAAGTTACCTACAAAGAAGAATATGTTATGGCACCAAATACTTGGTCACATTGAAGAAATAGGCCTAAGGACCTTGAAAAATAAAAAACTTATTGAAGGGTTAACTGATTGTAATCTTGATTTTGGTTTTTGTGAGCATTGCACTTATGAAAAATAAAACTGCGTTTAATTTTACTTGAGTTCTCATAAATCTTGTGGTGCATTGGATCTTATTCATTCAAATGTGTTTGGTCTTGTACATGTTCCTTCAATTGTAAAATCCACATATTATGTTTCATTTATTGATGATTATAGTAGAAGGACATGAGTATATTTTCTAAAGAGTAAGTCTGAAGTTTTCAATCCTTTCAAAGAATTTAAAGCAATGGTTGAGTTGTAGACAAGAAAGAAAATAAAATGTTTGAGGAAAAATAATGGCGGTGAACTTTGCTTAATGATTTTGATATATTCTGTAAAGATTGCAACATTTTGAGATAAAAGACAACTCTATATTCTCTATAATAGAATGCAGTTGTAGAAAGAATTAACAGGACATTGATGGAGAAGGCTAGCCTAAGTATGCTGAGTGGTGTTGGTCTAGAGTAAAGGTTTTGAGCTAAAGTTGTTGCTATTGCTTGTTACTTGATTAATATGTCTCCTACATTAGCTCTTGTTGATAAGACACCTATAGAGGCATGGTTAGGTCACGATCCTTCATTGAGAAATCTTAGAGTTTTTGGTTGTGAGGCATATGCACATGTGCCAAAAGAGAAGCAAACAAAGTTGGAGAACAAGGCTGTGAAATGTATCTTCATCGAATATAGTTATGGTGTGAAAGGATACAAGATTTGGGATCCTATTGAAAAAAAGGCAATATATAGTAGAAGTTTTATTTTTAAAGAAACTAAGCTTTTTTTTTACATTGCAACCAAAAAAAATTGAACAAAAAGATGTGATTTAGTTTCCCCTTATGCCTGAAGAAGTTGAATTGAGGCCCCTAGATAGAAAAAAAGTTGAGAGCTCATCCAACTCTGAATATTTAGAAGAGGAGGAAAAACCTCCAACTCAACCAAGTTCGAAGGTCTACAAGGCATAGAAAACCACCTAAAAGGTATTCACCTAATGATTGGAGATATTATTTTTCTTTGAATACTAATATTGATGAACCTAGATCTATAGAAGAGGTATTAAGTATGAATGATGCATAATCTTGGAAGATTGCTATGGATGAAAAAATGACAACTTTGAAAATGAATGATACATGGGATCTAGTACCATCTTGAAGGATGAAAACCTATTGGTTGCAAATGGGTGTTCAAGAAAATGATTAGTTCAAATGGAAGTATTGAGAAGTACAAAGCAATATTGGTTGCAAAAGGTTAGTGTCAAGTTGAGGGTGTTGACTATCCTATTGCAAAAATGACATTCATTAGATTTTTTCTTTCTATTGTTGCTTCCTATGATTTAGAGGTTGATAAAATGGATGCAAAAACAACCCTCCTCCATGGTGACTTGGAGGAGGATATGTATATAACATAATTAGAGCACTGTGTGGTGGAAGGTAAGTAATTTGGTTTGAAAATTGAATAAATCTTTGTATGGCTTAAAACAAAGTCGTAAGATGTGGTACCAAAAATTTGATACATATGTGTTGAGTTTCAGGTTTGAGCGTCTAAATAAGATCATTGTGCTTATTATAAAACTGATGGTGATATTTTCCTATTTATTGTATTAAATGTTGATGATATGTTATTTATTGGTAGAGTGAAAGGTATGATTTCAGAATTGAAGTCTCAACTTGTAGCTAAATTTGAAATGAAAGATCTTGGTGCAACTAGAAACATTATTGGGATGGAAATTAGAAGAGATGAAGTGAATAGAAAGCTATGGTTTGGCCATGGTAAAGTGAAAGGTATGATTTCAAAATTGAAATCTCAACTTGCAGCTAAATTTGAAATGAAAGATCTTGGTGCAACTAGAAACATTATTGGGATGGAAATTAGAAGAGATGAAGTGAATAGAAAGCTATGGTTTGGCCAAAGTAAGTGGGCATGTGCAAGAAGTTGGTTCCACAAAATGTTCAAAAAGTGGAAGTGTTTTTCCTGATTTTTAGAATTTGTCTCAGTTGGACTAAAAATTTGAAGCACTTACACATTGAATCTTAAAAAAGTTTAGTAATATGAAATTTAGTATTTTGAGTCTAATTTCCAAATATGTAATTTATTCTAATACCCAGATGATAAAAATTATTTTTTAATAGGAATGTATAAAAACCACTTTTTAAAAGTTATTTTTTAGGACCATACCATGCACATGTACAAACATCATAATTTGACATAAATAAAAGTATTTTTCCAATCCCTTTGGGGAAAGATGTGAAAAAAATTGAAGATTAATGAGGATATTATTTATAATTTTTTTCTAAATATTTTTTTAATTAATTTTTTGTTGGCCCTAATTGTTGTTTTGAGAACCCTCATGTAACATACACCATAATTTGACCTAAACTAATCGTTTTTTGAATTTTTTTCATTATGTTGAGAATTGTTTATAGATTGATGTCATATAATTTATTTACAAAAAAATAACAAATTAAAAGTTATTAAAAAATAAAAAAGCCTTGAAATTTTAAGTTTATGGACCAATTTCCTTATAATTAATTAAAAATAGAAAAAAATAATCCATCATAAAAAAATTACATATTTGAAAACTAGACATCATGATCTATAATGGGTTTTAATTTTATAAACAAATTCTAAAATAAAAAACCTGTTAGTTATATAGCTAAAGTCAATTTTTTCTCTTGACATTGCCTTAGTCTTTTAGTTGTAGGTCCAAGGCTAAGGGTTGGTTTACCAAGCCTTTCTTGAGCCTAAAACCAAATCAAAAAGTGGGTTGGGATATAAATATTTTTTAGATGGAGTAACCTCTTTAAAATAGGTACCCGTTCTATTTTTAGAACGTGAAATCGTTTAGGAAAGGGATACCGATTTGAGGCTCATGTGCCCGTTCCTAAAGTGGTACCCATTTTTTTAAAAATGGGTACCCGTTCTTGTCGGCATTATTTGGGTCTAAAGTTCCCCTCTTTGGACCCAAGTTCTTGCACTTACCCAAATATGTCAATTCAATTTTACAGAGGTTTAATATGCAGTATTGTAGACCATTGTGTGTTCTTTTTTTAGATGGAACAAAGTTATCTATTTCAGATTGTCCAACATCCCCTTCGGAGATGGAAGACATGAGCAAAGTACCTTACCAAAGTGCAGATGGAAGTTTGATGTGTTACACCCCAATTGTGTACTTACAATTTACTATTACTATGTAGGGTAAATGTGAATGTAATTTGAATTATGAAGATGAATAAATTGTGCTTGCACTTTGTTATCCATGAATTTATGAATGAATTTTATCTCATTTAATGATATGTGAAGAAATGCATATATGCAAAATGGATGGTTATTATTCTAACCATGGAGGTGTATTATGTGTAATGCATATTTTGTTGAATAGTTGATTGCTTTGGGCATGTGTTAGTGAATGTAGGTATATGTTCAATTCCTCCAAGCAAAGGGGAAGTATCACTCAGGAGAAGATCTTGGTCGGGTAACTCGTAATGTAACCTATCCGAGCTTACACACAATCACAGTAGAGTCAAGTTATTATGTGGGAAGTCGGTAAGTCATGTCCTTAGTTGATGTGTTTGCATTAGTAAGTGGCTTGATTACTATTGAGTGCATTATTGGGTGATGTTTATCTGTTTGAGCTTGTGAGTTCTTTCCTATATTACTACACTTGTATTGATGAGTAGAACATATGTGGAATGTGTGTATATGTACACACATGCATGTCGGTGATAGACCATACACATGAAGGAACGCGTACATGAGGGTACATAGGTAGATGTACCTATGCACACTTATGAACAAGTTGCTTATATGCATGGAACTATCAAATGGATCTTATGACATGTATATGCATATGTATAGATATATCACACATAGACGCTTATCAATACAATAGTAATTGTGTATGACTATGATGTGTAATCGAATGTGTATATATATAATATACATATATCCATATGTATATATGTATCAATACACACATATGATTGGCAATCAGACATGCCCATACAAATGTGTCGATCTATGTATACATTCGTATACATGTACATAGAGGAATATATATATATATACACACACACAAACACACACAATCGATATAATTGTTTTTACTATGTGAATGACATCTTGTTTGTATGTCAAGTGTATACATACTTTATTGGCATAAGATATATATAAATATATATTAACATATATATACATATACATGTGTGTGTGTGTGTGTGTTGATACACACACACACACACACACACACATATATATGTAAATATATGAATATATATTTAAATATGATTAAATTCTTAGGAATCAATTAAATTATACAATGATTTGAGGCCAATTTATTAACACAAACACAGGCTGAATATATAATACATATTGGCAATGTATAAAGGTCAAATTCTATGCAATATAATTTGCAACAATTAAGTCAATTTGGAGAGTAAGACTTAGTCGATGCTTTGAGTTGGAATATCTTTGACTTAGTAAACTACAATTACTTGAGATGCCTTATCATAGATTAAATATCAATAGTAAGTAAATAAAAATTCATAATGAAAGGATAAGTTACAACAAGGCAGTGAATTAGTCAAAGCAGATTTATGAGATAAAGTGACTCATCATAGGCTTAGTCAACTTTATGCAAGTGTTGCCTTTTAAGAATAGACTGATTCAAAGAGAAAGGCCACACCAAATTTATAGGATGAATGGTTGCTTTCTTGGTGCCATATTAATAAGTTTTGATTGTTGTAGAAGTTCATTTTGAGAGCAATTCGAATGCCACCTTTTGATCATGTGATGTTTAAAATAGTCATTTATTGCTGTCAACTAAAGAGGCCGATCTATGGCATTCTATGTTGAGTACATACTCTTTGTTTATGCACCACCTTTTAGATGAGTTGAGTGAGTTGATTTGCATGGATACTATTGTCAATTTACATGCCTTTTCTGTAGGCTAGGGAGTCTCCTTGCTGCTATATAAATAGAGAAGCAATCTCTTTAGCTAGGGACAAATTTTTGCTTTGCATTATATACGTGTTCTATTGCATTCTATTCCACAATTTTGATTGCCTTATTCTGCAAATTTATTCTAAGTGTTGTGAGTGAGCTGTGAGTATTTAGAGTGAAGTATATTATCAACTTGAGGGAAGGCTTTATAGAGGAATTGCTTGTGAAGTCAAAGTAAAGCTAGTGGCTGAAATTGGGACACTGTGCATGTCATTCAATCAATTGGATAAGTGAGTTACAGGCATGGGAACAAATCTTCCTTTAATTGTCTTAGTTTATGAAAGATTGTTTCTTGAATGCTTTATTTAGTCAATTGAGAGTACTTGCATTAGGGAAAAAAATTATTTGCTTTGAAAGGAAAATAGAATCTATTTATGCTATTTTGTGAAGTGCTTATAATTACTCTGTAATAGGAGTAATTTTTTGTCATAAGTATTAATATACTAGATATGATTAAACAAGGGTAGTTTAAGGATTACTCGTAGCTAAGTTATTTGATTATAATAGTTAGCTAGTGGGTTACTCCTGGGATTTTTAGTCCAATGAAGGGAGGGAACTTTTACATATGCTTTAAGAGTAGAAATACCCTAGAGTATGTAAGATTATTGATAGGTTAATTATGGGGTTAAAGATTACCCATAGGAGGGGTTACCTATGTATAGAATATAGTGGCCTTAAGTCAAAATGAGCATAAGTAGTGTAAGTGAATAAATGACCATCACTCAAAGTATTGAGTGAGAACACTTTGGCCAAAGTAGTGTGATTTCCTTTAGATCCACTATTAGTTCACCATGTCCACGTAGTGCATGCTAGTTCCAGATTGTAGGGTTATAAGTTCTAGTCATGTAGGACACAACACTAAGCTCAGTGTGGTTTTCATACGTGGTTACTCAACCAATTTATTCATTGAAGGGTAGGGCCATCTATCATATGATAGATGTGTGGGGGACCACATATGAGTCTGTGGTTGGTGGAAAAGTGCTTGAGTGATGCTTCTCCTCCTCAGCACGTGACAAAAGACTAAGGTTTTGAAAAATGAATCTTGGACCATCTATATCTATTGCTTTGAAGCTCGGTTGAGCTATGTATGCAATTATGTACATTCTTGGTATATTGTAATTTGTGAAATTATTATATTGAAATAGAATCCTTGTTGTATATTGTTATGGCATCTTTTTCATTTGTTCTCAATAAAGAAAATAAATTTGTTATTGCTATGGTTTGTTACATAGTTTATTTACTCGCGAAGTGAAAACTTAGGAAAAATTACTTCAGTGAACAGTTGGCATGTTACATGTGGTATTAGAGCCAGATTTAACTCTAGAACCTATGAGCTCATCATTCTTTCTGTCCAATGTTATCTAATGTTTGGAAATTCTTGTGCTAGGATGGTGCATCTTAGATTAATGACTCAAAAGTTAGTAATCAGAAATGAGCATCACCTCAAGGCCAAGAAGGAAAGATAAGCCATCGTTAGAATAGTTGAGGGTACTAACTATGACAATGCCATCTAGTTAAGCGACACTAAAACCTTCAGTCACACGCTTTTTTGAATCAGTGATGTGAAGAGAAAGATGAAGATGGAGGCCATGTATAACTACCTACCTTCCATCTTGCTAGAGAAGTATGAGTCATTATCACTTTCCAGGGATATGCCCTTGGAAGGAAGTGTCAATCCAACATTTATCTTTAGGGACCCTAAAGTTCTTCCAATGGCGGAATTAATTGTAATTTCCTCAAGTAACAAGTCTGAGGGTTATGTACCTCACAACTATGTATCAGATGACAAATCTGAAGGCTACTATCTATTCTGGGATAGGTATGAATAAATGAGAGATGAGCAACAATCTCAATCTATAGGATATACTCCATTAAATTATGTGTCAGAGAGTGAATCCGAGGGATGCTCTCCACTCAACTATTTGAATAGTCACTTCATGTAATAAAAAAGGATATTGAGATCCTTAAGAAATGAATAAAATCATGTGTTCATCAAAAGCTTGTGCTTAATCTTATGTGGGATTCTTTATGTGCATTCAATGCCATTTTAATGTTCTCCATAAGATAGTTGATAACATGATTAAATCTATCATGGATAAAAATTCAGGTAAAATTCATTCTTGTGAAGATGGTGAGGACATGAAACAATCCTGGTAGAAGCCAAGAAGTTGGGCAAGGACCAGTAGGAGTTGAAGCTAGATTGGACCAAATCTTAGCTAGGTTGGTAAACCTAGAACAATAAAGGTTAAAGGATAGGGTTGAGAAGGAAGTTCCTAATAATGAGCATGAGGGAGAAAACTCTTCTCACAGACATGATGAAACTCATGATCGAGAGAGAGAGAAATCACTTTCTCTATCCGAGGAAACAAATAAGAAGCGTATGGATTTTGAGCTTTCCAGAGATATGAAGAAAATTACCCCACCCAAGTTTGAGGGAAGTGCCAACGAAGACAAAGCTGAGGCATGGTTAGTCCAAATGGAGAAGTATTTTAAGATTCAAAATTACACTGAGGTCACCGAAGCCACATGGGGCACATACCAGTTAGCAAGACAATCCTTTAACTAGTGGATGAATAAAAGATGGAACTCAATATTAACTCATGGAAATTGACATAGGGTGAATTTGTTGAGATTTTCCATAAGATATGGTTTCCCCAACTCTACTTTGACTAGAAACTCATGGATTTTTCAGAGTTTGAGACAAGGTAATATGACAATCAATGAGTATTGGGAGAAGTTTCCCTGACTTTTGCATTATGTTTCTATGTACCAAAAAGATGAACACTTCTGCATAAGAAATTTTATCATGGGACTTAATTGTTAGATCGGAGGAGAGGTGGATGTGCATGATCTAGCAACTATGGATCTTGTGTATGAGAAAGTGGTTAAACAGGAGTAGAAGCTCAAGGCTATCTCCAACCATTAGGAAAAAATAGACCGTAAGAAGGTTGCGGGAGTTCAAGATAAGCCAACTCCAAAGGTGGAATTTTTGCAAAGTGTACCCAAGCAAGGGAAAAAAGGATCCTGTAATGGTGGAAAAGAATCAAAAAGTGAACAAAGAGGAATGGTTCCAGTGGTGGGAATACCAACAATGTTGGTGGAAGCACTAGTAAATATGGAGAACCTGCAAGGAAGAAAGGACCGATTATTGGATGCTTTACATGTGGAGGAGACCAATTTTCTAGAGAATGTCCCAATAGGTCATCCAAGTCATGATATTATGGTAATCCACTACCTACCCAACAAGAAATATTCCAACAAAAGATACATGCAGTTGTGGACGATCGCCAGGCAGAGTATCAAATGAATCTAATTGAAAATCCAAGTATTTTGTTTTCCTTGCCCATTTATGTACTTATAGATACTAGTGCAACTGAGAATTTAATTTCCCCTATAGTAGCTAAGAAATTATCTAGAAAGGTTGGATACATGGCAACGTCTTGAGATGTAGAGTATACAAACCAGACGAGAGAAAAGGTAGAACAATGTTTGTTCGAGGCTAGGATAGAGCTACCTTGTTTTTCTATAGAAGTGAACCTATATGTCATGCCTTTAAGATCCTATGATGTTATCTTAGGCATGAATTGGATATGGAGACATAGGGATAAGGTAGATTTCCATGCTAAAACTATAGAATTCCTAAATGATCTTGGTAACTAAGTGAAGTTTCAAGGGATACCTAGAGAGGTCAAGATTCATCAAATCTCTACAATGTAACTATTAAGGGCTAAGGAGAAAGGGTGAAAAATATTTGTAGTAAAGATAGGAGAACTTGAAGAGAATCTTGATAACTTTGGGTCACAAAAATTCCAAGAGATGGAAGATGATGAAATGGATGAAATTGGAATGTCAGATATAGAGAGATATCCTATATTGAGAAGGTTTTCAGATGTGTTTCCAGATGAGTTACCTAGATTGCCATCGAAAATGATATTTGAATTCTCTATTGATATAGTACCAAGGTCCGAACCTATTTCCAAGGTGCCATATAGGATGACAACATCCGAGTTAATGGAGCTTAAGACGTGCAACTAGATGAATTGTTTTCTAAGGGGTTGATAAGACCTAGTGTGTTGCCTTGGGGAGCGTTGGTCATCTTTGTGAAAAAGAAGGATGGTACTTTGTGTTTGTACATCTATTATCACATGCTTAACAAAGCTACAATAAATAACAAGTATCTATTGCCACACATTGATGATCTTTTCGATCAAATGAGGGGAGCTTCTATATTCTCTAAAATAGATATGAGATCTAGATATCACTAGTTGAGAATTAAGGATGAAGATATCTTTAAAACTGCATTCAAAACTAGATATGGACATTATGAGTTCACAATTTTACCCTTTGGTTTAACGAATGCACTTGTAACATTTATTAGCCTGATGAATAGTGTATTTAGGGATTTCCTAGATAAATTTGTCTTGGTTTTTCTAGATGACATGCTGATTTATTCTAAGGATGAGGAAGATCATTGTAGACATTTAGAGATAGTCCTACAACATTTAAGAGAACATAAGTTGTATGGTAAAATCTCTAGGTGTACTTTCTTTCAAAGGAGAGTGCATTATCTTAGGCATGTGATCTCAGTGGATGGAATCTCCATTGATCCAACTAATATTAAGGTAGTGCTTGAATGGCTAGTACCCAAGAAGGTGTCTGAGGTAAGGAGTTTCATGGGTCTAGCAAGGTATTATAGAAAGTTTGTCGCAAAATTCTCCAAGATTTCCTTTCCGATTACTTCTTTGTAGAAGAAAGAGAAGAAATTTGAGTGGAATGAGAAGTGTCAAGAAGCCTTTGACCTACTCAAAGAGAAGTTGACTACTGCACCAATCTTGAAAGTACTAGATCCTGAAGACAACTTTATTGTCATTGCAGATGCATTTGAGGAGGGCTTAGGGGGAGTGTTAATGCAAGATGGACGAGTAATTTCTTATGAATCAAGAAAGCTAAAACCTTATGAGCAGAATTATGCATCGAACGATTTGGAGTTAGAAGCCGTGGTTCACACATTGCAAATGTGGAGACATTACTTGTTAGGGAAACCCTTTGGGATGAAAACTGATCATCACAGGTTGAAGTATCTATTCACTCAACCTAATCTAAGTGCTAGACATATAATATGGTTGGAATTAATATAAAATTGTGACTTCAACATCAGTTATATCAAGGGAAAGGAAAATCGAGTTGCCGATGCCTTGAGTCAAAGATGTCATATTGCTTCAATAGTGACAATTCAAACCGAATTTAAAGGATAAGTTTTGTAGAAATGCAAAGAGGATGAGTACTACTTGCAAGTCAAGCAAGAAATCACAAGAAATCCACAAGATACTAGCTATGAAGGTTTTCATTTTGAACCTAATGGATTACTTAGATATAAGGGGAGAATGTATGTACCTGACGTGGAAGAGTTAAGAAATCTGGTATGGAAATAAGTACATGAAGCACCGTACTCTTTATACCTTGGAGTGACCAAAATAATGGCAGATGTGAAGCCATTATATTTTTGGAAGGGGATGAAAGGAGATGTTGCTAGATTTGTGGCTAGGTGTCTTGAATGTCAAAGGGTGAAAGTGGAGCATCATCATCTTGCGGGCTTGTTATACCCACATGATATACTAGAGAGGAAGTGGCAAGTCATAAGTATGGACTTTGTGCAAGGATTGCCTATGTCAAGGAATAAGCACAATGCCATTCTTTTGGTTCTAGATAAGCTCACCAAAGTAGCACATATTATACCCGAGAATCTAACTAATGAAGCACCTATCATAGCAAGTAAATTTGTGCAAGAAGTGTTTAGGTTGCATGGGATTCCTGAAAAAATTATCTCAGATAGGGATTCATGAGTCATTTCTAGGTTTTGGCAAACCTTGTTTTCTACACTAGGGACTCAATTGAATATTAGCTTAGCATATCATCCGAAAACAGATGGAAAAATTGAAAGGGTGAATAAAGTGTTGGAATACCTACTTAGAATGTATTACATGGATCATTAGTACGAGTGGGAAGACTACTTACCCTTAGTAGAATTTTCTTACAATAATTCTTACCATTCTGCAATAAAGATAGCTCCTTTTGAAGCGTTATATGGTCAAAAGTGTCAAACTCCTATAAGTTGGGATAAACTTGAGGATTGAGTGAGTCTTGGGCCAGAGATGTTGGCTAAAATGGAAGAGCAAGTGAAAATTGTTCAGTAAAGGTTAGCTCAATCTCATGACAGACATAAAAGCTATGCTGATGCTAAGAGAGTGCCCCAAAATTTTGCCATAGTTGACAAGGTGTTGTTGAGAGTGAAACCTCACAAGAGATCGATTAAGTTTGTGAAGTCTTCCAAGTTAGCCCTGCATTATGTAGGACCTTTTGAGATTCTAGAGGAAGTGAATCTAGTAGCTTATCGAATTGCGTTGCCACCAGCTCTTTCCAGGATGCATAATGTCTTCCATGTGTCCTACTTAAATAAATATATACCAGATGATAATCATGTGATTGATTGGACTGATTTATAGGTATAGGACCCCAGAGTGGTAACTCTCAAGCCCGTCAAGGTGCTCATAACATGTAAGATTTCCTTGTGTAACATGAAAGTTCTGCAGTGCAAAGTCCAGTGGGACCAGTATGTGGAAGACTTTGCCACCTGGGAGGAATATGCTGAGATTCAACAAAAGTTTCCTCATGTTTTAGATGCATTTGAGAATACTTAAAAATAATATGTTGTTTGTTTGTTTTGTTTTATGTTGCTACATAAAATCATTGGGGACAATGATTCATAAGGGAGAGTATATTACACCCCAATTGTGTACATATAGTTATTTACTATTACTATGTAGGGTAAATGTGAATGTAATTTGAATTTTGAAGATGAATAAATTGTGCTTGCACTTTGTTATCCATGAATTTATGAATTCAAATGTTATCTCATTTAATGATATGTGAAGAAATGCATATATGTGAAATGGATGGTTATTATTCTAACTATGGAGATGTATTATGTGTAATGCATATTTTTTGGAACAATTGAATGCCATGGGCATGTGTTAGTGAATGCAGGTATATGTTTATTTCCTCTAGGAAGAGGGGAAGTATCACTCAGGAGAAGATCTTGGTTAGGTAACTAGTAATGTAACCTATCTGAGCTTACACACACTCACACTAGAGTCAAGTTATTATGTTGGTAAGTCATCCTTAGTTGATGCGTCTGCATTAGTAAGGGGCTTGATTACTATTGAGTGCATTATTGGGTTTTGTTTATCTATTTGAGTTTGTGAGTTCTTTCCTATATTACTATGCTTGTATTGATGAGTAACACATACGTGGAATGTATGTATATGTACACACATGCATGTTGATGATAGACCATACACATGAACACATACATGAGGGTACATAGGTAGATGTACCTATGCATTCTTATGAACATGTTGCTTATACACATGAAACTATCAAATGGACCTTACGATATGTATATGTATATGTATAGATATATCACACATAGGCACTTATCAATTCAATAGTAATTATGTATGACTATGGTCTGTAATCGAATATGTGTATATATATATACACATACATATATATATACATACATATATACATACATACATATATATACATACATATATACATACATACATACATACATACATACATAAATATATACATACATATATACATACATACATATATATACATACATACATATATATACATACATATATATATATACATACATACATACATACATACATATATATATATATGTATATATATTGCATATATCCGTATGTATATATGTATCAATACACATGTATGATTGGAAAAAAGACATAACCACATGAATGTGTCGATATATGTATACATAAATATACATATACATAGAGGAATATATATATATATATATATATATATATATATATATATATATATATATATGTATGTATGTATGTATGTAGAGAGAGATATATAGAGTAGATAATATATGTATATATATATATGTATATATACATATATATATACATATGTATACACATACATACATGATACATATGTATATATATATGTATGTATGTATGTGTATACATATGTATATATATATGTATATATGTATGTATATATACATACACAATCAATATAATTCTTATTACTATGTGAATGACATCTTGTTTGTATTCATTTGTATGTCAAATGTATACATACTTTATTGGCATAAGATATATATATTAACATATATAAACATATACATATATATGTGTTGATATACATATATATATGTATATGTAAATATATGAATATATATTTAAATATGATTAAATGCTTGGGAATTGATTAAATTATACAATGATTTGAGACTGATTTATTAACACATAGGCTAAATATATAATACATATTGGAAATGTATAAAGGTCAAATTGTATGCAATATAATTTGCATCAATTAAGTCGATTTAGACAGTAAGACTTAGTTGATGCTTTGAGTTGGAATATCTTTGACTTAGTAAAATTTAATTACTTGAGATGCCTTATTAAATAGATTAAATATCAACAAGTAAATGAAAATGCATAATGAAAGGATAAGTTACAACAAGGCAAAAAATTAGTCAAAGTTGATTTATGAGATAAAGCGACTCATCATAGACTTAGTCGACTTTATGCAAGTGTTTCCTTTTGAGAATAAACTAATTCAAAGAGAAAGGGCACACCAAATTTATAGGATGAATGGTTGTTTGCTTGGAACCATATTAAGAAGTTCTGATTGTTGTAGAAGTTCATTTTGAGAGAAATTTGGATGTCACCTTTTGATCATGTGAAGTTTGAAATAGTCATATATTGCTGTTAACTAAAGAGGTCGATCTGTGGCATTCAATGCTGAGTGTACTCTTTGTTTATGTGCCACCTTTTAATTGAGTTGAGTGAGTTGACTTGCATGGATGTTGTTGTCAATTTACATGCCTTTTCTGTAGGCTAGGGAGTCTCCTTGTTGTTGTATAAATAGAGAAGCAATCTCTCTAGATGGGGATGAATTTTTGCTCTACATTATATATGCATTCTATTCCATAGTTCTGATTGCCTTATTCTACAAATTTATCTTGCATATTGTGAGTGAGATTTGAGTATTTAGAGTGAAGTATATTATCAACTTGAAGGAAGGCTTTATAGAGGCATTGCTTGTGAAGTCAAAGTAAAGCTAGTGGCTGAAATTGGGAAGTTATGCATCATTTAGTCAATTGGATAAGCGTGTTACAGGTATGGGGACAAATCTTCCTTTAATTGTCTTAGTTTATGAAATATTATTTCTTAAATGCTTTATTTAGTCTATTGAAATTACTTGCATTAGGGAAAAATATTATTTGCTTTGAAAGGAAAATAGAAGCTATTTATGCTATTTTGTGAAGTGCTTGTAATTACTCCATAAAAAGGAGTAATTGTTTTTCATAAGTATTAATATACTAGATATGATTAAACAAGGGTAGCTTAAGGGTTACTCATAGCTAAGTTATTTGATTATAATAGTTAGCTAGTGGGTTACTCCTAGGATTGTTAGTCCAATGAAGGGAGGGAAATTTTACATATACTTTAAGAGTAGAAATACCCTAGAGTATGTAAGATTATTGATAGGTTAATTATGGGGTTAAAGATTACCCATGGGAGGGGTTACCTATGCATAGAATATAGTGGCCTTATGTCAAAATAAGCATAAGTAGTGTAAGTGAATAAATGACCATCACTCGAAGTACTGAGTAAGATAACTTTGGCCAAAGTAGTGTGATTGCCTTTGGATCCATTGTCGGTTCAGCATGTCCATGTAGCACATGCTAGTTTCAGATTGTAGGGTTACAAGTTCTAGTCATGTAGGGAACATCACTAAGCTCAGTGTGGTTGTCATACGAGGTTACTCAACCAATCTCTTCATTGAAGGGTAGGGGCATCTATCATATGATAGATGTGCGAGGGATTGCATATGAGTCTGTGGTTGGTAGAAAAGTACTTGAGTGATGCTTCTCCTCCTCAGTGGGTGATGAAAGACCAATGTTTTTAAAGGTGGATCCTAGACCATCTATATCTATTTCTCTGAAGCTTGGTTGAGCTATGCATGTAATTGTGTACATTCTTGGTATATTGTAATTTGTGAAATTATTATATTGAAATGGAACCCTTGTATATTACATTCTAACATATTTGTGCATTTGTTTTCAATAAAGAATTTTTTTTTTTATTGCAATGGTTTGTTACATAGTTTATTTACTCACAAAGTGAAAAATTAGGAAAAAATACTTCAATGAATGGTTGGCATGTTACATGATGCATGTTATGGTTTGTACTAGACCAGATAGTGCCCAACTAATGGGATTTATTTCTAGATATATGTCTAATCCTAATAGAGTTCATTAGGATGCAGTTAAAAGATTCTTTAGATATTTGTAGGGTAATGAGGAGAGTATTCTTTGTGTTATCATAGTAATTTGATAGGAGATGAGATTTTCCTTGATATTCATGGTTATGCAGATTTAGATTGGGTAGGTGATGTTGATAATAGATGATCCACTAGTGCTTATGTGTTTACTTTATTTTGTGGTGCAATTAGTTTGATGAATAAGCAACATGGCATGGTTGCTTTGTACACTACTAAAGCTGAGTATATGGCATCTACTCATGCTTGTAAAGAAGCCATTTGGATCAACAGTCTATGTTCAAATATTGAAATAAAAGAACCTATGCAATGATAGTTTATTATAACATTCAAAGTGTGATATTCCTAGCTAAGAACCCAAAATTTCATGCCAAGACCAAGCACATTGATGTATGATATCATTTTGTTAGAGATATGGTTGAAGATGGCAGAGTGAAGCTGGTTAATATATAGACTTTGATGAATGTTGTTGATTCTTTAACTAATCTTGTGAGCACAAAGAAGTTCAGATGGTGTTTGGAGTCTATGGGCCTTTCGACCCCTACCAATTAAGAGACGGTGTTTATGCTCCCTCTCATTGCTCTTGCAAGGTGTTTGACAAGTGGGACATTTGTAACTGGGAAAATGTGTCTCAACCTTGCAATTACAAAAGTTTTACTATTGATAAGTAAGCAAGGGGGTGTTGTGGGGGGGGGGTATGAGGCCTGCACATCCCAGTTGGGGTTCAGGGGTAGTGTCCCTAAAAGCCACATTTTATGTATATTTTATTATTATAAATTTAGACCATTCATCATTAGGTTTTAGATATGATGGTAGATATTTTGTTGGATTGTCTTTCCCTAGAAGGAAACCCTATTTTATGAGGGTGTTTTATTACAACTATGTATTGCAATGTATTCTTAAAGTCTAATAGTGGTTGTGTTGCCTTTAGATTTTTAGTTGGTAAGACTCATGTGAGAAGCTTGCTATGCAAGTATATTGTAATCTTTGTGATTTTTGAATAACATATTGGAAAATTTTTGGAGAGTGGTACTTTTCTCTCGAAGGGGTTTTCCCCACATAAACCATTGTGTTGTGGTATGCATGCTATTTATGTTTATTTCTGTTAATTTTATGTAATTGTTGTAAAGATCTGTAAAGTTTTGCATTACCCTCCTCTCAAGATTAGTGTAGGAAGTTGTTTCGCTACCTTAACTTTCTTACACATTTTTCATATAATATTGAACATGAACTCACTATTATGAACCTTTGTAATGCCAAATAATGTAATGGGGAAAACTTATTTTTCCTACAACAATGGAGAGGTATGACAAGTTGATTCCCTTGGCCAATACCTAAGAATAAATTAGTCAAAATATTTATCAAAAACCTAAACCAAGAAATATAATTTCACCAAGAAATATAATTTCACCTAGAAATAATTATTTCTATATGTATCATTTATACAATGGGAACTACAAAAAATAAATAATAGATTTTCATAAACCATAATCAATAATGTATTATATCATATATGAGCAATTACCAGTTCTAGGGTATCAAAATTTTCATCTCAATATTCATTAGCCTTGCATCCTAACCATTGCTCTTGTATATGGAAAGCTTCATAGTCCTAAAAGCCCTACTTGGTATTGAAAACCATAACTTCATCCCCAAGTTTTCACATCATTCAATGGCCATAAAAATATTTTGCAAATTTTTGCTATGCCATCCATTATATCCATTGTGTTACTAATTTTGGTGAAAGTATTGGAAAGGGTATACAAGTAGAAAAATTCGTCATATAACTAAAGGACTTGTGAAAATATTTTCAAAAGATCAAAAATCAAATTGATAAACCTATTTAATTCTTTAGAAAAAGTAAAAGTGTAAAGTATGAATCAAGAGAGTTATCCTATTTTATTTACAAGAAAATCAAGAGAGTTATCCTCTTTACATGCCATGTCATCATTTGACATTATGTTCTTACATAGAACATAGTTATAAAGAATATCAAGTTACAATGATTGACTTGTGCAGTCCATCAACAATAAGTCATAATAGTAATATAATGAAAGAAAAAAAAAATGCACATATGCTAATAACAAGTAAATAGTAAAGTCTCTGACCACCATTTACTCTATCATAGTCATCTACAAATCAGAAGATGAGAACATGGTCCACACAAATTTCCCGTCCAACCATAAAGCTTACGCTTCCTCGAAGAGCTCTTCTTGACATGAAGAACCACCAACCCTACACGAGATGCTTAGCAAAAAGAAATCAATGTGTAAGATGGAATCTGGTGCATACCTAGTATATCTACATACATTCTATCATTCTAGAACATGCTATGATTGATAGTATGATATGTGAGAGAGAAATATAAATAAATAACCCATCTCAATGGTCTAAAGAAGCTTGGCCAAGCATTTAATTATGCTCATTATATTTAATGTTAATTTAGGAAAGATTATATTGGACTTTTGTTGCAGCCAATTCATGTTTAAATTGTGTATTGTGATGGGATAAAGAATGCTTTATTTCTATGGCTATTATGTATGTTACGGTATTCCTAAGTGTTCTATTGTTGTGATTATCCTGTATGCTACTATTTTCATGAGTGTTTGTGGAAAGTTTACTTTTTGGGACAGGTGTCGAATGTGGGTATCAGGGAGTGTAGATTTTTCTCTTTTTAGATCTACTTTTATTTTGTTGTATACGATATTATTCTTGGACAAGATCCTTTAGACCTTTGAGATAGATGGTTTGTTTATTTATATTTCTCTAGAATGATAGAAATTCATGTAGATATACAAGGCATGCACCAAATTCCATCATGTACATCGATTTATTTTTGCTAAGCATCTCATGTAGGGTCGATGGTTCTTCATGTTAGGAAGAGTTCTTTGAGGAAGCGAAAGCCTGATGGTTGAGTGGAAAAAGAACCTAGACCATGTTCTCATCTTCTAATTTATAGATGACTATGAGAGAGTCGATGGTGGTCAAAATCTTCACTATTTACTTATTATTGGCATATGTACATTGTTTGTTCTTTCATTATAAATTACCATTACGACTTGTTGTCGATGGACTACAAAAGTCAATCATTATAACTCAATATTCTTTGTAATTGTGTTCTATGTAAGAACATAATGTCAAATGATTAGAGGATAATCCTCTTGATTTTCTTGTACATAAAATCATTTCTTTCTAATTGTGTTTTATTTATTGTTATTTGAGATTCATGCTTTACATTTGGTATCAAAGCTCTACGTTAAACACTAGGGCCTTGGCCTTCTATGCCAAGATGCAAAACATAGTCCAGATCATTTCATAGCTATTGTAGAGTCTAAACTGATGTGTTGTAAACTTGGTAGAACCTACAAAATTTAGAGGGTCATCTAATTGAATAGTTCACTCAACATTACAAAAACTACATTAAAATGTCAACCCAAGGTTTGTAAACTTGTGATTGTGATGGTGCAACATTGTATATGCCTTCAAAGACTCAAAAATACTTAAGCTATCCTATTCAAGTTATTTTAATTTCTGGAAATTCACAGAATTGCAAAAAAATGAAAGACATAAGCTAGAACTAATGGCTATGAGTACCTACAACTTAGACTGTAACTGAACTATTACTAATAAAATATTACTGTATTGACTCAAAATTGATAAAAACTAATCAAATAGGCTAAATTAACCTCCATAATACTACTGGTTAACCATTCTATGCATGTTCATGAATATTCATCAACAATAAGCAAATTATGAGACTCTTATTTAACTTGCATAAAGTTCATGAAGTAATGATAAACAAGAAACAATCATTAAACATAAATAAATAGCTAGAAATGAAGTGAAGAATAGTTACATTGAGTGGCCTGCTCAAGTGGTTGTTCTCACTTTAACTGAAACCAAATCTAACTAACAAATTCTATGCATCTACTGAAATTGATTTCATTCATTGCATACAATGAAAAATATTACATAAGATCTTCTCACATATTGTATTCAATCATTCTGAATATTCAACATGTTTTGAAACTAAAAATAACTGATAATGAAAGACTAAAAGTCCAACTAACTAATCTAAGGATTCAACCCACAACTATATAAAAGCATAAGGGAATCTTATTCAAAGCAACAACTAACCACAATCATTAACTTCCACTCCCAAAAATTAGGGTGTATAGTTAAGATTGAATTATTCAAACCATAACTAAAAAAGAAAGAAGAATCCTAATAGGATTAAAACTTTGTAATTTAACAAAATTGCATGTTTAAACATACAAATATTTGTCAAAATCCTATCAGTAAAGGAGTCCTTCTTCAACTCTTATTAACTATTCATAATGATGCACACTCATCCTTCATTAGGTGCCTTTAACTAGTAATCATCACACCTAGCTTAATCTGGAACTCCCTTGTTTTGTTGTCCTAGTCTTCCTTTTGCTGCAAGTTCAATTTGCAACTGCTACATGCTACAGTTTCTCTTTGGCTACAAAAAGTTTAATTCACAAAGCATGTACATAAGACTAACTATCACAATAAAAACATAGAATTCCATCCACATTTTATACATTCCATTATATAAACTATGCAATAATATTATGCCATAATCATAATTCCATCATCATATTTTAGGTTCAAGTCTACATAAGTATGGAAGGATAGTATAATATAGGAGCATTGCTTAGAAAATATATCTAAGAGTGTCTAAAAGTATGTATGAAAGTAATAGAAAATGAAGTAATATCTGGACCCATCAACTATTATGGCAGCATTGGGATCTTTGAGTTATGTATTGTCCTTGCATGGATTTTAGTACTTGGTACATGATTGTGCAAGTACATGTTTTGGTGATTCGGCGGTTGATTCCTAGCTTGGATGCCTTGGGTGGAATTTAGTGAGTTCAATGTTCAAACCAACCATGCCGTATGTTTGATGAGGAAGATTACCTCTTATATTTTAATGCAATTTTCAAGGGTGGAAAGATACCCCTGGAGAGTCTCATGAGTGGGGAATGATTCCTCTTTGTTGTGTCACTTTCTATGTGAGAGCTTTGGATGACATGTTTGTGTTGTTGGTAACTAGTATTGTTGCCATTTTTATCTTGTATGATATATTTGAGAAATTCCTTCTAGTGAGGGTTGGTTAGACCCTTGATTTTTTTGAAGGTGCTTTCATGTGTGATTGTGATCTCGATGTTGTCATTGATGCTTTAAAGTTTGAATGCATGGTGACCCTTGAGTGGCCTTGATTATTTTTGTGTGTGTTTATTTGACGTATGTATCTCAACACATTGAATGAAATTGGTGTTGATGTTTTGACTCATGATATATAGTAAATTAAAAAATGTTTTATGTGACTTATGCAATCAAAATTAATGTGAGTATGCTTGAATTGTTAATGTGTTCATCGAATAATGTTGCATGTGGTGCATTGTGCATAGTATCTTTGGGAAAGTATCATCATATGTGTGAAAGGATTATGTTAGTGCATGGATGGAATGCTACATTATCATAATAGAACGTTTAGGTCAATGACTTATGTCCCCAAATCATGTTGTTTGTATAATTTTCTTAAGAACCTAGAGGGGTAATTGGAATTGTTTTCCTCTTTCATGAAATGCATGGTTAATTGTTATGCTTAATATTCTAGCATTATTCTCAATTTCCTTAGAACCTCAATTGGAATGTTTCTCGAGAAAGACATAGATATCATGATATTTTCCATGTGGTAGTGATGTATGAGGTGATTAATGTTTGTATATTTCATGTAATTGTAAACTCCTTATGGAAGCAGTACGTGGATAAAATCCCTACTGTGAAATTGATGGATTATGTTTGTATTGTGTTTGGGCATACTCTCTCTAACACATTTTGGATGTATCACCCCAAGGTGTTTTGTAGTTGTTACTCCCTTAAATGTGTCTAACCTTAGTCGCCTAGTTCATGTACTCATGTTTCCATAGTTTGATGCTTTATTTTGGTTAATTGATGAACTATCTCATTGTTTAATCATGGATCACCATTGGATTTTTAATTTTCTCCACGAATGGGGTAGTCACCAAATTTTTCATCTATTTATTTTGTGGCCCTTGGTCACACTTGACTTATTGTTTATTTGCACTCATTTTATGATTTACTATTGGAATTGATAATTCTTCCCTTTGAGTTGTAATTTTTATCTTTGTGGTGGCTATTCTAAATGTTTGCAATTATGGGTCATGTTCTATGTAATGTGTTGATCTCTATCATTTTTGTAACAAACCCTTGATAGAATGTACAAGGGAGTAGATGGCGGAGAGTGTGCAAAGTCTTGGTGTTCATGTTGATTAGAATAAATTACATCAAGAATTTTGTACTCAAAGAAATAGAAGTAGATTTTGCGAAATGATTATATTCATATGGTTTCGAGATTGGAAGTGGCTTCTATGTTTGCGAATATCCATGTGCTTGGAATTAAATAAGGTGCATTCAAATCCTTGTATGGAAGTGTTTATGGAATCATATATGATCTTTGAGTAAATTCATATATGTAACTGTTTGTGTTCATAATGTGACTAATTATGCATTCAAATAGATGGTTAGAAGTGATTTAACTCATCAACTGGTTGTATTCTTATCATTGTTATATGTATCTACTCTCGTTAAGTTGCCAGTTGAAGTTATCTTGGTGGGTTTTGGAAGTTGTCCTAGGTTATCTAACAATATTCCTAGCTTATGACTAGAAGTAGATGTTCTATTTGAGGAATTGGATATCTTGTGAAATATTATTGGTTGAATCTTGTAGTGATCATTGGTCTTCTTCCAATAATGAATTTTTGATCTTGTTGGGTTGTTTTAATTTTAGGTTGAAGCATCTGCTACCCTTCTAAATTGCATGTACCATGTTGGTTCCTAGACTTGGTGAGAATATATATTAGATAAGTAATGATTGTGAGATAATTATGAATTAGATTAGATGCTATTTTAATTGTTTGAAATTGAAATTGAAATTAAAATTAAAATTAATGGTCAATTTGGATGCTTAAAATGAAATATAAATAGATATCATGTTATTACTATGAGCTAAATTTTTATATTTTTTGATTTTGGTTTATGGGCTAATGCTATTGATGAAAATTTAAGTGCAAGTGTGTGCACATACATGTTGAAGATGAGAATATGGTCGAGGCAGGGGTGCTTACTCAATTAGCATTGACGATTATAATAGAATCTTGTACACACCACGTAGGTTCATATGTTTCACATTTTTCTTATAGTTTGGCCAAGTGTATTCTATGAGTGTATACTTTGTGTTTGTTTGAATTTTATAGTTGACAATTGATTTGCTATGTTTCAGAAGATAAAAGATTTGGGAAGTTAAAAATTTATTTTGTTTGTATGTTGTGATGATTGATTTTATATATTGGATGCTTATTTAGCATATTGTGGTACTTTAAATATTGAAGTGTTTATTAAATAAGACATCAAGACGATGTCTATTCCTAATGGGGAAGGATTCACATCTCGTTTCTTTGCATCAACTAACTTAAATTAAAAAAAAAGAAAGATTAAAACAAAAAAAATATTATGTCCTTAAATGTTGATAATTTTATTTAATAATAATATGCATAAAATATTATTATTGAATAGCCTAACTATTGATGATTATATAAATATTTTTACTTTAAAATTTATTTCATAAAAAATAGATTTAAGTTAATTAAATTGTAAATAGTGAAATAAATTTCATGATTGAAATCGTTAAATAAAAAGACATTAAATTATTTAATAAATTTATATTTTAACATTTAGCAAAAATTAAAGGAAATTGCATGAAGTAATCAGTCCACTGCATGTAATTTTGATTGGACGCATGTCAGGAGAAGAGAAGGGTAACGTTCTTTGCATAGAATTTTCTTTAAATAGCGAATTAGTGAGCATATAAGGAGAAGGGGAGGAGGGGGAGACGATGGGCAAAAACTTGAAGAATGTAGAATTGCATGAATTTTTGGAGGAGGGTGATTCAAAAGAGAAAGATCGAGATCCTTGCTTAGGTGTGGCGTTAACTTGGTCTATGCATTTCATTCATCCACACAAATCTTTGCCATATTCAGGTAGGCACCGAACCTGGTAAAGCGTGTAAATGGAAGGCGTATGGTATTGGTTCTCGACTATGAATTTGGTTTCAATTTGAATGCAATTTTAATTTCCAAGCAGATCACGCGCCTTGGCTATTTTATTTTCCATGTTCCTCATGCATGCAATTTTTCTGATTGAATCTCCCCACTTTACTTGCTGCATGCTATCTTGCTTTTTCACATGTTTTTCTTTCAGAGCTAAAGTTACTTTTGTTTGAAAGTTTCTAAGTCCTTTCACCCATCTATTCAATCCATACCTTACACTCATGCTTTTCCTGAAATGACATTTCCCTTTTGAGGCCGTGCTGGTTGTGTGTAAATGTCTGAGACCTTCTCAATCAAATTATATGGGTACATCCTGCAACCACGATTTGATACTGGAAAGGTTCTAAACCATTTTATCTAATCCATCTTGTGCTTTTCTCCGATTTCAAATCGCTATAAGAAGGTATTCATATGGCAATTAGCCAAGAAGATCGTGCATTTTGTTTATGCTACCACATTTTCATGCATGTCTCGCAGGGTAAACAAAATTTGTAGTTTTGGCAGGGTTAAAAATCAAATCCATAGAACATCCCAAAATGCTCCCAACTCTTAGGCAATCTAGTAGAAAGGAGCAACCATCGATTAGTTTGCATAAACATAGATATGGATTTTAAGTATTTTGTCAGTAGCTAAAAGCATAATTTAGTTCCATCTCGTGATCTTAAACATTTTTTTTTACCATGGAAATTCAGTTGTGAATTTCTACCTCAAAAATCTAAATTTTATGTTCCTTGTATCTGCAACTCCCAAGGTGGCCATCCTTTTCTTTTTTCGCCTAAAACATGATTTAGTGGTCATGGTGTCATATTTAAGAAACAATTGCTTCATAAGGTGATGATATAGAATATGGAGCATGATGAAGAGGCAGCTCAGTTCTAAAGTATAAGTTTCGTCTTTTCAAATAAACACGGGTTATTTATTTAGTATCAGCTATATTTACATCTCATTGAGATAAGGAATATTTTTTTACCTGAAGCTTCCTATAAAAACTATATTAGTTTGAGTTGTCTCAGATATTTTTTCACAAAATCATCTTTTGAAGTCATTCAAAGACACCCATCAGTAGCAGTTATCTCAGCCATTATTTTCCAATTTCCATGTCAGTTTGGTAAGAGTTTTAGACTGACTCTATTTAAATAGTATATATATGTATTCATTTGATATTAGATATCATTTGATGTTCATTAATGATTATTGGTTATTGTTTGAATAATTGTTACCTTTATTTGTTATTCAATATTTATAAAATAGTCATCTTTGTTATTGTAAAAGAAAAACTTTGTGGGCTAAAAGTAAGTTATGTTGAGGATAATTTATCTTGTTGGACGAATGGTTTAGCAAAACTTATCATCAACTCAAGAGAATATATTTGCTTTTGTCAATTAGGTCCCAATCTAGTAATTAATAGACAAGTTAGGAAGCTTCTTTAATTCTTTTTACAACTTGAGAATTATGCAAGGGATTAATCTCTTAGTAATTCTTGCATGTCTTAAAAGTTGCACATGTCTTTATGTATTTTCATAATTAAACCTTATAATTGATCTTCTGTTTCAATGTTAGCTCAATGTTGATAAATCCTATTTAGTTTTTTTATATTATGATATATTTCTACATAAATTCATAGAGATAAATTAAGATTGAAAAATGTGTAATCCACTCTTTTGGCAGTATAACATTACTATTATCTATTAGTTTGAGTTCCACAAATTTTGTGGGGGTTTGAAAAAATAGTCATTAATGGTAGCACAAACTGAAAAATATAGGCTTTAATGTTCATTTGAAAAGGATTTAGAGTTATGAGATTCATATGCAAAGGTAGCTCCTTATGATTTCACTTTGGAGCATCATGATCTCTTAGTCTCCTTAACAATTACTAATGTAGCATACAAGGGTAAGGAGTCAAGACAACATCATTTTATCTTCCAAGATTCTAAACAAAATTGACCTATTAAATGATGCTTCTTGTGATTCTGAAAACCATCTTATCCATACCATGTTATGAACCATTTTCATATGGTTAAATCTTTCTGACTTTAAATTAGAAATTATTGCATGTAGAATCAAAAATTATCTTAGAATCAATTTGCATATTAATAACTTGCTGCATGTAAAGAGATGTATCAAAAGTCAATATCTACAATTGAATGCCATAAGGGTCAATCGTTTGTCAAAAGGGAACAATGATTATATATATATAATTGTAAATGCATGCAAGATTTGAATCGATGAAAGATGTTAATTGATCATTTGCACAAAAGAATAATGAGTGATTGTTTATTTACCTTTTCTGATCATCATGCTCATTATAATGTTAATTTAGGAAAAATTGTATTAGATTTTTTTTGCAATCAACTCATGTTTAAATTGTGTCTTAAATTTGACGATCGATATTTTATTAGCTTGACTTGCCCTAGAAGGAAACACTATTTTATGAGGGCATTGTATTACGACTGTGTATTGTGATGTATTCTGAGAGTGTGATATTTGTTGTGTTGCCTCTGGATCTCTGGTTGGTGATACTCCCGTGAGAAGCTTGCTTTGCATGTATATTGTAATCTTTGTGATTTTTGAATAATATATTGGGAAACTTTTGGAGTGTGGAGTTTTTCTCTCTAAAGGGTTTTCCCCACGTAAATCACTGTGTTGTGGTACGCATAATATTTATGTTTATTTCTATTTAATTTTATGTAACTAGAAATATTTGTAAAGTTTTGCATTATTTCCTCTCAAGATTAGAGTAGGAAGTTGTTCCACTACCTTAGCTTCCTTACAATTTATAATATTTGATATTGCCAGGGTTTTAATAATCCAATCATTAAAGTGGGATGCACATACATGTGTGTGTGTGTGTAAATGCCTATTATTTTCTATTTATGAAACCTAGGTTAATTAATGAAGTGAGATTCCTCAACATATGTATATATCTATAAGAAACAACATAGAGACTTTTCTTCTCATGATGTTATGGTTTGAACCAACTAGGTTGAAAAATGGTTATTTTTTTGTTAGCAAAACTCAATTTTACCTATGGTATTTTATGATTTAGATTGGTATGTTGTTATTGTGAAGTATTTGTGTGAATATAAAGTCATCTTCTATTGAAAAGACAAAGAAAGAGGCGTGTGAATAATAACTCACATATCCATGTATTGAAATATGATTTTGTAATGTACAACTCTAGCCAAAGGAATACACTTTGTTCCTTGCATTATTAGTTCATAATGTTTGATAGGTAGCATGTTAGTCATAATTGTCATACTTATCTAGAGGGTATATCTAGATTTGTATGATAGGTTGTATGTGATAGATTCAGTACATTAGACACGTTCTTGAATGGATACATGTTTGCAAACTTCTTTATTTACTAACCTCATGAAGGGTATGACCACTTCTAGTTGGAAGGTGTGTAAGCAACTGCTAGTCTATGGTAGGAGGAAAAGCGCTTGGATGATGCTATCCCTCTTGCAGTTGAAAGAATGTTGAAAGATTGATCATACAAAGAAACACTATATTTATCATGCTATACTTGAAAATTATAAAATTATATGCTTGGAATTATATGCATGTTTATTCACAATTCTCTTGTACAAGTAGTTAAATTGTTAAATTGAATTATTTAAAAATATTCACAAGTGATAAGATTATTTGAGAGAAAATTTTCCAAGTTGTATTAATGATGTTTGTGTACTTTATTATTGTTAAATTTATAACTGATTTCATTAGATTGAGCATATGAATATTCATATATTTTTAAAAAATGCTTAGGAATTTGAATATAATTTTTGTAATAAGCAGTTCATTATAAAAAAGATAAATTAACAATCAATATTAATTAGCTTATATATAATAACTTTGGGGCATATAATGAAATTGAAATAAGTACTCATTAACTAAATAAATTAAATTAAAAATTTGATGTAGATATGTTAATACAAATGTTTGAAATGACTCATCAACATGTAAAATTTTTAGTGATGTTTGAACAAATAAAATAAAATATGAATAATCATCGTCTATCTATCTAGGTCACTTCCACAATTGTGTGATCAATCATTCATTTGCAAAACTATCTTGTATGAAGGCTTGATCTCCATTAAATTTATAATTTTTTCTTTAACACATATATTTTGAATATATATAAAAACTAATTGCATGTGGTTAGAAGTTTTCCAAAAACAAAAGATGTATCTTCCTTTGATCAAACTCCTAAAATATTTTTAACCTATGAGAAATATCATCTAAAAAATTATTATGTCGAGAGGTATAACCTAAAATGGTAATAAAGGGAGAAGTATCTATGAAGGTGAACAAATAGTTGAAAGAAAAACTATTTAGAGATGATATATGTCTTAAATAAAAAGACTTTTACTCTAAAACGAATAAAATATATAGTAAATAAAATAATTCTATATTAAAATAAATTAAAGACACCATATTTTGTAGCAAATAAAATGAATCTATGGTAATGTAAAATAAATACATGAAATTTATATTTATTCATATTCAATTTTTTTCTTAAATATTTCTTAATATTATTATTTTTAATTATGTTTTTTGATCATATATGTGGTCAAGCACATAGGAGCCAAAAATTAGAGCTTTCATGCTTAGGTGTTGGTAGCAAGGAGCTCTCCAAGTCCACAAAAAAAATCTATCCAATAACACCATTGAATCGGGCCTAGACCACCAAAGATAGAAAACCCTAACTCATGAGGTTGGAACTAGAGGAACAAGCCTTGAATAGCTAGGAAAGTAAAACTATATATTTATTAACAAAAGAGTAGTTCTTATACATATCCAAAGAGATTTTTAGATGGCCATGTGTATTCTATGGCAAGAAGTTTTAACCATTGTGGGTAAGTGAAAATTACCATGACCCCTCACCCATTGAGCAACCAAAAAAATAGTCTTGAAACCACAATGTATGAGAGAAAATCAATCTAACAATAGATAGACCCAAAAAAAAAACTATATTACAAGGAAGGAAACCAAATTATGCAAGCCCATGAGCTAACTCATGTGCACCCAAACACTTATTACATTTAGTGGAATTTGTAGGAGGGATCTCAACACCAAACACTAATTGGGATTTCATCACCCTAGCAATTGCTTCTTGTATACACCTGAAAACGGTCATCACATTCAATTAATTAAATACAACCTATTTGATTAATACTTCAACTACATATAAATAAGTTCTTACTTTATTTATATTTTTCACTTTCCTTTTAATTCTCCTAATTCACATTCTCCTAAATTAAATAAACAAAAAAAACCCTAAACGTGTTTATTTAATTAACCTTCCTTAATCTTGATTAAGAATTAGAGCACATTTCTACAACTTTTTGTGTGCCACCTCATAAAGGTCACATGAAAATAAATAAGCCTAATTATTAATTAGAATTATCCTCACACACTTCCACCAATAAGAAAAAGCACATGGCTTTATTCCCCCACACTTCCAATAAATTTGGAGCACATGGGTCTTTGTTTCACACACTTGGAATCCCATACATTTGGCACATGCTTCCAATTCATCAATGGATTCTCTTCACACACATGGCATGTTGTCCTTGGTCAAGGGGACAACATCCTTATTCCTTTCATCTCCACCGTCCATCTTGTCTCCTTTGAATCTGAATTGTTGGTAGCTGCCACCTCACAAAATGCTTGAGAAACTCTATAAATACACTCCTTATCCTTTGCATTATCATCCACCTTTTGAGTAATGTTATAATGCTATTTTGAAATACAAATTGGAATAGTGTTATAATGCCATTTTCCATCCACCCTTTGAGTATTGTTACCATGAAGGTTTTTCGTAGGAGCTTGGAGCTTTCATGGAGTCTTATACTTAGTTTTCATATCATGTGTTACTTTGCATTCTCATCTTAGATTAATTAATTGCTTCATAGTTACATTTTATCATCCCCATTGCATCATAGTTACATTTTAGGTTAGTTTTATTTATGTTTGCATTTGAGCATATGCATAATCATGGATAGTTCACTATAGTTTCATATCATCTCACTCATCTCCACTTCTTCATCTATCATCAACATCATCCTTCATTTGTCGTTGCATCTATTATCCTTTCCATCATTTTGTTTCATTTAGGAGCATACCACTAATCATTCCAAAACACATTTGCATACCACTAATCCTTCCATCACACATTTGCACATAGAAATCATCTTAGCTTGCATATTAAGCATCAAATCTCATTTTCTAGGTAGTCATTTTAGCAACCTTTGTGCCCATAGAAATCTAAGGGCCAAACGGTTTAATAAATCCCTAGAAATAGAGAACAATGATAAGTATTTGATTTAGGTTTGATTGTATTACGAATAGAGTAGTTTTACTTGCTTTAAACTTTGAATGTAAACCATCTCATTAAGGTTTGTGTTGACATTATAATAACTCTCCACACATTCGACACACGCACAAAATGGTGCCCACTGTGGGACCTTTGCCTCACTTATTGATAATTTTTTTGATGATTTTATGATTGTAGGTTCATGGTGATCCCACAATAGTGGTTTACAATTTTTGGCCAAACTGGACACTTCAATTATTATTTTTAACTAAATCTTCACATTCGGGCACCTATAGTGGCTAAATCATGAGGAATTTGAAGATGATGCAAACTAGAGTCTCGTCACATTTTATCTATAGATTCTAAAAATACTTTTTTCAAAAATTTTGGAATCAGATTGCACTTCTTTTTCCATCTCCCACAAAAATTGGTTTTTTTCATAAAACAACATTTTAAAAAAGTGACGCACACCTTATAACGCATACTTTTTTTCAATGAAGGATAAAATTCTAATTCTTTCAAATTTAGATTTGTAACTCCTGATATCTAGTGCTTCCACTTGGTTAGATAGTTTTTTATTGAATATTTTTCTTTAATCAAGTTTCAAAGTCAAACCAATTACAATTTAGACATAGCGACTTGCTAACGCTTTTTTTTATTATTTTTTTTTTTTTTGTGTTGGATCAAGGACTCAATATCTCGTGCACTCATATTTTTCAATTTTTCTTTTGATAATCTACTATTTTCCACATGTACAGAACAAAGACCTTCATTTTATGAAAACCTATGTTTAATAAAACTAAAAATACATAATAAAATTATATTCGTTGGATAGCTCATTCTAAGGACTACCTGATTCTAGTTGGGTTTTTGAAGACTCCTCCATTTTCATCCTCAACCCGAGCTTTGAAGCTTAAAAAATTTGGTTTTTTTGTGAACAATTTAAAAAATCAAGGAAAAGGGGGGTTCGCTAGAACCAGGGGGGTTCTAGCGGACCCCCTTCAATATGCATTTTTCTTTTGTTTTTTGGGTGGGAAATGTGAGCCCAGTAATTAACGGATTCGCTCGAACACTAGTTCGGTCGAACCCCTTTTTGGTTCGGTTGAACTTGTAGGTTCATTCAAACCCCTAAAACCAATTTTTTTGCCATGGGGTCATTTTTTCTCAGTTTTCCTTCCTCCATCAAATTGTAAACCACTATTGTGGCTTCACCCTTCAAGGTTTATGACCTAGGAACATTTTGCACTAGTTTGGAGGCAATTCTAAGCTATTTCAAGGCATTTATGGGTTATTTTTAGAGTTTTGGCACCTCTTGTATCTATTTTGGCACCTCTTGCAAGCAGTGCAGAGACCATTTTCAGTTGTTTTGAAACCATTCTGGCTTGTTTTGAGAGTTTTGGTGCCTCTTGCAAGTTGTCCTGAGACTATTTTCACCTATTCTGGGACCATTCTAGGCCACTTTTAGAGTTTTGGTGCCTCTTGCACCTATTTTGGCGCCTCTTGTTAGAGTTTTGGTGCCTCTTGCAAGTTGTTCTGAGACTGTTTTCACTTGTTCCAGGACCATTCTGGGTTGTTTATGGAGTTTTGGCACCTCTTTTCTCTATTTTGGAACCTCTTACACCAAAATGGAACCCACCATTGCATAGCGTATGAAATTCTATCCCATTTAAAAAAAAGCTCCAAAAAAGACCTCTCTATGACCAAGATACAACCATTTTCAAGAAACTTTGAAAAAATCAAGTCTATCTATGTTTTGGAACCTCTTGCACCAAAATGTAACCCATCATTGCATAGCTTATGAAATTCTACCCCATTTCAAAAAAAAATCTCCAAAAAATACCTCCATATGACCAAGACACGACCATTTTAAGATTGACTATAAAAGTGTTTTGGCATGCAACTGTGAAGGGGCACCTCTTGCAAGGCTTGATTTTTTTTCATGTTTTGACATGCTTACATTGTTTTTGCACTTCTTGTCTCTATTTTGGAACCTCCTATAGTTTTTCACCAAGCCAAAAAACTCACATTTTTTGTTTGTGCTTTGTAGGCTTTCCTAAAAATGCTTGTCAAAGACAAGCTTATCAAACTACTAACACATTGCAGGGGCTGTTCATTATTCACTTGTTTCCTTTTGGTTAAGATAGGAACGTAGCTTAATTAAAAGGTTAACAAATATCATGTTTCCTTTTGGTTAAGTTAGGAACATAGCTTAATTAATGGGTTAATGAACGCCATGTCTCTTGTATGTGATGGATTGTAGGTATATTCTCTTCCCTTAATTGGGTGATCCAAAAAGCTAGACCCATTCTTGTTTATGTGCGAGTTTAAGTGGAGTACATGGCATAAGTTCTCTCTTTATTCATGTGAAATAAAGATCGATCGAATTATGGGTATACTTGCTTGCTTTTGTTTATCCTCTTGCTTGCTTTTGTTTATCCTAGAGGGCCTGCCTTGTGGGAAAAAGTAATCACCCAAGGAACGACCCAACCGGTAACACGCTAAAGCCAAACGACTTCCAACCGGGATATAAATGTGGATACTTGAGGAGAGTTCAAGTATCACGAGGATAATTTTGATGAGATGGATCGAAAAGGACTCTCGCCGTATGGATTCACTAATACATTTGACTGCAAAATCTGGGGCGGGTGCATAAAGTTGGGTACCAATTTTCTGGCCAGTTTTGAAGATTTTTTTACAAAAATCACTCGCGTTATTTCGTGTTAAAAAAAAGAAAAAAGTGAAATTATTTTCCTTGGGATACCAACCCAAAGGCTTGGAGGGCATTCCCAACAAGGCCAGAGACGTGTTTTTGCAAATTCTACAATTTTTCACACAATCAGGTTCGTGCTCACCATCAAGATTGCATCTAGTTCAATATCGACAAAATCAAAAACATGGGTAATGTTAGGTTCTCTCTTAGCTATCCAACAATGTATTTTTTTTCACTTTTTGACAATGTTAAGCCTTTCATCCATAATTTCTTTTGTTTGTATGTCTGTTTTTTGCCAAAAAATAGTGTTTGGTGTTTTTTTTTGTTATAAATTAACCATTCATCAAAATTTCAAATAAATTACATTTTTAGAAACTAGAATCCATTCTAAAATTAAAAAAAGAAAAAGAAAAAAGAAATCAATTAGTACTAAAAATTTAGAACCTTGGCCAAAAATTACGCTTTTAGGAACACATAGAACAAGTAAAAATCAAATATTCATTAAAATTATCGAGGAAAAATTATTTACATGAACTAAGGTGATATTAAGATAGCACAACTATAGCGATTTTAAAAATACTAAAAAAAAGTTCACCATGCTTAGGTCATACAAGAGTTGCTATGTTATGTTTTTCTGACAAAAACAACACCAATTTTTGTACATCCCTCTATTAAACCCCTTAATCTCAACCATTTTAAAAATAAATTAGTAGTTTAGAAAGTAGACTTAGAGCACTCTGATCCTTGTTTTGTTCCATCTCAAAATGTTGAGTGTAACTATCCTCAATTTCATGTCCAAGGTCAGCATTTCCTGATTTCAAAAAAGTGGCCGCCAGCCCCTTTTGGGGAACCATCACCGGTGCACTTACAAGCGATGAAACTATACGATGAAATATGTAAAATTCGATGTTAAGGTGGTCTTGTAAAATTTGATGTGTAATTTCCAAATTTTTGAAAGTTTATCCCGACGTTAGGTGAAACTTCGATGAACTGGGTTGCGATGAAATCGCCATTCTTATCATTTTCGTCGGTACGACAAACATGAAAAATTAAAAAAAAATCAAATTAGGTTGACGCGAAAAGTGGAAGTTCGATGCTTGATTTGGCCGCTGACAATGTTTTTTGCTCTACCAGAGGCGGTTGTGGAGAACCGGTTGTTTCTTTGGAAAAGAACAGAAAAATTCATGAAATGGCTGGGGTGTTTATGCTTTGCCATTTGGTTGCGATTAGGGTGTAGTTTAGGTTTGATGTAGAAGCATATAGTGAGTTGTTTCGTTCTGCCTTTAAAGAGTGGGTTTTGAGAATTTCATGTCCAGGTTTTGTTGTGTGGAATCACCATAAGATCACAACCAAGGAACATATTCTTGTGATTGTAATTATGTGATCCATAACTCTATTGGTCATGTGGCACAGTTGTGCTATAAAAAATATATGATGCATTCATGTGTGACCCAAGTTTAATGTGGCTATGTTGTGATAGAAATGGAGGAACTCATATAATGTAGTTAATTCAGGTTGTATAATGTAGGTGTCAATCATCATTGGGTGCATTCAGTTTGTCTCAAGTTTAACAGGTTAGGATGTAATTATAGTATGATAGAAGAGTGATTACCTCTTGCTGCAATAAAGAGCCTATAAATCTGGTTGATATGCAGAGTGGTTGTGTTATATCAATTATGTAGTGCATTCAAGCACAATCCATGTTTAATGGGCTATTCTAGAGAGTGATCAATATTTTCTAAACCTTATGAATGTTACTTGACATATAGTTGCATAAGATTTCAAATTCCTTCAGAGGCTTTTGAAGTATCAATGTATCCTATATAGGGTTTAGAATGATTTATTTTAATTAAAAAAATAAATAAATGATGTATTTCCCTGTAATTAGATAATGTGGAGATCTCCTAAATCTTCCCCAGCACACTATCCTCTTTGGCACTATACTCATTACTTTAGCTAATAGGGTTTTGCATGTGACATCTTTAATATCTTCATGACTGTGGCTTTTAAATAGATCCCAATTTTTGCTTTAATCCTTTTCATGGTAACCCTTGAGTTCCATAATCCACCTTCAATCTCTTCTAAGAATGTTTTCTTAAGCTAGATTGCATAGTATGCATATAAAGCAAGTCCTTCATACTTGCAATTGTTCCAAACCACCACTCACTGCCTTGCTTAAAATGTTGCCCCCATAAGAACAATAGCATGTTTTAAAATCATGGTTGCCAGTGATTGACCATTAAAGTCACCACTTTCATCATGAAGATACAATGAGATTTTTGTCTTCAAACTCAAGGCATTATGGAAGATAACATTGTGAATTGTTTGTTGTGTACGATTCAATTTTCTTGCACATTTCTTTGCTTTGATACTTCCTTTAAGACTGGTTATTACACCCTCAGCTGCAATCTCAAACAACTCACTCACTATCACTTGAAGATTCCTTTCATGAGCATCCTTCTATAAAATCAAACTATACCCTATAGACTACCTACTTACTACAGGGGACTCATTGTTTCATGATATTGTAGTTCTTAAGATCCTTCAACCTTATTGACACTACTTCACAGTCCACAAGGTATTATTCACTATTCTCCCATCTTTGGTGAGTCTCAAAACACTGCTCAAACATGCAATCCACTACCTCCATTATACAATATTAATGGCTAAGAAAAAACATTGAACCTATGATTACCACTGTTACTTCATTTGGACAGTCATTCCCTGATTGCATTTGCCTTGTCTAACACTACCAAAAGCATTTGAAAAACCCTTAAGGTCAGCAAAGGGGTAAGGAAACTCACTGTTAAAATCTCCACTTTACTATGCAAGGTTTGAGCTTTATTATCTTACCACTACTCGGCCTCTTTTTGATTGTCACATCTCAAGTAACTATCATTCTTCTCACCGTAGATTGCATTTACAAATTCCCATAAGCTACATGGTGTGCTTTATTGTCTATTATTTAGATTGCAAAAGATTTTATTATTAGCTACAATGTCTCAATCTTTTTGTTATTTGAACCTCCATAATCCGGCTAGAGTTATTGTTTATGTTTCCTATGAAGGCCTGGGTTTGTACCTAATCATGCACTCTTACCAATGCTTACATTGGTATTAAAGCAACCATAAATCTTAGATTGAGAGAGAAATTGGTTGTCTTGACAAAGTTTTGAGAACATGATCTTGGATTGTATCCTAGAGTGTGTAGGAAGCTTGTGTTTGATCATTAAGTTATGTAAACCTGATCAAGGAAATGTATCCTATATAGCATGGGTCTTGCTTTAATGCTTCCCATAATGGTTATTAGCATATCACATTATTATAGTTTGTGGTAACCCAAGATTGCATTCAAGTATGTAACAAACTTGGTTTGTAGTTTAAGCTATACACTTTTAAGTAGCATTCATAAGGTTTAGAAAATCTTGATCACTCTCTAGAATAGCCCATTAAACATGGGTTGTGCTTGAATGCACTACATAATTGATATAACACAACCACTCCACACTTATCAGCGGAGTTATGGATCTTTGTGTGCAACAGGAAGTGTATCCTATCTGGATCATGCTATCATTACATAGTAACTTGTTAAAC
>VDFB02000017.1:507872949-508176670 GCA_007258455.2 Sequoia sempervirens | reverse complement strand
CCCCCATTCTCTTTAACCTTCAATTTTCATGCCTAGTTTCCAAAGATCTTCTTTGTACATTGGCAGCACCCCCATTCTCGTAGAAAATGGCAAGATAAGACAGAAAAAATAAAATAGCTTATACCTAACATACATCCACCTACAACCTATCTAAGCATTTTAATTAATTCCTTGAATTAAACCTAAAACAAGAATTATACACACCACAACAGTGAGATGAACGAAACAACCCTTGATCATTTTATTCAAAATTTAGATATGCTTGTACAATGGAGAGACATGAGTTTGAATTAATCATATCATCAATTCAAATGCCAGTACTGTCATAAAACATCAAATCCCCATGAATTCAAAACCTATTACAGAATGACTCAAAACCTAAATTGCATTTTCCCTAAAACCATCAGACTTTACAATTTGCTCTCAACTTCATCTAGACTCGACCAAAAATATCTAACTTGCTAAGCCGTGCTTCTGGCCTTGAAATCCTTCTTATAGAAAAATGAGGATCTAACAAGCATCGGGCCAGAAAGCACATGTGTTACCAACCAATTGGACTGCCTTTTACTCTTCATCAGTTGGCCAATCAAAATTAATCACCTCATTCACCTTGACACTATAAGGTTTGTACTTAACTACCACCTGATTCACTTCTCTTTCAAAAGACTCCAAGAATGAGCTAGTGCTAATGATTTTGTCCATACAACTCACCAACAAATCATAATCTGAGTTACCTTGTTTTTCAAGGTTTTGTAGTCAAACATAATATAAAGTGGCTCTTACACTTTTTTTGATTACTGTAGCTTGTGTAAGAGGCCCCATGGATACTGTTGTAATTTTAGGATGCATGAACAGGGTGTAGGATGAGAAATAAAGAAGGTATAGCTGCTGTCCTCAATAGTTTTGTGAAGAAAAGTATGTGAAATGAGAGGTTCAAGCCTAGGTTTCAACAAAACATGTATGGGAGATATGATTTTATGAATTTTTATCCATGTGCAGACCTAATGGGTTGTTTCTGAACACTGAATATAAATGATACACACACACACACACACACACACACATATATATATATATATATATGTATTTTTAAATGTAAATGTAAATGCAATTACCGGATGCTCTCCTAGAACAATAAATGCAACATATCATTAAAGAAATCTATATATATGTATATAAATGTGTATTTCTAAATGCAAGTGTAAATGCAAAGAGCATATGGTTTTGTAGTGTTATAGATACAACATATCCATATAAATTAATGTAATTGAAATTCTAAAGTCTTCAACACATATAATATGAAATCGATCAAACTATTAAACTACATGATAAATAAATGAAAACAATAAATGCATATGTATGTGTATTTGTAAATGTAGGTGTAAAATAAATAAGAAAAATGAAAATTATAAAAGAATACAAGAAAAGGTCTCCTCCCTTCTTGGTAGTGATAACCTCCTCCACACACAACCCTTAAAAATCTCCTAGAAATTAGACATAGGAAGATTTAATATGACTTAAAAAAAAATTATTGCCAAAGCATAAACTTATGATGACTTAACCAGGCCTAGTACACAATCCCTCCCTGTTAACCACTTGGACATATGGAAATTGAATGTAAATTTGCTGCTATTTTTAGTCATGTAGGTGACCAATAAACCACTTGGTGGTGTTTCCCTTCAAGTTTATTGACTTGAATAAAGAGAAAAAGTCCTTTGATTACAATTAGAGAATACATTTGAGGCCTTGGTTGTGTAATTGGTGGACCATAGTCACATTTAACACTTGTTACAAAGTTTGGGAGTTAAAATGTTAAGTAGATTTGATTTGTGATGGAAACATTTGGACGGTAGTAACAATAGCTTGCAATCTATCAAGACTTGATTACCTTATAACCTGTGAAATTCTAGCAATGAAATGATAGATTAATCATAATGTCACCTTGGGATCACATCACCATGAAAGAACTTCATCCAACATCCTTTTGAGTGCAGGTACCCACCAAATAGGTATTTTTCAGATCTATCTTCCTCGAGTGAGGGAAATTTAGGAAGAGAAGAGGAAAGGGAGACATGTATGTCTAAAAGAGGGAGATCAACTAGAGGTCAAAAGATTAGAAGAAAATTTCGTAAACGCATGGAATTTTTTCTTGCTAAAGGGAGGTCATGTTCTATGAGAGCATAGGAAAAGTCGAGGTGCCCTTGAGGTACAAACATCTACGGAAACAATGGGTACCCAAGGAACTTCCTCCAATAAACATCGATTTTTGTGTCAATGATAGGATATATCACATAGCACCATCATCATTACATGGTTTGGGCCTATTTTGCATGGATAGCATAAAGTTCTGTTACAACAAAGTTATTGAATTGATGGAGTACGTTGGACCCTATTACAGTTACAAAGATTGGATGCAACTGGTTTGATATACACGAAGTATGCGTAGGTATGCACTGTCAACAAATTATATACAACTAAAAGATAAGGATCAAAATAAAGGAGTGGCTATGTACATTGACAAAAGGCCAAAATCATTAGGGAATATTATAGGGTTTATAAATAGTACACAACCTGGGTTAACAAATAAGCAACCCAACTGCATATTCAAGGTGCACGAGGGAAACCGTGTATTCGTATGTGCGATAAAATCAATAACTGCAAGGGAAGAGTTACTAATCGATTACAATTTGAATCGCTTAGTTACAAACACAGTTACTATGGGGGTGGTACGTACTATGTACCATTTTACCAACCTCCAATTAATGACTCCAATATACCATTTTATTCTTATGTTTTTTTTCATAAGTCTATTGGTTTCATTTATGTAATTTTTATTTATATTTAATTTTTGTCACAGGGGGACATTGATTGTATGGAGAAGACTCTGGCCCAAAGTACAGACCGCGATGTATCTTCAGGCGCTTCTACCTGAAAAGTTTACCTCATTGTAATTGTAAAAAATTAGATACGAGCAAAATGTTTTATTATTATGTTTTTTTCATAAGTTTTTTGGGTTAATTTCGATAATGTTTTTAATATTCTTGTTGTAGTCAACTGATCGAGGAAAGGCACCAGTAGTAGAGGAGAGCATCCATAGTGAGGTGCAGTCAATATTTTGTGATGATGACATCGCTTATTCAACAAACCCTTTCGATACGATAAAGAAGCTCCAAAAAAAATGCAATGAAGAAATAACTAAGTTGATGTTCTTAGTGCCTCAAACAGATGAGATAAGAGAGAGGGTTAAAGTATTGACTAAGAGATTAAAAAACTTGCATGTAAGTTGTCATGAGGTATTTAATTATAACATAAGTTCATTCATGGTTTTATATTTTGTACTCTATTATGTCATGAACTAAAATATGTGTTGTTTTTACAGGGTTATTTGCATCCTCATGATGCTCCTGGCCATGATCAGGGTATTGCAAGTGCTTCCTGAGGAGTAAGGGTTGGTACAAGTGTCCATCCTGATCTTCCTATGCATACATCACATCATCTGACCCCATCATCCATGCCTATATTGTTGTCTGAAATGTCAGCAACACATACCATGCAGGCATCCGTTAATGCACCCTCTGGCAACGAACACATACCAGAACATGCGTCAAGACATGTACCTGGGGATGCAGAGGCCACTAGTACTGGTGATGTTTTAGCAACATTTCTTGGATCTTCCCGTATTACTAGTACGAGAACATTGCTGGTCACACTTGTGGTGACCAAGGATTTTGTTCCCATAAAGATAGAGAAGGTCCCATGTACTTTAAAATGTTTTAATTATTATTCTATATAAACCAATTGAAATTTACTTATTGGTCACTCTTTTTAGACTATTGATCCCATGATCATTTTGTAGGAAATGATGTTTTTGATAAAAATCTAAGTGATATTACATTGGAGCTCTTCAGGCCCACCATATGTACACAATGGAATGCCCAAAATGAAGATTTAAAAGATGAGCTCATTAACCATTTAGTTGTGCTGTTCGGTGATAAAACATTCAATCGAACCAAGGTCCTTAAGAAAGCTGGTACCTATCTAAAGTATGTGAGGGACCAATATAGGTCACATTTAGAGAAGAACAAAAAGTACGAGCATACCCCCATGATTCTGGAGAGGGAGTGGAAGGACCTGGTGTCCGATGGAAAGGAGAAGGCTAAAAAGAAAAAAGGAAAGACACCACCAGGCCAAGGAAGGTATGTGATATAGTAATAGAAGCATAAATGTGCAAAAAATCCTGATTAATCATGATTTTTAAAAAAATTGCAGGCTGGATGAGTTTTTCTCCAATTTTTTGAAAAAATCGTTGAATTTTTGGTCTGATTTTTTTCCATTTCAAACTGCAAAATCACCAAAAAAACGTGTTTAAAATTTGCAAAAAAAGTGAATAAAATTGAGCTGATTTTTACGCAAAAAAAACCATGAGACCATGGCTTGTTGCTTACTATTATGCTTTGATAGATTTTTTCCAAGCATCCATAGCTTGTTTGAAAGCACCTATTTTAGGCTTTTAGCCATAAGCGGCAGGTATTGTTTGTTTGATAAATGCTTTAGGTAGACATGTATGAAAATCGTTAGCATAGACAGAAGCGTTGACTGCTTGAAAAAATGTTCATCTCAAAGAAATGTAGTCACATGGTGATGGAATGCCATGGCCGAATGCCATGACAAGAGAAAATTTCTATGGATTGTCATAGATTCCATCAGCAGTGGTGCATTTTTCTTCCAGGCGACTTTTCAAACAATTCACTGCCTTGTCTATGTTATTGCTTACTATTATGCTTTAGTAGATTTTTTCCAAGCATCCATAGCTTGTTCGAAAGCACCTGTTTGAGGTTTTTACTTTTTAGCCATAGAATGAAGGAATTGAACTGTTTGATAAAATGCTTTGGTAGACATGTATGAAAAATGTGGTAGCATAGAAAGGTAGTGAACTATTTGAAAATATGCTTCAAAAAAATGTGGTCTCATGGTGATGGAATGCCATAGCAGATTCCATGACAACGAGGTACGCTGGATTGATGGCATTCCATCACCATATGAGACCACATTTCTTTGAAACATTTTTTAAACCAGTCAACGCCTTAATGTATACTATTATACCTAAATTTATGCTTTGATAGATTTTTCCAAAACGTCATAGCTTCGAACACGGCGCCTATTTTTAGGCTTTAGCCATAGCATAGGCCGATGAACTATTTGATAAAGTGTTTTGGTAGACATGTATGAAAATGTGGTAAAGACAAGTACATCACCATCGATGTTTAATACGGTGTAGTATGTTTTTGTGCAATGTAATCAGCGTCATGATTCATGCAACAAGATATTTTCTATAATTCATGGATTGAGCTACGTATTTTATTTGCTCATGTCTATATGCTATGGAAATGCCATTAATTTTTTTAAAAGTAGTATGCTATGTGTGATACTATCAACGTACGGTATATTCAGTTACTCTTTATTTTTATATATTATAACGTATTTCAAACTTTCATAGGTTTTCGACACATCGAGAGAGCAGAGCAAGACTAGAAAAGCACGGGAAACACAAACTTAGCTCTAGTGGTTATATGAAATTAGTCGCGCGAATTGTAAGTATCAATAAATAAAATATTGCATCCAAATTATAATAAATTGAAAACAATTTTGGTTTTATCACACCATAAAATAAAATTCGCGATCTTATGTCACAAAAATGTAGGGCTCTGAATTCAATAGGTTTCCCGCAGGAAGAGGACACGAAGATTGCCTTCCGGTAAGGCTATGGAGTCGTGGCTGAACGCCTAAGAGTCTTAACTGGGCAAACACAACCTTCCACTACATCTGACACATAGGTGAATAAACTCAATACAGTTTATTTAAAATTGAATACTTGTGCAATCTATTCAATATTCATTTCCACCATAAAGTAATTACATGCCTATTTGTTTTAAACATTCAAGCAATGATAATATTGCACATGACATTGGAATGCAACCTGGTGAGGGTGGAGCACAATATGCAAATGAAGGTCATGGTGTGCATCCAGGTACTTTAGAGCATGTAGAGTGTGATCAACATGTTGAGCATGATCAGGCTAGAGAAGATCAGAAATATGATGTGGCCCCATCAGGTAAAGGGGAACCACTCTAAAGTTCTTTAAACATATTTAATTGCAATTGGTGTATTAATTAATGTAACCTTTCGTGTTTCAACTTTAGAGCATGTAGAGCATGATCAGCGTGTTGAGCATGATCAGGCTAGAGAAGATCAGGAACATGATGTGGCCCCATCAGGTAAAGAGGACCACCCTCATGTTCTCTTAAACATATTTAATTTCAATTGGTGTATTAATTAATGTAACCTTTAGGTATTGTTTCAACTGCAGATCAAGATTTAGAGAGTGTTCAACATGTTAAACATGAGTCTATAACAAAAGTTCAGGAACATGATGTGGACCCATCAGGTAAAGAGAACCACTCTAATGTTCTTTTAATTAATGAAATACTTGTAACAATAATAATAAAACATATCGGTTTAACATTTCTTTCTTATTGTAGCAGATCCCCCTTGCAGTGGCGTCCACGTCATGAGCAGACGACTACGCGTACATTAAGATCCGCAGTAGAGGAAGAAAAACTAAAGGGGGGACAAATATTGATTTAGAAAATGATACTCCACTTCAGCTTTATGTAGCATTAAAAAAGAAAAAAAAAAGTGATTGTAATCATATCATGACAACCATATTTTTGATATGTAAAAACTGAAAGAATGAATATTATATGTTAATGAATGAATGTGAATATGTTAATTAATGAATGTTATATGTTAATGAATGAATGTTATATGTTAATGAATGAATGTTATACATTATTAATGGATGAATGAATGTTATACGTTATTAATGGATGAATGAATGTTATATGTTATTAATGGATGAATGAATGAATGTTATATGTTATTAATGGATGAATGAATGATTAATGTTATATAATTGGGTATGGGGAATTGAAAGTGATGTGAGGGGGGGGAGGGGTCAAATGAGCTTCCACTGTCACGTGGTTGGCCCTATTAAGTAGAGAATATTAAACTATTCTCAAAACAAAGAGAAGCTCAATAAGGTAATGCACTTTTCAATATAAGAAATGCATCGTTTGAAGCATCAAACCAATATGCAGTCTGTATGTATGATCAGTCATCAGTCTCCACAATGGTACATTTCCACGATTTTTTTTTAAAAAAAATTTGATGCTTCGTCGCAATTTCAACGAAACCCACCGATGAATCAACGAAAAGGTTCGACAAAGTTGCTATAAGTGCGACGAAGGTTTCGTTGTAACTCTTTTCCCATTTTATCACAATTTCGACAAAATTTTAGTGTTGTTTCCACGCTACTACTTGCCCATTTTGTCGCACTTTCGATGAACTTTTGGTGTTCTTCCGATGCTACTCCTTGCTCTTTTCGTCGCCATTTTGATGAACTCTTGGTGTTGTTTCGATGCTACTACTTTCCTATTTCGTCGCAAGTTCAACAAACTTTTGGTGTTGTTTCGACGCTACTCCTTGCCCATTTTGTTGAAATGGAGACAAACGTCTGGTGTTCTCTCGATGCTACTCCTTGCCCATTTCGTCGAACTAGCGATGAACTTCTAGTGTAATTTGTTGGTGGATTCACGAAGTGTTCGTCGATATTCCGAGGAAAGTCTGAGCCATTTCACAATGCCGATGACCGACGATGAAATTTTGGTGTTCTTCCGATGCTACTCCTTGCTCTTTTCGTCGCCATTTTGATGAACTCTTGGTGTTGTTTCGATGCTACTACTTTCCTATTTCGTCGCAAGTTCAACAAACTTTTGGTGTTGTTTCGACGCTACTCCTTGCCCATTTTGTTGAAATGGAGACAAACGTCTGGTGTTCTCTCGATGCTACTCCTTGCCCATTTCGTCGAACTAGCGATGAACTTCTAGTGTAATTTGTTGGTGGATTCACGAAGTGTTCGTCGATATTCCGAGGAAAGTCTGAGCCATTTCACAATGCCGATGACCGACGATTCTTCGCCGTTATTTCGACGTTTAATTTGCCATCGGCCTTTTGATGAAAAAAAGTGACGAAAATATTTTCTCCATTTCGTTGCTTGTCTGACAAAGATTTGTCGAACGACCGACGAATGGCCGTCAGAAAATGGTGCCAAATTTACTAGTGATTATCCCCCATGAACGAAATGCCAACATTAAAACCCTTGTTGTAGATTTTCCAAAATCCTTTATCTATTCTTTGGTGCAACAACAGTCATTGCCAAGGCATCCACATTCTCGCAATTTTTAGTAGAGGTGATTAGTTCACCATGGGAGTTTTATGGGGACTGGAAGCTTGGTTGACTTGAGAAGAGAGTGCACTATAAGAGGGAGCCCATGCAGCCAAACTTCTGAATTCACCAGCTAAAGATAGTGCGGTTGGGGTAAAACCCACGTGGAATCTAAAAGAATATAGTCTTATGTACACAACCTTAGGAGTGTATATTCTGCTTGATGTGTCTTCAAAATGAAACTCAAACAAAACACCATAAAAACATTACATTTTGAAAGTGAAAACCTTGATTCAGAACTACATTCATTGAGGTAGACAAGTTGGTAACTTAGGTCCATCCATCTTCATAAAATTAGTCCTTCCAGCAATGTTCAACCATTCCTTAGGCAAAACAGAGTCAGAATATGTGGTTTACACGATGATTTCACAAAAGGTCAAGATTAGAAAACCAAAGATCAAACCTCTTAGTCCAAAGCAACATAAAAAATGTTTGTCTATGCTCTACAACTTTAGAGAAAGGTTAACCTTCAATTTTTACAAGAGAGCTTGCAAAAACAATATAGAGTTATACATGATGTACTATTGTCAAAATCCAAGACTTTTCCAATGTTTTGAGTACCTTAATTATGTTTCTTGAGTCAAAAATTTGAGTCCAAGATCGTTCCTTAGATACCTTATAAGTCTAAATGTGTCGAAACAAACCTATACAAGTGGAACTTTTCAAACTAAACCTAGATCTAAACATTTCAAGGTGCCTAAATCATCAATATCCATCACATCTTTGCTTGTACAACCTAGTTTCATCTTCAGGATTTGTCATCCTTTAATCATGAAACTACGTCATGCAATCAAATAAAACTTAGTCTAATCAATAGAATTTGTCATTCTATTTGACTTAGTTGTAATCCTTGGCACTATTTCAAACTTAGATCAAAGCTTAGTCTAAACTCTAACACTTTTATGTTCGTCCAAATGAGGTCACAAAAGAGGAGACTTAAGGACAAGGAACTTGGAACACCCAACCTTGAAACGGAAAACATTGGAAACCCAAGTAGTGAAGATCTCAATATCGAAACACCAAACCTTGAAACTCCAAGTAGTGAAATCTCAATATCAAAAGTCCCAACATTGAAAATCAACACATTGAAACTCAAAATAGTGAAATCCAAACCATCATGGCTGAAATAGATGAGGATCAATTGAATGCTTTAGCTCATCAAATGAAAAATATTCAACAACAAATCTGATATATGCAAGGGGAAACAACCACAAAAGGATATTTTCTACCACACATCTATTCTTATTCATCTGACAAAAATATGGACATGACAACTTCTCCACCAACAACTACATGTCATCCACGTTCAATGTCTTTGAATTTTTGAAAAAGTTAAATGATAAGCCCAAATCAAAGTCCTCAAACACAAATGATATTGAACAATCTTACCATGTCATGCATCTATCATCATCTCCCATAAGCCAAAATAAATCTTAGGATTCTTTCACCCAAGTCAACGATTCCATACAACCACCTTCTTCTATCATATCTTCTACATCCAATGATTCATGTCAATCTCTTAGTCTAAACCATGCTATCATAGACTCCTCTACACCTCAAGATCAAATAATTCTTTCCATTCCATCCAATGATACCAAAACTCAACAAGTTCTTCCAATCTTTGACCAAGACCAAATCTCTCAAGAATTCTATGATGATCCCCTCCTCCCACTTTTCATCCACAATGACTCCCTTCCATCTCAAGAGAAAGGTATCTTTCCAAGTCCTTCTTCCACCCCATCTAATGAATCCATATAATCCCATGATTCCATTGCATCCCAAGAGCATGATAATTCTTCCATCCTATCCAATGATGTCCTATCACCTGATGATCAAGATATGCTTTCTCGTCAAGATCAAGATATGCTTTCATTTGAGGATATCCCTTCATTCCATGAGGATGTTCATCCTTCTCAAGATCAAGATATGCCTTCCATACCACCACATGATGATTCCACACCTAATGAAGAGCAAGCTACTTCATCTTCTACACCTCATGATCATCTTCCAAGTCAAGATCAAAGTACCCCATCATCCCCATGTCAAGATCCTATCACACCTAAGCAAGCTATCCATGAACCTCACACCTACAAATTGGGATCCTCCACCTTCATCCGCTCTGGTTTACTTCCAACACCTATCCTCTCATCCATATCATATCCCCACCAAAATGGACATACATCATGTTTCACAAACAATACCTATCCCATGGGTAAACAAATGTGTCAAAATATGAACTACAATGGCAAAGGATTAGGCCTTCATGAACAAGGTATCCTAGAACCCCTTTTTGTTCAAGAAAACCCACATTACCATGGCCTTGGTTATACACCTAGGTTTCCTAGTCCATTAAACCTTCCATATATCTTAGGTCCTCATCCTAATCCACCAAACCTTCCCTCTATCCTAGGTCCATATCCTATTCCTCAAGAACAACAAAGGCACACATCCTTGATGCCCTTTCAAAATTCTACCACCAACAACTCATCCATGATACCTCCATACCATTCATCTCCATCCATCTATCCTATTGCTTTTGGAATCAATTTGGGTGCCAAATGTCAAAGGATTCCATATCAAAATTTGCATGTATCAAAGGATCAACATGTCTCCTCGAAGAGGCATGCAAAAATTAAAAAAAATTGATCCAAAATCAAAGGAAAAATAAAAAAGGCCACAAAGGCCCATCAAAGCAAAAAGAAAAATTCCTAAGACCACAAAGGTCCATAAAGAAAAAATCTCAAAGGCCACAAAGGCCCACGAAGGAAATACCAATGTCAAAAGTCATGTGGATTCCAAAAAGTCTCATAGGAGCAATCAAATCTAAATTGACATCCAAATTTGCTAATCCAAAAGCTTCCTCCAATCTTCCATCTAATAGTCTATCACCTTCCAAATCCATTTTTCATCCATCACTCCAGCACCCTTCAAGGTGTGTGCCAATGTTGACCTTACAATCCTTTCCATCTATCCATCAAAAAGTCTTCCAACCTTCTATCCATTATCCAACATTCATCCCCCATCATTCTCCTTTAATCCAAACCTTTGGATAAGTTCTTAGCTTCTTCCATCATATCATTAATTGGCCAACATTTTTGAGTCTAATCCCCATTTCCATTGTTTATTAAAGGGATATTTGGTTGTGAAACTTGATGCTTAAGTACTTCCATCTCCCTATCATCCATATCCTATCTTCCATATTCCTCTTGCACTCTACACCTAGGGACAAGTTTCATCCATCTTATCATTCATGGTCATTATCCCTTTTATGCTCATTCCTTACTTTTCCACCTTTGATCTTGACAAAGTTAAGGATCTTATTGAACATCATGTATCTTATCCTATACACATTATCCATATCTTTCATACCATATCCTTCACCTTATCCACATCCCATCATAATTTCTTTCTAAATACATCCTTTCTTCATGTCCTTGGTCTTGATGAGGAATGGGGGAAAAGTACTTGGTACTTGTGTCTATATCTTATCTAGTTGATCTTGATCATCCCATTCATGATCATTTTCCTTTCTTTCTTCCATTCCATATCTCCTAGCTTATCAAAATCCATGTCATCATGTCCCTTTGCAACCTTGAATCTTATCATGCAAATCATATTTGAGCCTAGCTGTAAAACATTATCCAATCCTCATATCTTTTGTCAATCAATCATCAACAATCATCAATATTATCATACTTAGAGGAAATTAGTGATCCTAAGTACTTAACATCACCATGCCTTATGGGATCAATCATTTTTGGCATCTTAATCAATCAACCATTATCATCTTTTGACAAAAGATATGTTGCTTGTGTGACATGTTTTGCAATGAATCTTTCATTTTGATCTATCATTTATCCATGGTTGTATTATCTCTATTGTGGGGCATCTTGTTCCTTCAATCGGTCATATCATATCATTCATCCATCCATCTTGGGCTACGTGACTTGCTCTGCATCATTTATCCATCATGCTTTCATCTCTGCATTTGTCACACTTCCATGTTTGCATCATAGCTTGATCCAATGTTTGTATCATGGTATCCCCTGGCATTACTCAGCCCATTCTAAAAATCACTTTGTCCTATCGTATCGCACTGGGGGCATGTCCTACATTGGATTAGATTCTTGTACATTCTCAAGGTTGGAAAATAAAAAATCCCAAAAACATTCAAAACATGTCAAAATCCAAAAATAGGTCAAAAACATAGTCTTCATTTGAACTACATTGTCTCTGAGCTTTGAACGTAGGCAAGGGTGATCTTTGATTATCCCCCGAGAAATTTTAGGTCAGTCTTCTAGGTGTTCACTATGTTCATATTTTCATCTTGTAAATCTTGGTCGTGTCATCAATCGAACTACATGGTCTCTACGTGTATAACGTAGGCAAGGCTAATCTATTGATCAACCCCCAAGGCCCCTAGGATAGGTCTTTAGGTTAGGTCTTGGTCATCATGGTTGTGTCACACCCTGCACTGGGGGAAAAATCCTACACTCACTAGGGGCAAATAAAATTTGAGCTTGAACAAATAGGAAAACAGTCGTCGGACCAAAGTTACAAACAAAAACTTGAAATGGATGATGATCTTTCTAAATCAAGGGTTTATCACGTTAAACACAAAAGTTCAAATTGTTCTACTTTGATTTTTGATATTATATCTCTTGATTCCTAGATGATGTATTGAACTAGAGGAGCAAGGAAGGAGTATGATTTTTCTTTGTCTATTGTCTGTGAGTTTATCATTATTACTATGCAAATTGTCATGAGACGTGTGCTACAAAGTATCACCGATGACATTCCAAATTTGCATAGGAAAAGATTAAATCTTGTCTATTTACACAAGCGATGCTTAGGTCATCTTGGTTTAATTATACTTAGATGCTTGTGTTAACTTACAATTGTAAAACATCATGGAAGTTGTACTCAGGTCATCTTGGTTTAAAATATGCCATTGATGCTTGTACTCGCTTTCAACATTTTAAAGGCCCAATGATGATAAAAAGCACAACAAATTGGTTAATATAATGACAACTTTTGAAAACAAGATTTGCATAGTTAAGTTAGATTTGCATGTGTATTTATGGGGTTTTTCAATGCTGAAATAATTTCACAATGGTGTCATCTCTATTATTAATGGATTGAGTACACTAGACATTAACCAAAAAAGCATCATTCTCATTTAGTTACACATCAGTTGCATCATCATTTGCATCCATAGCAGATCATATCATCATCATAAAATAGAAATCAAATGCATCCATCATAATCATCATGATCATCATCATAAGAACATCATAGTCACATAGATCGATCATAATCATCGTTGCATATCATATAACGTCAAAAATAATAATGTCGATCATAATCATCATTGCATATCATATAACATCAAAAATCATAATGTCAAAGTGTACAAGGATATGGACCAAAGTATGGAGAGATACATCAATATCAAAAGTGGCACTATATCATAATGTCTCAAATCAAGAGGTACATCATCAATGTCTCAACTGAATCAGTGTATACATTAGGTATCGGTACATCATCAAGTCTTAGTACATTAATCAATCCTATACTGGGGCATATCAATCAATCAAAGAAGTCAAACCACATCGCCCAATCAAATTTGAATCTGCCTGCACCAGATGTAGAAATCTTCCTATGATCATAACATATCGCAAATCAACAATCTTATCAATCAATCAACCTCACCTATCATGAGGTTCATTAAAGAAATCAACCTTGCCTATCATGAGGTTCATCAATCAATTGATTCAACCTCACCTATCATGAGGTTCATCAATCAATTCAACCTCACCTATCATGAGGTTCATCAATTAGTGCACCTCACCTATCATGAGGTTCATCAATCAAATCAACCTCACCTATCATGAGGTTCATCAACATCAATTCAACCTTGCCTATCATGAGGTTCATCAATCAACTCAACCTCGCCTATCATGAGGTTCATCAATCAATCAAGCTATCATTGATCCTTGCCTATCATGAGGTCAATCATCAATCTATCCTTGATCCTCGCCTATCATGAGGTCAATAATCAATCCTATCATTGATCCTCACCTATCATGAGGTCAATCATCATCATCCTATCATTGATCCTCACCTATCATGAGGTTAATTTTTCTATCAACATCATCAAACATCATCAAATCAAACAATCAGTTGAATGCGATCATCAAACATCAAACACAAGGAGGCAAAGCATGATAACATTTAATCAACTAGTAGAATTAGTATTTCTTTATCAGGAGATAAATCATCTTTGACATCAAACCTTCACCAAATCGACATTAGATCATCATTGCATCATCACAATACTTATCACATCATTCAACAATTCATTTTCACATCCTTATATTCAACAAAATTTATCTCTTGAGGGGGCAAAATATCTAATATACCCTAAAATTCAAAGTTCGGGGCATTGAAATCTTGCATTGTTTGGGGCATCAAAATCTTGCATCATCTGGGGCATCAAAATATTGCATCATCTAGGGCATCAAAATATCACATCATTTGAGCATCAACATCAAAATCTTCTTTGAAGTAATGTGTAAACACATCACTTCAAAGAGGGGCAAAATGTATACACCTAAAAATGGTCATCGCATTCAATTAATTAAATACAACCTATTTGATTAATACTTCAACTACATATAAATAAGGTCTTACTTTATTTATATTTTTCACTTTCCTTTTAATTTTCCTAATTCACATTCTCCTAAATTAAATAAACAAAAAAACCCTAAACATGTTTATTTAATTAACCTTCCTTAATCCTGATTAAGAATTAGAGCACATTTCTACAACTTTTTGTCTGCCACCTCATAAAGGTCACATGAAAATAAATAAGCCTAATTATTAATTAGAATTATCCTCACACACTTCCACCAATAAGAAAAAGCACATGGCTTTATTCCCCCACACTTCCAACAAATTTGGAGCACATGGGTCTTTGTTTCACACACTTGGAATCCCATACATTTGGCATGCTTCCAATTGGTCAAGGGATTCTCTTCACACACATAGCATGTTGTCCTTGGTCAAGGGGACAATATCCTGATTCCTTTCATCTCCATTGTCCATCTTGTCTCCTTTGAATCTAAACTATTGATAGCTGCCACCTCACAAAATGCTTAAGAAACTCTATAAATACACCCCTTATCCTTTGTATTATCATCCACCTTTTGAGTCATGTTATAATGCTATTTTGAAATACAAATTGGAATAGTGTTATAATGCTATTTTCCATCCACCCTTCAATGAGTATTGTTACCATGCAGGTTTGTCATAGGAGCTTGGAGCTTTCATGGAGTCTTATACTTAGTTTTCATATCATGTGTTACTTTGCATTCTCATTTTAGATTAATTAATTGCTTTAGAGTTACATTTTATCATCCCCATTGCATCATAGTTACATTTTAGGTCAGTTTGCTTTATGCTTGCATTTGAGCATATGCATAATCATGGATAGTTCACTATAGTTTCATATCATCTCACTCATCTCCACTTCTTCATCTATCATCAACATCATCTTTCGTTTCTTGTTGCATCCATTATCCTTTCCATCATTTTGTTTCATTTAGGAGCATACCACTAATCATTCCAACACACATTTGCATACCACTAATCCTTCCACCACACATTAGCACATAGAAATCATCTTAGCTTTCATATTAAGCATCAAATCTCATTTTCTATGTAGTCATTTAAACAACCTTTGTGCGCATAGAAATTTGAGGGCCAAACGGTTTAATAAATCCCTAGAAATAGAGAACAATGATACGCATTTGATTTAGGTTTGATTGTATTACGAATAGAGTACTTTTACTTGCTTCAAACTTTGAATGTAAACCATCTCATTAAGGTTTGTGTTGAAATTAGAATAACTCTCCACACATTCAACACATGCACACTTCTAAATCTTCATGAATTTTTCATTTCTTGATCATGATTTTGTAGAAATGGTCTAGATAGAAGTTATAAACAATGTTTGCTTATTTTTTCATATGTAAATTATAATCATGAAGAAGATAGGTACCTACTACCAAGGAAAGCATAGATGCACAACCAAGTGATTGAGCTACATCAAAGACATTTCAGTGCCTCAAGGACTAGTCAATGTTTGAAAGAAGATTGGCCATAACTTAATGAACACCAATACAAGGGGCACCACCCATCTATTAGGAAAATGGTGTTGTACACCTTACATAGGAAAATAAATATTTTAACTATGTAGAATATGTATATTTTTTGGTGCATCTTTGAATGTGTTTAGCCACATTAAATGTTGATTTGGTTCCACTTGTAAAGTTGTATGAAACATTGTTTAGATATTTTATGTGTGGGAGAAGCAAGAAAAATATTTAATTTTGGGGGTTAGTGGTTTTGTTCTCACATGGTTTTGAGCCACATAATTTTTCAATACCACAATTGTATGTGTGAACTTGAATTAAAAGCAAGCACATGTTTAATGGTTGAGTTGGGTTTTCATTTGGTGCATCTTTGAATGTGTTTAGCCACATTAAATGTTTATTTGGTTCCATTTGTAAAGTTGTATGAAACATTGTTTAGATATTTTATGTGTGGGAGAAGCAAGACAAATATTTAATTTTGGGGGTTAGTGGTTTTGTTCTCACATGGTTTTGAGCCACATAATTTTTCAATACCACAATTGTATGTGTGAACTTGAATTTATAAAAGCAAGCACATGTTTAGTGGTTGAGTTTGGTTTTCATTTGTATTGAGCTCTCTTATGAAGTACACATGTGAAACATGACATGGGATGTGTGGTTGTATGATGAATCATTATACTTCGACACATGGAGGACGAATTAAAGGAGCTCGATATTTTAGAAGTGTTCATGGAGACCTATAAATATATTGCAATATTTTTATTGATGAATAATAAATTAAGTATAGATACTTTTGGAGGTTGGGATTTTTCCTCATGGAGGTTTTCCTAGGGTATATATTGTGGTCTTTTTAATCGTTGCATTATGGTTATCCTAAATCCTTGTTTGCATATTTTTCTCTTTTGGGGTTACATGAAAATGTTTATTTTTGTCATAACATTTTCTTTTTGTATCTACTTGGTGAGGTCCCAAATCTAGATCACCCATTCCCTGAGATCAATATTAGTGATTTCTCACTCAATATAGAGAAATTTTCCATCATCATCTCCCCACCAACTTGTGGCCTTCTAATTTATGATGGTGAGGTCCCAAATCTAGATCACCCATTCCCTAAGATCAAGATTAGTGACCTCTTACTTAATGAACGTAGAGAAAATTCCCATCATATCCCCACCAACTTGTAGCCTTCTGATTCATAAGGCTCTAACCTCGCCCACACCACCACATTTCCCATGCCTAACAAAAGGTGCCATATCAATATGACCATGTGAGGAGAGACATAGCTCAAATGCGTAACAATTGAAATACAACTACCTTCAATATACCAACCCCCGTATCACCTATTGAGAAAATAGAAATCATAATTGAAATAAACCCTAGTGTAATTCTTGCAATCACAAAAATAATGAAATAGCAAGGAATATTCACATCAAGATCTTTTCATATCAACTACCTCCACCACCATTTCTATCGTAGATACATGCCCATTATTAGACATATTTTTCATTTTTAATTAAAATATATTATTTAAAATTTTAAAATCTTAGTATAAAATTCTAAAAAAATCTAAACCAAAATATTTTTTATATTTTATTTTAAAATGTATTTAAATTTTTAAATTTTTAAATTATATATATATATATATATATATAACTTTAAAATTAGATAAATCTATAAAAAGATGTAAGTTTTGATATCTCTTCGTATCCTTTGAATTTGATATCCTTTCATATCCTTTATATTATATAGATTTATTTTAGGTATGATAGTATATAATCATTCACTATCCTCTCCAATCAAAATAAACAAATAAAATAATTAGAGAACTATAATATTTACACTTAAAAAAAAAGAAAATTTAATTTTTTCATATAATCATTGGAAAAAGAACTTACGGTGAGTGTTTTTCCTATAATTTTATAAAAATTAAATCTTACAATTAATGTTGTGATAATTATGTTATCAGGTGGACGCCAGACTTAAACTCTATCCACAAAGTTCATGATCGTTCAACATTGTCCTGAATCAAAGAAGAAAAAAGTGCCACAGAACACAAAGTACATCATAATTTTAATAGACAATACCTATATGCTTCTACATTTTCGTGCAAACATAGAAAAACCAAATTCGTATGGAAGCATAAATAGAAAATTTAATACGATGTTCACTAAAGAGCTCAAATTACAAGACTTGAAAGGTGCAGACTCATTGCAGAGATTTTGGAGTGCACTTCACGTACAGTAGGATTGAGAGGAAATTTGAACCTCTCCAGGCAATTTTATTTAATACTTTGAACAGTCAATTATATGGAGAAAAAAGAAATTAGCAACCATTTAAAAGAACTAAGAATGTCTCAATTTCTGTCCTGGCAACAGAGGAAGCTCCATTACAATTCTTTAGCACTACAGCTGAGTTTGTGAATAGCTTCTGTCCAGCAACCTACGTTATCCTGCTTATCATATAAGAAAGATCCAGTCTGTTCCAATGTAAGAGGATGCCCCTTACAAGCTTCCACTATTCTTCTCGACAGATCTTCGTAGCCTGGACTTGGAAATGCTCTGTGAAAAGCATGCCAACAAAATAATTGCAGACCTTCATTTATACCCAATCCGTTCATCTTGTGGATGTATTCCGATGAGACCCCAGCAACATCCAGAATGTGTTTCTCTCTGGAAGTTATAATAACTATGCTGCCAGGGGCCAGCCAATCTCCAACTAGAGCTTCCAATTGCACAACACTATCCACATCATCCAAAACAAGGAACACACATTTTCCTTCCAGATGATCTGTGAACAAAGATATGCCCTCGTCAACACTGTCCACTTCTCCATCATAATTGGATAAGTCTGAGAGAATTTGCTTCTGCAATTTTGGAAGGTCTATGTGGTTTCTAGCAGTAGTGCAGACATTAAATACAAATGAAGTAGCATCAAAGCTAGCATAAACATCATTGTAGAGGGCCTTAGCATAAACATCATTGTAGAGGGCCTTGGCAACTGTGGTCTTGCCAATACCCGCAATTCCCCATATTCCAACCTTAACCACCTCTTCCACAGAACTGAGATTTAATTTCTGAATCAAAGCATTCATCATGCTGTCCATTCCCACTGGGTACTTGGCAACTTCTAACGGTACTCTGTCCAATGTTTGAACCAGGTCATTCACCACCGTCTTTACAAGCTTCGCTTCGCTTCTGTAAGCATTATTTTAAATGTAATAAATATTAAATGGAGCATTCATGAGAGATAATTTCCTGTTTATAAGCTGGTGAGTTTGAATTAAAAATAATAAAAAATATACAAATTAACGATTTTAATTAAAAATAATAGAAAATTGTAAATGTTATTATATCTAATGGTGTTAAAAAGAATAGGAAGACTACAAAAAATTAACATTTCATTTTAAATAAAAAGAAATCAACGAAACTATTAAAAATAATGATAACAGAGATGTTACACAATGAAAAAAATTTGTTGGCCAAATTTTCGTCTATCATTTTCATCATCCACAAATATAAAATATTTTATCTTTTAAATCATCTTACAAAAATTGAGTTTGATTTGACACTTACCGTCAAAGTTTATTACTGAAAAGATAAATACTGAAACGTATATTGCAGCGGCTAAGAAACTGAAAATAGGAGTACCTGACAGATATAATTCTAAATCTGATATTAACAAAACTATAAACTTGATAAACTGTTTCGTAAACTCATCATTTTCAGAGAATTGAACTGAAAACTGAAAACTGAAAAATAAAAATAAAAATAGCAAACAGGAAATAACAAAGTTCGGCTGTATATTATTTCTGTAATTCTAAAGCTGAGATTAACAAAACTATAAACTTGATAAACTGTTTCATAAACTCATCATTTTCAGAGAATTGAACTGAAAACTGAAAACTGAAAAATAAAAATAAAAATAGCAAACAGGAAATAACAAAGTTCGGCTGTATATTATTTCTGTTATTTCCAAACTGTATTACAGGAAGAAGTCTCTATATAGAGAGTTTGAGAAACAGCGCATAGAATTAAGAAAAGAATAAAGCAAAAAACAAAGCTTAAAAAACAAAGCCTACACCGAACAGCTTTAAAGCTGGAAAAGCTAAAACTAACACAATGAAGACATACGCAGTATGCAAACTGCTTTTAAACGCTACTTTAAAAACTGTTTTAAAGCTAAAAGACTATTGACTTATTCATATCTTCAATCTCCCCCTGAATGATCAATAGGGGTGAGTCCCAACTGATTTCTCAAGGCCACAAAACTTGGTGTAGTAAGAGCCTTGGTAAAGATATCAGCAATTTGCTCAGCTATAGGACAAAATTGCAACTCCACTTGTCCATCTTGAACCAAGTCACGGATGTAATGATGTCGGATCTCTATGTGTTTCGTTCTGGCATGAAACACATGATTCTTTGTCATGGCAATAGTGCTATTGTTATCACAATAAATGGTGGTTGGATGCTCCTGAACCAAATGTAGATCTGCCAATATCCTTCTCATCCATACTGCTTGAGAACTTGCTGATGATGTTGTCATGTATTCTGCTTCTGCTGAAGAAAGAGCCACTGTTGCCTGTTTTTTACTACTCCAAGAAACAACTCCAGAACCAAGTGAAAAAACATATCCAGATGTAGACTTTCTATCATCCACTGAACCAGCCCAATCAGAATCTGTGTAACCAACTAACTCAAACTGTTTAGTGGGAGAATAATGAATTCCAAAATTTAGTGTACCACTCACATACCTCAAAATTCTTTTAGCAACTCGCCAATGAGACTCATGTGGATCCTGCATGAACCGAGAGATGAGGCTCACAGCATACATAATATCGGGTCTAGTGGTTGTGAGGTACATGAGACTACCAACCAAACTTCTATATAAAGTACAATCAACCTTGGGACTAATATCCTCCTTAGTTAATTTCTCACCAATTGCTATGGGGGTTGCAAAAGCTTTGCATGCCACCATTCTAAACTTCTTCAATAAATCAACAACATACTTGGTTTAAGAAATATATATACCTTTTGATGTTTGTAGTACTTCCACACCAAGAAAATAGTGCATGAGTCCCAGATCTGACATTTCAAATTCTTGTTTCATTTCTGCTTGAAACTTCTCTATGAGAGCTTTGTTGTTACCTGTATAAATAAGATCATCAACATAAAGGCAAACTATGAGAATATCATTACCAATACGTTGGACATACAAGGTTGGCTCTGAGTGGCTTCTATTGAATCCCTTCTTCATGAAATAACTGTCAATTCTAGCATACCAGGCACGAGGAGCTTGCTTCAACCCATAAAGAGCTTTCTTCAACTTGTAGACTAAGTGTTCTTTTCCTTGAACTTCATAACCCATAGGTTGTTCCACATAAACTTCCTCATCTATATAACCATTAAGGAATGCTGATTTTACATCCATTTGAAATATTGGCCACTTGTACTGTGCAGCTACAGATAATATAATCTTTATTGTATCAAGTCTAGCCACAGGAAGAAAAGTTTCTACATAATCCACTCCAGGTGTTTGTGCAAATCCTTTGGCAACTAATCTTGCCTTATGTCGTTCCATTGAACCATCAACATGATATTTGACTTTGTATATCCATTTCACACCAATCACCTGCTTATCTTTGGGAAGTTGCACTAATTCCCAAGTATTATTCTTATGAATGGAATTCATCTCATCATTCATAGCATTAACCCATACTGGTTCTTTCACTGCTTCTTCATACACAGAGGGTTCAATTTGAATTGTACTAAATAAAGCAAAATTAACAACTGGAACTATATTTGCACTTCTCTGATAAATATCAACCAAACTTCGTACCTTTCTTGGAACTGATGGTGGAGGTGATGGTGGAGGTGAATCACTATCTGAATTTGTGCTACTAGAAGAACTGGGTGAACTTGGAGGATTGGAACTTGAGCTTGAACTTCCACTTGAGCTTGTGGGGAGAGGAGGAATAGTATTATCTTCCATGTTTATGATTAGTGATGGATTTTTCTGCACAACATCTTTCCACTGCCATACTCCCCCTTCATCAAAAATCACATCCCGACTAACAATCCATTGCTTTGTGTCAGGATTATAGAATCTATATCCCTTAGTTGTAGTAGAATATCCCACAAAGATACAAAGTTGGGATTTGGCATCCAACTTCTTCCGCTTTTGAACTGGAACGTGCACATATGCCAAACATCCAAAGACTCGAAGATGAGCCACTGAAGGCTTGTGACCACTCCAGGATTTCTTTGGAGTGATGTTTTGAACAACTTTTGTGGGACTTCTATTCAAAATATATACTGTAGTGGCAACTGCTTCTCCCCAAAAAGTATTTGGAAGATTTTTTGTCTGCAACATGCTTCGTCCCATTTCCATGATGGTACGGTTCTTTCTTTCAGCAATACCATTTTGTTGAGGTGTATACGCAGTAGTAAGCTATCTTTGTATCCCATTCTTGATACAAAAATCAGCAAACTCATTAGAGGTAAACTCTCCCCCTCTATCTGTTCTGAGTATCTTGACATGATACCCACTTTGTTTTTCAGCCATAGCTTTAAAATTCTTGAAACATGTAAAGGCTTCAGATTTTTGCTTAAGAAAATAGACCCAAGTGTGGCGTGAGTAATCATCAATGAAAGTCAAAAAATAAAGGTTCTTACCCAATGATTCCTCTTGCATGTCACCACAAATGTCAGCATGCACAAGCTCTAAAGGAGATTTTGCTCTCCAAGATTTATTCACCGGAAAACTATCTCGATGATGCTTGCCAAATGCACACCCTGAACAAACTTCTTCTTTTGCCTTGATTGGAGGAAGTCCTCTTACCATATTCTTTTTATTGAGCAAAGATAACCCTTGAAAATTCAGATGACCATATCTTTGATGCCATAACCATGAATCATCTGTAGTTGATTTGAATGCATGCAACTGACTAGAAACCAATGTGAGAGGAAACAGTCTATTCTCTGTCATACAAGTCTTTGCTACAAGATGATGATTGTTAGATTTATCAAATATCTTGCAATAGTTATCTTCAAACACTACTTTATAATTTTTGCCTACAAGCTGCCCAATACTCAAAAGATTATGTTGTAACTGTGGTACAAACAAAGTATCATGAATATGAGTAGTTTCTCCTTGCTTAGTCTTGACTGCAAGGGTACCTTTTCCCATTACATCAATCTCCTTATCATCTCCAAATTTAACTTGACTTCATACTGAATCATCTAACTTGACAAAGAGATCAGATTTACCTGTCATGTGATTGGAGCAACCGCTGTCCAAAAACCAGACATCCTCTTGGTGTTCTTTTGCCAAATTGCATGTGAAGAAGGTGGAATGTTTTGTATCTGTAGAAGAATCTTCTGTATAATTGGCTCTTGACTTATTCAAGTCATATTTCTTCTTTCTACACTCAGATTCATAATGACCATACCTTTCACAATATCGGCACTAGATACTCCTTCGATCTACAGAACTTCGTCCCCGTCCTCTATTATTTCCTCTTCCTCTTCCTCTACCTCGTCCTCTATTATTAGAAGAAGATTCACCTTGATATTTAGTGGTGTGAGGAGACTTTTCTTCAAGTTTTATAGAAGACTGGAAAGCTTGCACCAAACTTTCCATAGAACGTTGCATACGCTCTTCATGAGATTGCAAAGAACCTGTCAACTCTGCAACTTTGAAAGTAGTTAAATCTTTACTTTCTTCAATGGCTATCACCACTGGATCAAATTTAGGAGGAAGCGATCTTAGAATTTTTTCTACAATTGTTTGTTCAGTTATTGTTTCCCCTTGAATCCTAAGCTGATTCACAACACCTTGAGCTCTAGTAATAAATTCATGAATAGACTCAGTTTCCTTCATCATTAAATTTGCAAATTCTCTTTGAAAAGTTTGAAGTCTTACCAATCTGATTTTATCTGTACCTTGATATGCAATTTGTAAAGCCTCCCATGCATCCTTTGATTTTGTCATACCAGCAATTCGGGGAAAAATTGAAACATCCAATGCAGATTGAATGGTGAAAAGAGCTTTATTATCCTTCTTTTTGTCTTCTTTTAGCTGATTTCGTTGTTGTTGTGTCAAGGCATTTAGTGCAGTCTGAACTGCAGGTTCTGGGTATCCTCCTTCCACTAATTCCCAAAGTTCTTGGGATAATAGTAGGGTCTTCATTTTGATACTCCAATAATCATAGTTATCTCCAAAAAACAATGGAAGCTGAAATGGTAAACTGTTGCTATTGGCCATTTTGAGATAACTGCTTCTCTAACCTTGCTACCTGCACAATCAAAAAATTCTGCAACCTACTCTGATACCAAATGAAAGATATAATTCTAAAGCTGAGATTAACAAAACTATAAACTTGATAAACTGTTTCATAAACTCATCATTTTCAGAGAATTGAACTGAAAACTGAAAACTGAAAAATAAAAATAAAAATAGCAAATAGGAAATAACAAAGTTCGGCTGTATATTATTTCTGTTATTTCCAAACTGTATTACAGGAAGAAGTCTCTATATAGAGAGTTTGAGAAACAGTGCATAGAATTAAGAAAAGAATAAAGCAAAAAACAAAGCTTAAAAAACAAAGCCTACGCCGAACAGCTTTAAAGCTGGAAAAGCTAAAACTAACACAATGAAGACATACGCAGTATGCAAACTGCTTTTAAACGCTACTTTAACAACTGTTTTAAAGCTAAAAGACTATTGACTTATTCATATCTTCAGTACCTTGGCAGTGAGGGTTTACACAATTCGTCAGCATAAAACTAATTCTTACCAACGCAGGTGCACAAAACCAGACTTATGAGATTACAGGCTTCTGTATTGATGTGTTCAAATCGGCGCTCAAAAGATTGGATTATGAATTGCCCTGTGAATTGATACCTTATGGAACTGGCAATGTCGCTACGGGCTACTATGATGACCTTCTCATAGTCATCTTCAAGTCAGTTCTCTTCCTTTCTGCATTTTAAATCCATATTTCCAACCGACTAAGGGAAATAAAATGTGAAAACTAGGGTAGAAATTTGATGCGTTTGTGGAAGATGTAACGGTGCTTGCAAATAGGAGCAAGTATACGGATTTCACACAACCACTGATAATGATGGTAGCACTTTCAGACAAGCGATCAAGTGACCCCTGGGCCTTCCTATGCTCCTTTACCCGGCTGGGCTTAAGTGTCACACACTAAGCTCTGACTTTGGTCAAAAATCCGTTTCCGTTTGTTCTTTCCGTTTTTGTTTTCTTGCATGGTTAACTTTTCAAGTTATCGGGCAAGTATAGGGAGACAAGTTTTGTCAAGTTCGCAGAATGGTGTCAGTATTTGTCAGCATTGTCTTATCTGAATGTCACACGCAACCTCCTACTGCGTTTACGAACTTACTTGAACTTGTTATTAATGCTGAATGCACCTAAATCAAACTCAAAAATCACCTAAATTTCCCGCCTCACAGATTACCTGAGATGTGTATATGAGGCTATTCTAGGATTTTTATACATGCCCGCTTCAAAACAGTTTCTGAGGATTCTATTTTATGATAGCGCCAATGTAGCTGTCAAGATGGAGGACATGGGAGAAGCTTTTGTCAATTGCCTTCTTCAGTGTTACGATCATGGAGGAATTGCCATATCATCAGGGTTAGATTCTACAGAGAAAATATTAACGAAGGAGCATGACACCACTGAATGTGAAAAAACCTGTAGTCATCTTCTTGAGCGATGGGGAAACAATGGTGGAGGGGATCCCCTCTATTATGTAGACAGAATGAGAAGAGATGAACTCAGAACGATACTCACACAGGAACAGGTCTGAAAGGGATCTAACAACGAACATCCTGATAAAAATGGCAAAGAAAGGAGGTGAAACCCAGTATTAAATAGTATTCCTAACAATGACATAAAACCCAGTATTTTTGGGGGCTGTTTGATTTGAAAAAATTTTGGACAAAATATAGATCTCTAGACAGAGAGTTTCTACAATAATTAATCTTACTAATAATAATTTCAATAATTTTTTCTTTTGAAAATCCTTGCCGTCACATTCATCCGGAATTAATTTCCATTTTTTTCTAGATTTACACATCAAAATTCAATTTTACTATTAGAAACCCTTATTCTGCTTGACCAATAAAAATATAAGCCTAAAAGGTTGTCAATCTCAAGATTCATAGCGCACAAGTAACCCTGAAAATTTAAAATATGGTAAACTTGCTAAACTCTGGACAGAGCTATAGCTAGACCACATATAAAAATATGTTAGATGCACTGGGTAATGGAATAGCTATTGGAAGAGGAGGGGTTGCTGGTGTCGATGGTAAAGATGGCTGGATATCAGATGGGGCAGCTGTAATAAATGGAGGAGAGAATGGTTTATATGAGAAGAGTCAACAACTAGAAGAATCAGACAATGCTAGAAGTACCAGTCAGGAAAGTTATCAATTTGTTTCTGAAGAGGAATTAGCAAAGGCAAACTCCCCACACGCAGAACAACTATTATGATCAGAAATATTCCGAATGGATGCAGGTATGGCTTGTGAGGCCAACAGGTTTTATGTTTATAATGATGATTTTATATTAAATAATATATAAATCAATTTTATTTTTATTTTTTTGATTAATCTTTAGAATAATATTTTTTCACGTTATGTTCATTTCAAACCTATATCAATTTCTTTTTCAATTATTTATTTATTATAATGATGATTTTATATTAAATAATTTATAAATCATTTTTTTATATATATATTAATATTATTTTATACATAAATAATAAGATTGTTTTATATATTATTTAATCAATTTATATATTATCATTCATAAGATTTTTCAAACTTATAATATTATTATAAAATCTTTCATTTAATCAAAATAAAATATTCTATGGTAAATTAGAATTTGTTGTTGGATTGGCCTTGTTGTATGTAATTTCTAATTTTGTTAATAAAGTGTTTTTTTTTTCAATAGAAAAAAGAAGAAATTAAAGTTCAGAAATAAACTAGAATATCTTTTTGCATTTGATATTATTTTAGATAAATTAATATTTCAAAATTATAATAAATTATAATAAAATAGACTATAGGAAGACATAGTCTTAAATAATGTACTAATAATTGTTAAGAGAATGGGAAAGTAAATACCTTTTACAATTGTTAATATTTTAGATAAATTAATAATTTTCTAATTGTCTATATAAAACAATCTCATTATTTATGCATAAAATAATATTATTATATATTATTTTATATTAATATTAATATAATATAATTTTTTTTTTATAAATTATTTAATATAAAATAATCATTACAATAAATAAATAATTAAGGAAGAAATTGTTATAGGTTTGAAATGAATTTTTTTTTTTTTTCTTTTTGATGGAGGTCATCCACAAATTAATTGTAGCTTTCTTGGGTGACTCGTTGGGTGACTCATCCCTTTTTCAATGTCAGAGCCTTGCACTCAACAAGATTTGATCCTTGGTGGGCTCATTTAGAACCTTTCAACTTCACCAGTAGACCAAGGGCCCATTGACAAAAAAAATATTACTTTTAAGATTAACTAAAAAATAAAAAAAATGAAATTAAAAATAAATTAATTAAATAATATAAAAAATGAGTTTGATTTATATATTATTTAATATAAAATAATCATTATAATAAGTAAATAATAATAGAAGAAAAAGATAGGGGTTGAATTGAAGAAGTGAAAAAATTACATCATAAGATTAATTAAAAAAATAAATAAAGAGATACAAATATTAAAAACTAATTGACTTAGATTACACTATCATACATAAAAAATCTTAAAATAATAAATCAATCAAGGGCAATAAGAAAAAAGCAACAAAGACTATTAGATAATAAATAGATAAGAACAAATACTTTTATTATTTGTTCAATAATTAGATTATTTTAAATATTATTTATTTTCTTTTAAATTAAAAAATTATTATATTTTTCAATAATTATTTTCTTATAATTAAAACAAATAATAATGTAAACAATTAAAAACTAATTAAATTAGAAATCAAAATTTATTATTATTTTATTTTTAAAACTCATTAAAAATTTAGTTACTTGAAACAATACACTGCACAATAAAAATCTTAAAGAGACAAAATACTATGTATCAATAGAAAGTACAAAACCTATGCCCAAAAAAAGTCATGGTATGGCATGATGCATCCATGTAGGTGCAAATATGGGGCTGGATAGCCACTATGGTTTCCCTCCATGTCATTATTCACAGTCAAATTAAAGTGTGAAACATTTGAATTGCATGTTAAGGTGATGCATTTAATACATTTTATAAATTAATACAGTAAAATAAAATAAAAAAATAGAGATGAATTGGTTGAAGGGATTTTCCAACCAAACAATGGTGAATATTTTTATTAAAACTAATAAAATAGTAAATGAATTGTGGTCAAGGGAAGAGGAGTGTTTCTTGGAGGATTTGAATGTGATGTAATTGCAACATATATTTAGGCCCTTTCTTTAATGGCCTATGCTTGAATTATCTCATCTAATAAATACCTTTTGAAATTATTAATATTTTAGATAAATTAATATTTCAAAATTATAATAAAATAAATTAAGATAGACTATGGGAAAATAGTCTTAAATAATCCTATTTGCAATTGATAACATACTATATATAAAACATGTATTAAAATAAAATAGATTATGGTAAGACTTAGTCTTAAAAAGAGTACTAATATATGTTGTAAGAATGATAAATCTAAGTAGAAAAAGTAAATACTGGTTAGAAGAAATCAAGAATTAATAAATATAAATTAATTAATTAAAAGGTGGAAAAAAGAATTATTATTTTATTATCATATATATGTTGTTTGATTTTCTATTTTATCTAATTATTCTTTTATATTATTAATTGTTAAAATAATTTCAAACATATAATATTATTATAAGATTTTAAATTATGTTATTAGACAGTGTTTTCCTTAACTTACAAGCATCCACAACATCTCTTAGTATCAATTTAGCAATAGTACCAAATTGCTCCACAAATCTACAAAGAACATAAAAAGGTTTGGGATGTATGACAAGTATAAGGGCTTGTAATCTAAATCCAATTTAAAATATGTGCTCTTGTTGTCGCTCATTTTTAAAATTGTGAGTGAATTTTCATTTAATTTTGTTTCCTATTCCCAAAAAAAGAACAAATATTTTTTAAAAAGTCGGGTCAAAATTGTATTTTATTTATTTGTTTGTTTATTTATTTGGCATAAGTTCATAAATAATATTTATCTTGTTTTATTTTATTTGTATTCATTCTAAAGTTTTAAAATTCAATTTACAATTTATTTACTTGTAATCTTTGATCAAATTTAAAAATTATGGAAGTGGTTTACATTAGTTTAGTGATTTGTAGATTTGAATCTAATTTTTCATTTTCAAATTAGATGAGATAATTCAAGCATCTGTTAAAGAAAGGGTCTAAATATATGTTGCAACTACATCACATTCAAATCCTCCAAGAAACACTCCTCTTCCTTGACCATAATTCATTTACTATTTTATTATTTTAATCAAAAAATTCATCACTTTGGTTTGAAAATCCCTCTAACCAATTTGTTTCTATTTTATTTATTTATAAAGTTGTATTAAATGCATCACCTTAGCATGCAATTCAATTGTTTCACACTTCAATTTGACTCTTAATAATGACATGGAGGGAAACAATAGTAGCTATCCAACCCCATATTTGCAAGGGGGTATGGATGCATCATGCCATACCATAATTGTTTTTGGGCATAGGTTTTGTACTTTCTATTAGTACATAGTATTTTATCTTTTTAAGATTTATGTGGTGTAAGAACAATTTCTCTTGCTTGTACATTTATTTTTATTGTGTTGGGGTCTTAGTTATGCCAAACAATACACTACACAATAAAAATCAACATACAAGCAATAGAAATTGTTCTAACACTTCACATACATCTTAAAAAGATAAAATACTATGTACCAATAGAAAACAAAAAACCTACACCCAAAAATAGTTATGGTATGGCATGATGCATCCATGCCCCCTTGTAAATATGGGGTTAGATAGTCACTATCATTTCCCTCCATGTCATTATTAAGAGTCAAATTGAAGTGTGAAACATTTGAATTGCATGCTAAGGTGATGCATTTAATACAATTTTATAAATTAATAAAATAAATAAATAGAGATGAATTGGTTGAAGGGCTTTTCGAACCAAACAGTGATGAATTTTTTGATTAAAAATAATAAAATAGTAAATGAATTATGGTCAAGGAAAGAGGAGTGTTTCTTGGAGGATTTGAATGTGATGTAGATGCAACATATATTTAGGCCCTTTCTTTATTAGATGGTTGAATTATCTCATCTAATTTGGTCATGTGGAGGGAATTTCCATTTGTATTTTTGGCATATGGGTGGCTACAATTTTTTTTTGAAAGAATATGCAAAAATGATAGTATAACTAACATTCATGGCTTCTATCTCTTCACATAAGAGGAATATCCTAAAGAAAGATCAAAATAGCTCTAGATTTTTTAAGATTAGCATTACATTTCATTTTATGAGTTTGTTGTTCCAAGCAAATACAAACAATCCTACAAGTAGGGATCAACAATGAGCTAGAACAAGAGTAGAGGAATAATAAGGGAAAAGGTTCCAAGATTCATAATTTTCTATAAGAACATGCAAGTTAAAGAGTAAGAGAGAAATGTCATACTAATTGCTAAAGTGTCATGCATCCCAAACCTTTTTATGTTGTTTGTAGATTTGTGGAACAATTTGGTATCAACCATTGTTATGACTATTGCTAAATTGATACTAAGAGATGTTGTGGATGGTTGTATTTTGTAAGAGTTAAGGAAAAGACTATCTAAGCGACTAATGATGCACCAATTATTCATATATGGTTAAAGGAAAAAGGAAGGGAAGATCACAAGGGAAAAATTAATGCATGGTCTAGTGACTCATTTCCTCTTGGATCTACATGCTTTCTTGTTGTCTTTTACCATTAAGTTAGAATTATAAATTTAGTCTATTAGGAGTCTAGTGACTCATGCCCTCTTGGATCTAGAGCATGAGGTCACCATGTTGGATCTTTGCAATTCTAAACAACGTAATGGAGATAGTTTTATGACTTATTTACAAATATGGAGAGGACTTGTAAGTTGTATCAAGCTTATTCAAACACAATGTGGATGTCCCCTCCAGTTACATCATTAACTCTAGCTTCAAATTATGTCATTTTTTTGGGATCAAAACCAACTCATTTATATTTAGGGAAATCCTTGTAAGTTTTATTACCCAATTATATATTATTTAGCAGACTACATTAAATTTCATGTCCATCTTTATATATACCATATCTTTCTCTTAAATTAATTTGGGCCTATCATTTTACTATATGAACCATAACACCCAAAGGTATGATCATAACCAAAAAACCACACATAAATTAACACTAGATGCATAATAACCAAGATAGGAAAAAAAATATAGGATTTCACAAAAATACTAATAAATAAGGTGTCAAAGTTCAAATTTCTCAAGTTGTTGGAGGATGCTATTTTGCAAATTAACCTACAGGAGGTCAGGTTTAGCCACACTTGGCAGGTTGGACAACCAAGCTCAGAGATTTTCCTTCAAGCACTAGAGATCTTACTATTGAAATTGTGCCTCAGCTTATTAGTGTGACTAATGGTAGCAAATAGTGATCAGTTGGCTATTGATCAACAAGACTATGTTCTATTGGCAAGACCTTGTTCTTTGTGCCCGCGATGGTCTGAAAATTTGTGATGTTAGCAGTTTGATCTATCAGAAGGACTTAGTTTTTTCGATGGGACCCTAATGGTAGTCTCAATAACAGCCCGATATAGTTCTTTCCAAGGAAGAACACTTTGTTGTCTGTGCGACTCAGGGACTTCAGTGGGACTCTCCCTTGTGTCTCGACGATGGACTGATGGCTATGGTGGGACCCAAGCAGATTGGTGCAAAGCATTAGTTGATGCTAACTTGGTCGTGCCGACCACATCGACCTATATGAACTTCATCAATTTGGCATCCTCATATTGGTGAGAGACAAGTTATTGTCTCACCAATATGTCGATACATGGTGAACCTTTTTAGTGGTAAAGTGGACATCGGTAGGACTTGCTCATATTGGTGGGAGGTGATATGGACTCTCTCCAATGTGGTGATGGACTTGGTCAATAGTGTACCATGACAAGCATGTATTAGGGTGATTCAAATAGATTGGTGGAAGGTTTGATGTTGTCTCATCGATGGCCCAATAAGTAAATTGCTAAGCGACAGTTAGTCTGCTGTAACAACTGGGAATTGAATTGGTATCTTTCCAACATGGGTCTAGTGATGTAGATAGATTGGAGAATTCTCTCAGAAGGAAAATTTTTGTATGTGTTAGTAGATTGTAATAGTGATTGAAATTGTAGAGTTTGATGTGGGAATGTGATTGATCAAGGAAATTGGTAATGTTGCCTGAATTATATGTTGTGAATTGACATCTGAGAGGGAAAAACTATAGCTTTGTATGTGAATCTTCTTCACTGTAATACAGAGAGTTTACCTAAATTATATGTTGTGAATTGACATCTGAGAGGGAAAAACTATAACTTTGTATGTGAATCTTCTTCATTTTAATACAAAGAGTTTTTTCTTGGTGTGGTGGGTTTTTTCCTAGAAGGGTTTTCCCATGTAAATATTGGTGTCTACTCTGTGTTGTCTTAATTTGTTCTTATATGTTCCTATTAATGTGCATCTTTAGTGTACTGTAATTTGAGATTTGAACCTTAAGTCTGCATTATCTTCTTATAATTGTCATTAGGAAAGTGATTCCACACCTTTTCTTTCCTTACACTTCCAAAAGGATTTTAATGAAAAAGTGGAAACATAGGCTCAATTGGAGAACCCCCACCAATGCTCAGACTTGAAGACTTTACCACATAAGAGATTGAGGCAGTTGAGGCTCTTCTAGGCATGAAACACCCATCTAGTAGTGAGGGGTTGGCCACCTAAATAGGAAGAAGGTTTGTATTTTTTATCAAGGCACATTTTTTTATATGTGTGTTGATGTCATGTTGAAGTTCTTTTGCTTCTTCTAAGAGGGTATTTAAATCTTTCTTTGCATGTGAAGCTGCCTCTTTCGAATGTGCTGGCAATGGTTGCGATATCTCTTTTTTGCCTTTCCCTTCCCAATCCAACTTTCTCTTTTTGGCTCCTGACATCTTTTTTTGTTTTGATCCCTCCCCGGTTCGGGCTTGATCTTCCTGAGCTCAGTTTCCTCCTATCTCTCCAATTCCTAGGGATCACTCACTATTTTCCACCCCCTTTTTTGAGTATCCTTCATGAATTTCCTTTTTGAAGAGACATTTCCTTGTGTGAGCTCCTTCACACACTTCTACTTTTTGCTACCAACTTCCATACTTCATCACGATCTCTAGATTTTTGTAGATTTCCACCGCTTCTGCTATTTCCACCAAAATGTTGGCCTTCGCTCCTTTGCCATTCACAAAGCCTTCATGAACCCCAAATGCATCCCCTATTTTCACCATAGCCTCCACATTCCAGTACTCTAATGGGAGGTCCACCAATTTGATCCATGTAGGGAATTTTTTCTTATTTCCCTTGATTGCTTTATTATTTTAAGCTTTTTTGTGTATTATAGTGTAATCTAGGTCAATTAGTTTTTAATATTTGTATCTCTTTATTTTTTATTTTTTAATTAATCTTATGATGTAATTTTTTCACTATTTGTGCAATTCAACCCCTATCTTTTTCTTCCATTATTATTTATTTATTATAATGATTATTTTATATTAAATAATATATAAGTCAAACCCATTTTTATATTATTTAATTAATTTATTTTTATCTCATTATTTTTTATCTTTTAGTTAATCTTAAAAGTAATATTTTTTCACCTTTTTTCATTTCAAACCTATATCAATTTCTTCCTTAATTATTTATTTATGGTAATGATCTTATTTTATATTAAATAATTTATAAATAATTTTTTTATATTATATTAATATTAATATAAAATATAATATATTAATATTATTTTATGCGTAAATAATGAGAAAATACTTTCAACCTAAATTAATTCATAATAGTTTTAAATTGGTTGAGAGTATTAAATTCAAACATACTAGAGAAGACTAAAGAAAAATAAATAAAAGGAGAAGGGAGACAAAGGAACAAAAATAACCATAGAAATTAATTCTTATTATTTCAAACATGTAATATAATAACATAATTTATTATATAATTTAATTAATATTATATAAAAAATCTTATAATAATATTATATGTTTGGAATTCTTCTAACAATTAATAATATGAAAGAACAATCATAGAAAATCAAACATATATATGATAATAAAATAATAATTTTTTCTTCCACCTTTTAATTAGTTTCTTTATATTTATTAATTCTTAATTTCTTCTAAGCATTATTTACCCTTTCTACTTAGATTTCTCATTCTTACAACATGTATTAGTAGATTTTTTTAAGACTAAGTCTTATCATAATCTATTTTATTTTAGTACATGTTTTTATATATAGTATGTTATCAATAGAAAATATGATTATTTAAGACTCTCTTCCCATAGTCTATCTTAATTTTATTTTATTATAATTTTGAAATATTTTTTTATCTAAAATATTAACAATTGTAAAAGGTATTTACTTTCCCATTCTCTCAACAATTATTAGTATATTATTTAAGACTATGTCTTCCCATAGTCTATTTTATTATAAATTATTATAATTTTGAAATATTAATTTATCTGAAATAATATCAAATGCAAAAGGAAATTCTAGTTTATTTCTTAACTTCAATTTTTTTTTTTCTATTGAAAAAAAAACACTTTATTAACAAAATTGGAAATTACATACTGTTACACAACAAGGCCAATCCAGCAGCAAATTCTGATTTACCATAGAATATTTTATCTTGATTAAATGAAGATTTATAATAATATTATAAGTTTGAAAAATCTTCTCAGTAATAATATATAAATTGATTAAATAATATATAAAACAATCTCATTATTTATACATAAAATAATATTAATATTTATTATTTTTATACATAAAAAATTGATTTATAAATTATTTAATATAAAATAATCATTATAATAAATAAATAATTGAAAAAGAAATTGATATAGATTTGAAATGAACAAAAGGTGAATTTTTTTTAATATTATTCTAAAGATTAATCAAAAATAAAAATGAATTTGATTTATATATTAAATATAAAGTCATCATTATAAACATAAAACCTGTTGGCCTCACAAGCCGTAAAATTCATACTGGCCATACCCGCATCCATTCAGAATATTTCTGATCATAATAGTTGTTGTGCGTGTGGGGAGTTTGCCTTTGCTAATTCCCCTTAAAAACAAATTCACTTTCCTGACTCGTACTTCTAGCATTGTCCGATTCTTCTGGTTGTTGACTCTTCTCATATAAACCATTCTCTCCATTTATTACAGCTGCCCCACCTATATCCAGCCATCTTTACCATTGACACAGCAACCCCTCCTCTTCCAATAGCTATTCCATTACCCAGTGAAAACATTACAAAAAATATTTAAATTAGCAGTCTTAAGAGAGCTATATATGCACCATATGCCACCAAACTCAGAAAAACATATTGTATCTAACATATTTTTATGTGGCCTAGCTATAGCTCTGTCCAGACTTTACCAAGTCTACCCTATATTAAATTTTCAAGGTTACTTGTGCGCTATTAATCCTTAGATTGACACCCTTTTAGGGCTTATATTTTTACTGGTCAAGTAGAATAAGGGTTTCTAATAGTAAAATTGAATTTTGATGTGTACATCTAGAAAAAAAATGGAAATTACTTCTGGATGAATGTGACGGCAGGAAGGATTTTCAAAAGAAAAATTATTGAAATTACTATTAGTAAGACTAATTATTGTAGAAACTCTGTCTGCAGATCTATATTTTGTCTGAAAACTTTTCAAATCGAACAGCCCCCAAAAATACTGGGTTTTCTATCATTGTTAGGAATACTATTTAATACTGGATTACACTTCCTTTCTTTGCATTTTTATTTGGATGTTCGTTGTTAGATCCCTTTCAGACCTGTTCCTGTGTGAGTATCGTTCTGGGCTCATCTCTTCTCATTCTGTCCACATAATAGAGGAGATCCCCTCCACCATTGTTTCCCCATCGCTCAAGAAGATGACTACAGGCTTTTTCACGTCCAGAGTGGTGTCAAGCTCCTTTCGTTAATATTTTCTCTGTGGCATCTAACCCTGATGATAAGGCAGTTCCTCCACGATCGCAATACTGAAGAAGGCAATTGACAAAAGCTTCTCCCATGTCCTCCATCTCGACAGCTACATTGACGCTATCATAAAATAGAATCGTCAAAAACTGTTTTGAAGCGGGCATGTATAAATCCCAGAATAGCCTGGTATACACATCTCAGGTAATCTATGAGGCGGGAAATTTAGGTGATTTTTGAGTTTGATTTAGGCGCGCTCAGCATTAATAACAAGATCAAGTTCGTTCGTAATCGCAGCAGGAGGTTGCGTGTGACATTCAGATAACACAATGCTGACAAATACTGACACTATTCTGTGAACGTGAAAATACTTGTCTGCCTGTACTTGCCCGATAACTTGAAAACTTAGCCACGCAAGAAAACAGAAACGGAAATAGCAAACGGAAACGGAGTTTTGACTAAAGTCAGAGCTTAGTGTGTGACACTTAAGTCCGGCCCCTTTACCCCAGCCATGTAAATAACTAGGCGTTCTACAGTGGCAGCATAAGCCTGTGTTAATAAAAACTCAGAGTGATTGAAATTGACGTTCGTGCGTTTGATCTTCGCTGAAGGTTAAAATGTGATCTTGGCTGTAACAGGCGGTAGTGGAATGGGCACAAATTGACCACTCGCGAACTCTATAAGAGAAAATTAGAGGTAAAACCCTTGAGTACAGCCTCCCATTCTCTCTTACGCACTCTAAGGTTTCATTCATGCAGCTCTCTATGGATCGGCCTGTAAGGATTCGATCACCCATCCTCCACACTCCTCTCCACCCATCCCGACACATCGGAGAATTCCTTTCTCGATTCGATAGATCACCCGCTTTTACTGAAATTGCTACTCGAGCTGATCCCGTCAGGAGCGCACCTTGCATGGATTCAATGATGGTCGACCGAGAATAGCCAGTAGCGGATTGGGCAGGAGAGAGAGGAGTGGTAGGGGAATAGGCCAGCTTATATAGTTGCCGTAATTTCTGCACCTCCACAAAATTAATAAAGCTGTGAATAATAAAATTCACATGGATTGTGATTCCTGTGAGCTCACAGCTAAGACCTCTGCCCTTTCCACGAAAGGTGTAAACTCAGTGGACGTTAATAGACAATATCAAGTAGTGACGGGTTATGTGGAGCCTGACAAAGTGATGGAGGCGATTAAAGCCTCTGGTAAACGGTTTTAGATCTGGCCTTACCTGCCAGAGATTGCACAGGTTTATGTCAGCATGTTGCTCTGTGTTTGTCTTATACCGATACTCTTGCATCTGCTATGGCACTGCGACGTTTCAGTCCAACATTTATTTAGCAACCCTCGTATAATACTGTTTGATGTTATTTACTCTTCGTTATGCATTGATATTCAAATTTTCTGCATCAGGGATTGTATGTGGTGCACCTCTGGAACAAACAGAACCGACAATTGCACGTGGAAGAAGGCAGCATCATTCACCATATATTCAATAAGTGTTGCGTCGCCTGCTATGATAAATATTTTTTGCATAATAATTTTACTATGTAGAGCATATTTGTAGATTTTGTGACAGTGAACCGACAAGCTCCTGCCGATGAGATTTGTGATCAAATTTGTTGTTTTCTTTTTCAAATTATGGCTTTGTAAGGTTTGTGTTTTGGAGATAGAAAGTGTATTTCTGTAGTGAGCAATAAGTAGATTATTTGTGGTTATCAAAATTGATATTGTGAATTAATTATTATTTATTTTGGAAGTAGTTAAATAAAATTATATAAATTATTAAAAAAATTGACACAATTTCAATCTAATTTCGATTTAGAAATAATTAACATTTGATTATGAGGGACTGTGGAAACTTTATGCTATCAATTAACTTGTTTTATCGATTTATTTCTTAAAGTTCAATTTAATTAATATAATATATTTGAAATATTTTATTTGTCAAGGATTATTTTAATAAGACAATAATATCTATAATAAATTTTGAATTTCAATATCTATTGTCAAATAAGTACTTAATATATAATTAGACTACACATCAATATAATTTAAAGTTTTTGTCTTGATAAATTTTTAAGGATATTTAAGAAAAAAAATCAAAGGGTCTTATAATCTTTAATAAAGTCAACAAATAAAACAATAGCATAGACAATAGTTGAGGTCTTTTATCCCAAATAAGTTCAATAGAGACAAAGAAAACGTTATGGAAATTCTAATCAAAAGACAACTAGAAAATAATAAATTCTAATAAAAAAGGGGTGGTAGGCCTAGCTTGATTGGCTAAAGCATCCTATTGTAGGAAAGAGGTCACAAGGTCTAGTCTCCCCATCGTCCCCATGGTACCAAAGGACATGTCGTGTCAGCGTCATTGGTCATGTGAAAAAAAAAATAACCAGCCACACTGTAGTTTATAAGGGGTAGGGGAGCAACTACTCAATTTTGATTATGATTCATGCGGTCTAAAAAAAATCCAAAAAAATCCAATAAAAAATAATTGAAAAATAACTTAAGGACATATAAATAAGCATTAAGCCTATAGATAACTAAATCATTAAGACTTTATGCAACATCTCAATCTTCTTGTAGAGTTTTCTTTTCAATAACTAATTTCACAATCAATTAAACAATTCACAAATTAACCTAATAGGGGAAAGGATCCAATAGTTGATCATCTTATAATAGTTATGATAACATTTATTGATTTAATGTCCAACATTTTTAATAATATAACCCTAATTTAGTTGACTTTAAAGTTGCTAATGTTGATCATGGGCACTCATAATTGAATGAAATGTATTCCTTATATCTAAAAAGAAACAAATTATGTGATGTCACATCAATAGACTTAGGGTTAGGATTAGGGTTCAATTAGGGTTAGATTTAGGGTTACATTAGGGTTTAATTAGGGTAAGATTTAGGATTAGGGTTTGAAATCAAGGTAAAGGTTAGGTTAGAGTTCAAATAAGGTAAGGGTTAGTGTTAGGGTTAAGGTTCAATTTGAGTTACAATTCAATTAGCGTTTAGGGATAGGGTACAATTACAATTAAGTATCAATTAGTGTTAGGATTATAGTTTAATTAGGGTTAGAGTTATAGTTAGGAGGGGTTCAATTAGGGTTAGGGTTAAGATTAAGGATGAAATAAGGTTAAGGTTCAATTAGGGTTAAGGTTTAATTAGGGTTAGGGTTAGCAATCAATTAGGGTTATAAGATAAATCTTTGGGTTAGTGTTCTAAGATAAAGCTTGGGGTTATTATTAGATTAGGGTTAGCATTCAATTAGTATTAGGGTTTAGGTTAGTGTTAGCGTTAAATTAGGGTTAGGGTACAATTACGATTATGATTCAATTAGGGTTTAAGTAGGGTTAGGCTTAGGACCTTACCATTCAAATATGGTTAGGGTTTAATTAGGGTTTATTTACATTTTTGGATTAATATAGGTTAGGGTCAAATCAAGGTTATGGTTATGGTTAAGGCTCTAAGATAAAGCTTGGGGATAGGGTTAGAGTTAGCATTCTATTAGGATTATGTTAGGGTTAGGGTTAGCAATAGGTTTAGTTAAAGTTAAAGTTCAATTATTTTTAGGGTTAAGGTTGTTAATTTTAGGATCATAATTTAAATAAGCAAAAATAGAGAAATTTCAAACAATAGAACACAACATATACCCTAGGAAAACCCTCCTTGAGGGAGAAAAACCCAGCAACAATATATCACTTATATATTGAATAATGAACAACAATTCACTTTACAATGAGGCCAATCACAAGGCCAATTTGATAGAGATAATAGCACCACACTTGATGCAATATCAAATGAAGAAAAATTGAACTCCTTGAAGAAAAATATATCATTCTGTCGTAATATCAAACTCTTTCCAGAATTGTGCGCACTTGAAACTTGATGAAATGAATGAATAATGGAGAGAGCAACACCTTGTATAAATACTTACTTGATATGATTTCTACCAACCAATGCGTCCCTTCGAGATAAGTCGGCGTCTTACGAAATGACGTGTCTTTACAAAAGGTGGCGAACATTTCATTTATGTCAGCTAAAATAAAATACAAATAATTATTTAAATGGAAGTGCCTCTTTTTCAAAAGTCGGCTCCAAATAAATGAATAGCCACGACTATATGAATTTATTTGTTTATTAATTATATTGCTAGAAGAGTGAGGCCCATAGCTACAACATCAACACTACCTCTTAGCTAGGGAGGAATTCTTCCAGATATCCAATGTCATGGAGTCTCTCAACATGACACCCACAATGGCTACACCCATTTGTGGTAGAGAGTTCATCACGGAGTCACTCAACATGATATCGTCATGGAGTCACTCAACATGACATCCATCATGGCTACACCCATGTATAGAAAGAATCAAGAGTATAGATGCCCATCACAAAGTCACTCAACGTGATGTCCACTATGGCTACTCCCATGAGTGGAAAAACACAAGTACAAAAAATTCATCACGGAGTCTCTCAACGTGATGTTGTCATGGAGTCTCTCAACATGACATCTACCATGGCTACTCCCAGAGGGTGGAAAGAACCTCATCTCCATCTCAGAGATGGACAAGGGCTTTCACCTCAAATTTCTCTGTCACAGAGAAAGATGCATTATAGCAAATCATAAAAGATCACTAATGTTGAGTCTCCCTCTCAGCAAGGGCTTCATTCTCCACAACTCCAAGCTTGTCTCAAAAATACACAAACTTCACTCTTGAGAGAGGCTTGGTGAGAACATCAGCTGTTTGATCATTAGTGGAAATATATCTCAACCGAATAGCTTTCCTCAGTACCATATCTCAGATGTAATGGTACTTGATCTCAACATGTTTTGTTTTGTCATGAAACACAGTATTGACAAATAGCTTCACACAACTTTGATTGTCACAATGAATAACAGTCGGCTCTAATGATTGCCTAAACAATCCTGCAAGGAGCTTCCAAAGCCACACTTCTTCTCGAGCTACTACACATGTTGCAATATATTCGGCCTCTGCAGTGCTTAGAGCTACTAAAGAATGCTTCATGCTACACCAAGAAATCATCATAGACCCCAAGCTAAAGAAACATCCAGAGGTGCTCTTTTTGTTAGCTACACTCCCAGCCCAATCAAAGTCTAAATAGCCTTGCAACTTTAGATCCACACTGGAATTATATCTCAAGCCATATCCAACTCTACCACACAAGTATCTCAAGATATGCTTAGCTACAACTACATGAATTTACCTTGGTTCACACATGAGCTAATTGAGGGCACTCACTGAATAGCAAATGTCTGGTCTAGTATTGACTAGATACATCAACGATCCAATCAACTGCTTGTACAAGGTAGGGTCTACCATATCTAAACTAACTGCAGACTCACTTAGCTTCTTCAAATTTGTTTCTATCGGTGTAGACATAGATTTGCAATCCATCACCCCAAATCTCTTCAAGATGTCTATGGTATATTTTCCTTAACTCAGAACAATCTCATTGGGTTTCTGCCACACTTCCAATCCTAGAAAGTAATGCATAAAACCTAGATCCTTCATCTCAAATTTAGAAGCTAACTCCTTGCATTTGACAATGAGATATTCTGCTCTAGTAAGAAAAATATCATCAACATAAAAAACCAAGATTAAAGCCTCACTATCAACTACCTTGAAGTAAAGATTTGAGTCAACATCATTCTTGGAGTAGCCCAAGCTCATCAAGTATCGATCAATCCTCTCATACCAAGCACAAGGAGTCTGCTTAAGGCCATACAAAGCCTTCTTCAATTTACAAACATGAGACTCCTTCCCGTGAATCACAAAGTCATCAGGTTGCTCAATGTATACTTCTTATATCACACCATTAAGGAATGGTGTCTTCACATCTATTTGATGTAGCTTCCATCCCTTAGTTGTTGCAATAGTAATAATAGTCTTGATGGAAGTATAGCGAGCAACTGAAGCAAATTTTTCCTCATAATTTATTCCCTCTTTCTGAGAGAATCCTCTAGCCACTAATCTAGCTTTGTACTTCTCAATGCTCCCATCAACTACATGCTTGATCTTGAAAAGCCATTTAGAAGATACAACCGACTTCCCTTCAAGTCTTGGTACAATATCTCAAACATCATTTTTGATAATAGATTGATATTCTTCAACCATAGCATCTCTCCATACTTGCTGACTTGATGCTTCCTCAACAATGGAAGGCTCAGACTCAATGATATGACTCATCAATGCTACATAGCCAAGAAACTTCTGTGGTCTTTTGCTTTCTCTGAATGTGCCTCTAGGAGTTGCATAATTCTTTGCATCTTGCATAGTCTGTCTAGCCCATAGAGGTCGCTTTCGACCTATAGCAATATCTCTTGGACCATCATTTGGTTCTATAGAATCAACTAGATCACTAGCCTCTTCAGGTTTAGTAGACTCCCTCTGAATCTCAGGAGTATGATAAACGTCCATGTCTTGAGGAGTCTCTTGATCTTCATTATCTATCTCAATGCATGAACCTTTAGATCTTTTAAATGCAACATCTTCTTCAAAAGAGACATCCTTGCTGATCTCTATCTATTTCTATCTTGGAATGTAAATCCTTTAGGCTTTTGAAGATTCACTGTAACCCACAAATATTCCTTTCTTTCCAAATGGTTCTAACTTAGATCTCTTATCTTTAGGCACATGAATATAAACATGACAACCAAAGATTCTCAAGTGACTAACCTCAAGATTCACACCCATAAATGCTTCTTCGGGAGTCATATTTTCCAATATATGGTGAGGACTCCTATTCTGAACATACACTATGTAGTTTTGGATGCTTCTACCCAAAGGAAGGTTTATAAGTCTTGATCATGGATCGTAGCTTTGGCTTCCTCAACTATGGATCTATTCTTCCTTTTTGCAACTATGTTTTGCTGAGGATTGTAAGGAACACAAAACTCCCTCTTAATCCCTACCTCAATATAGAATTTACGGAAGCCTTCGGAAGTTTATTCTCCTCCATTTTCAGATCTCAAAACCTTGATCCTCTTTCCGAACAAATTTTCTACTTGAGCCTTAAATTCTTTGAATTTCTCAAGAACTTCTTTAGATTCCTTAAACTTTAAAAAATAAATCCAAGTCTTTCTAGAGTAGTCATCAATGAAAATTACATAATACCAAAAACCACTCAAAGATGCCACAGACATTGGACAACACAAATCAGAATGAACAAGATCTAGAATACATTTTGATCTACTTTCACTAATATGAAAAGGACTCTTAGTATTCTTACCCATTGCACATCCTCTACAAGTACTAACTAAGTTTCGGAAGGCCAGTAACCATCTTCTCCATGGATGGAAGAGCTCTGAAGTGAAGGTGAGCAAGTCTCCTATGCCATAGCTCACTCGAACTAGTGGAATCATGTATCAAAGTTTGAATTGGATGAATGGAAAGTCTATATAGACTCTCTTGATGGACACCAATCATTTGAGTTGTCTTGATGCTAGAGTTCTTTGGCCAATCAAGAACTTTTCTCTCAAAAAATGCAATTTGATAGCCTTTGTCCTTCAAGGCTGAAATTGAAACAAGGTTCCTCTTGATTCCTGGAACAAACAAGACATCACTCAAATGAAGAGGGATGCCTACATCTACATGAAGAGAGGTGGCTCCAACACCTTTCACTGAATAGCAAGCATCATCTCCAATAATCACTTGTAGTTTGGTTTCTCTTTCCACCAAATCTAAAAGATGCTCTCTATATCTTGTAATGTGCCAAGAAGCACCACTATCAATCAACCATGTGCTACTATCGGTTGGAACATTGCTTGATAGGGCAGAGATGAATAGAAATCCACTTGAGTTATCTCTTGATTCCTTCTGAAGAGAGACATCACCAACATCCATGGTAGAAGCATGTTGCTTTGGTCTTGTTAAACAATCTCTAGCATAGTGACCATACTTGTCACATTTGAAACATTGAATATGGGAGAGATCTTTCTTCTTCTTTGATTCAAGAGCAGCATCTGATTTCTTTTCTCTATTCCTCTTGAAATTTCCTTTTCTCCCTTCTCTTCCCTTCTTTTCTTGAAGTTTGAGCAAAAAGAACATGATTGTCTTCATTATGAGAGCTTTGACCATTCCCTCTTGCTGCTAACCTTGATTCCTTTTGAATGCAATTTGCTCTAAGGTGATCAAACTTTGGTAGTTTAGATCTTCCACTAATACCTTGGATAAAAGGCTCCCAAGATTGAGGAAGACCGTTAAGAGCCAACATGACTAAGTCTTTGTCTTCAACTATATCTCCAATGGCATATAGTTGATCCTTCAATTCAATAATCTTCATGAAGAAGGAGATGATTGAATCTCCTTTATCCATCTTGATGTGATGAAGTTGTTGCCTTAAAGCAAGAGCTCTTCTAGTGTTATTGATCTCATACAATCCCTCCAAAGTCTTGAACATCTCTCTAGTTGTCTTCAACTTGGAGATAATAGGCACAAGGTGATCTTTCATGGAATCAATCAATATCTTCTTAGCCTTTGTGCCATTCTTCCTCCATTGTGTTTTCTTGGTCTCATTGAAAGGCTTGGGCACCTTGCTCTCCATGAATTCGAGAATATCATTTTCTTCCAATGCAATAAGAACTCTAAACTTCCAAGAGGTGAAGTTAGAGGCACCATTGAGTCTATCTTCAACCTTAAGTATGTTCATCATTTTCAAAGCTAAGATAGACACTCTATGATGAGAAGAAGAGAATAATATTACACTACTTATACAAATTTGATCATGATCTTGCTTAAACCCGCTCTGATACCATGTTAATTTTAGGATCAGAATTTAAATAAGAAAAAATAAAGCAATTTCAAACAATAGAACACAACATATACCCTGGGAAAACCCTCCTTCTTGAGGGAGAAAAACCCAACAACAATATATCACTTATATATTGAATAATGAACATTAATTCGCTTTACAATGAGGCCAATCACAAGGCCAATCTGATAGAGATAATAGCACCACACTTGATGCAATATCAAATGAAGAAAAAACAAACTCCTTAAAGAACAATATATCGATCTGTTGTAATATCGAACTCTTTCTAGAATTGTGCGCACTTAACACTTGATGAAATGAATGAATAATGGAGAGAGCAGCACCTTGTATAAATACTTGGTCAATATGATTTCTACCAACCAATGCATCCCTTCAAGATAAGTCGGCCTCTTATGAAATGATGTGTCTTTATAAAAGGTGGTGAACATTTCATTTATGTCGGCTAAAATAAAATACAAATAATTATTTAAATGGAAATGCCTCTTTCTCAAAAGTCAGCTCCAAATAAATGAATATCCATGACTATATGAATTTATTTGTTTATTAATTATATTGTTGGAAGAGGGAGGCTTGTAGCTACAACATCAACAAGGGTTATTATTAGGGTTAGAGTTAGTGTTAGTATTAAATTAGTGTTAAGGTATAGTTAGGGTTATAGTTCAATTCAGGTTAGCATTAAAATTCACTTAGAGTTTGATTGGGTTTCAATTATGTTTAGCATTAGTATTAGGGTTAAAATTTAGTATTAGGGTATCTACAAGATCATGATGGACCAAAATGTGGCGATATGATGAGTATGTGTAGGGTATGTGGCTTATGATTTTTTTTACCCAAAATTGATGAAATGAAAAGAGTTTTCAGAAAAGATTCTCAGCTTTCCACCAATATAAATTATGTTTTACTTTGAATTTAATAAATAATTATTATTCATTTTCTATTTGAATTATGACTAAAGTTCTGATTGAGAGGATAATTGAAAAATATCTATAGTTTTCAATCGGTATCACATTTTTTGAATCTGAAACATGTGTCACATTCTATACTTCACATACTATAAGATTTAAAAAAAATGAATTTCATGAAATTTTGACCAAATTAAGGTGGTCAAACATATGAATTTTTATATTTTTTAAAAGTTGTAATAAAAAATTCATAATTAATTATTTACTTGAAAAAAAATTACAAAAAAAATGCATCACATCGAGACACGAGTCATCTACTTATAGCTAAAATCTTATAAAAATATATTATCGTTCTAGTGTGGTTAGAGTGGTTAGACAGACACCTACTTATTTTTTCTCTGAAATTTAAGTACTACTACATTGAAATTTCAAATTTTCACCAAATAGTTTTTAAAAAAAAAAATAAACTTAGTAGTTTAGAAATTACATTCAATTTGCTATAGATTCTATTCTTACATATTTTTGAAATAATATAGATAACTTATTCAAATTTTTGTGTCAAGTTGCCCAACTCTAATTTTTCTAAATTTTTTGCCACTTAAGGGCCTATTTTTTCTATGATGATCTTACACATACCCATTAGAGATAGGTTAGTGCTAAGATTAGGGTTCAAATAGGATTAAGGTTAGTATTAGGTTTATGTTAGAGTTAGGGTTATTAAGATTAGGGTTCAATTATAGTTAGGGTTAATATTAAGGCTAGTGTTTAATTATAGTTTGATTAGAGATTAATCAAGGTTAGGTTTCAATCAAGATTACAATTCAATTAGGGTTATAATTAATATTAGTGTTAAGGTTAACAATGAGGTTTTATGATAAGTTAGTTAAAATAAGGCTAGGATTTAATTAGTATTACGATTAGGATTAGTGTGAGTGATACACCCCTATTGTGTAATTACCATTTACTATTACTATGTAGGGTAAAATGTGTATGCAATGTGAATTTCAGAGATGAATAAATTATGCTTGTACTTTGTTATCAATGCATTATGAATGTATGCTATCACATCTGATGTTATCTTCTGGAAAAATATTGCATATATGTGAATGAAAGGTTATTGAATTGATATTCTAACCTTGGAGATGTATTACATATACTGCATATTTTGTGAACAACTAATTGTCGTAGGCATGTGTTAGTGGTTGCAGGTAAATGTTCATTCCTCCAAGTGGAGGGGAAGTATCACTCAAGAGAAGATCTTGGTCGATAACTAGTAACATAAACTATCTGAGCATACACACACCATAGTAGATTGGTTGAGTCTAGTCATTGAGTTGGGAAGTTGGTAAGTCATCCCTAGTTTAAAGTATCTACATTAGTAAAGGTCTTGTTTACTATCGAGTGCATTATTGGGTGATGTTTATTTGTTTGAAATTTTGAGACCTTCCTTATTTTATTGTGCTTGACTGTATGGGTGAATGAGTATTGGGATATATATATATATATATGTCAGCATACGAGTATGATGGATATAATGGGATATCCATACGAGTATGATGACATATGTATAAGATATGCATAAATGTATATAAATGTTTATTATGATGTTTGTGACAATTTAATCACGTGGCCATGATCATTTAGATTTAGAATGGATCATTCGACTAACATGCTGCTATATAAAATATATATATATATAAGCATAAAAGCTTAATAGAGGAATGTGTATATACAAATATATTTATATATAATATATTACTATTGTGCGTGAATGTTTACCCATTAATATTCATTTGTATACCGAATGAGTACATACATGATTGACTTGGGATATAAATATATATTAGTACATATATACGCATATACATACATATATATATATATATATATATGCGAGATAGTGTTAATGTTATTTATTGACATGCATATAATAGGTGCATATATAAACGTATATATTTATAACCATATGATGCTATTATGTGTTTGAGATTTATGTATCTTAAGCTTTTTGTCGATACATAGACATAAAAAGTATATATGTATATGAGTATATACATACACTAATCCATGTTGAGAGCATAATAATACACATGTATGTGTAAGTAGAAATATTTAGAAATCTACTAACATGAGGGATCAATTATATGTATATATGAATATATATACACACTTAAACGAATGCATGTATCAACAAGGATATGATATGATAAGGGTAACCTGATATATGGGTGAACATATTAAACATATATGTTTATATGTATGTAATATTATTTATTTGTATTTACAAGTATATTTATGCAATATAGAGTACTAGGTTTTTAAGGGAATATATAATATTATATATTATTATGTGATACATTATAATACGTATATATATATTATATATATATATATATATATTTCTATCAAAAGCATTTCACAAATGCTAATATCTGGGATAAAGCATGGGACACAACCTTTTAAGAGGTAGTCTACATATATGATATATGTATATGGTTGCATAATATGGCATGGGCTTCATATATTCGATATAGGCAATTGCATGGTATGTATAGAACGCGTTTAAAAGAAGTAAAGTGTTGGAATGCATTTGTTATTGAATGCAAGAACTTAAGAAAGACTTAAATGCTTGGAGGTCAATTATTAGAGGCTGATATACTAGTTGAGTCTTGAACCATGTATAATATACACGTGACTATATTATTAGAGGTCAATAGAAATTGCTTATGACTGTTATGTGAAACTGATTATCACTCAAACTGTCATGCGATATAAGGAATTTGCATTGCATTTGATGTTGTTGTCTTGTGTCGATATTAAGCATAGACTTGGTTGATGCCTTTGATAAGATTAACCTTAACTTAGTATACATATCTGCCAATGACTTTGTCAAATGTATTTAATTCCTTAGTCGACTCATCGTCATAACAAATTGATGGATGCTTGTTGTTATGAATTGGTAATTGATTGTTTCTTTTGGCAAGGAAACCATGCCAAACAAGGAGAGGATAAATTTGTCGCCACCTCTGAAACCAAGTTGTTGTAGATGTCTATGTCTTGAGACAATTCAAATTGAGCACATGCAGATTGAATAAGTCTTGTAATTGTTGTCGATACTGCAAGTCAACCTATAGGTGATTCTTTTGAGTATGAACTTAGGAAGTCGCCACCCTTTTGCTGAGTTTCATGTGTTGCTTTCCATGGAGCTTGTTGTCCATTAACATGCCTAAACTATAGGCTATGAGGTTACTAGTCTGCTTTATAAATAACTGAATCATTTCATTAGAAGGGACACATTCTTCCACAAGATTTTGCATCTTTTGCAATTCCTTATGTTGCATTATTTCTAGCCATACTCTATTTTACAGTGTGAGAGAGAAAGGGAGTGAGTTCTATTTAGTTTGTGAGAAAGTTGGTTTTGAGAGGAGTAAGCTATCAACTTGAGAGATAGAGTTTATTTGTGACATTCTTGAGAAGTCATTTATCAAGCTTGCTACTGTTGGAGAGGGTTGCATTGTTGTCATTTATTTGGATAAGTGATAACAAGCATTATGGTCTCTTCTTCTTTGTTATTTACTTATGAAAGATATGCTTTCCATGATTGCTTGAGTTGTCTTTTCTAGTGTGTGCATTAGAGATATTAGAGTGCTTTTGAAAAGGAAATTGAAGCTTTTTATGTTGTGTTTGTAAGTACTCCATAATAGGAGCTTGGTGTATATTATAGGTATTATATACTAGGCATGATTGAACATAAGAGGCACTTGCAATACACTTAGCTAAGTTATTGATTTAACTAGGAAAGCTTTTGTTTACTCCTAGGATAGTTAATCTAGTATGGGAGGGAGCTTGTGTACTTACTTGTTAAGTAGGATTATTCCAAGTAGATTAAAATGGTGATAGGTTAATATGGGGTGATAGAATACCCATTGAAGGAAATACCTATGTGTAGTTTAAGATAACCCTAAGTCAAGTTGACCCTGAGTAGTGTATGTGATAGATGACTCTCAGTAGGAATACTAAATGTAACACTTTGGCCAAAGTAGTGTGAATGTCCAAGACTCCACTCTAGATTGTGTGACTACTGAGACTACACTGTCAGTTCATCATGATCCAATATTACATGCTAGTTCGAGATTGTGGGATTAAAAATTCTAGTTATGTAGGACACAACACTATGCCCAGTTGGTTGTCATTATCGATTACTCTACCAATCTCTTTGTTGAAGGGAAGGGCCATCTATTGAATGATATATGTGTGAGGGACCGCATTAAGAGTTTGTGGTTGGAAAAAAGTGCCTAAGTGATGCTTCTCCTCCATAGCAGGTGATAGAAGAACCAAGATTTGAAAGGAAGGATCATGTACCCTTACAACTATTTGTTCTAAAGCTCATTTGAGCTATGTATGTAAATGTATACATTCTTATATTTTTGTAACTTGTGAAGTTATTATAATGAAATGGAATCTTTATTGTAATTTGATATGATATCTTGTTCGTATATTCTCAATAAAGAAAGAAAAAATGTATTGCAATGGCTTGTTACCTAATTTCTTTACTCGTGCAAGGTATAAATTTAGAAATTTTTACGGTATTGAAGGGTTGGCATGTTACGAGGGTTAGGGTTAACTTTTAATTAAGTTTAAGGTTAGGGTTTAAAGAGGCCTCTATTTTATAATCAATTTGTCACATAAGTGTAATAGGTGCCTCAAGAAGAATATCTCTTAGCATATCCCTATCCATAATCTTAGACCTAACCTTAACTATTATGATCTTGATCCTAACCCTAACCCTAACCTTAACCCTAAACCTAAACCTAAACCTAATCATTACCATAACCCTAACTCTAACCTTAACCCTTATCTTAACCTTAACCATAATTTTATCTCTAATTGAAACCCTAATCATAACCCTAACCCTAATTCTATCTCTAATTCTAACCCTAATCCTAAGCCTACCCCTAGCCATAATTCTATCTCTAACCCTAACCCTAACCTAATTCTATTGCTAACCCTTTAACTTTAACCTAACCCTATTCCCAACCCTAACTATGAGTCTAACCTTAATGCTAACGACAACCCTAATTTTTTCTCTAATTATAACCCTAATCCTAGTCCTAACCTTAACCATAACCTTAAACCTAACACTAAACCTAACTTAACCCTAACCATAATTATTTAACACCAACCTTAACCCTAACTTTATCCCAACCCTTACTTTAATTTTAACCGTAACCCTAACCCTATTTCATTTAATGTATTACATATTGTGTTGCAAATGCTACTTATATAGTGGGTGGGAGGACAAAAGGGTCTTCCTCCCCCCAAAACTATAGCTTGCCCCCTACCTGCCTCTCACGCACCCCAACTATAGCCAAGCAAGGGGGAATTATAGGGTGCCCAAAGGGGGGGATTTATGTTACGTATAGAATCTAATCCAAGCTATTCTATACCCTTTAGTCAAGTCCCTAGTCCCTCCCCTCTTCTCCTCCAACGGGCGATAAGGCTTCTCCTCACTAGCCATGGATAGGGTGGATAAAGAAAAGTGAGTCCAGCTTGATCTCTCTCCATTAAGAAGAGTCTAGAAGTGATGGAGGGATATATATATATATAATGTATGGTGAGAGATATCCTTCTTGAGGCACCTATTGCACTTAGTTCCCTAACTGTAACCATAACCCTAATCCTAACTCTTGCAATTAAGTTTAGGTTAGGGTTATGGTTAGTTTTAATTGGGGTAAGGGTCTAATTATGGTCCAATTAATGTTGCCACTAGAATTATGGTTAGTGTTAGAATTAGGGTTATGAATAGGGTTAGAATCAAGGTTGGGGTTAGAATTAGAATTAGGGTTATAGTTAAGATTACAATTAGAATTAGGGTTAGGATTAAAGTTTAATTACGATTAGGGTTCAACAAAGGTTATAAGATAAAACTTTAGTTCAATGTTAGGGTTAGGGTTAGTGTTCAAATAGGGTTAGAATTGGGGTTCAATTAGTGTTAGTGTTAGGGTTGGGGTTTAATTAAGGTTAAGGTTATGGTTCAATTGGGGTTACGATTAGAATTAGGGTTTCCATTAGAATTAGGATTATAAATAGGCTTATAATTATGATTAGGTTTAAAATTAAAATTAGGGTTATAATTAGGGTTAGGTTTAGAATCAGCATAAGGATTAGGATTAGGATTCAATTAGGGATAAGGTTTAATTATGGTTAGGGTTTAATTAGGGATATAATTTAATTAGGGTTACAATTAGGGTTTGAGTTCATTTAGAGTTAGGGTTTGATTAGGATTAGGGTTAGATTCAATTATGGTTAGGTTTTATATAAGGTTAGAGTTAGAATTAGTGTTTCCATTAGAATTAAGGTTAGTGTTAGAATTAGGATTAAAAATACCATTATAATTATGGTTAGGGTTAGAATTAAAATTAAAATTAAGATTATAGTAATATTCGGGTTAAAATTCTAAGATAAGGGCCAGCGTTATAATTATAGTTAGAGTTAGGGTTGGGGTTAAGGTTAGGTTTAAGTTTAGGTTAGGATTCTAGTATAAAGCTTAGGGCCAGAGTTAGGGTTAGGTTTAGGGCTATAGTTAGGGTTCAATTAGGATTAGGGTTATGATTTAATTTAAATACTAATTCTAACTCTAACTCTAACCCTAACCTTACAACTAACACTAACATTACTTTTAATCCCAACCCCAACTCTAAATCTATATCTAACCCTAGGCCTAATTCTATAAAGTTAATAGTATTTCTAATTGTAACCCCAACCCCAATCCTAACCCTAAGTCTAACCCTAATTCTAATTCTAAAAATAATACTAATTCTAATTGTAGTTCCCTAACTCTAATTCTAAATCTATCTCTAACCCTAACCCTAATTCTAAAACTAAGACAAATTTTAATAACAATCATAACCTTAAACTTTGCTCTAACTCTTACCCTAACCTTATCCCTAACTCTAACCCTAACACTAATGCTAATTCTTTTTATAAATCTAATAATAATCCTAATTCTAACAATAATCCTTGCCCTAATTCTAAAACTAACACTAATTCTAATTTTATCCCTAACCGTAATCCTAACCTTAACCCTAATTCTATATCTAAATGCAATATTAATCATAACCTTAACCCTAAACCTAACCCCAATCATAATCATAATCCTAATCCTAACCCTAACCCAAACCCTAAACCTAATTATATCCTTAATTCTATATCTAACTATAATCTTAAACCTAACCCTAACCCTAACCCTACGTCTATCTCCAACCATAATCCTAACCCTAACCCAAACCCTATTTTTATCTATAACCCTAACCTTCACCCTCACCCTAATCCTAACCATAATTCATTTAATGTCTTACTTCTTGCGCCATGAAATATATATATACACCGAGAGATATATTTCTCGAGGCGTCTAATTTTTAATCAATTCCTCACATAAAAGTGCAATAGGCACCTCAAAAAGGAAATCTCTCAGTGTATTTTGTGTGTGGTATTTAAGCTTCATTAAATATTTATTTACAAATTTATAATTGTAAATTTGATTTTTTAATTCATCTATAAAAAATCTTCCCAAATATTTTTCTTTGGAATTGTTTTAATTATATTGAAATACAAGTATATCCTTATCATATTGACCAAAACTAGTTATTGTATATGTCCAAAAATGGTCATGATTAAGCTTGTTAATTAATTAAATATGATTTATTTAATTAATTCCCCTAAAGTCATTTACATATAAATAAATTTAATTATTTATTTATATCGTTCATTTTTCTAATTCTTCTACCTTTAATTAAATTAAGTACTAACATTTTCATCTTTTCGCTTAATTAAATTAAATAATTTTTTATAATTTATTTATATTTAATTATCATAGTATTCTAGAGTTTAAATATTTTGAATATTTAAATAATAGAATATCTTCTCATCTCATCTTTTACCTTTCGCTCGATTAAATTAAATAAATTTTTATAATTTATTTACATTTAATTATCATTCTATCCTAAAGTTCAAATATTTTAAATATTTGAATAATGGAATATTCTTCGTCCTCAAATTAAATATTAAATATTTTATTTTCCACCTCACCCTAATTTTATTTTAAAAACATAATTAAATAATTTATTTAATTATGTGGGTTTCCATTTTCATCTCCACTTCCCAAATTTCTAACTCATGCTAACTCGCCCTTCCAAATTTGCATCTCATCCTTCGAAATGGAAGTTTCCCTTCGAAACTCAATGATGAAATTGAAAGAAAATGGGAAACCTTCCATTCTCCTCTTCTACTTTCGAAGATCTCCCGCCGTCCGTTCGAAACAAGCTTAATCAGGACCGTCGATTGATTCAACCAATCAAACCCGTTCGAAAATTCTATAAAATCCTGTGCAAATCCAAGCCTTGGTTACTCACTCACATTCACACGCATGCACTTACATACGCATACTCACGTTCAGGCAATCAGCTTATGCATTCACATCATTTTCAGCATCACATTCATACTTTCATATTAGCATAGATTTTCATTTAGCATAATATGCATTTTATCTCTCGTTCTTCATGTTGTTTTTTTGTTGAGTTGGATCTGCTGGTCTGAGAGCCATTCGAAAACAACAAAAAACTGAAGTTAGAGGAGGATAAGACGGTTTCGAGAAGCTGCGATTACAGTTTGCACATTCTGTTTCCTTTTCAGCTTTTTCGATTTAATGTCTTATTAACATGTGTTTGATTTTTATTTAATTGATCCAATATTTCATACACACAGTTATAAATAATAGAAAAGTTAAATTAATAAAAGTATCTTTAAATGCCATCAGATGACCTTTAAGACACATAAATAACATTCTATAAATTAATTTAAAAAAAATAAATCTAAATAATATAAAATCATTTCTAACAAAAATTAACTTCTATATATTTATGTAAGAGTAAATTAATTAAAATATTTTTAAAAAAATAAACTAATTGAGCAACGTGTGTGTGTATATATATATTTGGCCATTCCAATATATTACAGCACTACTATATATTCCTGATTCAAAAGAAAAATACAAGCCATAGATTATTATTTTGGAGTGGAGACACATATATTCATCCATTATCAAGCAGCAGCCACCAAATCATAAATAAAAAATATAGAAAAGCCAGCAGAAAGTAAGGTTCATTACTAACCCTCCAGTTGTGCACATCGACCAGCCTGGGCGGGAACAGATCTGTGGAAGGGCATTCTTCCACCTGTCAATCTTTTCTCTTGGGTATCGATCTGAACGGTGATAATGCTTGAGAAATGATTGCTTGTAGGGACTGGACTCCTTTTCAGGGTATCTAACATCAGTTGGATCCACATGGTAGAAGAGAGGAATAATCAAGCCAGGGGTGATCAACATTGTAGCGGCCTCCTCCAGACACCAAGCCGAGTCTGCATAGCCTTCGGAAAATATAGGAATGCGTATGGCACTGCTCTCGATTGCTCTTTCCAAGCTTGTCCAAATCGTTTCTCCCTTTTCCGTTTTCTCGCTGTATAAGAAGACATTCAGTCCTGCTGCAGACAGAGCTTGGTAGAGATTTTCAACCAGAGTGTTACGCACATCTGCTCCCCTGTAACTCAGAAACACATGATACCTCTTATCTCTTTGGAAGGCAAGTCTAGTGTTGGGAGGCTTGTATCCTTCAAGAGCAGACATTGAGGATCCACCAGAAGTAGATATAGATGATGTCAATTCTTCAACCCGTGGGTGCCGCCTAAAATAACATTTTCTGAAGTCCAAGTGATGCAGCTGTGACATGTTGCAAATGGTATCAGAAAGGTCATTTAAGCTTGCATGCCCTTTTAAGCTGGGAAAGTTATTTAAGCTTTTACACCATCTCAAGTCTATGGGCTGCAACTGTGGCAGCTTGCCAATTGTATCGGAGGGATTATTTAACTTATCACACCATTCCAAGTCCAAGTGCTGCAACTGTGATAGGTTGTCAATGGTATCAGGGAGTTTCTTTAGACTTCTACACCCTCTCAAGTCTAAGTGCTGCAGCTGTGACAGGTTGCCAATGGTATCAGGGAGTTTCTTTAGACTTCTACACCCTCTCAAGTCTAAGTGCTGCAGCTGTGACAGGTTGCCAATGGTATCAGGGAGTTTCTTTAGACTTCTACACCCTCTTAAGTCTAAGTGCTGCAGCTGTGACAGGTTGCCAATGGTATCAGGTAGCGAATTTAAGCTTCTCCACCCTCCCAAGTACAAGTTCTGTAACTGTGACAAGTTGCCAATGGTATCAAGGAGGTTATTTAAACTTCTACACCCTCTCAAGTCCAAGTGTCGTAGCTGTGACAGGTTGTCAATAGTATCAAGGAGGTTATTTAAGTTCCTGCACCCTCTTATCTCCAAGTGTTGCAGTTCTATATCAAGAAGTGAAAATAGGGAGGAAATAAAAAGGCTTTCAACGCCATTACAGAATATTACTTGCATGGTCTTCAATTGCCTAAGGTTATTCACAAAACTGGAGTGATCTGGCTTCTTTATATTTCTATTCTTTCCAATTGCAAAGGTACAATCTTCTAACCTTAACCATATCAAACTTGGAGGAAGCATGGCTAGCATGTCTTCTGGCGTGCCGTTAATGAACAAAGTATGCAAATGAAGATAGTGAAGATCATGTCTGCACAACATTTTAAGCCCTTGTGGATTGCCTCCGTTGAGCCGAAGGCGAGAAAAATTGATGTTGGATATGTTGTTGAAATGGGCAGCCTTCCATAGTCGGATACCTTCTTTTTCAGCAATGGTTCTACCCATGTCTCGCAAATGTTCATCCATCTCAAATACACCTTCGTAATCGATCTTTATCAGTAACTTCATCGAAAGATTACATATAGCAGTGTCTACCGTCTCATACAAGAATTTCCAAAAAAAAATGGGAAATCTTTTGTGCTCTCCAATGAAGAAGCAAGCAATGTCAACAAATATTTCCTTTTCAACATCACTGAGACCACTATAGCTGCTGTAAAGTGTTTTGTGAATGTCAGGGTTGTGAGTAATGTTGCTAAGAGCTTTTTCCCAGCAATCTGTGTCATTCTGCTTATCATGTAAGAAAGATCCAATCACTTCCAATGAAAGAGGATGCCCCTTACAAGCTTCCACTATTCTTTCAGACAAACTTTGGTATCTCGAACTTGGAGATGCTCTGAGGAAAGCATGCCAACTAAATAACTGGAGACCTTCATTTTTCTCCAATCCAGTCATCTTGTGGACACATTCCACCCCAGCAACATTGAAAATGTGTTTGTCTCTGGAAGTTATAATAACTCTGCTAGCAGGAGCCAGCCAATCTCCAAACAAAGCATTCAGTTGTTCAACATTATCCACATCATCCAAAATAAGCAGCACACATTTTCCTCCCAAACGATCTCTGAACAGAGATTTGCCCTCATAAATACTCTGAACTTTTCCATCATATTTGGTTAAATCTTGAAGAATTTGTTTCTGCAATTTTGTAAGGCAGGTGTCCTCTGAAAAGGTGGTACGGATATTGGATACGAAGGAAGCAGCATTAAAATTACTATAAACTTCATTGTAGAGGGCCTTGGCAACTGTGGTCTTGCCAATACCACCAATACCCCATATTCCAACTTTAACCACCTCATCCACTAAATCGAGATTCAAGTTTTGAATGAGAGTATTCTTCACGCTGTCCAAACCCACTGTATGCTTGGCAACTTCTAACGGCCTTTTGTCGAACATCCCAATCAGGTCGTTCACAACCGCATTTACTTGCCGAGCTTCTGAGCTGCAATAGCCAGAGTAGGTCAAATGAAATTGTAAAAGCACTAAAAGTGTAGCAGTCCGATAGTCAATAAAGAGTTTTAGGTTCAAACGTTGAATAATACTTTAAAAATATTTACTACTTTACAACAAAATTTAAAATTAAATAATTATTTTAAAAATTGATAAGTAGAAAAGTTGAATGAAGATAAAATGCTATTTTAAAAGATTTTAATTTAATACTCAATTTTTTAATAAAATATTATTTATTGTTTAAAAATTAAACTTTTAAAAATAGAGATAAGTAATTAAAATTTATTGACAGTTTTTTAATTATTTATATATATATTAAAACATATTATAACTTTTTTTTTGAAAAAAAGAATTTTTTCATAAAATTATTTTTTTTAATAATTTTATTAAATAATTATGAAATTTTAAAAATAAAAATATCTAAATAAATATTTTTTTCTTAAGATTAAAATTTCAATAATATATAGATAACAATACAAAATTAATACTTTTAAATTAAAATTTAAAAAATATGAAAATTATAATATAAAAAATAAAAATTATTAAAAGCTTACATTCCATTTTTAATTTAAGGTTTATATTAATCTCTTAAAATAAAGACAAAACTAAACAAGTCAAATATATTTTAAAAATGTAAATGTTTTATATACAATTTTTTTTTTTTTAAACTCTTAATAAGTACAAGGATACAAATAAATTTGTATAACTAAACTAAATCATTCATATAAAAATAAATAAATTTGTACAATTTATTTAACAAGAATGAAAATGTGTTATTGAGATTCCAAAGTATTCTAGTTAACAAGTATCTTTATTGATTATGGAATATACATAATAGCCATACAAAAATGATTTGCAACCAAAAAATTTATAATCTTTCTAATGGGAATATAAAATAAATAACAAAATAATAATAGTAAAGTAATTTCTAAAGGATTTTATAAATTTGATATATACATTGTTTGTTTGTAATTCTACTACTTTCATTTTAATTAATTATATATATATTAATTTATTAAAATTAATGGATAGGTATATTTTGGGTAAAAAATTATATATGTGAATCTTTGTATTTCATAATGGATCATGGAGTGTGACTCATAAACATTCAAATTCATTCATATAAATTATGAAAATATCATATCTATTATTAAATTCAAATTAATTTTATATTTTTTAATAAATATCTTAATTTTAATTTATAAATTATATATCTAATATAGTTAACTTCAAAATTATTAATTTTTTATTTAAATTTTATTATAAAGTATTATAATTTAATTTAATTTAAATATAATTTTAATTCAATTACATGTTAAAATTTTAAGGTTTTCAAAATTTATTAGTTTATGACATAAAAAGTTCTAAAATTTAATTTTACATTATTTTTAAAATAAAAACTAATAATATCTTCTTTTTATTTATAAGGGGAAGTTTCAATTATGATTTCATACAAATTTTTAGTTTCTGCTCAATTTTATAAAGAGTTTTTTATAATTAATAGTTTATGATGATTTATTTTTTTAAACAATTATTTTGATTATAAAAGATAATTAATTACATGAAGTATTAATAAATATAATTTAAAAATAGAAATTAAAAAAAAAAATTAAAAAAGAAATGAAATAGATTCAACTATCTAACATTTTTCATTATGTAATTGCTACATAACTTCAACTGAATGACAATTAATTAAAAAAGTTGAATGTTATTTACAACTAGAAACAAAGAAAGTTTACAATACGATGAAAAGTTTTTTAATCCAAGAAAATATCGTAATGGAGAAAAGGCAATTTTATTTACATCTGATTTTCATTTGCTCAAAACAAATACATACAAAGATAAAAGATAAATTGTAACTGGTCTTAATCATCAAGTCTGCCTCTTCGCCTTTATGATAATCCTTCCCGAGTCATTAACACTCCAATTTGTCTCTAAGGATGTGCTCTTCCCTCTTCGTGCCTGTAAATAGGTGTTAATTGTGCAAAATGTAAGGCATCCTCATCTTAGGCAATGAAGAGACAAGATGGATGTTTGATCGTCCTTAAAAAATGAAGAGACAAATATAAGATGTTTCATGTTTTCTTGGATTGTTATGCATTAGAGGCACAATGGTTGTCATCATATCTCTTCAACATTTATAGTTGATTTTGTTTGTCTTCCGGTTCTAAAGGGGAATCAATTAATTGCAACACCCACTAAATCAATAATACTTTTGTATTTTACTAAATGGAGAGACAAGGTGGGATGTTTGATCATCTTTAAAAAGCGAAGAGACAAATGTAAGATGTGTCATCTTCTCTTGGATTGTTATGCATCAGACACACAATGGTTGTCATCATATCTCTTCAATATTTATAGATGTCTTTGTTTTCCCTTTGATTCTCAAGGTAGGATGTTTGATCATCTTTAAAAAGCGAAGAGACAAATGTAAGATGTGTCATCTTCTCTTGGATTGTTATGCATCAGACACACAATGGTTGTCATCATATCTCTTCAACATTTATAGATGACTTTGTTTTCCCTTTGATTCTAAAGGAGAATCAATTAATTGCAACACCCACTAAATCAACGATGTTTTTGTATTTTACTAAATGTTGCAACTAGAAAGTGACTAGAGTTTACTGTTGTAGAATGAAAACAATCCAGCAACCAAAAATATCTATAACCAGTAATGTTTAGTTGAACTTGGGATGGAAGACAAAGCAAATAAAATTGTAGCTCTATCGGTACTAAGCATAAACAAGTTTTAAGGTAGCCCAAGCATCATATATGAAAGAATACTAAATAAATCTAGCATCATACTAATTTATGGTTTCTCCTATCCATTGTTTGTTTTATTTTTTCAAAATCATGTCATTATTTTATAAAAATTGTTATCTTTTAATTTGTAATTTTTTATTGTTGTGGAAAAAAATATCTTGATATATATGGAAAAAAAACATTCTGATATATGGGAGAAAAAACATCCTAGTATGTGAAAGAAAAAGGTCTTAATTCTCTAAAATTTTCTCCTATTTTGCCAATGTGCCCAGCTTCATAAATTTCCTAAAAATATTTAGGAAATGACTTCTCTATTTGCTCTAAGGTCAGTATTTGTCAAATTAGATATGTCGGGGTAGCCCATGAACAAGCTTCTCTTAGTATAGAAGGGAAAAATGTCTCATCTATTCAAAGCTACTTCCATAGGTTTATACTATATCAATTTCATAATTTCTAGTTTATCAAGCATGCACATACCATTTATAGTAGTGGGGTACTAATGGGGATTAATTGACTCTACTTAGGGGTAACTAATGTCTATTGTCATGTCCCTGAGGCCAACCTGCATGTCCTACGTTGTTTTTAAACACTAATCATAATATTAAATAAATATTAATAATATTATTATTAATAGTTATTAATTTAAAAATAATAATAATTCTAAATCAACCTATACTCTTGTTTGGCGCCAACCTTTTAAAATAATAATATATTTTCTTTAAGCCAACATAGACCTTGTCTTTTGGGCACCATCTTTATACACAAGCATATATATGCAATTCTTCTTGTTAGGCAAAAGGATGTCGAAAATAGATACAATTTTTGGAGAGACTCCAATAGTGGTTTAGTTCGGACGAAAACCCTAGATGTTCCCTGAGGTTGGGACGCAAACTCTGACATAGTTCTATCTCTTTCCTTCAAATCTGCAATTTATTATGAACGAAAAATTCTAAGTAACCCAGTAGGTGTGACTTTATTAGGTTGTGCAGACATTCATAGAATTCTGGAGGAAATGCACTTTTATCTAGCTGCAGGCTATGCTATTCACCAACTGGGCGCTTTCATCTGCAACCTTCTTTAACCTCAGTGGTGGACATACCTAATTCAACAGTGCAGAGAAGATTATGAGTTGTAAGGGCTTACAATAGAGCAATTTACATGACAAGCATGTCAAAATCAGGTAATCTGCACCTGCAACATTTCAAGGCTTGAGAGTCATCTTTTCCAAGGCAACCACACTATTTCCATGCCCTACTTAGAGCAAATTCATCGCATAAGTGATAGCATCTGCAGACTGAGTGATCATCAAGAAAGAACTCTCCTTCAGATTTACATCAGACACCTACCAATTAAGACACATAAGGCTACAATGGCCAGAGATAATTGTGAAAGGGTGATCCTTATTGAAGTTCCATCCCCAATTGGAAGAACTTGTAGTAAGGGTGTTTGGTTCAGATATTCAAACCATCACCAAGTGAAACCCAAGGTTAGTTATAGGTTGCTCTATTTCAGGATTTATTTATTTATCAACAACATTGTTTGGAGAATTTAGACACCATTCTAGTTGATTGTTTAACTAAGTCAAACTGACCTGGATTTTGTTATTCTGAGCTGAAATTATATTTTTAATACAAGTGGTTTGTTTAAAGTATCATTCAACAATCAATCCATTTGCATGATTTAAGTGTTATATCGAGAAATACATAAAATCAAAAGATTCTCATTTATAGCCAAGACTATTACAATGGTATTAGAGCTAGCAGTCCTACCAGCCTGCTAGGAAATTTTTTGTGTATGCAGTTAAGTCAAAGAGATCAAAGGGCCTTAGAGAGAAAAGAATAAAATAGAAGTAGACACACAAAGAAACTGTTGGAAGAATGAAGGTGGTGACCTCGGAGTTTGTTGTTATTCATGCCAACATTGTTTGGTAACTAAGTAAACTATGTATCTATATTGACTCGGTATTCTGATCCAGAAATTCTCAGTAAAAGATAATTCTATGAGTTTTTGATATGTTGCTCAGGAGTAACAGTTACAGCTATGAACGATCTTTCAACAACTTTGGTTGATCCGGCTGAGATATCTAAATGACAGAAGTTCGGCATTCTTTTGGCCGATAAGGTTAAGAACTGCTTGTCTTATGAATGTTTAAAGTGTTCCTTATTAGGTCCAGGCCGACCTAATTTGTGGTTGATACGTTTCATTGTGTGTGCCAAAAAGATTTTTGAATTGGGCCAACAAGCCACTTTGAATTTTGTATGTTCACATCCAATTAGGCCAACCTAATTGCTGAATGAAGATATAGCCATATATATGTATGAAAGCATGAGGAAGATAATGGATGTATGTATGTATGTATGTATGTGTGGATGTGTGAATAGTGATGCGAGCTATGCAACAAGTGCTATAGTGCGAATTTATTGATAGGTTTTGTATACCTGCAATCGGAGTAGGATTTTGTTTTCTAGAGCTTAACCAAAATTGATCTCAGCACTTTGAAGGTGTACTTTTTTAGTTCATCTCTTGGCAATGAGCCATACCTTTTTGTATCTTGGCAGTAAGCCATTTTGTATTCAGGCTGTGAGCCTTTCAAGAACAGTGATTCTTGGTAGTGAGCCCTGTAATATCTTGTAACCGGTTACAATAGATTGTTAGTTAATCGTCACCGTAGTTTTCCCATTTTGAGTTTTCCACATTGTCAATGTGTTATGAGATGTTATGATTCTTTTTATGCTTTGGTTTATTGTTGGAGCTAGATATGCATTAATAATTGGATGGTTAGCAATTAATTGTGTTAGCAAAATACTGATTCACCCCCCCTCTTAATATTTGGTGTATTCAACAATTGGTATCAAAGCCAGGTTCCTCTGAAGAAGTCTTACAGCTTGAGGAAGGTCCCGAAATTTGAATACATGGATAAAAAAAGCTATCCTGTTCCTCCAGAAGAAATATCTGGATATGAGGAACTTAATGTTTCCCTTGAAGAATTGGACAAAAGTGAAGATGAGAAAGAAACTTTGAAAAGAAACTTGAAAGAAGCAAATGAATGCATCAGAAAATGAAGAGAGCAAATCAAAAAGTTCAAAGAAAGGCATAGAGAAGTCAGTGATCAGTTGGAAAAGGCTAATGTAGACATTATCAAACTGAAGGTGCAAGTGGAAGAAAAGAAAGGAGTTGAAGAATGTCAGAAAACTGAAATTCAGAATAAAATTGATGAATGCACAAAACTTGAACAAGAAGTGGTAACCCTAAGATCTAATCTGGAAAAAGAAAAAGCCCATGAAAAAAAATTCAAAACAAGTTCTACAAGGCTTGATGAGTTGATTGCATTTCAAAAAACCTTAAGGACAAAAGCAGTCTAAGACTTGAAAAAGAACAAAGTTCAAAGGCAAATCAGATTCCCAACAAAGTAGACAATCAAAGGAAGACTCAAGGAAATAATAAATAGATCAAGAACCAAAGGAGCAATACCAAAAGGATTCATGTCCAACAACCTAATGCTCAAAGGTACCTATATTTTAATGTTTTTTGTTTCTCATGCAATAAACTCGAGCATAGGGAAACAAAATGTAGAAGTAGAATGAATCAGAATATTGGATTCTTTGTTGTACAATGCTTTGCTTGCAATAAGTTTGGACATAAAGCTACCAAGTGTAGAATCTAGATAATGTTTAAAAGATTCAATGCTAGTAGAAGGATTCAGTCTTTTCAAGGCTATTGCTATATATGTTATGTTTTGGACATAAAGTTGATTAGTGCAGATCAAGGATAAATCCAAATTAGTTTGGTTAGAAACAATTTGTGTGCTACACTTGCAATTTCATATCTCAAAATTCTATAGAAGCAAAATTGGGAAGAAACCTAATCCTAAACAAAAGAACAATTCTATGAACAAAGTGGATCCTACCAAGGTGAGAAAAGAAATGGAAAGAATAAGGAGGAAAAAGGAAGAACCTGAGAAAAAGGATGAGTTAAATGCATCTGTACTTGCATATGGTGCATATACTTCTTCTAAAAACTAAACCCAGTAGTGGATTTAGGGGGAGCAGTTATAGAGAAATCTAAAAAGCCCTCGATATATATGAGGTGTCAAGAAATGACACGAGGATATATGATGAAAGTTGTCATTCTGAAGATGTTGAAGAAGTCTCTGACAGAAAATATGTAGATCCAGAGTATTGTGGAACCTTTTTTGGATTTTCAATGTACTTCATAAAGTGTTTATCAGCTTTTAAGGTTGGAATGCATTAAATGCGAATTAGGGAAAAATTCGTAAGTCATAAAGCAAGAAACTAAGTTGAGCTAAAGCACATTTGCATAATTGGGAAGAAGTAGAGCGAGTTGAAGAGAGTTGAGGGCGATTTAGAGTATTTTGCATCAAAATCCTAGTTCTCGACAAAGCTGAAAATGTATTTTTCGTTATCTGAATCTTATGGATTCTAAGTTGAAGCAACTTTTTTCTTAAGTATATTCAAATTATTTGAGGAGAAATGGCCATTCCCACCATTGTGGAAATCTTTGAGAGACCCCAACCCAAATTCAAAAGATATTCTTGGAAAGTTTATGAAGTTGATCCCGTGGGCGCATTCTCACACATTGTGAGCAATGTGTTACCCACTGAAGATACTAGGACATTTATTCATGGGAAGCTAGAAGAATTCAATCACCAGGAGCTTAAGGATCTATGGGATAGTGAATTGACAAGAGATGATCTATTGCTAAAGCCATAATATGAAAACCTAGTTCGGAAGAAGCTAAACGTTTGGAACTGGTTTCCAAACTTTTCTAGTGGGATGGAGGAAAAATTTGTTAGGATGGCTCTCAATAGGGTACACAGTAAATTTTTGCGGACAATTGTATTGGGGGTAATCAACAAGGAAGCGATTCGAGTTGTAACTAGTCTTTGCTATACTAGACCCATTCCAGTTCTAAAGGCTCTAGAGAATGGTGTGTAGTAATGAAGTTGACTAGTGCTACATTTGACAGAAGAGCTTTAACTACAAAGCCTATCTCAAACCCTACCGTCAAGTATGTTGCTATCATGATTGGACAGAAAATTTACTTCACCAACCAAGGGAATTTTGCATCTGCTATGGCAATTCACACCGTATTTGAAATGGTAGTAAATGAGAAAGATTTTGATCTATGTGAGTTGCTTAGGCTGCAACTTATGGAGAACTTGAGCATGACCAAGGCAAAGAAACACTCCTTCAAATTTGACACTTTAGTAGTTTGTCTGGTATTCTATTTCTTGAGGGAGCTACCAGGAAGGATATACATAATATGGGATTGCAACAGGCCGGTTGCATATCAAATTTTTGATCATTTGCGCAGTCTTGTAGATTTCAAGGCACAAAACAATGCTCTGACTGCTTTCTTTGCAGTGTTTTAGAATGAGATGCCTGAAAGAGATCGGGTTCCCAAGACCCTAGTAAAGAAATATGAAAAGGATATAACCTCTCTTGTAACTATAGATGAATGTATCATAGAGGCAGTTGAACGCAAAATGCGATGGATTGAGCCATTGGGATATGAACTTGATGAACAATTGGCTAAGAGGTACATTGAAATTCTATTGAGCAGTCCTAGGGACCCTTCTCTACTTCGACATTGAACTTATGAAGAAAAATCCACTAAGGTGTGCCTAGAAGCTACAACATCCCAAAGAAGAAAGAAGGTGGAAGCATTCTTCCAAGGACAGGCTTTCACTAAAGATGATTTAGATCAATTAAAGGAGGCCCTTGATGAGAGAAAGGCTAAATCAATTGAACAGCGCTCTGGACCAAGGAAATCAAGAAGATTATCTTCCAGTGTTGCACCTACCTCCAATGCTACTACTTTCAGTACTACTAATGTTGAGAAGGGAAAGAAGAACAAAGTTCCCTTGCATCAGTTGATGTTGTTGCCCCTATTGGTCCCAGTACTTGAGCGTCTAAAAGAAAGGACATACCTCTTGTTGCACCATTTGCTACTTCAGGAAGAAGAAGAAAAGTGAAACAAAAAGGTAACAGGGAAAGAAATATAAGTGATGCAATTTAGGAAGAAATAGATCTTGGCATAGAAGAAGAGCATCAGCTGAAAAGAAAAATAAAAGGAGTAGTACCTCCAATGAAGAAGCTCAAACCAAAGTTGATATCTCCACGGATGAGGAGAAAGAGGAAGAAGAGGATACTTACAGATTCCATGTACATAAGAAGAAGAATGAAGAAGGATCATCTGATCCTATGGAAGACATGCCTGGATCTCCTCCGATAAGTGATCAACAACCTTTGTATCTAGGAGCCTTAGTAAACAATATGATTGACAATGATCTCATGCCAACTACTGAATTGTTTGATAAAGTTAATGATGAAGGAAAGGAAACCATCATAAATGCATTTATTTAGTATATACTCATTTGTAATGTAAGTATGGAGACTATACAAAATAAAGTAACTGAAAATGTCTAGAGAGAATTAGTATACAGAAGGCAAGAGATTGTAAATGTTGAAGATAAGATGAGAAATGATGCCTTAATTTCTTGTGGTTCCTCTCTTTCAAAGATAGAAGCTGCCAATATGCTAAAAGAATGTTGCACTATGTTTAGAGTCAAGCATAGAGTTAATATGTTAATGACTAAGGAGCAAGAGTGCATAGAAAAGGTAAGACAAGAAACCTAGGATGTAATCAGACAATTGTCAAGGAGTTATGGGGCATAACCAGCTCTTTGTCCTATACAGCTCAAGCACAAATGCATGTTGATGTCACAAAAGTGTTGGATAATCCAGTCTTGGAAAATGTTGATGAGATACATGATGTTTCGAAGACTCCTTCTTTGAGCCGACTGATATAGAAGAGACGACCAACAAAAGGTTGGTGATCAACATAGAGATCAAATTGATGATAAGAAAAAAGATCACGAATCTACTGGAAACAAGAATGAGAAAGATAAAGATGAAAGTGAAGGAAGCAAGAACAATGGTGACAAGGATGATGAGGATAAAAGGGAAAAAGAAAACAAAGATAAATCCTCTGAAAAAGAAAAAGAAGAAGAAGAAAAAGAAAAGGGAAAAGGAGAAGAAAAAGAGGAAGATAAGGAAGTTATTCCGATTGAGAAGAGTAAAGGAGAAAACCCCAAAGTTTTTGAATTGTCAAAGCCAACCGGAGAATCATCGAGAAGCAAACTCAAAGGTCTTCTATCGAGGCAAACAATACTTTAGCCTGTGCTTCCACCCCAGCTAGTTAAGCTACTATCACATTCGGGTTATGTAGACTTGACCAAGATTACACTAAGTGACAGAATAAAACTAAGTGGTACTTTTCTCAACTCTGTCACATAGGAAACCGTCGAATCATATTAGAAAGGAAATGACTGATAAATGAAGCTATTAAAGCTTTATAAGAGACAGCCCCTAGTGTCACAATTGATAATTCTTTAACACCAATTGAGAATTTAAAGCTTGTAGTTGATTCAATCAAGGAATACACATCTAATCTCACGGTACATACTACAAAAGAAGTGGAGTCAAGTCTTCTAGAGAGAAGATTGTTGTTTCTGCAAGATAAGTGTGCAATTGCACATGAAAGAGCTTTGCAAAGTTTGAAAGAAGAGACTGTGATGAGGAAGATCAATTGCTATTTTTCTACTGCATGAATTGGCCTAATGCCACTCAAGGTATCAAGGACTTAATGGACTTAATAGATTCTCAGCTTGTCGATGCATCCGGTGATTACAAGGTTGCAAATGATAGAAGCTATATTGGTTGGGCTTCTATTGTAGATCTTCAAAACAACTTTATTCTGCAAAGGCAAAATGAAGATGCGATAAGACAGTTTGGCCAACATGGAGACTTGGTAGTGTCCAGACATGTCTTTGTATCAAGTACGTTGATAGATGCGGAAAGACTTGAGAAGATGAACATTGTTCCTTCCACTCCAGAAGAAGGAGAAGAATGCCTGCTAGAGCTTGAATCACTACACAAAACTCTTACTAGAGCAAAAGGAGTCTGGGATGATGGAAAGCCAACTTGGGAAGCGATTCTCAAGTAGTTACAAGGTGCCCCCAGTTCTTGATTGTAAGTTTCTTTTACTTTTCCCCGTCCTTTGTCCTTGATGTCAAAGGGGGAGAAGATTATGTATAGAGTTTGGTATCGAGTTTGGTATGTTTTTCAAAAACAATTCTAGGTTTTCGTATATATAAAATGGGGAGTTGACAATTTCGATTTTGAAGTAAGTTTAATTTTTGGCACTACTGCCATCAATGACAAAGGGGGAGATTTTTAGAAGAATGAAGGTGACCTCCAAGTTTGTTGTCATTGATGCAAACATTGTTTAGTGACTAAGTAAACTGTGTATCTATACTAATTCAGTATTCTGATCCAGAAATTTTCTCAATAAAAGATAATTCTATGAGTTTTTGATATGTTGCTTAGGAGTATCAATTACAGCTGTGAACGAGCTTTCAACAACTTTGGTTGATCCGACTAAGATATCTAAATGACAAAAGTTTGGCATTCTTTTGGCTGAATGGGTTAAGAACTTCTTGTCTTATGAATGTTTAAAGTGTTCCTTATTCGGTCCAGGTCGACCTAATTTGTGATTGATATGTTTTGTTGTGTGCGCTAAAAAGATTTTTGAATTGGGCCGACAAGACACTTTGAATTTTGTATGTTCACATCCAATTAGGCCGACCTAATTGATGAATGAAGATATAGCTATATATATGTATGAAATCAAGAGGAAGAGAATGGATGTATGTATGTGTGGATGTGTGAACAGTGATGCGAGCTATGCGACAAGTGCTATAGTGCAAAGTTATTGATAATTGTCGTATACCTGCAATCAGAGCAAGATTTTATTTTCTAGAGCTTAATTGAAACTGATCTCATGACTTTGAATATGTACTTTTTCAGTTCATCTATTGGCCTTGAGCCATACCTTTTTCTACCTTGGCAGTAAGCTATTTTGTATTTAGGTTGTGAGCCTTTCAAGGATAGTGAGTCCTGGCAGTAGCCCTATAATATCTTGTAACCAGTTATAATATATTGTGAGTTAATCCCCACTGTGTTTTTTCCCATTTTGGGTTTTCCACATAAAAATTTTGGCGTCGATGTGTTATGAGATGTTATGATTTCTTTTATGCTTTGGTTTACTGTTGCAGCTAGATATGCATTAATAATTGGATGGTTAGCAATTAATTGTGTTAGCAGAATATTGATTCACCCCTCCCCCCTTTTAGTATTCGGTGTATTCAACTGAAACAACAGTAGAGTAAGAAGTAGAGGTAAGAAGAAAATGGTTGAACAGCCTGATGATATGAAGACATACCTACAAAGGCAAGAAAAAATAAACCAAATGTTGGTGTTGATGCAAAACTTAACCATCACAATCACTCATAACAGATCTACACCAAACAATGTTGAAGGGAGTAATTTAGATCAATTTGTGGTTGGAAATCATAATAAAACCCCAACTGGGTCAACCCTCAAACCCTTTTAGCCCACATTTTTTCCTTGAGTGGAAACACCATGCAGGAAGAAGAGCAAGATCAGATTGCAAATGATTTCACTACCGTTGTAGATGAGTACATGCAGCTTGATTCAATTGTCATAAGGGAGATCTCCTTTGAATAGTATAGTAATACTAGATCAAAAAGTGGACCAAGGAATGACAGGAGGCAACCTATGTAGTAGATCAATAGAGATCTCCAACACAAAGGAAGTAAATCAAAACACTTCCTACATTTGATGGTTCTAGAAATGTTACTACTCGAGCTTGGGCTCAAAAATTAGATACATACTTCACTCAGACCTATGACTAAAGATGAAACAATCAATTTTGTCATCCTACACTTAAAGGGTGTGGCTCATGAATGGTGGCATCATGGTATCATAACACAAGGATTGAACCTTGTTGCTACATATGTTGATTTCACACAAAAGCTCATAAAAAGATTTGATAGAAGAGACCCGGAGGTGTATTTCAAGGAGTTGACTTGTTTAAGGAAGCATGGGTCAATGGAGGATTATGTCACAGAGTTCCAAAGACTTGCAGTTATGGTCCTATATGTCTCAGATAAGAGATTTATGTTCTTGTTTGTCAAGGGATTATCAGAGTCATTCCACGAGTTGGTGAGGGATTTTGAGCCAATATCCTTAGAGGATGTTATTTGAAGTGCCTTACACCTAAAGGACTCCATTGTGAAAAATAAATCTATTTCCAAAAAATGCACCAACAAGGCAATAGAGGAATCCATTTCACAACAATATTCCATGATCAAAGATCTTTCCTCCAAAGCCTAGTAGGGTGGACAAGCCTCATAATGATCTATGAAGGAAAAATCTATGTTTTACTTGTAGGGAGCCTTGGGTACTAGGTCATGGGTGTTTGAGGAAAGAAAAAAATCATTATATAGAGGTATTTTCTAGAATGATGATTCAGAGGGTGGAGAAGATAAGCCCAAGGGTGTTATAGATGAGGTGGAGCATGAGGAAAAGGAGGATGATGTTCCAGGAGGTACCTTTGCAGCTCTTTCAAGAGCACCCAAATACCACTCATTTGTGTTAAAAGAGTATTATGTGGCCAAAAGGTGATTGTTTTGTGTTAGATTTATGAAAAAACAAGTCAGAAGATCAAACAATGAACAAATACACCTTCCACGCAAGAGAGCTGCAAACAATAATATGCAATATTTCTCAACAAGAGAAAGCCACAAAATGAACCTCAAGAATCTTCAAGGAAAATAAGAGTCCTAAAAGGTTGAGAGTTCTATCAAAGGAATAATAATACAATGAGGGTTGAGTACTATATAGGAGAAACTCTAAATGATAAAGGGATTAGATCATGACAAGTATCAACATCTCATGCAATGACACAGAGTGATCTAATAGTAGCTCTCTAGTTAACATAGAAAATCACTCCTAAGTTTAGCTTCAGTTCATGAGAATAAATTAGACTAATAATTAATTAATTATGAGCTAATGCATGATTACTCTAACAACCCCTTAAGATGAACTTAGGGAGTAGCTGAAAACCCTCAAAAGAGGATGCATGAAGGATCATGACAAACAAGGCCTAGTGAGGTACCCATGTACAAACAATCTAATATCTCACAACTGGAGAAGAGGAGAAAACCACATGGGAAAAACTCCTCTCCAAAAGAGAGAAAGAAAAATGAACGATTGAAAAAGCCTTCAAACCAAGGTGAAGGACTAAGAAGCCTCCAACCAAAACAATGTCCCAAAAAAGATAAACGTGAAGAACATCGTTGAAGCACAAAGAAGTTGTAGACAACTGTCAAATGATGAATGTTATAGTGTTGAAATGAATAACATCTAGAAACATGAATACAAGAGTGTCCATATGGTAAATGCTCCATCTCATTGAAATGCATGGTAACCCATCGAGTCGTTGATGTACGTTGCATCCTCCTAGTACATAGGAACAAGAACTAGATCTACATAGATCACTATAAAAAACAAAACCAAGGAAGCATTACCACCAATAGTAGAAACCCCACCTTAATGCAGAAAGGGATCTAGCCAAGACATGTACACTAAAACTTGTGTGAAACCAAGGAATGCATGTAGGAGAAACAACATACAAATCAAAGGGAACGTGCAAACTAAGGTACACACAAATGAGGCAAGAATCACTAAGATTCACTATTGTTGTCAAAGGGACACACACTTGACAGAGGTTTGATGGAAAAAAAAAGGCCTACACAACCCCCCCATGACACTTTATATCATATTGAGTACAAAAGGCACAATAGGATGTGCAAAATTCCCAAAAAGATACACAAGAATAACACTTTATCTCAGTGTCTACATAAAATAAATTGCATGCAAAAGATGTCTACAATGTCCAAATAGGATAGAAAGTTGGAAATGCATATAGAACAGCCAAAAACAAGTCATCCCATGTAAACAAAAAGTTTCCAAGAGCTAAGACATCCAAGTAATTCACTAGAATGTTAAAACATAAAAAATAAAATAAAATGTATTTGGAGAGGAATTCGGAAAAGTTGCATGGATGGTTGTGAAGAGCTCTGAGAGACCATCCCAATGTCGATAGAATCATAAAAAATGGAGAAGCAAGTCAAAAGTTACGAGCTTGGGAGTGAAAACAGCACATTTGACTTTGACAGTTTGTAGAATGCACCAACAACAAAATCTAAGGAAAAAACTAGTACTATTGGATAGTGTTTGGAACCAACTTTCTGTCGATATCTTGTTTACTCAGTTTTGATACCTGAGCGAAAAGTTATGGCCATTTTCTAGATTTTGCTTATTTTTCAAAAATAAAAATAAAATTAGCCCCCAGGGGCAAGGCACTGGTCGCCCATGCGACCCTAGGGCAAAACTTATTTAAAAAAATTAAAAAATTAAAAAATTGGGCTCCTCGGTGATGGTTACCCTAGCAATTACTGCAAAACTGCTAGTTGTTAGTGGGTTAACCACCCCGCTAGTAGTCTACAAGCCACTAGGTTGTTGGTCGTGTTGTTTGGCGACTACTATAGGAGCTCCACTTTGTGGGTGATGCGTCGCAAGGGTACCGCTCCACAGGCGGCACTCTGATAGAACCAAATTTTTTTATTTTTTATTTTTTGAAAAATATGCACAAGAGGTCATATGACTCCTATGGTAAAAAAAATTTGCCTCAAAAACTCTTGTCACCAAAATAGGGCAAATTCTATATCAAAATTTTTCAAATCAACCTCTTGAAGACAACCGTGTGGTCCTTTTTGACTCAAAATGCTCTAAAATTGCACCTACCCTTCAGATCTGGAAAAAAAATAACCGCTTCAAACCCTTGTAGATCTAACATGAAGAGTCCAAATTAAGCCAAACAAAATGCAAAACTAACTTTTTCGACGACTCTAAATCCAATGGAAGACTTTGTTTTGATCTCGAATGCATCACAAATTTTTCCACCTCCAAAATTTACAAAAAAACAGAGATTCCACATATGAAGCTTGTAACCCTTGTTGAAGAAAAATCTTAGAAATCGATAAAGGGTTCGTTGAATCCACACTTTGATACCATGTTAGATTTTGTGAAAAAAATGAGCCACATGATCAAACAACAAACAAATATTCCTTCCACGCAAGAGAGTTGCAAACAATTATATGCAATATTCCTCAACAAGAAGAAGCTACAAAATGAACCTCAAGAATCTTCAAGGAAAACAAGAGTCCTCAAAGGTTGAGAGTTCTATCAAAGGCATAATAATACAATGAGGGTTGAGTGTTATATAGGAGTAACCCTAAATGATAAAGGGATTAGATCATGACAAATGTCAATATCTCATACAGTGAGACAGAATGATCTAATAATAGCTTTCTAGTTAACATAGAAAATCACTCCTAAGTTTAGCTTAAGTGCATGAGAATAAATTAGAGTAATAATTAATTAGTTAATGCATGATTACTCTAACATTTTTATTAATAGCAGAGCTACTCATAACTTCATTAATGAGGGTTTGGTGACCAAGTTATGCTTGAGGGCCAAAATTTTTGAGGGATTTAAGGTCACAATGGCTAATAGGAGGATTCGACAGTTGGAGTTGACTCTTGGAGGGGATAAGATGTGTGATGATTTCTATGTGATTGGCATTGCTAACACAGGGTTGGTCTTGGAAGTACAATGGTTGCATTCACTTGGGGAGTACACTCAAAATTATCAGACTCTAGAGCTGAAATTCAAATCAGATGGGAAGGAGGTAGCTCTTCATGGCTTATCTAAGGGAGGTCCCATGGTTGTTTCAATGAGGAGGATGGAGCGAGCTTTTCATAGAGACCAAGTGGCTTGGGTAGCAGAGTTCTTGATTACAGATACTAGTCCATCCAAGGAGGAAAGGTCTTATCATGTTACTATTCAACCTATCTTGGACAAGCATAGTAAGGTGTTCAGTGAGCTTCCTCCAAGATTACCACCAAATAGATGGTTCCAACATGTGATTGAGCTTGAGGAGGGAGAAAAAATAGTCATCACTACTCCTTTTCAACATCTTAGGATGTATAAGGAAGAGATTAACAAGGAAATCAAGAAGTTGTTGGACGTGGGGCAGGTCTGTCTGAGTTTTATTCCCTTTGCTTTGTCCATGGCGTTGGTCAAGAAAAAGGATGGGACGATGAGGATGTGCATTGACTATAGAGCACTCAATAAGAAGACAATAAAAAATCGCTACCCCATACCCAAGATCAATGAGTTGATAGATGAGCTTCATGGTGGAGTATGCTTCTCTAAGATTGACTTGTGTTCGGGGTACCATCAAATAAGGATGAGAGAGAAGGATGTGCATAAGACGACTTTTAGGTGTCACTATGGTCATTATGAGTTTTTGGTCATGCCATTTGGGTTGACCAATGCTCCGACTAGCTTCCCGTCGTGTATTAATCAGTTATTCATTCTACAATTGAAGAAATTTGTTTTGGTTTTCTTTGATGACATCTTGATCTATAGTAGGACATATTCAACAACATTGTCACCAAGTGAAACCTAAGGTTAGTTATAGGTTGCTCTATTTCAGGATTTATTTATTTATCAACAACATTGTTTGGAAATTTTAGACACAATTCTAGTGGACTATATCAACTAGGTCAAACTAACCTGGATTTTGTTATTCTAAGTTGAACTTATATTCTTTAATACACGTGATTTTTTAAAAGTATCATTCAATTGTAGTCAATTCATTTGCATGATTTAAGTGTTATACCTAAAAATACATAAAATTAGAAGATTCTCATTTATAGCCAAGAATATTACATCTATATAGAAACCTAATGCAATTGACTACTTGACTTAGTGCATAGAATTCCATGAAGGGAAAGACAATGTTTGTATAGATCTACCATTTGTTCAGTTTGCATTTGCATTCGCATTCTAAATAGAGTAGTTTCTAAAGCTCTTTCAATTTCTTGATTCAAAACCTTTTGGTTCATTTTGATTTCTTTTTGAGCTATAAAATAAGAATGTTTGTAGCTTTGGCCAACATTTGGCTACAAGGTTTTTCTTGCATGGACCTTCTAAAAACATTCGTTATTTTCCTAGGCAAGAATAATTAAAGTAAATTATCTTTATACCATTGATCCTAAGAAGAGAGGATGACTCAGTTTAGTAGGACCCAAATGGACACTATTTTTAACCATATTTTCACATCTTCTATTTTTTTCTTTTATAATATGCACTCCATGCAAATTATTTTAGAGAGGTGTAGCTTTATAGGTAATTGGAAGAGTAGTGATTGATGATTGCTAACATAATAAATTATGTTTAGGAACTTCAAGAGCAAGATAAGAAAGTAAAATGTATTTCACACGATTCCTAATGTTTGTTCAACCTCTCGCTATGACATTTTGATTCAATCTTATTTACTTGGATTTATTAGTCGCAATTCTATTAATAAAGCTTGTAGGTTTCACATCTTGCTCTTGTTTTTTTCTCAAAATCTAGTGAAAATTTAACATCTCTAAAATTACTTGTTTTTGTTTTTCAAATGACGAGGAAATTAGGAGGCATCTTTTCTAATTTTAGGAAATAGGGCATTATTTGGATGAAGTGACACCTTCCAATAGTAATGTTAAAGAACTTCTAGGGGACGAGTTGGTCATACCCCCCTTTGGGATAAATAAATCAAATGTTAGAGACTTTTGTCTTTGATAGCATAGAGAGATATTGAATCTAAAATGCATATGATAATTGGAGCTTTCTTTGATAGAGGATATGAGGTTTATCTATGTTCTATGGTGGTTTTAGGATGTGGATTCAATAAGATGATAGGGGACACATTTTAGGGATGGCAGTTTGAGGGCCATATTTTTGGGCATGACAGGAGGACAAAAATAGATATGATACTAATGATCTTATTCCAATTAGAATTTAGGTAACAATACCTAGTGTAACAAACTTGTGGTATTGCGAGAATACAAATGGACAATATGGCAATTTCATGAAGAGAGATGTATTCCTCCAAAAATCATCTCATTTTTAAAATGAAACATATATAAATACATAGAATATAAAGAATCATCACATCTGTTAGAATTCAAAATGAACAACTAGATGTGAGAAAATAACTAATAAACTAGAATTTTCAAAAAAATAGGTTTATTTGAGTACCCCAACTTGGCAAGGTCATAACTTTTAGCCCGTTGAAAAAAAACTTGGAATTCTTTATACTGTTGGAAAGATCTTAATGAGCTCTAATTTTAATCCCTTGAAATGAATACCTTTAGATATTCATTTCAAAGGACTAACGAAAGTTTTGAGGCCAAATTCCAATCTAAAGGCCTCCAAAAATTCAATTTATTGAAATATAGAAAATACTAAAAAAATAGATTTTTGATATGTCAATTGTGCAAATGCCACCCAAATGCTTTGACATTCCAATTGGATCATTCTAACAACTAACCTTTGACTTTTGACTTTTACTTTCAAACTTTTACACTAAATAGAAATAAATATATAACAATAAAATAATAATCCTATAATAGCAATCCTCATCATTCTTATTCCATTCATTCGAAAATGTCTTCCCTATTTTATTGTTCTTCATAACCACCCTTTACATATAACTCTCCAAATTTCAAATTGAAAATTTTAATGAATTTTTTGAATTAATAGGTGAAGAGAAGTGATCTACATGGAAATGAAGTCATTGAGCGGAAAAAAGCAGTCAAAGGTTTGGTTTGTTTGAGAGTAGTTGCAAACCATAATAAGAGATTGATAACCAAGTTCAAATGGAGTCACAATTTTCAAATCTGAATTAAGCTAAGTTTGTACTTGATCATGTACATAGCTCATATAAATTAAATGTAGATCATGTTGTAAAAAATAGGAATGTTCAAAACTCAAAGACTAGTTATAGTTCAAATTGTCAAATAGTCAAAATTATCTATCTATTTCATACTTTGTAGAAAGTTTGGTGTATAGCTCTACATATTCTTTGTGGTGGAGAATTGAAATGCGACATCCTATAAGTGTGTAGTTTCAAGTTTGAGCACTAAGCCTAACCAACTCAAATTTAAAAGATGTGTACATCTTCTTGCCTTCCTTCTTTGAGACCTCATTTGGGAGTTCATTAAAACTAATGTGCATCTTAGAATTCATATCTAGAAGTGCACAAAGACTTGCCCATTTTACAATATCTTAAATCTTATTCATTCTATAAGCGGTTTAAAATGGTTGTTTCGCTAAGTTCATCTTAAATATAAAATTGTTGAGAATTATTTTCTATAAATGTTATTATTGTCAAAGTTTTGGTCTAGTGAACTACCCTAACTATGAAAAAGGAGGCTTGACCCCTAAACAAAGAGGAGAATGAAAATAACACTAATTATTATATTTGAATAAATAACAACAAACTTTTAAATCTAATGACAATAGAATTTAAATGAATAACAACACACTTTTAAACCTAGTGACAATAGTAGTTAATTGTGTGTAGTAGTCGATATCAACAAATAGGAGACTATTTCTTAATGCTTATATAACTCTAATCATGTAAGCTTTCGTTTTATAGTTGTTGTCAAGAATAGTAGATTTGGTGTTGTATTGTAAAACATCGACAATGTTACATAGAACTAACTTCTTGTTTGGAATGAAATGATGATTGCATGTATCAAACCTTTATAAATTTTCTTGTTCTTTATATGTACTAAAAGAGAATATATTGCATAGAAGTTGTCTTTTGTAGATAATTTTTATTCTAAGCTTACAACGTTAAATAGAGATTACAATTGCAATGCAACTCTTATTACTATTGTTTATATTAAAATATTTTTTAAAATTTTATAATGAAAATATATCACAAACAAAAATTAAGTATAATCTACTAATAAATTAGTTTATATATAACTTTTTTCAATATAAGTGATGGTTGACTTTAACTAACGAAAACATGAATCAATAAAGAAATAATATAACTATCCGAATTTAACATTCTAAATTTTAATATTACAATATATTATGTATAGGGGTTCGTGTATTATTAGGCTCCTATTTTAACTTTGATTATTGGGTTCTCATTTTTAACTCTAATCTAATAAAAATTCAGTTAATTATAACATCATACTTCCCATTCAAAATAAAAAAATATAAGTTATTTTAAATAGCCATATTTGAGTGAAGAGACATACGTCATCCATTCTCCGGAGGCAGCCATGAAATAAAATAATAATAAATCAAAAATATCTAAATAGCAAGCTAAAAGTGAGGTTCATTACTTACGCTAACCAGCCTGAGCGAGAAGTGATCTGTGCAAGCGCAGCTCTCCATCCGTCAGTCTCTTGTATTGGGTATCGATCTGAATGGCCATAATGGTTGAGGAACGATTGTTTATACGGACTGCGATCATTCAGAGGATATCTAACATGAGTTGGATCCACATTATAAAACAGAGGAATGATCAACCCAGGGTAGCTCAACATTGCAGCGGCCTCCTTGAGACGCCAAGCTGAGTCTGCATATCCTTTGGAAAATATAGGAATGCGTATGGCACTGCTCTCGATTGCCCTTTCCAAGTTCTTCCAAATCATTTCCCCCTTTTCCAAATTTTCACTGTCTATAAAGACATTGAGTCCTGCTGCGGAGAGAGCTTGGTAGAGATGATCAACCAGAGTCTTTCTCACATCTTTTCCTCTGAAACTCAGAAACACGTGATAGCTATTATCACTTTGGAAGGCAAGTTTAGTTGATGGAGGGTTGTATCTGACAAAGGCAGGCATTGAAGATCCAGCAGAAGCAGATGTAGAGGGCGCTGACTCTTCAAGCTGTGGGTGCATGCTGGTGTTAGAAGACGACGCCATGAAGTTGGATTGATCTGAACACAGAAAGAATCAAAGACAGAGCAAATGAAAAAAAGGCTTGTTGTGGAGGAGGCAAAGGGCAAAGTGTATATAAAAGACGAGAGGGCGGCTGACAGAGGAAGTGGCAAAGACAAGTAACTAAACGCGTAGACAGCCTGTGCTTTCGTAGGAAAGCGCGTGAAAGAAATGGATAAGCATCCTCGACTTTGACTTAATTAAGTTTAATTAATGTGATTTGTGGAGCCGACTCCCGCATCTTAAGAGATAGCATGTGATCTGAGTAAGGAAGGAATCTCGTTCAAGTTGCAATTGCTACCATCATGATGTGCTTAAAGTCGGATGGAGAAGCTTACCAACGATGGGAAGAAAACAGATGTTAGGATATCTATCAGTAGATTGCAAGTGACAACGTTGAGCGGAAAAGGTCAATGCAGAGGCGCCTACTTTTATTTAATATAAAAGACGAGAGGGCGGCTGACACAGGAAGTGACAAAGACAAGTAACTAAACACGTAGACAGCCTCTGCTTTCGTAGGAAAGCGCGTGAAAGAAGTGGATAAGCATCCCCGACTTTGACTTAATTAAGTTTAACTAGTAATCGCACCTTCCTGTGTGCAATGGGTACGGCGAAGATTTGTGGAGATGAATATTTTAATTTATGGTATTGTATTTGAATTATGGAAATTGTAAAATATGAAGTGTTGAAGTTTTTCAAATAAATGAAGTTATGTAAATATAATTTATTGTCACTTCATTTTAATTAAGAGAATATGATTTTGAACTACAAATTCAACGATGCAGCCACATTTGCTATACAGATTTGACATACAAGAGCCAGATTTGCTATACCATTGAATTTGCAGCTTCAATAGCAGCTGGTTTACATTCAATAGTATAAAATGTTGCGAGGAAAACTATCAGCAGAATAGCGTCAAGTAGAAGGTAAATAAATGCCTTGATTTAGCAAATAACAACAAAACTGCAATAATGAAATTAAACACAACAAAACTTATGTGAACATAATATTAATGGCAACCATTGCATTTACAAATGCTGTACATTTAATAGTAAAAGATGTTGGCAGGAAAGCTTAACAAAACTGTAATAATAAAATAAAACATAAGAAAAGTGGTAAAGCCACAGATGTCTGCATTAAAATTTTGTCAAACGGTGAACATGTCTTTTCTATACTTCCACATTTCACATACATGTCCACTAGGGCAGTTGCAACTGCAACAAATGATAAAATTCCTCTTTTCTTTGAGCCATTATGTCAAATAGTTTACGTGCCTTTTCTATTCGTCCACAGTTTGCATACATGTCTACGAGTGCATTGCCAACTATAAGATCACGAAAAAATCCTCATTCCATAGCTCCCATTTTGGTAGAGGCAAATTACATTTGCTTGAAAGTTTGTAAAGCCTTTTCAACAAATCCATTTTGTACATATCCCGCAATCATGACCTCTGCTATGCAAATAGTAAATGAAAAACAGCTTCAATGTATAGACTCTGAAAAAAAAAATGACTGAAATAATGGCAAGTGAGTTACCTTAAGATTCATCACACATTTTGTCGAATTGTCAAGGATTGCAAAGAGAAAAATAGGGAGAGTTTGAAGGAAAAATCTTCATGGTAGTCTTGAAAGGAGACTCCTAATATAGTGTAGGTGAGCTGAAAATAATCAGCATAAAGAGTTTCGTAAAAGAGCAGCTTTGAAGGAAAACATGCTACACATGTATTTTTTAATATAAACTATAATAAAGATATATGTATTTTTTAGCATAATTGACATATGAAAACTATCACACAAATGGGGAAGATAGGCATGGTGAGAGGATACAAAGAAAATGATAAGTAAACTATGATACCACAAAATATAGAGGTTTGTTAATTGTAGAAAAAACTTTAAGAAATCAGTCATTGTTATATGTAGTTTGTATTCCACAGAGATCTAGCTTGCATGAAAAGATTTGGTGCATTAAAAAGTGCTTCCATTCCATCAAAAATTGGATCCCTGCCAAAAACCAGATATGTCTTTAGTTTCTTGATTGTAGATTTTGTAATATAAACCATTTTTAATTTATGTTAAACATTTGTGAACTGATAATTGAAACTGAAAGGAGTAAAGAATTATATAACCAACCTATAATTTCTTGTTCAAAAGTTTTTGAGAATGTCAAGTGATTGAGGTTGATAGTGCTGACAGTCGAGCCTCCTCTTTCACCCTTCGTGCAACATAAGGGTTGTGTTGCATTCGTGTGTATCTATGGAATGTGAATGAAGGGTGGATACGAAGACCTCCAAGATGAGTGACTCGTGAAATTGTTGTGAATGTCAACCCTTGCTAGTCAATGTTGCCAATGTCAATGGTGTCCCTTTCAAGTGTAAGGCCCTATGATTTGTGGATGGTTAAGGTCCATGCCATTTTTAGTGGAATTTTCCATCGCCCACCACAGCTCAAAGGGGTAATAGGGACATCTGTTGGATTGTTTGGATTCCAAGAAGGCCCTATGTAATGCTTGAAGCGAACAACAACAAACAAGGGGAGTTGTGGTGGTTTTTCGCTCTCCTTGTAGATAATGTGTTTGACTTGTCCAAGAGCACCATTGACGAGGCCTGCATCAGTCCATAGATTACAACTTAGCATCACCTTTTGGTTGACACATAATAGGATCATAGGTTGGAGTTGTTCATTGTCTAGATTTAAGTGTGATGAGCTCCCTATTTGCTCTGCAATGGATAAGGCAATGGGTTGTGCCAAAGACAACAACATACACTTATTATGGAGTGACACCATTTCATTGGTTACAAAAAGATGTATGGACGATAAGAAAGGAATTTGTTCTGTGGCCGTTAGTGCTGAGCTTGAACATGACATTAGCAGTTGCCAATTTACAATTGTAGTTGAGCCTTCCTTAAATTGCACAAGAGTTGACGAAAATAGAATTTGAGTGGGATCCTGTCCGCTCTAACGAAATATTTTGTTAAATGTAATCACTGTTTCGATGCTACGCCATAGTGTGCCACCATAGGAAGAAGAGTACATAGGAATGTCCTTGATTGGTGGTAGTTGGCCCAAGTCTCCAAAGAGCAAAATGGAACGACCTCCAAACGGAGTGTGGTTATGTGAAGGGAAGGCTTCGTGCAAGCGAATGTCAATACGTTATAGTAGCCTTGGATCGATGAAGCTCATTTCGTCTATCAAAATGTAGCGAACTGTAAAGAATATTTTTTCTTGGAAGTTTGCTAGCATTTGGCCCTACAAGGGAGCCATCTCTTTGATGGGAATGCAAAGTGCGGAATGTATTGTTGCTACTCCAATGTTGAATGCTACAACACCTATAGGTGCAAGAAGTAGGAGAGAAGTTTGACCATTTGGAGTTGAACCATTGAGTGCAAACCTGATTTTTTTGATGAGGTGTGACTTTCTGGTGCCTGCAGTTCCTTGAACAATTATTCTTAGTGGTGGTTGGTAAGTGTTGGAAGATAGGTGTGACAACACTAAATCCAATGTTTTTTGTTGTTAGGATGAAAGGGCATTCGTGGTGTTTACATTGGGTGGGTGGGGGACTTGAAATGCTTTGCTGTTAGACTCTACAAAGCTAGTAGCCAAGCTGTGATGTTGTGGATTTATGGAAGGAGTCTCCCAATCATGATTAAGGTCTATTTCATGGTCACCCAACATGTCAATTTCAACAAGTTGGATTGGATGGCCTAGGTGTACACTTGATAGAACTTGCCATTCAGATTGGTTCCATTGATGTGGTTCTTCCTCATTGTCCGAAGGAGTGCCCGGTTCTGGGTTGGTAGATGTTTCTAGTGCAATGCGTCACACATGCTTGGATAGTAGCTGCATGCCAACCTCTCCCAATTAGCAATAATTTCAGCTATGGATGATCCACAGTTGTATGCAATGTTACAAATTGGTTTGTAGAGAAGCAATTCACTCCAACAGAAGTCGTGAAATTGTGGATCATCCCTTGTAGGAATGCTTGTGAAGCGTGGAGATACTCGAACAATAGCATTTTTGCCATGCTCTTTCCATTGGTACTTTTTACGAGTTGCTTGGAAGCTCCATTTTTGCATGACCTTAATCAATGCCAATGTCTCCATACAAGCAGGACGGGCCAAGTATGCATCAATGTAGTCTGTGTTTGTTGATGTGGATGTGGGTGAGAGTGGAATGCGTTGATAGTGTTTTGGGTTACATTTAAAGAAACGAATGTTCTGCTGGACAGGCAAAGGGGTAGTTTTAGTAAAAGGTGGCAACTTTCTTGAGCACTTATATCACGGTCAACAACGTCGTCAACAAGCATTTTTCTAAAAGCTATAGGTGCTAGCTTGTCAAGATCTAAGCTAATAGAAATACGAGAAAGCATTGCATGATATGTTTCAGATTTGGTTTTTGCTTTTGCTGCATACTTTGCTATATATTTGAGCACTACATCTATTGAGAGAATGGGTTGGCAATCTACATTTGTTCGCCAAATAGAGAGGATTGTGGGGTTGTGGAGGTTCAAACGATCGTCATTGTGAGAAGGGGTGTGCTTTGGCAGGCCACTCTCAATTGAAAGGGTTGAGGTATCTTGGATGGGCCAAGGGGCTTTGTAGTGGGATTCAAGGGTGGCTCCTTTTTTTTGCAAGCATGTGTTCAAGGTACAACGTGTATGGCGTTGAATATAGTTGAGCAATTCATTGTAGTCATGTGAAGGGTTCAACAACATAAATCATTCTTGTGTCCATTAAGCAGGGGTTGTCAAAGGCAAATTGTTGAACCCTATCATTTGAAATTGGATGGTGGTGCAGGTTCCATGCAGAGACATATTTGTCAATGTAATTGAGTGCATTTTGTACTGATGCAATATTATTCCATTGTAGTTTAGCAATATCAGGTGCTTGTTTGAGCCAAAAAAAGCCATGGACATGTGCAAATCCTCGATGTTGCCATTCATACCTAGAGATTGGAGATCTTAGTAAGCAATTGGTGTATGGAAAAGATTTTAAAAAAAAAGATGTGAAATATGTTTATCTATACCAGTAGTTAGTTGTGTAGAGAATTTTTTCCAAAACCTCTTCACGAAAAGTAGTGAATCTGTGATGCATGTATAGTGTAGAGAGGTGTGGGTTTTGCACTTTATTCTGGATCCTCCATTGAGATGCAGCTGTAGGATTTGTTGATGCAGTAGATGGCATGACATTGTGTAGGTCAGGCCATTTAGTATCTGTTGCATTGAGGGTAAGGAATAGAGTCGGGCAACCAACTTGAATAAACATGTCAGATAGCTCCCCCCTATGATGACTCCAAAAGGGGCGTGTGCCACGTATAATTGAACTAGACCGCATAACCTGGTCTGCAAGCTTGCAGTCGAGAAGGTCCTTCAATCTTTGTCACAGGGAAAGTATTGTTGTTGGTAGGTTACATTCCAAGTGTTTTTGAACAAAAAAAGAAGCTGTGGATTGGCTTTGATGGAACATAAGAATATTAAGTATGAAGTATCTAAATCGTGGGTGTTGGCCAAACCTATTATCATGGTATCTCAGAAGGTGGAGAGCATATTCATGTAACTTGACCTCTTTCATGTAGTCGTGCCCCTTGGAAACAATGTGGGGAATGCCATAACAAATAGTCCATCAATGGTGTATTCATTGATGGGAGTTAAAGAAACTGGTGGCCAATCAACAGCAGGAGTTGGGCGTCCTTCCCCTAATTGCAACAAGGCTCACAATTCTTCCACTTCTATATGGGCAAGGGGAAGATTGGCCACAAACGATGTTGTTGCTTGCACATTCTCTTCAAATTTCTCTTCATGTGTATTATTTGTTTCCATCAAACTTACATTAGTGGGATCTGAATTTGAGGTTGTTGCATGTAGAAGGTCTAAGATGTCAGTGGAGGCAATAGGCAAGAATAAGAGAGATGCCTCATCTAACTGTACATCTTTGTAGTAAGGGTCATTACAAATCTTATATTGTAAAGCTTCGTGAACACGTGTTCTGCAAACATAGAAGCTATACTACTGGGAAGGAACATTTTTTTTGTTAACTATGAGTATATCAAGGTCATGTATATGTCGTGGTAAATAAGTTGTAATTACAGTAATATCTTGAGGAAAACAAATAGTGTGGCCACTATATTTTAATTGGCCCCCTCTTGCATAAGTAACTTGGAGTATAGGGCTGACACGTGCTATAAGCATCTCCTCGATTTGCGTAATGCGTTGCAAACATGCAGGCTGCTCACTAGGGTCCATGTTGTTCCACTTTGAGAAGCGATTGCCATTTTTTTCTGAAATGCACCTTGAACAAGCAATACTACCATTGAATTGCCTATTTTTTATTCCTGGATATCGTTCCATACATAATTGGCATGTTGAGAAGTTTGATAGGCTGTCCAACTTTGAACGGAATGAATTTCTAGTAGTGTAATAGTTTGGAGGAAATAGTGGAGGATGTTGGGTTTGGGAGGGGGAGTTGGGTTGTAATATAGAATGCATATGTGATGTGGGTAATTGTAATAGAAAGGGATTAATGGAAAGAGAGGGTGTGGATGTGGAAACTCCTACATGGAAGTTGTGACAGTTTGCTCATCTCCCTCTATTAAAGGAATCCTTCTTTGCATGGTACCTTAATCGTTCTAGATGGTTACGATGAGAACGCTTTGCTTGCAAAATTTCTGGTTTATTTTCCATGACGGGGATTGCTGGGGAACAAAGCAAAGCAATATTAATATTTAGAAGAATTTATTGGAGATAACTTTGGAGTGTGACATTAACTTCTCACATAGGCAAAAAGCATTAAACTTTTAAAAAATATATGGGTGACTGAGGGTGGTTGTGTTTAAACTTTGTGTTGTTGATTGTAACAAAAGTTGTATTATGTACTAAAACAAGATATAGGAAATGGTTTTGTCGTAAAAAGGCCTAATAAATGATATATGAATCACAACTGAATGTCTTGGATATAGTTTTATACCATGCATTTTGGGTTACGAACAAAGCTATTACAATTCATTTGAGCAAAATATCTATGCATCATAGAAAGGTTGCATTTAAACAAGTTTTTGAGTAGTATTTAATGTTTGGTATCAAACATTAATCCCCAGTTGAGTTGCTACAATTTTGAATTAGAGATGACAATACTATTTGATCTCACCAACATAAGGATATTATAATTTTCAGTTTTAATTTATGGTATTTTATTTGAAAGATAGAAATTGTAAAATGTGAATTGTCAAACTTTTTTAAATAAATGAAGTTATGCATATATATTTTATTGTCATTTCATTTTAATTAACAAAATATGATTTTAAACTACAAGTCATTTTCTGAAAGTACAATAACTAGTATAAAGGAAAAAAATTGCAAGGAAATATTGTTTAAGAAATAAGATGATCCGAGCTCTATTGTTCATTGCATTCAACAGTGCAGCAACATCTGCTATACAGTGAAGATTAAATAAGATTTGGTTTGTGTTAGGTCAGTCCCTTGGCTTTTGACATGTTGTCTTTAAAGTACAAGAACCAGTATAATTGGTATTTTTGCAAAGGACAATAACCAGTAAAAGTGGCTAAAAATTGTGAGGAAATATTTACTGTATAATTCATAAGGTCTGTAAAGAACAATTTATTAAGATTAACATATGAAGATGATTTGATATGTACTGTAACTATTGTGAAAATAGCTCTAGCAACCATTGCATTTGTAGCTTCAGCAACAGCTGCTATACATTCAATAGTAAATAATGTTGTGAGGAAATCTATCAGTAAAATAGCCTCAAGAAAAAGGAAAAGAAAGTTAGCCAAAAATTTATACGACGAAATGAACATAAAATTAATGTCTTCATCTAGAAGATAACAACAGAATTGTAATAATGAAATAAAACACAACAAAACTGATTTGGCCATGCAGAGATTCACATAAAAATTTTCACAAAAATAATGGCAAGTGAGTTACCTCAAGTTGAGTTAGCAGGGAAGGTCTGGCAACCATTACATTTACAAGTGCTATACATTCAATAGTAAAAGATGTTGCTAGGAAAGCTGTAACAATAGGTATTACAATAGGATTTAAGATTGAAAAAGCCACAGATAAAACCACCTTCATTTTACAGAACTGTAATAGTAAAATAAAACACAAGAAAAGTGAGATTCTCATAAAAAAATTAGCCGAAATAATGGCAAGTGAGTTACCTTAAGATTCAACACACATTGTGTTGAGTTGTCAAGGATGCCAAAGAGAAAAATAGGGAAAGTTTTCAAGAAAAATCATCATGGTAGTCTTGAAAGGAGACTCCTAATAAAGTGTAGGTGAGCTGAAAATGAGCAGAATAAAGAGTTTCGTAAAAGAGAAACACATGCTACATATGTATCTTCTAATATAAAGTATAATCAAGATATGTATTTTTTAGTATTTGCATATGAAAATTATCCTCCCTCTTGGTACACAAATGGGGATGATAGGCATACACAGTTTGTATTCCACAAAGATCTAGCTTGCATGAAAATATTTGGTGCATAAAAAAGTGCTTCCATTCCATCCAAAATTGGATCCCTACCAAAAACCAGATACATCTTTAGTTTCATGATTGTAGATATAGTAATATAAAGCATTTTTAATTTATCTTAAACATTTGTGAATTGACAATTGAAATTTAATTATGAATTGCAAAAGTAAAAATCTACTAAAAATATGAAACTTAATTACAATTGAAACTCAATGCTTCTCATGCTGGGAAAGAAATTATGCTGGAAGATTTTCTTAACTTGTCAGTGGCAATATGGCAGGACATCTAGATAGAAGGGTCAAACTTATATTAAAGAATAATGATGGTATCACATGAAGGTATCATAGGTATAGGTTGGAACTCATACCAACACATTAAGAGGTAGTAGTCATCCTTATGCCAATGACAGAAACATACATAGAGCTACAGTCAAATATATGACAATGATCTAACCATACATACAAAATGAGTGGTCGCTGTGTTAATGCAACATCCATGAATGGATCAAGGACTTTATGCCTAGGTGACAAGGTTTTTAGATATAGATGTGACCTATACCATGACATACACTCTGTAAATTGTAAGGGGTGACCTTTTGTCCAGCAAAATATGTACAAATTCCATAGAATGGTATAAGAAAATCATTGGAAATTGTATTGTGAGTTATGTCTTGACTTTGCAACAAAAGGGTAACCCATAAAAATTAGAACCACTCATACATAAAAACTGTAGAAAAAGTTCATTAAATCATAGCTATATTTCATTATACAAATCAATTCTAGTGTAGGGGTTGTTAATAACAATGTTCACCAATTAAAATTAGACGCAGTATGGAAGACTTCTTCAAAAAAATAAAAGAATCTAGGGAATTGATTACTGCTAGAGTTCACTTCTGTGGCACCATTTCTTGGAAACTAGGGAGAGGTATTACATATAGCTGATTTATTGTTTTCTTCTTTTCACCATCACCATTATTTCTCTGAATATCTCATATTTCCCCAAGAGTGGAAATTAAATATAGAATTCTTCTGTCTTATTGTAAAAAAGTCAATTAATTTCCACTACGATCTTTGGAAAACATTGTGCCTGGGATTTTGGTCTCTCTTATTGGTGCCTAGTTGTCATGGATGGTATCATCCAAATTTAACTGAAGCATTTCCACCCTTCTTACAAGGAGAATTTCCTCAATTTGTGTGAGATGAGGAAATTGTAATTTAAATTTTTCAATAGTCCTGATCATACCAATAGTATTATTTCTACCAGTGGCTTTTAGAAGCTTTGGATGGTGTCTTTTAGATGTACCAAATCTACTGAGAATGACATAAATAGCTAAAAATTGGGAATTCTAGTCCAAAGTGATTGTCAATTCATAACAAGTCCGATTAGACTTGCACAATGTCTCAAAAGTTATGGGAGGTGAAATTTACTAATAGAAGTGATATAAGCCAAGTTTCTATGTTGAAGGCATGGATTAGTATTATTCTGCTTATATAGGCATTATTATCTCTCTCGAGCCCCTAGCCATACTGTTTGTTCCTATAAACAAAGTAACTGTTAAGGCTTTACAGTTTTCGATCCCCTGAAGTCAACATGGGATCTTGTTACTAGAGGGTGCCAGAAGTCTTCCAATATCCCCAAGAAGGTTTTTCTAATGGGAATGTAGCCCTTTGAGGGAGTGGATACTAGGAATGTCTATAGACTGATAATACAAAACAAAAGGCCGAAATTACAATACAGCAATGGCAAGGTAGACACGAAATGGATTTGCTTTAGAAAAAAAAGCCTAGAAAATTTGAAGCAAATGCAAATGGTTTATGTAATGTAGAAGGTTTAAAAAATACAATAAAACGAAATCATGGGAAGTGGCTTACCTACAGATTCTCAGAAATTGTGTTGACCTATCAATGATGCCAATGAGAGAAAATGGGAAGAGGTCACAGAAATTTTCAGGAAACCCCAAGTTGTGTACTGTTGTTGCTTAATCTTGTTGCTTCAATCTATCACAGTAAAGGGGCAGATAGCATTAGCGGCAGGGGAAGCAGTAAAATATGGAATGGAAACCATTAACGGTGAGAGAAATGTGACTTACCTCAAGATTCTGCACAAATCTCTGCTGATGTCACTGATAAAAAAGAAGGTCACGAAAGTAGGGTAGATATTAATAGAAGGCAAATATTTTGTAAGGAGAGTTAGATGATCAACGGTTGTGGATGGATGGAGAACCTTGCCAAGTGCGTCTGTGCTTTCCAATTGTCGATGGTTAAAAAGAGCTTCGAAATGAACGAATAAGACAAAAGGGAAGACGACAAGGAGTAATGAACGATCAAGATCTATTCTAAATGGTCTTGCATCGTGTTTTAAACCGCTGATAGAGAAAATGGATTGGCAACCTTCATTGAGGATATTTCTAACTAATTTCTACAATCTTGAATTAGAGATGGCAAGATTGTTTGATCTTCATGAACATAAGGATGTTATAATTTTTAGTTTTAATCTTAGTAATCAAATACAAATGTTGACAAGGAAAATTAAAATAAAAAATTTTACAAATTGTTGAAGAAGAAAAGAATCCATTGAATTTTTAAAAACTATATTTTTGACTAATTTCTTGTAAAAATTTTTGATTTTTTTTAGTAAGCAAAGTTTCAGTAAAAGAAAAATGTGTTCATGGTAAATCAATCTAGTGGGCAGCCTATGATGAATGAGTTGAAGCCACAACTAACCTACCATGCTTATTTTTTCATTTTTCATACTCCTCTATTCTTTTGGCATGATTTTTTATTTGCACAGTTCATCCTGCTGATACTTGTTTTGAGCCCTGTGATGAGTGTGGCGATGTAAGGTTTTTTTCGTGCCCTGATCGCGATGGAAGCCACAATATTTTCAGAGGGAAATTTGATTGGCAGTGAGGTGTTTGTCGTGTAATGAAAATGGTCTCATAAGGTGCCCTGTATGCTATTCTTGAGAAAAAGTCTTTTGTTAAAGCTTCCTTCCTTCCTTGGCAGTGTAACTATATGCTATTGCACCTGAGGGACTAGACCAGGTGTAACTATGATATTGTTTATGCAGTCTAGCCTGTAATCTAAATCCTTAATTCTTAGGATCTGGCTGTAATTTGCATTTTACTTATTAGGATATTGGCCGTTCTTTTCGTTTTAATAAACATTCTCTCAAACCCACGTGAAAACCTTATTTTAAAGCTGCAGCTCGCCATATAGGTCAATGCCAGTGAGGAAGAGTTCGGAGGGGCGGAAACCCTTAGCAGCAGGGGAAGCAGGAAAATACGACAAAAAACATACCAAGAAAATTCAATAGAAGTAAACTCAAGAATTTCAGCACTTGTAAAGCTCACACAAAGCAACATAACTAACACTAATTGCTTACCAGTATTTTTAGTCGCTTCCATTCCAATTTCCAAATGTTGATCAAAGACGAATTTTTTTCTTATTTGTTGAAGGGATAAGTATCATTTCGATTTATTCCCGTCCAACTCAAGCAAGAAATGAGTGATTATTGGTTATATCTAAGTAAGCATAAGGGCGTATGTGTACAACTATTATATGTTCAATGTTTGGAGATATATATAAATAACTTCAAGAACAAAGCAAAGTTGCATGGACACGGATACAGATACAAATACAACTACAATATCGGATACGGATATGGTCATTTTTTTATTTTATTAATAACTTAGTAAAGAATAAACAAATAAATATAAATGAATAAATTTTATTTATATTTAAAGAGTAAATTTTATTTTATTTTAAATATCTAACATTTAAACAACATATTATAAATATTAAATATAAATATAAAATTATAAATAATTAACTTTCTTAAATCAATAAAAATCAAGACCAACAAGATGGGTGGTGGCGTATCCAACTACTCTGGAACAAAGAAAACTAAAATTTCAAACCACCAAGTAAATAATTTAATTTCAGAGTTCAAAACATCTCTACACAAAGAAACCAACCTATCTTCATTCAAGAAATGATAACATAATTATTTGAGAATGAAATAAGTCACAACAGAAAATGATTTAGCTGGATATAGATTCAAAAACAAAAACTCACTAAAACATGGCAAGAGACAGACCTAAATATGAATTTATTGATATAAACTATAAATATATATTAAAATCAACAATACAAGATTCCTCTATCATTGTAGCAAAGCCATGGAAATTAGTACTAAAGGTATTTATAGTTCTGCAGTTAGAAAAAGCTTAGAAAATTAGAAAATACATATGTTTGTGTGTCAGAAAATACATATGTGGACTAACACTAAAACAAAAAACATTGCTAAATTTCCTTATTTAAACAATATTTGCTTATATTTAGAATGATGTAGACATTTGAACTTAGTGAACTCTAAATTAGAGCTTTCTAACTATAGATATTTACACAAAATTTGAATGGATATATAGCAATGTAGACATTAAAATCCTCACAATTGATATAATTATGATTTTGTTTGCCTATAGTTGTACATTTGAAAAAGGGAAATGTGTTGTTTCCTCCACCTTTATTATGAATATTATAAATTTTATCTGCAACAACACAGTTGTTAATGGAGCCACAATGAGGAGAAACCTGGTAGGTGCATCGCATGTATCCCACATCTGGCTTAGCAATATGGTACACGTTGGTGATTATTTCCTTGTTCTCATCACTATGTAGCATTTTCTCTAGAACCCACAAAAAACCTTGCATTCTATTTTTCCTTCATTGTGAATGGATTTTAGCAGTAGTTGATGTGTAAAGGACAGGATCAACAAGAGGAGGGAGGAATAACATATTTGCAATTAGAAGGCGTAAATGACATTCACATATCTAATTTGGCTTTATAGGAATTTGTGATTTGTGTATAGAATTTTTCAGGGTTTTGAACTTGGTAGCAGGGATTGGAAATTCAAATTTTGGTAAATTCTGGAGGCAACAGTGAAGAACAATTTAGGAACTGTTGTACCAAGAGAAATGCGATAATTTTTTTTGCTGCAAAACTAAATCAAGCACCGTTATCTACTTCTTTGGAGTATTCAGGGCTTTTAAGAGGTCGATCTCATAACAACGATAGTGAGGCTACAACTAGATTGACAACTGCTAAATTTCCATCACAGTTTATGAAATGCTGAGACTAATATTCTTGTTCAAATTTCTTTTACTTAATATATGCCTGAAGCTAACAATGCAGGTGAGATTTTCTTTGTATGTCATGGGATTAGGTAAAAAATGATGATTATTTAATTACAGAATAAATCATGGGTAGCTATATCTCAATATAATTGTCTTTTTTTTAGATATCTTTTCACCCTTTGGGTGTTTTGTAGGTGAATAAGCTTAGCGATGACTAAAAGAAGTCCCTATGTGGTCAATTATCACAGAGTGGTTATTCCAGAGCTACTGATGGCAAAGAAAGCAATAAAAGATATAATGTTCCTTCACCCCCAATTTTGGAAAATGCAAAAGCATACACAAGGCATGTGAACCATTTGACAGAATGACTAAGACAAAGCATTGTGAACCGTTTGACCGAATGACTCAGAAAAATATTTTTCTAAAATGTAATGATTGCAGGTTATGCACAAAATGGATTTATTGAAGAGGCTTTAGAAACTTTCAAGCAGATGGAAATGGTGGGGGTAAAGTCAAGTTTGACAGCCTTTTTCAGCGCCCACTCAGCCTGCGTGAAAATGAGAGCTTTGGAACAGAGTATGGACATCCAATGAAACATAACAGATCGAGGAGTTTGTCAGAGTTTTAAGAGAAGAAGACTGCTAGGAAGAAGACTGCTAGACACCATCACTATTTTGGGGGGGGACTTGAGTTGGATGAGAATAAATTGAAATGATGCTTTTTCAATCAATGGCTGAAAGTGAATGAATGGTCAGGGCATCAATGGGAACACCCACAGAGGATGGTGGTGGGTGGAGGAGGCAAGAACGTAAGCAACAACGTCTCAATCTTCCCTTCTATCTCCTTCAGACAGTGAGAGCTTGGGACCGATTTCTGTGGGCATAGATCAACGAGGTTTGTGTCAAAAATGCTTGTGGGCAGAGGGCGACCAAGCAGTACCAGAGAGAAATACAAGGGAAAGGGAAAGGGAAAGGGAAGGGGAAGGGAAAGAATGGAAGCGGTTTTCAACGAGCTGGTAGAGGGGAAGAGAGGAGGAGTGGGATTAGGGGTATTTGGTGAGAGAGCTGGGGAACATAGGGGAATGTGGTAAGGGCATGCACTGTTACGAGATCGCGGCAGGTGTTTGAGCGGGCGAGGGTGCAAGGCAATGACACTACCGTCTGTGCCTTCTTGATGGTAATGGTTGGATATAACAAAAAACTATATATAACATTCAATGGGCTCAGACAGAATTAAAATACCACTATTCTTGCAGAGGGATTGTGTAATAGAGACAAACCAAAGAAAGAATTGCAGAGAAATCAAACAGGGCAAATGACTTACCTCTAGATTCTGCAAAGCTTGGAGATGATTGAAACGTCTATAGCCATTCAGTTTCCGTCGACTTTTTACTGTCTTTAGGTTGTCTACTTTTATGCCCTTTCTTTCACACACCCTGCAGGAGTGGAGAGGTCGCTTATATCGATATTGAACTACAGCAACAAGAGAAAAGGCAGTTGCAACGCAGAGGGACAGGGTACATCAAGTCCCAGCCACATTAAATGCACGAACTAGACAGCGTAAAAAATGAGAAGAAATAATGAACGGTAAAGATCTATTATAGATGGTCTTGCAATCCGATTTTGACCGTCAATAGAAAAAATGAATCGGAGAACTTCATTGAGGGAACACCTTCAGCATAATTAATGTGATTTGTGGAGCTGACCCCCGCATCTTAAGAGAAAGCATGTGATCTGAGTAAGGAAGGAATCTCGTTCAAGTTGCAATTGCTAACATCACGATGTGCTTAAAGTTCGATGGAGAAGCTTACCAATGATGGGAAGAAAACAGATGTTAGGATATCTACCAGTAGTTTGCAAGTGACAACATTGAGCGGAAAAAGTCAATGCAGACGCGCCTACTTTTATTTAATATTTTCTTCCCTTCATTCATTCAGATGCGTCCACTTTCATTGAATATTTCCCTTCATTCATGCAGCCGCGCAAATTTTATTGAATATTTTCTTTTCCCCCATTCATCAGACGTGCCCACTTTTATTGGATATTTTCTTCCCTTCATTCATTCAGACGTGTCCATTTTTATTGAATACTCTCTATATTTACGTTGAAGGCGTGTCTTATTTGAGCTTCACAAGCTCATTTTTTCCATCGCCGGTGAAAAAGCAAGGAGAGCCCTTGCAAGACGGTTGAATGGATAGCAACTGTTGATGCTTCATCTCACACTTGACAATGAGAAAAACTCCCATGCATTCCTTGCCTCACCGTACATTTAATATTTCCGTTTAGAAGGTTGAAAAAATCTTGCCAACCCCAATCCAGATATTTTCAGTTTTACTTTCGTTTACTTTGAATAGATTAAAGCTACAACTTGAGAGCCATTAGTCGGGGTCTGTGAAATGCTTCAACTGTGCCATCCGCTTACAGCTTAAAAACACAACTCCTTTTTGAGAGCATCGTATGCAAGTGAGGGATTTGCTTTTTCTTTCAAATTTTGAAAGCTCCTTTAAGGTATTTCCATTTTTTGTTATCTTTTTTCTTTTGCCTCTGAAAACCCTAGGTTTATATAGTTTTCTAAATACTTTCTTTTAAATTTGCAAACCTAGATTCATATAGTATTGTGTTCCAGGGTTTGAAGCTGTTTAGAAATGGTGGAAGCTACAAATAGGGGCTCACAACCCTCAAAATCGAAGTTACAGTTTAGTTTTCTTAGTCCAGGTGACTATCCAAATCCACGACAATAATCACTCATCTTTCGTCGACTTACATTCTACTGATGTTAATGACAATGGGAGTGTTGATTTGAAGGCAATGAAGGTTCCTAGATATTTGATCTCTCTACCCAGTTAAATTTTTTTGCGTTTTCAATAATATAATTTTGTACCCATTTCGATTTTGGTATGAAAAATCCCTTTTATACTTTTTAAAGCTTCTGTCAAATTCTCAAAAATTGTGATTTTGTGTAGGGCCTCTGCCTGTAATAGTAGTCAGAATAGAGGCTTTTCCTTTTTCAAAACCCATAAAGATTTAATTTATAGTGTGTTGATTCTCATTTTAGTTGGGGTCTCTTAGATTGTAGAAGAGTCTCAAAGGCTAGCCCTAAAAGTAGCTGGTATGAGAAGTTTGTGATCTTGATCTACTCTCAAAATTGAAGAATTTTTACATGCATGATGGATATCTAATACTTGTTCATTAACATATCTCAAGTAAAATTTTGCTTTCACAATCTCAAACCAAGTTTTAGAGATTTAGGGTTTTGCCCAAGTTTCAGGGTATGACTTGAGGGACACAGGTTCAAAATACAAATAAAATGTTTGTGGAATATAGAAGAAAATGGTTTTTAAAAAATAAAAAGGTTTTGATAAGACACAGGTTCACAATGAAAGAAAATAAGCGGATTTAGCCATCAAATTTTTATGTTGACTTTATTTTTATTATAAATGGTTTAATTATCTCTACCTTATTATCCTGTTTCTATATTTTTTTGTTAGCTCTGTACTGTGTTTTTTGTAAGCTCTAATATTTTTAAATGTTTGGAAATAATAAAATCAGCTGCTATCTCATGCCAAATTTTATAGATTCTTAATCTATATAGTTATTCCCCTTGCTAATTTCTTTTTGATCCTTTCTGATTTAACATGAGACTAGATTTAGCGCGAAAGTTTCAAAAAAAGATGACTTAGTATTGTACCAATTAACCTTGTTCATTACATTTTCAGCTATCTCTGGTAACTAGGATATTCTAAACTATTCTCTAGAACTCTGTATGGTCAATTATTGTGGATTTTTCCATAATCTTCACTCCATCATTTCGGTCCCCTCAATCTTGATAGATATTAATATATGCTTATTGGAATGGGTTGCACATATAATCCATAATTGATGGGTCAAAACACCACGGTTGTGTCCATATTGTTAACACCAAAAGGTAAAGTGTGACAGGTTTTCCATTTGTAGTCTAGTTACAAGCATTTAACTTGATAGTATCTCCCATCTTTCTGCTTTGAAAAGCTCTATATATAGTTATTGAATGACTGTGATTAGTCATCAAGAAGCATGCTTCTAAATGTAGCTTGCATGTGGTTGACTCATCAGTAGTCTGGTATTTTAAAGTAGGCATTAGATGCAAATGAATAATAGATTTGGTGTTGGTAAACCAAGTATCCACCAAATTTTGAGTCCATTCCATGGAGAGGTAGTTCTTGAAGAAAAGTATATGAAATGATATGCAAGCTTTCATACAAGTCAACGTGTAGTATCGGTGTAGCAAGAGATCAATTTAACACATGTTCTTCCTATATTTTGGTACAATGTGTGGGAAGTAATCTCTTTTATCCTCCATAGCTATGAATGACTTATGCCATCAAATATTAACTTGTCCAATCTAATTCATAATAATGTCATTTCATTACCCTGGCAGTACAGATAAAATTAAAGAAACTAGAATCAGAATTTAAGCTAGCAAATATGTAGTGCAAATGTTGCTCTTTGGTCCAATTTCCTAATTAGAAAACTCTTTCTTTCACAGAATTTCATAGATTATGAAAGATAGGGCAATGGATATACATCAAGGAGTGGGGACCAATACTGTAGAATAAATTTGATTACTTAAAAACATCATTGAAGCATGTACTGCCAAGTGTTTTAAATTTATACAATTTAAGATGCATCTTTGCACATGTTCCTTGAGTATCAAATATAAATCTCCCCTTGTATTAAAAAAATTCACAAGATTCCATTAAGGTGTGTAGACACGTCAAATTGACATTATGCATCACATTCGCTCATCAAATAAATAAATCAAGTTTATTTTTCAATCTCCTAAAGTCATCAGCTTATATCAAATAAATCAAACTTGATCTTATCATCAACCTTTTTTAATCAAATAAATCAAACATCCATCATAATGCATTTCCATCCTTTCTGATTTAAATAAATCAAATATTTATCTCAAAAAGATTAAAACATCCTAATCATCATCCTAGCTAATTAATCTTGATTAAATGCTAATCTCACCCACTTGCATTCTCTAGATTTAACCACTTGCACATATAATTCAATTTATTGATTTATTAAATCCAAGATTTTCCATCAACATGGCATTTATGGGGAATATTCCCTCAACTTTGAATTCAAATGCAAGTTGATTTATCCCTCCAACATTGCATTTATTGCTCATTTTCTTGTCCCCTACTTAGCATTTACTCTCAAATTTGAATTCAAATTCTCCCTCTCATGGGCGCATTTCCCTAATCTTGCACATCCATTGGCCTATCACATGATGACAAGTGTCCTTCTTTCATTGGTCCAATCTTAGTCCCACATTGGTCTCTCTTCAACACTTAGCATTTTGAAAATCTTTAAATAAAGGCTTCATCCTCAAGCAAATCCTCCACAATCTTGCAAGGTCACTCTCTTCATTTGAGATTTGATCTTGTCCATTTCACTTCATCATATCCATCATCTACACAACTTGATGCAAGGTCATTCTCTTTGAGATTTGATCTTGTCCATTTAGCATCTCCATATCCATAGCAATTTCATCACTAGCTAATCAATCAAGGATTGGGAAAGGGTCACTAGCACATGTGACACCAATCCACTATGAGATAGGTTTAATGTCATGTTTTTATATGCTTTTATTTGGTTTCCCTTGTTTCATTTATGGCATGATTAACATGGCTTATTATTCCATAGGGATGTTGAAATGTTGCTTTATTTTAAACTAACCATTTGCAGATTTCAGCAACTTCAAGGTGGAATTCTGATTTTAATCTCAATGGCCTTTTTTATTCCTCTTTCTTTGCATCTCCACTCCTATACTTAATCTATACATTGCTCATTGTTCAACCTGTACACGAGTACATACTACAACCTTTTCATGTGTACATATATAGTATTGAACTATGCAACTTAGAAATATGTATGCTTTATCTCAAACTCGTGTATCTAAGCATTCATGTTATTCACTTAATATTTATTGACCCATAAGCACATTTCCTTCATTTTGTATGCTAGCACAGATCAATCTTAATAATGATCCAATATTGTGCATAGAGGCAATGCCCCAATATCACATACACAGTGATATCTTATGTACCAATATTCCAAAACAAAAGAAACATAGACATTAATGCACATGATTCTATGATAATACATATATTTCTTTCCACTCACATTATTGCATTTTAACCTGTAGAGACATCATGTACTTGTGCATATCCTGCAATTAATTCCAAGATTTTGAGATCGTCCTTGCAAAATCCATTTTGTGCATATCCTGCAATCATTCCATTCCATGAGATGACATCTCTTTGGGGAATTTTTTCAAATAGTTCATGTGCCTTTTCTATGCTAACACATTTTGCATACATGTCCACCAGGGCAATTGCAACTACAACATCCGATAAAATTCCTCTATTTTTTATGGTTTGATGGATGTCCATACCTTGTTCCAATGCTCCTATTTTGGCATAGAATGCTGGAAAAAGTGTGGACTCTATCTTTATACCTTCCAATTGCATTTGCTTGAAAGTTTCTAAAGCTTTTTTAAAAAATCCATTTTTTGAATTTTTTGCAATCATTGCATTCCATGAGATAACCTCTCTTCGAGCCATTCTTTCAAACAGTTCACATGTGTTTTCTATGCTTGCAGAACAAAAGATAACGTGCCTTTTCTATGCTTCCATAACAGAAGATAACTCATGCATTTTCAAGCGAGAACAACAAAATTCTAATTTTTGTGTTCCATCTGGGCATCGATTGTGCTACGTTATTGCTGATTTTACCTAATTTTACCATTGAGAAGGACGCGAGTAATCATGCATGTCTACAAGGGAATTTGTGACTATATGTGACAAAGTTCCTCTATCCTTTATGATTTGATGGATGTTCATATGTTCCAAAGCTCCCATTTTGGCATGGGCAGGGAGGATGCTAGCAAAGGTTGCAAAATTTGGCTTTAAACCTAACAATTGCATTTGCTTGGAAAATTCCAAAGCCTTTTTAACAAATCCATTTTCTACATATCCTGCATAATAGTTCTAATTGCAGTGATTACTATGATATAACCACTGAGTGCTCTCATTATTGCTACAATGTATATCTTTGAACAATATTTATGTTATTTTATTAAGCCAACTAGTAAAATTATAGTGATTGTCATTGTATTATGAGAACACTGTTTGTCAGCTTATATATATATATATATATATTAATTATAATTAATAATTAATAATTACTACAAAATATAATTAATATATAATATATATTGTATACAATACAAATTAAAGTAGACATAAAAAAATAGGGACTTCATATATCTCTCTCCCTACTTCTCTCTGCTCTTTATCTCCCCCTATTTCTCTCTCCCTCTCTCCCCCATCTTCTCTCTCCTTTACGTATTTCTCTCCCTTGCTCCCCCCTCTTTTTTTTCTCCCTCTTCAACCTATGTCCATCTCTCTTCTTCTCTCTCTTCCTCCTCAACCTCTCTCTCCCTCTCTCTCCCTCTTCTCTATCTCTCCCTTGACCTATTTGTCTCCCTAACTCTACCCTTCTCTATCTTTCCCTCTCTCCCTCTTTCTGTATTGCAAACATAACATAAGCCTATTGGTAATGGAGCTTGATTATCTTCTTGATTAAGAGGTTTTGTTTCAATCATATTTAGATCCTTGTAAGTAGATGTATAGTTGATTTGTAGCTATCATTTCTCCATTGAAACCTCTTTTGCACAAACAACATTCTCTAAATGACTTGCCCATCAACCTCATATACTACACAAATTAATGCAAAAAACTATAATAGTTTTTTCCTAAATTAATATTCCACACCTCTTCGGTGTACCCATTGCACACCAAGGGGTGATTGCTAGTTTAATATATTTATCAACTAGGAATCGCACCTGTGGGGTGCAATGGGTATGTCGAAGATAGTATAGTGAACTTTGTGTGAATTTTGTTAATTAGAAAGTGAGAAAACTCATTTACAGCCGTAAAGTAAAAATATTTTGTTTTTACTTTATTTCAACAAAAGTTGAAGTCTTGTGAGTCTAGTAGAGCAAGTAAATCTTAAACCCACTTATTAATATGTTGTAATTATATGAAGATCAATACTTTAATTTTTGGTATTCTATTTGAAAGATAGAAATTGTGAAATGTGAAGTGTCATTTTTAAATAAGTGAAGTTATGCATGTATGCGTTATTATAATTTAAATTTATTAACAAAATATTATATGGAATAACAAGTCAATTAATAAATTTAGCATAGTGTAATTTTGAAAGTAAAAGAACAAGTATAATTGTAGAAAATTGTGAGGAAATATTTACTGTAGAATTCAATAAGCTTTGTAAAGAAGAATGTTTTAACATATGAAGATGATCCCTTGAATTTTGACAGTTGGTCTTAAAAGTACAAGCACTACTATATTTACAAAAAAATGAGAATGTATTAAGTTTAACATATGAAGATGTTCATATCTATACTATACACTCTGTGAAAATAGCTCTAGAAACCATTGCAAGTATAGCTATAGTTGTAACTGCTATACATTAAATAGTAAAAAATATTGTCAGACAACTATCACAAAATTAGCTTTAAGAACAATTCAATATATGAAAATAGCTCTGGCAACCATTGCATTTACAGCTTCAGTTGTAGCTGCTATACATTAAATAATTAATAATATCTAGTGTGTGTCACACCAATCCATTGAATTTGGTAAGTTTAACAAATGAAGATGTTCAAATCTCTATTGTTCACTCTGTGAAAATAGCTCTAGAAACCATTGCATTTATAGCTTCAGTTGCAGCTGCTATACATTAAATAGTAAATAATATTGTCATAAAACTATCAGAAAAATAACGTTAAGAACAAGGAAAAGAGAAATAACCAAAAATTTAAACTTCCAAATCAACATAAATTTTTTACAATGGTATTAATATATATTATTGCTGCTATTTTTAAATGCACTATCAAACCTAAAATTTACTAGAAGAAGGTAGTCTAGCCCAAATTTTTTTTCCTTTAAACTGTGAAATGCCAATTAATCAATGTTTTGAAAATGGTGAAAAATCCTATTATGCAAGAGTGATCCAAACACATAGTTTTAGATTACCAAAAGTAGAATGAAATTGAGACAATATTAAATTCTCAAGTGATCAATAAGAAAAAATCTAAAGAATATATAGAATACCCCTCAATCCTTAACTCTTAGCTAATAACTTTGGCTAGAGACTCTACTTCAATATTGAATACCTATAAATAATTCTTAAAAAAATAAAAAAACTAAAAACTATTCACATTACTAATCTGGTGTGAATAGAACCTCCAATGAATATCCATGTGACATAGAGGTTAGGTATAGACTTTATAGCAACTAAAGAATTTATGCCACAACTTTATTGTAGATGTGGTTTTGTCGTCAGAGCTAAGTGATCCATTGAATATAATATTTTGAAATATATAACATTTATAGTTCTCAAATTTGTTTCCATCATTTCTCAAAATTTGGCTATAAATCCATGACAAACAATTTGTATAAATGTATTTAAGTGTTGAGAGCATTGTTATACTCTAATATCCTCAACTGGCTTAACCACCCACATTTTTTTATGGTTTTAGACTTTGATGCATTATCATAATTTAGATCTGCAAAAGAAAAGAGACACTCATCTCAAAGGATTTATATGACAAATTTGAGAGACCCAAGTCAAAAATTATTGTGGGTTGTGCATATATTTGAGTAAGCATGATGAATTCAAGTTGTGTTGCAGGATGGTTGGATGCATAGGTTCTAGTCCGATTAAACTTCACAAGCTTGTATAAATGGCCAGATTTAGATGCAAAGTTTGTTAGGGTGTTAAGCATGGACAGAGGGGACAACTACCCAAAGAAGATCACAAAAGTCACAACAATGCATGAGAGCCATGCATGCAAACAAAAGTTCTTGAGGAGCTAGATATTATGTAGGAAGGAGACTATCCCTCAAAAGACAAAACATGGTTTGAAGAGAACAACCAAGGTAGTAATGATCAAGATCAAAAATCATTTTACTTCCTTCCAAGTTTATGTAATTAGAATAAATGTGGTGGGATAGGACAACATATTTTTAATGTTTCCAATTGCAACATTAATTGACATATCTAAAACAGAGGTACAAGATTGTGAAGTAATCTTGGCTTAAATTTGTAAAAAAATTATTAATAAACAAATACATCAAAGTTCATCAGCCAGGCTATAGTGGAGATAGTTTTGTTGTGGCATTGATAGGAGCATTTGGTTCTGCAACTTTTTGATTAATGGTGAAGTTTGAGTTTGTTATCCACTTCAGTTTTGTAATAGTTTAGTATCAATTTGTTGAAGATGCACTCTCATATTATTGGAGATGCACTCTCATCATGCTTTTTTTTTCTAAATGTCTACATTTTTTCAATCCTTAGTATCAACCACTAATGCAAATCAAAATCTAATTATGTTTCTATGTTCTTTTAACTTTGCAAAGCGTAGATTTATATAGTAAAATGCAACTATGTTTATAGAAAAGAAATATATATTCTTATGAACTAAAAAATAAAATATATTATATGATAAATGGAGTGAGTATCCTAAATAAGTGTTTACTCATTGATTATTCAATCATGATTACATATAACAAGAACAACTAGCCAACTAAACATAACAACAAAATACCTCAAAAGGAGTAATGAAGGTTCCAACTGTAAGCCTATTGGCACACAGGTATCACTCTGTAACAGAATAGGACAATTGTTGCAAGTTCCCAACAAGCTCTTCAAGGCCCAAACCACACGACCAATGGTCTAAACTAGATAAATTCTCAAGGTATCATCTCCAACGATCTTATTGGAAATGGTTCTTAGAGTGGATAGATTTGTTATGATTTGTCATGGAAAATATGACAAAAATAAGCCATTTAAAATTGATAGGAAAATTCAATTATGTTTCTATGTGCATAAATTGTATATCTTCTCTAACAGAAATGGAAACTTACCATAGCGTGAGAGTGGATGTATCAATAAGCTTGAAAGGAGGCCAGAAGTGTGAGGAACAATAGCTTGAGTGGAAGATCCAGGAAGACTTTTTGTATGTCAATTGAGTAGTTCTCAAAGAAGAACTCTTTGCAAAATGAAATATGCTTGTGTTTATAAAGTGTGTGCTAAAAGGGTTGATCTTGAAAGTTATTTGATTTGAAGGAGGGAATGCAAATTAAATGTGGTAAGCGAGGAAGAGAATGGATAATTGAAGAACGAAGATATGTGTAAGCAATTAGGAATGTAGTCATTGAAAGAGAAAGGACTAAGTTAAAAGTGAACATACCTATATGTATTGTTTAACTGAAAAGAAGTTGAGCATTTGAAGTGGTTGATGTTGATAGTTTTGACAATTAACCTTCCTCGCTGATCCTACGTGCAACATATGGGCTTTATTACATGTGTGTGAATCTTTCAAAAGTGAATACAGGGTGGATACGAAGGTTGAAAAGATGAGTGACTCTAGAAATTGTTGTGAACATTAGGCCTTGATGGTCAATGTTGTTGATGTCAATGGTGGCCATATGAAGTGTAAGCCCCTATTATTTGTGGATGGTTAAGGCCCATGCCATTTTAAGTGGGACTTGACATTGACCACCATGACTAATTGGGGTAATAGGGACATATTTGGGATTGTTTGTATCCCAGGCAGGGCCAATGTAATTCTTGAATAGAAACAACAACAAACAAGGGGAGGTGGGGTGGTTTATCACTCTCCTTGTAGAATTTTTTTTTTACTATACCAAGAGCTCCATTAACAAGGCCAATATCAATCCATAGATTACAAGATAGCATAACATTTTGGTCGACACAAAGTAGAATCTTACATTGGAGTTGCTCATCATCTGGATTTGTGTTGAAAGAGCTCCCAATTTGCTCAACAATGGCAATGGCAATGGGTTGCGCTAGAGACAACAACATATGCTTATTATGGAGTGAAACCTTTTCATTGGTTGCATAAAGATGTATGGATGATAAGAAAGCAATTTGTTTTGTAGATGTTAGTGTCGAGCTTGAAATTGACATTAGCAATTGCCAATCTGCTATAGTAGGTTCAACCTTTCTTAAATTGCACAAGAGATCATGAAATAGAAGTTGAGTGGGATCCTCTCCGGCTTGATGAATTATTATTTTTAAGTGTAAAAATAGCTTGGAAGCTCTACCATAGTGTCCCCCCATAGGAAGTAGAAGAGTACATAGGAATGTCTTTAACTGGTGTTAGCTGGCCAAGGTCTCCATAGAGCAGGATTGACCGGCCACCAAAAGAGTCATGGTTTCTTGTTGCGAAAGCTTTGCATAAGCAAAATTCAATGCATTCAAGTAAATTTGGACTGATGAAGCTCATTTCATCTATTAAAATATAACAAACAGAGTGAATTCTCTCTTGGAAGCTTGCTTGTGTTTGACCCTACAATGGAGCCAACTCTTTGATGGGAATGCACAATATGGAATGAATTGTAGATGCTCTAATGTTGAATGTCGTAACACCTATTGGTGTGAGAAGTAATAATAGTGTTTTCCTGTTTGGAGCAAAAAAATTTAGTGAAGACCTAATTTATTTAATTAGGTGTGACTTACCAGTTCCTACAATTCCTTGAACTATTATTTTGAGTGGTGGTTGGTAAGTGGTGGAGGATAGGTGTGACAACACTAAATCTAGTGTTTTATTTTTTTCAATTGAAAGGTTGTGTTGGGTATTTACAAAGGGCGGAAGGGGAACTTGATAAGTTGTGTGGTTTGAGTCTATGAAGTTGGATGCTATAGAGAGTTCTATTGGATTTATGGAATGAGTATTCCAATCATGGTTAAGGTATAATTCATGATTTCCTAGCATGTCAAGTGCATCCAACTAGAGTGGATGGCTTGGGTGAACACTTGATAAGACTTGCCATTCATATTGGTTGCGTTGATGTGGGAGTTCTGCATTGTTTGAGGGAGAGTTAGGTTCTGTATTGGAGGATGGATTTGGTTGATTGCGTCAAACATGACATAGATGATAAGTGCATACCAAACTCTCCCATTGTGCAAAAAATTGAGTTGGTGACGAACCAAGGTTAATTGCAATGTTATGAAAAGGTTTGTATAGAACTAGTTCACTCAAACAAAATTCATGGAAACTTGGGTTTTCCTTGCAAGGAATGCTTGTGAAGTGGGGGGAGACTCGAGCAATTTCTTTAGAGGAATGCTCTTTCCACTGGTTCGCTTTATGGGCTATTTTGAAGCTCCATTTCTGATTCACTTCAATCAATTGCATTTCCTACAAACTAATAAGATGAGCCATGTATGCATCAATGTAGTTTTTGTGTGGTGATGTATATGCAGATGAGAGTGGAATGCATTGATAGTTTTTGTGGTTGAAATTTAAAGAAAAAATGTCTAACTACACAAGCAAAGTGGTAGTTTTAATAAAAGGTGGCAACTTTCCTGAGCACCAATATCACGATTGACAAGGTTGTCAACAAGCATTTTCCTAAAAGCTATTGGTGTTGGCTTGTCAAGATCAAAAGATGTTGAAATATGAGAAAGAATTTCATGATATGTTTCGGATTTGGTTCATGCTTTAGCTACATATTTTGCGATATATTTGAGCATTGTATCTATTGAGAGAATGGGCTGGAAATCTACTTTTGTGTGCCAAATAGAGAGGATAGTGGGGTTGTGAAGATTAACTCAGTCATCATTATGAGTAGGGGTGTGCTTTGGCTACCTAGTCTCATTTGAGAGGGTTGAATTGTCTTGCATGCACCAAGGGGATTTTTAGTGGAATTCAATTGTACCACCTTTTCTCCACAAGCATATCTGCAAGGTACAATGTGTATGGCACTACACACAATTGAGTAGTTCATTGTAATCATTCTTGAGTCCATTAGGAAAGGGTTGTTTAAGGTAGACCTTGGAACTATTGCAGGTGAGCTTTATTGGGGATGTAGGTTCCATGTAGACATATTTTTCAATGTAGTCAATTGCATTTTCTACTAATACAATATTATTCCATTGCAGATTGGCAATATTGGGTGCGTCTCTGAGCCAAAGGAAACCATGGACATGTGCGGAGCCATAGTGTTGCCATTCATACTTGGACACAATAGATGTTATAAAGTAAATGATGTACGTAAGAAGCAAATATAAATGATGTGGAGTGTAATTACCTATATCAGTAGTCATTTGTGCAAATAATATTCTCCAAAACCTCCTCACGAAATGCAGTAAATTAATGATGCATGTAAAGTGCATTGAGGTGTGTGTTTTGCACTATATTTTGGACTCTCCACCGAGCAACTACAGTAGGATTTGTTGGTGTGGTAGATGGCATGGCATTGTGTAAGTTTGGCCATTTAGTATCTGTTGCACTAAGGGTGAAGAATGGAGTAAAAAAACCAACTTGAATAACCATGTCAAATAGCTCCCCCCTATGAAGAGTCTAGAAGGGGCATGTACCACGAATTTTTGAGTTGAACCATATAACTTGGTTTGCAAGATATTCATCGGGGAGGTCCTTGAGTCTTTAGCGCAAGTAAAATATTGTTGTGGGCAGTCTACTTTCGAAGTGTTTTTGAAAAAATATAGAAGCTATAGTCTAGCTACGATGATGCATAAGAATATTAAGAATGAAGTATCTAAATTGTGGGTGTTGGCCAAATCTATTATCATGGTATTGAAGAAGATGGAAAGCATATTTGTGTAGGTTGACCTCTTTCATACTTTATTGATTGAATGCAACTCTACCCTTTGGAAACAATGTCAGGAATTCCATAACAAACAATCCTTTAGTGGTGTATTTATTGAGGGGTGTAAGAGAAACAGGTGGCCAATCAATAGTAGGAGTCAGACATCCTTCCTCTAAATGCAAAAAGGGTCACAATTCTTGCACTTCTGTATGTGTAGCGGGCAGGTTTGCCAAAAATGATGTTAAATTTCTTGCACATTCTCTTCCAATTGTTCTTCGGTTGTATTATCTATCTCCATGAAGCCAACATCAGTGGGGTCTGAAGTTGTGGTTGTTGCATTTAGAAGGATAGAGATGTCAATGGAGGCAATAGGCAATCATAAGAGAGAGGTCTCATCTAATTGTACATATTTGTAGTAGGGGTCATTACAGATCTTATATTGCAAAGCCTCGTGAACATGTGTTGTGGAAACATAGAAGTTGTACTATTGGGAATCAACATTTCTTTTATTAGCTGAGTATATCCAAGTCATGTATATGGTGTGGAAAGTATTTTTCAATTACTATAATATCCCAAGGAAAACAAATAGTGAGGCCACTGTATTTTAGTTGTCCCCCTCTTGCATAAGAAACTTGGAGGATAGGGCTAACTCTTGATATAAGCATCAAGGAGCATCTCCTTGATATGAGATAGGCATTGTAAACAAGAAGGCTACTCTCTAGGGTCAATGTTGTTCCACTTTGAGAAGAGATTGCCATTTTTTTTGAAGTGCATCTTGAACAAGCGCTACTACCATTTAAAAGGCTAGTTTTTATTCCTGGATATCATTCCATGCACACTTGGCATGTTGATATGTTTGATAGGATGTCCAACTTTGAACAAAATTCATTCCTAGTGATGTAATAGTTTGCAAGAAATAGTGGAGGATGAAGGTTTTGGGAAGTAGAATTGGGGTAAATTGTAGACTATAGTTGAGGTGTCAGTGGTTGCAATGGGGTAGGGTTATTGGAAAGACAAGGTGGGGCTGTGGAGGAGCTTGCAAGGTTACTATGATGGTTTTCTCTTCTTCTTCTATTAATAGAATCCTTATTTGCATGGTATCATAATCGTTTTAGATGATTATGATGAGACCATTGTGCTTCCATAATTTCAACTTGGTTTTCTATGGTAGTGGTTGCTGGGGAACAAAAGAATGCAATATTATTTTGCAATAGTTAATTATAAAGTTGAAAGAACTCGTTAAAGTTAGGTGTGTAAAATTAGCAAGAATAACGCTTGAAGTAATAATCCTTTGTATTGATTAATAATTAATTGGAATATATATCTTATAAAAGCAAGAAATCATATTGCAAAACATTTGCACAAGATAACATTGTCGTAGAAAAAAATTATTTCTATTCATTTTTATTTGTAATTGTAAGCACACATGGTTACATATGGTGGTATTGATAGTAGCAAAAGCTAGACAACATAAGCAAATACTATACAATATTGCGGAAAGTAAGAGGTACATGCAAACTTTAAACAGACTAGATTGCTATAATTACAAAGCTTTGTATTTCTTTCCTAGTAAATGAATTCATTGTGATGGCCACTTCAAAGAAAAATTGGCGCCCAAGAACTTGATCCAACACCTATTTAGCAACATCAAGTTTAGCTAGAAGTAGTTGAAAATTTTTAGTGGATACTCCAAACAAGCTATTTGCATGTCCTTCGAATGTAGTGACTTTAACAAGAGCACCTATTCCATCATCCAAATCCACTTTGACCATGTAGCTAAAATCACATCTAGGGAGATCAATAGAACACTTTGGTGAACGAAAGCTATTGGGGTATTTTGTACAACCTTCTTCTTACATTTCTTATTTCCCACCATAAGAGGACAAGAGAGGTAGTAAAAGTTTTCCAAGTTGACTTTTGATATGATTTCTTTTACGCAAAAATTTGTACTATTGATCAATGTGATGTTAACTAGATTTGGAAACTTCTTGGAAGAAAGATGATCTATTGAGAGCAAAAGGAAGGGTGTTTCATTCCCTACAATGGCATACCATTCATGCAACATTGATGCTTCTAACAGTTTTAGATTTATGACAATTGTAGTTGAAAATATAATATCAAGATCCTTTCCACACCAAGAGGTTATACATCCAGATTTGATCAAGATAATTGGAGGGGTTGGTAGAAGAGGAAAAGTAGATAATTCCTTACCTTCAAATTCACAATGGTGGTGGCCCTAAAGTGTAACATCAATAGAAAAGCATGACATGTCTGTGATTGTTGCAGTAAACTTTACTGGTTTGGTTCCATCTCTCTTACAGATGGTTGATGTAGGGGAGATAGATAAAAGTATGCCAAGAACATCAACAACAAAATTAATAGGCAGTGATAGTAGGGAATCTATGCTCTTGATATGCAAGCTATGCATGGGTATTGTAGAGTCTACACATGGTAAAGGATTAATTGTTGATGATTTGTGTAGGAAAATTTCAAATGGTTTCGTCGAGCTACTATATTTTTTATTAGAAACTTGTATGTGACCATTATAAATAATATATACACTATTAGAGTGCACAACATTGTAAAACTCATAAAAAATATACCTAGTGACCATTGCTTCTTCAACAACAAAATTGTTGAACTTGTTGGGAAGCAAAGTTGGATGGGTATGAACACCATCAGAGAGTTCAACCCAATATTTATCATCTATTGAATGAGCATGTTGTATAGCGTTTATGGATGTGACCTGTAATGAAGGGTCAAGATCAAACATGCCTACAATAATTTCTTCAATGACATCTGGAGTTAGAGTTTCCATTGAGAAGGTGAAAGCTAGTTGAAGTTTTGTGCCTATGGGTAAGTTGTGAGTGTTAGAATTGGAATTTATGACACATGAAATAAAGGTGCTTCTTAATTGTATGATTGTTGTTAATGGGGAAAACCACAATTGAAAGGTAAAGAAGGGAACCGTATGCTTGATAATATATAGCCACATACTTTATCTACATGTTTATGAAATAAATGGTTTGTGAATGGGTTAAATTTTATGCAAGCTATAGAGTATAAGACTTTTTTGGAGTTTTCTATTTGAAAACAATATTTATTGAAATATTATGTGTTTATTTCTTAAGATTTACAAAAACCTACAAATTTGATATGGAAACAAGCATTTAAGTAATTAATGAAGTTTAATTTGAAAGAATGAAAAATGAAAACATGCAATTTATTTGCATGGTAAGCAAATATATTTGTAATATTGAAGCTCTTTTGGGGGAAAAAAATGCTAGGAAAATTTGCAATAGTTTTTTGTTTAAAACAGTATTTAGAATTCTTATATTGGAAGGGCGTATTAGGCACGAATATAGAAGGCTATCTTGTTTATTTACATTGCAGCCATAAGTAGGCATAGTATAGGCACACAAAAAAAAATTATAAAGGACTAAAGGCTATCAAGGTAACTTTGGAACACAATGATTATCACAGGAGTTGTAGCAGTATTATAGTGTCGATCAAATTTAAGTTCCCTTAGGAAATTACACAAGCCCTCTACTTTTGTACAGCTCGATTGGTATGTTAACACTAAGGTCTGAAGCATCTCAACATCCAATTATTTGATAGGACTTGTTGTTTGGCATGCAAGTTTTATTTTTTCAATGATGTCATGGAAACTATTAGATATAGTTATAACAAGATGTTGAACAGTTGTGTGAACTGAGTCTAGTTTATTAACAGTAGATGATGGCTCTAAAACTACTTGTGTTGGATGCACTAGAATGGATGGGCTTGGTTGTATATGATTATTTGAATGTGTAGCCATGACTTGGAATGGGTGCATGAAATATATCTATAAGTTGAAGTACAACATATATAGGTAAGCATGTAAATGAATGAGCAAAACATGCCAATTAATTACAAAGGAATTAACAAATTAGAAGTAGGATGTATTATATGTTGCACTTTACAAAAAAGGCATAAAAAAATGTTTCAATTAAATATATAACAAATATTTATGAGAAATGCAAACTATATTTGAATTTGGTAGTACAAATAATTGATTATATGATGATGTATCCTAGTTTGTAGGTATGGTTGGTTGATTTGGATGTTCTAATCTTTGTGGCTGTCCTTTCTTTAGATTGTACACCCGATCTTAAATACTTATGATGTTATTTGTGTTGCTAACAAGTCTATAGTAGGGGTTGTAAGTTGTTTATGTTACTTTTGTCGTGTGGGTTGTAAGCTATTTGTCTTAGGGGTGTGACATATCATTTAGTTAAGGCAAAGAAAAATCTTGCTTGATAATTCATAATATCAATTTTATGATGACTTGTGCTTTTGACTCCCTTTCTTATTCAACTTTTATGTTATCTATTTACTTTTGATGTTTTCTATTTTCTATATCTTTTTTTTCATTATCTTCTATCAGTATGGTGTGTTTTTTAGAAATCATTTAGTTTTCCTCTATGTTTGTTGTGTTCTAAAATAAACATAAAATTCATTTCACAAGCTCTGAAAATTTGTACGTGAAGAAGGATATAGGGATTTGACACTATTTTTACAATAATATCATTTATGAAAACAACCGTAGATTTGTAACATATGTGGTACATATAAAATCAATTTCACAGTTTATAAAATCTGTTAATTTGATAGGTAACAACAAAAGTGTTTAGAAAGAAATACAACACAACACAGAGTGATCTAACAAGTGACTTACCACAAGTTTTTGGAAAAAATGTGTCCTACTGGCAATTATGTAGAAGAGAAAAAATGGGAAGAAGTCGCTTAAAAGTGAGACAAACCAAAACCAATCTCCTTAGAGCTACTATTTCAATCTATTCATAATAAACAAAAAGTAGATCTAAGTATATCAGAATTGAGAGCTTTTGATAAAACAAAAACATAAAATTTAAAACCACCAAATAAACATAAATTCAATACACAATTAAAATTAAAAAATCTATATGTGAGGAAGCAAATAGCGATCTAACACTATGTACAAGAAATTGAAAATTGCCATATAAACATAAATTCATTTCACAGTTCATAAAATTTGTATGTGAAAAAGCAAATAGGGATCTAACACTATGTATACAACATATGTATTACATATAAATTTTATTTTACAGTTTTAAAAAACTATACACTATTGAGAACATATTAAAATGAAATCATTCTTATTACTTTATATATAATACTACATCCTATGGAGTATACTCATTTTTACAAGTACTCTTGTAGGGAAAAAATATTTACAAATTTATATTTCAGTTCTTTACTGTCGTACATATTTGTGTATTGGTTGTCGTTAACATTTTCAAGTTCAGGTTCACAACAACATCAACTATATGAACATCATGGGCCATATTTAGATTAAAACTAAATGTTTAATGCTTTTCTTTGTTTTCAAATAAAATTTTCAAGGTCAGCAAGTGGTTTTGCAATCTTAAACAAAATATTTCTCGTACCATCTATGGGAGGCTTCCCTTCATTCAATAAACACAACAAAAAGAAAAAAGTTTACGACATTCACAAATTACATAAATTACAAGGGTATTTGAAAATTTTGAGATTTTCTACTTAAAACTTAAATAAAAGAAAGGAATTCTATGTCTTTCAAACTAAATTTAAAAATTTTATCAATCATGCAAAAATAAAATTAAAAAGATGAAAGGTATAATATGCAGATAATTACGTAGAAGGCAGTGACATTGTCAGCATAGTCCCCTACAATAAGCTTGATCTGCACATGTTCCTTTCCAAAGAGGTAGGTTCTCTTCAGAGCAAATCCAATGCCTATATCAAAACCAAAATCAATATGGTAAGAACCCACTCACATGAATTACAGAGCAATCACTAAGCAAAGACATTTGCACAACTACATTCAATCTAGTACTCAAGGCAATAAGTCAAAATAGGTGCACAATGATTCAAAATTGATAACCTATACACACAATCAAAAGTTTAATGCAAAATATGACACCCATTAATATCTTATGATTGTAAGCAAAGACCTTTGCACAACTACATTCAGTCTAGTACTCAAGGAATTAAGTCAAAATAGGTAAATAATGCTTCAAAATTGATAAGCTATGCACACAGTGACAAGTTAAATTTAAAACAGGACACCCATTAAGAGCTTGTAATTGTAAGCAAAGACGTGTAAAACTACATTCAATCTAATACTCAAGGCATTAAGTCAAAATAGGTAAAAAATGCTTCAAAATTGATAAGCTATGTACACAATCTCAAGTTTTATTTAAAACATGACACCCATTAAGAGCCTATGATTGTAAGCAAGTGCACTTCAGTAGCTACAATTTAGAGCAAGAAGTAAGCTGGATTGTTTGCTTTCAAAACAACAACAATATTTAGATCCCAAAATCTTATCAAAGCAAGTGCCATCATGTAGGAATATTTACTACATAAACATCTATTTTACGTTTGTATTTTCTATTATTTCCAAAGGATAAAGTCTTGCTATTTGGAAAGTAAAATCTAGTTATTGCAAGGATCAAAAGCTATTGTCATTTTGGGTGTTTGGACAGTAAAATCTAGTTGTTGCAAGGATAAAAAGCTATTGTCATTTTGAGGCAAGAAACTATTGTCTTATGCTTGAAACTTGATTTTTAGGACTGAAAACCATTGAAAAGTGCCTTTAAAAAGAACCAAAAAATGGATTTTCAAACCTTGGGTGTATGTTGACTAAATTAAACCCATCCCTTGGCCCATTTTCCTTTACAACGTAATAAGACCCCATTTCCATGGGTGAGAAATCAATAGAGAAGAGAAGGGCATACAAAAATTTGGAGTCTCACAGAAGAGATAAACTCACCTTCAAAGCAAATCCAACACTCCAGAAAGCATGAGTAGGAAGAGGTGCCAAAATGTGTCCTGCTATCAACGATGGCAATGGGAAAAGTTGTGCAAAGGTAAAAACCCTACCACGATAGGTATTTGTAAAATTAGAAGAAACCAATTTCTCCCTATAGCTTCAATCTATTCACAATAGACAAAGACTATGTCTCAGAATATTGGGATTTACAACTACCAAATTCAAGCTTCAGTTCAATACGGGAAAATGAAAATATGGATTGTGTGTGAAATAAATTTTTGGTTGAGGGCTTTCTATTAAAGGGCCATCCGATTGACCTCTAATTGTGTTGTGCTATAAAGGATGTGATATTTACATCTGGTGCAATAACTATTGTGCAAAATTTTACATCTTCTTAATAACTACTATGCAAATATTTGCATTTGCAATAACTGCTCTGCTGATACATCACCACCATCATGCAAGTGGAGAAACAAAATTTCAGTACCAGCAATGAAGAGTTTGGAGGAGCAAGGAAAACATGCAGGAAAAATGATGAGTCGTTGGGATGCATTTCATCGCAGTCCCTTGCCTCTCCACCAATCTACACTATCCGACATGAAAATGGATTACAAATACTAAGTGTGGGATGCCTTTGGCATAATTAAGTGAAATTCATAAGGAACAAAATTTTATTCAATAAATATAGTCTAAAATCCATCCTTATGAACTATTTCAACAAGCCAATTACTTTTATTAATTTATTCTTTTAAAGTCCCTACTATTAATTTTATTAGGTGATAGGTTATATGTGCCAACTTTGCTTAGAATTTTCGTTAGCCTTCTCAATTTTTAAGCCTTCCGGCGGTTAGGAAAAAGGTGGTGGATGTTTTCTAATTTTTTATTGAAAGCATTTGGCACACTATTTAAAGCCTTCCAACATTTGGTATCAGTTGAGAAAAAGGTGGCAAATTTTTTGGTGCATGGATAGAGAAGGCCAGGGAAATTAAATGCTGGTTGGCATCAATATTAATTGTTGTATGGTTTCCATGTAGTGGTGATGGTTGTAATAAAACTTGTCATTTAAAACCTAGGGAAATATAGCGAATGTATGCACAATTATCGATAAAGCATTGTTATTTCGTTATGTGGCTTTACTTGCTATTAGAGTTGTGAGCGACGAGGGAAAGCCTCTTTGAAGGAAATTTTGATCAACCATTGTCAAGTTTCTATGAAGGTGGTTGGGGGTTATTTTTTGTTTTTTGCATAGAGTGATGGTTGTAAAAGCATTACAAAAGTGTTAGCTGTGATAATTTTTTGCCCATTTTTTGCAGGTGTTCTAGAAACAAGGCAGTGAAGAGAAAGAAAGTGGGAAGAGGTGAATTTGAAGCAAGCAATAAGAGGTGCATATCAAAAAAACCTTGTGTAGAGTATTTAAAAAATAGTTTATGTTATTTTATGTAGGGCATTGTTGATTGTTGTTTTCTAGCTTAGGCTATATTGCTTCATTTACAATTTTGGTGTAGTTGCAATGGTTGCAAGGTAATATTTTTTGATTTTACATTGGTCTTGTTACCTAATTTTTTCTTCTAGCTAAATCAAGTACCTTGTTATTGTGTTTTCATTTAAATATTAAAAGTTACATATCACTTTCTCCTAAATTTCATTCATATGCATACAAGAGATTGTCAAAAAGATTGCATTATTACATTTTTGCAATGGCATACAATAAGAAAGAGACCCAACATTTATTGAAAATGTAATCTTTATTGATGATCATAAGTGTATAATCTCCCTCACAAGCCGAGGGACTAACTATTCTAATGCTTATGAAGAAAAGACTATACTTTTATAGATAAAAGAAAAGAAATGCACGTAAAATGAAAAGGGACTAATCATTTCTTGGAATGATGAATCTCATTGGCCTTGTCCTACATCATCCTTAGTATTTCCTGCTGGTCTTGCTTTCATTTGAAACTCTCCTTGCTTCTCCTAGGTTCCCTACATCTTAACATCAAGTGTTGTTAGAGCAATGAAAAGGTCACTAATCCGAATATGTGCAAAACATCCATAAACATGTAGTCTGATGTCCATAAGCATTTAAATAGACAACATACAATAAGTGTCCAAGAAAATGAAAAGGGTAAATCAAACACACCTATGATATGCTTTGTTTACCTAACTTGTTTGTTCCTTGTGCAAATATAAGACAAATCTTTGTTACTATTTTGATTCAGCTGATTACATCATGTGGAGTAAAATATGGCTCCCACGAGGGTTGAGCCCAACATGCTGCCCTCTTATGTTTCAGGAGGGATAGGAAATTTAGCAACTTGATCAAATCAATGATAAACATATTCTCAATGCATTAAACCAATATGGAATCACATCAGTTGATCAAATTTCATTATTAGATTAAAAAGATACAACAAACAATGTGAACTGTCAAGAAAGTTACCCTTCATCTTTTCACAATGAATCAATCAATAGGTTTCCATCATGCCAAAAGGGGCAATACTTTGTTGGATATGTATTTCAATCTTCTTAAGTGGTTCCAAGATCTATTTATATAAGAAACAAGTGATTTTTGTGAACACTGAAGCACAAATGCATCAAGTTCAATTATAGATGCATCAAGTTCAATTATGCATCCATTAATCACATAGTGGAGGATCTATCAAGTCATATCAGGAGCTATCATGAGTTACATGGAGTAGCACAAGGTGAGCAATTGAATGCAAGGAAAAATCCATCATGATAGAATGTTGTCTTGAGGAGAAATGCAGGAGAAAGGAAATCACATTGATGCAGATGAGTAACTAACATGCATTGGAAATCATCTTACTACTAATAAAATGAAGGAGAGGCATGACATCAAACAAAAGGATTCCTGAGTAAAAGAAAATAAACTAGGAAATCATGAACAAAGTGGAGTAGTGCATGAAAGGCATGATCATGAAAGTGGCAATCAGTGAAATCATTTTTTCAAGCAAGAAGTATATAGTCTTAGATTAACGAGAGTCATTTAGCCATTAGCTAGTTACAATAAAATGTGCAACAAAAAGAGAAATGGATGATAATCCATAGCAAGAGAAGACATCCTTAGGGAAAGTTCACAAGAATGCAAATAGGTGCAAGCACAATCATGAAAGAAAATGGGTGATCTTCCAACAACATTTGATCATTCAAGGTACAAGTGCACATTCATAAGGGAAATATAAGAGGACTATGTACTAAGGGCAGTCAAGCCACTTTATGAAGTTCACAATCATCATGAAACTCACAATTCGCAGACATGAAGTTGAAAGTAGTCATAGCTAGCTATGAAATGTAGACACTGTGAGATGAACAAAGGAACATGGCCACAAGATGTAGGGCACTCTTTCAATTGGCACAAGGGAAATAATGTGACCAACAGATAGTCCACCATCTACCAGGACTGATGAGAGAGATTCATAGAGACTCTAATATAGGACAGTCATAGTTAAATGAAGATCCATAAGATGTTCATAATAGTCTTATGAAGGATAACAAGGAATCATTTTTAGAGAGATTCATGAACAGGGGAAGGCACCATTAAAAGGTAGAAATCTTGAGCAGCCTAATATTGACTATATAGTGCCTAATGGAGTTAAATGCACAATTTTGTCTATGAGTAGTTGGTGATTATGATATTCTTTGATCAAAAGACAGACACCATTTTTTTTTAAAGTAACATCACATATAATATCTGCATGGGAAGTGAAAGTAGCAGTCATAGATGGTGAATTTAGTACACAATCAAGCTATCATATCAAGGTGTTGTCCCAGGGTGCAAGGAAGAGCTAACATTGAAGCTACATCAGGGAAGTAAGGTTGTTAAAAATAGAGAAAACAAATATAATACAACCCTTGATGAAGGTTAATTTACATGATAGTGAATTGACAATGAGAATAGAAACACCTCACCAACTTATGAAATGTATGTATCTGGGGTAGTCAAACTCAACAGGAGATGACAGTGAATGAATTTTGATGAGGACAACCACATTGTTACATTGAAGTCACCATTTTCCAAGAACAACTAGATGCATAGATTTTTTAAGCATGAGACACATCAAAATTTTATTCAAGTTATGATGTAAAGACAGAGCCATAAGCTCTAAAGGATGACAATATTAAATTATGTCAATATTATGAAGAGAAGAACACCATTGAAATGCATGTATTCAAGGAAATACATGATAACTACCAAGAAATCAGGATAGTCCATAGGAGAAAAAATATTTTCATGTCACAGGAGACAATAATAAGGAAAAAGCTTCGTTGACTGCACAAACACTCTCATCTGACCTTTCTTCAATGTGGTTTAAATGCACAATGCCAGACGTTTCCAAGAACTAGTTGTAAAGTGATGTAAAAGCACAATCAATGTCATCAAGGAAAGTAAAGAGGTTCAGATATAAGCTGCAAATCATATCTCAAACTGGAAAGGCAAGGCTTAATCAAGATATCAAAGGTATGTTCTTTCATTACATGACTTTAGATGCAACATTTATGAGTGCTAGTCCCAACATCAAAGTGCTTTGAAAGAGACAATGAGCGGAGCAGATGAGAAACCTTTGTGGGTGCATTGGAAGCCATGAAATTTTTCATTGTTCTTATAAAGAATATAAATGTACTCTAGTGGGATACAAATGTAGGAGTCCAATAATAGGAATATTCATGTGGGAAATGTATTTGGAACTTGAACAAAGCACATGATTGTTACAGTCATAAGAAAGAGAGTATGTGGAATCTAGAAGTTTTTTGGAACATCAAAACCTCTATCAAAATAGAATTTACCATTGATAATATTTTCATCATGATCATCCTTGTATTCACAAATAGAATTTATTATGGTAATAAATCTCATGCTGAGACAATAAACCATGTCTAGTAGATAGGGTAGTCTTGTACTTTGATGGTCAAAATGAGCAAGAATTGAGTTCACAAAGTCAAAAATTATATTCTCTCGTAGTTCTTGACAATTGTTAGTCACAACAATTATGAATGACAGTTGGAGATGGAAATGTTAAATCTTCCAAAGGAGAATAGCAATGAGGTAAGCAATAATTTGTCTCACAAGATAGTAATAAAGATCATGAAAAGGGAAGTGTACTAAGACCTTGCCAACAGTATGGGTGGTGGATATGGTGAAAATCCCTTTTTGAATGTGATTAGAAACATCTATGAGTCAATAGTAATAGTGAAATGGATTATGATGATGCAGCAGTCTAGACACATGATTATACATAGATGTGTGGAGCTATGACATTAAAATAGTCTCTAATGGAGGACAAGGCCAAGCATTGTCTTGTGGAATGGTAAAGAGAGATAGCTCTTGTTTCAACTTCTCAACCTCTCGTGAAATCTCATTCATATTACAATTTTGCACGGTTTTATCACAACAAAGGTGTGTATGACATTGTTGGCTACCATTACATGGCAGCATTGGAAAATGAAAAATACCAGTGTTTGGAAAACAACAAGAAAAATGGAGGTATGCGTGAAAGAACAAAATAAACAAAATGGTGTTTCCAATTTTTTCAAAATAGAAATATAAGTTAATATAGAGGAAAAACCAAACATTTTTCATCTTTTTGTTGTATCAGAGACCTCAAGTTCGAACATTTTTTCTTCACAAGAATTAAAGAGAAAATAAAAATGTGTCAGCCAAAGGCTCATCTGACCTCATTTGCTTGCTTTGCACATGAAATCTATCAGGAAATACCACTGTTCAGCTTCAGAAAACACCTCAATGGTGGCTGAGAGAAAATAGAATAACCCTCAGGAAAAATGGAATTAAAAAATGTGTTTGAAGAGCACAAAGAGGTCGTGACATTCAAAGCTAAATGGATTTAGAATGGAGAAAAGGATAGATTTTTTTTTACAAAAAAGCATTTACCTCATTGTTTTCAGTGTTTGTACAAGAATTTGTCAAGAAATCGGCCAGAAAAACCATCTACAGAACTCTCATCAAAACCCCATGGCAGTAAAGCAACTCTCTAGAAAGCTCAATGGAGAAATGAATGTGATTTTTACATTTTTCTCATTGTTTTGTGTTAGGGTTAGAAACCCTATTGATTCTGACCAAAGTTATTTTTCAGATTTTTTTTTAAAATTCCAAACACAATTTAATGTTTGTCATGGTCAAATGGGTCTTATGCCTTAGGCATTTTTTTGCTTTACGTTGCATTTTCAAAACTTAGGTTATTTTTGCCTTGTGGTTGCCAAAACCATGCCTTAGTGTATTTCATGTCTCTTTAAAAAATTGATAATTCCTTAAGACTTATGTGATGCATAGGCCGAACCATTGATCAATTTTTGTATATATTTGAAATGTAAAATGTTTGACCAAGTGATAATTGTAAATCACTTTTGTCAAATATGACTTTTAAATGTAAAGGTTAGGGTGAATTGGATTTTATCAATGCCTTGGGGGGTTTGAGTTGGTTTTAATTCTTTTACAAGAATTTGGAGAAGATTGATGTAATTATTGTTATTTTTGGATTTATTCTCAAAATTGTAAAACATTATTTAAAGTGTTGTATTTATAAATCACTTTATTTTGATGTTATCTCGTAATGCAAAATGTTGATGTAATTCAAGGAATGGTGGGGAATATTATTTTTCATTCTCATTTTGAAATGTAAAATAATTTGGTTTAGTGATGTTATTATAAGTCACATAATCAAATTATTATCTTATTATGCCTTTTCCAAAAGCACCAAAAGTGTGGGTCAAAAAGGTTGAAGACATGTGAGAAAAATGATGACTAACCAATATGGAAAAGGTGTGTGGGGTTGTCTTTGACTATTTTTGGAGGGAATGGGCTATTTGGAGGCAGTTTTGTCACATTTTTAGTGTGACCATGGTATTGGCTTGACCTTGCTTCATGTGGAGCATAGTTTGGAGTGGTTTTGGAAGTTTCTTTTTTTGGCTTTTATGCTGCATCTGATCAGGGTTTCTAGAAGGACATGTGTGAGATAGTTGTTTCAAAATTTCTTAAGTATCTTCAAACTAATGTTTTGAAGGAGTTATTTCTTTCTTTCTACAGGCATTGTAGCTTATCTGGGAGCTTTTTCAGGCCTGAAACTACATTGTGACTTAGTATCAGACATATACAATAGTATGTAAAACCATTTTCTTTAATGAAATTCAGTGTTTTACCTTATTAGAAACTATTTAATAAGTGTGCAATGTTTGATTGATGAATGTTCTTGTGAATTTTGATAATTCCTTAAATGTTTGTCTTTTTTTAGCACCTTTAGGCAGGGGAAACATATGTTTTGTAGGTTGTTAATTTTTCCCTAGTTCAATAGTTATTTTAGTTGTGGAAATGTTTTCCCTTGAAAGTGAGAAGTGAACCAAGCCTCCTTACAAAACACGTATGTATTGATATGTTAAAATATCTTAGTTGTGTTAAGTTAAGTTGAGATTTTGATGAAATTGTTTGTTAAAGCAGTTGTATAGGTCTATAAGATCAAATTAGGTGCATCACCATATAGGTTTAGTTTTCTTTTCATGTTTCTTTCTCCCCTTTTCCTCGCAAGGAATAGTTTAGGTGACACCAAAAGGGGAGCCAACCCATAATCTGGAGGTTTACTTTTACAATAGGATACCCATTGCCTAAAAGTAGTCCCATGTTGCTCCAAATTTGTTGAGTTCTTTCACAACTTGGCAGAGGGGTGCAAATTCGGATAGTTAATAGTTTTGGCATGCTTGGTGGGACTGTGAACCACTTGTCAATTCATTTTATACATTTTTTTACTATTGTTTGGTGTGTACAATAGCCATTTTAGCCTTTTGGAGGCAAGTTTTCAACACACCTGGTGACTCTCGAAGGATAACAATTGGTTTCAAGAAGATAAACTATTGGTATGTATTTATTTTGAAAAAAAAAATTGGACCTAGTTTTCTTGCTTTACAAGAAATTTCAATGAATTTCTAGCTTCTATCAATGTTCCAATATGTCTACATTTCATGGAGACATGTCATATCACCCAACATATCATGAAAATTCCAATTACCCACCATTCCATGAAAATCATGCATGTATGACCTCTTACTAGCTATATCACACACAACAACTTGCTGATTTCATTCCAAATATTCCTATAACAGGAGATTACTAGTAGTACTATCATGTTTTCCACCCTCCCATCCCTGTTCAATCTCAATATCAGCCAATATCTGATCAAATCAACCCCAAAAAGAGTTTTTTTATGCCAACTAGCATGATTATTCACATAATCAACCTCAAGAGCACCCTTACCATAATGTATTGGATCCGATCCACAAGCTTGACTGTGTGTTGAGGGATTTGAGCCAAAAGCTTGAACATATGAAGATTAGTGATGCTAGTAATGTGTTCTCACACATATATTGGATTTTGGTTGACATCAACAGGTAGAAAAATATTATCTCGTAGCAACAAGAGTTGGCTAATCAATCCTTTGTTTATGATCAAGAGTGGGTGACAAGAAGAATGCAGTTTGAAGAAAATGTTGAAAGAGAGATAGCTGCTAAAGAGGAGAAAATGAATAATCCTACAAATTCAAAGGTTTCAAAGTGAAAGTTACCTAGCTTTAAATTAGAAAAACCTTCTAAGGCCATTAATAATCCTACCAATGAGCATTCTACCCTTAAGTTTCCAAGTTGGAAAGGGCCTGGCTACTCTACCCTGTGAGGTTCCAACATCTGCTATACAAGAGGAGGGGGCCACAAATGTGAACTTGTTGCATTTAGCTATGGAGGAATATAGGCTACATCAGCAAAAGGTCGAATAGGAGAAGGTTTCTCAAGATGTATGTTACAATGTTTTAGCTAATGATCCTCCTATTGTTGTCAAAGATGGTGAAAATGTTCCAATATGACAGCAAGGTGAAAAGGTGAAAATGGATGATGACAAGGAGCAGTTCATGGTTTGGAATGATGACTTACCTTCTTTTATTCAACATGATGAAGAAGGTGTGAGTCTGATCACCCCAACGACAATTTCTAAACAACAAGAGGACATCAAACAATTTGAGAAGTTGTTTATAGATGACCATCAATTTGATAATCAAGCCTTGGACCATGTAGAGGAGCATGAATTTGAACTTGAAACCATCTTCAGAGATAATTGAATAGTTTTGTTCAAAGTTGGGTAAAAAGGAAGAAAACCTATTTATAGAAGTTGAAAATCATGATGAACTAGAGTAGCAAGTTCACAAGCATAAATGAGTGCTGAAGCAACAGGAAGAATGTGGTCTTGATAAAGAAACTCCTCATGAACTTGAATTGAAAGGTCTTAGTTGGTTGGAGGAGCTTCCTTTTTGTTGTACAACATAGCTTGAAGCTAATTTATCAAATGAAATTTTATTTCAAGAGGCTTCTTCATTGTTTGAAAATTTTCCTTCACTGAGGAAGAAAAGCCTGATTTGAAGTGTGCCTCTTTGAGTGATAATTAGGATTTCAAGCTTGAACCGACTCTTCCTAAGAGCCTTCCAAGAGCTGATAGCTTTGATAAGTTATTAGCTACCTTGGTGGAAGAGGATTGTTCATTGGCCATGGAGGATGAATCAACATGGAAAATCATTATGCAAGGTGAAGCCACACATGAGGAAAATCATGAAAAGCAAGAGGAAAGAGAAGCAACCAACAATGGCAGTTCAAATTTTGTTCATTCTATGGGTTGTCCAATCAGATATTTAGCTAGTTTGGAGGCAACTAAAGTACCAAAGGTCATGCCTGCACCCAAGTATGAGGATGCAACTGAAGAAGAAGCTTATTTTGAAGTTGCAGCTGAAGGTGATCAAATTTAGCTCACCTGTCCAGTTCAGGACAACAATAGAGATGATCAAAATCAAGGTGTAAGTAAGTTTATTTGTATCTTTCATGAAGCATTGCAACATTATTTTGAATATTTTCATTTGTTTCATGTTCTTTCAATAATACATAATTATGTAATGCATCGGTTGTTGATTAAAAAGGGGTATTATTTTGCAAAGCCAGTCAATGGTTTTCTTTGACTAGCTTCTTTGTTGGTTAGGGTAGCTTAGAATAGGTTCAGTATTAGTTTTCATTTCCCTAAGTGTTGTTTTGCACAGTTAGTTAGTTTGTTTTGGTTTTCTGTTGTGTTTTGAATAAGTTTCTAGGGTTTCATACGTTGTTCTAATGAGTTACAACAATGTACAAGATTTCTTTTAAGTTGTGTTAGCTTTTTAGATGACTCGATACCCAATGGATAAGCTTCAAGAAACTAGTCATGATGTTTAGTAAGCAAAAATATAGTAGATGCCAGCAAAAATGTTACCTAATTTTTTCTTCTAGCTAAATCAGGTAACTTGTTATTGTGTTTGCATTTAAACATTAAAAGTTACATATCACTTTTTGCTATTTAATTTCTTTCATGTGCATAAAGGAGATGTTCAAAACAATTGCATTACTACATTTTTGCAATGCCATATAATAAGAAATACAGCCAACATTTATTGCATATGTAATCTTTATTAATGATCATAAGTGTATAATGTCCCTCACAAGCTGAGGGACTAACTATTCTAATGCTTATGAAGAAAAGGCTATACATTTATAGATAAAAGAAAATAAATGCACATAAAATGAAAAGGGACCCACCATTTCCTGGAATGATGAATCCCGTTGGCCTTGTCCTACATTTTCCTTAGTCATTCCTGCTTGTCGTGCTTCTATTTGATGCTCTCCTTGCTACTCCTAGGTTCCCTACATTTGTAAATAAAATGTTGTTAGAGCAATGAAAAGGTCACTAATTAGAATATGTGCAAAACATCCATAAACATGTAATTTGATGTCCATAAGAATTAAATAGACAACATACCATAAGTTTCCAAGAAAATGAAGAGTAATCAAACACACCTATGATATGATTTTTTTATCTAACTTGTTTATTCCTTGTGCAAATATAAGACAAATCTTTTTTACTGTTTTGATGTAGTTGATTACATGTGGAGTAAAATGTGGCTCCCACGAGGGTTGAGCCCAACATGTTGCCCTCTTATGTTTTAGGAGGGATAGGAAATTGAATGACTTGATAAAATCAATGATAAACATATTTTTGATGCATTAAACCAATATGGAACCATATCAGTTGATCAACTTTCATTATCAGATTCAAAAGATGCAACAAACAATGTGAACTGCCAAGAAAGTTACCCTTCATATTTTAGTAATGAATCAATCAATAGGTTTCCATCATGCCAAAAAGGGGTAGTACTTTGTTGGATATGTCTTTTAATCTTCTTAAGTGGATCCAAGATCCATTTTCATAATCTAAACAAGTGATTCTTGTGAACACTGAAGCAAAAATGCATCAAGTTCAATTATATATGCATCAAGTTCAATTACACATCCATTAATCACATAGTGGAGGAGCTATCAAGTCATATTAGGAGCTATCATGAGTTACATGGAGTAGGACAAGGTGAGAAATTGAATGCAAGGCCAAAACCATCATGAGAATATGTTGTCCTGAGGAGCAATGCATGAGAAAGGAAAGCACATTGATGCAGATGAGTAACTAACATGCATTGGAAATCATCTTGTTACTGATACAATGAAGGAGTGGTATGACATCAAACAAAAGGATGCCTAAGTAAAAGATAATAAACTAGGAAATCATGAACAAAGTGGAGCAGTGCATGAAAGGCATGATCATGATAGTGGCGGAAAGTGAAAGCATCTTTTCAAGCAAGAAGTATATAATCTCAAATTAAGGAGAGTCATTTAGCCATTATTCAGTTACAATAAAATGTGCAACAAAAAGAGCAAATGATGACAGTCCATAGCAAGAGTAGACATCCTTAGGGAAAGTTCACAAGAATGTAAACAAGTGCAAGCATAATCATGAAAGACAATGGGTGATATTCCATCAACATTTGATCATCCAAGGTACAAGTGCACATTCATAAGGGAAATATAAGAGGAATATGTACTAAGGGAAGTCAAGCCAATTTATGAAGTTCACAGTCATCATGAAACTCATAGGTTGCAGACCTAAAGTTGAAAGTAGTCATAGCCAACTATGAAATGAAGACACTGTGAGACGAACAAAGCAACATGGACACAAGATGTAGGGAACTCTTTCAATTGGCACAAGGGAAAAAATGTGACCAATGGACAATCCACCACGTACTAGGAGTGATGAGAGAGATTCATCAAGACTCTAATAGGACAATCATTGTTAAATGAATATCTATAAGACGTTCATAATAGTATTATGATGGATAACAAGGCAACATTTTTAGAGAGAGTCACAAATAAGGGATGGAACCATGAAAAGGTAGAAATCTTGAGCAACATAATATTGACTATATAGTGCCTGATGGAGTTAAATGCATAATAGTGTCTATGAGTATTTGGTGATTATGATAGTCCTTGATCAAAAGACAATCACCATTTTTTTTAAAGTAGCATCACATATGATCTTTGCATGGGAAGTGAAAGTAGTAGTCATAGATGTTGAATGGAGTACATGATCAAGCTATCATATCAAGGTGCTATCCCAGGGTGCAAGGAAGAGCTAACGTTGAAGCTGCACCAAGGAAGTAAGGCTAAAAAAATAGAGAAAAAAAATATAAGACAATCATTGATGAAGGTTAATTTACATGACAGTGAGTTGACAATGAGAATAAAAACACCTCACCAACTTATGCACAGTATGTATCTAGGGTAGTTAAACTCAACAAGGGATGATAATGAATTAATTTTGATGAGGACAACCACATTGTTACATTGAATAGTCACAATTTGTCAGGAACAACTAGATGCATAGATTTTCTAGCCATGAGACACATCAAAATGGTATTCAGGTTATGATGTAAAGATAGACCCATAAGATCTAAAGGATGACAATATGAAATGATGTAAATATTATGGAGAAGAAAACCATCTAAATGCATGTATTCAATGAAATACATGATAACTACCAAGAAATCAAGACATTCCATAGGATCAAGTGTATTTTCAAGTTACACAAGACATTAATAAGGTAAATGATTTGTTGACTGCACAAACACTCTGATCTAAGCTTTCTTCAATGTGGTTTCCATGCACACTTCTAGGCATTTCCAAGAACTAGTTGTAAAGTGATGTAAAAGCACAATCATTGTCATCAAGGGACAGTAAAGAGGTTTAGATATAAGCTACAAATCATATCTCAAACTAGAGAGGCAAGGCTTAATCAAGACAACAAAGGTATGTTCTTTCATTTCATTATTTTAGGTGCAACATTTATGAGTTCTAGTCCCAACATCAAAGTGCTTTGAAAGAGACATTGAGTTGAGTAGATGAGAACCCTCTATGGGTGCACTAGAAGCCATTATTTTTTTCTCTGTTCTTATAAAGAATACAAAGGTACTCTAGTGGGATACAAATGTAGGAGTCCAAGAATAAGAATATTCATGTGGGTAATGTATTTAGAACATGAATATAACACATGATTGTTGTAGTCATAAGAAAGAGACAGTCTATGGAATTTAGAAGTTTTTTGGAATTTCAAAACCTCTATCATAATAGCATTTACCATTGACAATATTTTCGTCATGATCATTCTTGTATTCATAAATAGAATTTATTATGGAAATAAATCTCATGCTAAGACACTAAACCATGTCTAGTGGATAGGCCAGTCTAGTACTTTGATGGTTAGAATGAGCAAGAATTGAGTTCACAAAGTCAAAAATGCTATGCTCTTGTAGTTCTTGACAATTGTTAGTCACAACAATTATGAATGATAGTTGGAGATGGCAATGCTAAATCTTCCAAAGGATAATAGCAATGAGGTAAGAAATAATTTGTCTTAGAAGACAGTAATAAAGATCATGAAAAGGGTAGTGTACTAAGGCCTTGCCAACAGTATGGTTGGTTGATATGATGAAAAGCCCTTTTTGACTATGACTAGAAACATCTATGATTCAATAGTGATAGTGAAATGGATTATGAGCATATAGTAGTCTAGAAACATGATTATACATGTTGAAAAGGAGATAGATACGTGGAGATATGACATTACAACAGTCTCTAATGGAGGACAATGCCAAGCATTGTCTTATGGAACAGTTGACAAAGATTGCTCTTGTTTCAACTTCTCAACCTCTCATGAAATCTCATTCATATTACAATCTTGCATGGTTTTATCACAACAAAGGTATGTATGAAATTGTTGGCAGCCATTACATGGAAACATTAGAAAATAAAAAATACTTGTGTTTAGAAAATAACAAGAAAAATGGGGGTATACGTGAAAAAAGAAAAGAAACAAAATGGTGTTTCCAATTTTTTCAAAATAGAAATACAAGTTAATTCATAGGAAAAAACAAGCATTTTTCATCTTTTTATTGTATGGGAGAGCTTGAGTTTGAGCATTTTTTCTTCACAGGAATTTAAGAGAAAATAAAAATGTGTCAGCCAAAGGCTCACCTGAGCTCATTTGCTTGCTTTGCACATGAAATCTATCAAGAAATACCACTGTTTAGCTTCAGAAAACACCTAAATGGTGGTTGAGAGAAAATAGAATAACCCACAGAAAAAATAGAGTTCAAAAATACATTAGAAAAGCACAAAGAGGCCATGACATTCAAAGCTAAATAACTTTCAAATGGAGAAAAGGATAGATTTATGTTGGAAAAAAGCATTTACCTCATTGTTTCCAGTGTTTACACATGATTTTTTCAAGAAATTGGCCAAAAAAACCATCTACAGAACTCTCATCAAAACCCCATGGTGGCAGAGCAACTCTCTAGAAAGCTCAATGGAGAAATGAATGTGCTTTTTGTATTTTTCCAAAAAAAATTTGTTAGGGTTAGAAACCCTATTGATTCCAACCAAAGGTATTTTTGACCTTTGTTTTAAAAATTCCAAGCATAATTTAATGTTTTCCATGGTCAAATGGGTCTTATGCCTTAGGCATTTTTTTCCTTATGTTGCATTTTCAAAACTTAGGCTATTTTTGCCTTGTGATTGCCAAAACCATGCCTTAGTGTATTTCATGTCTCTTTGAAAAATTGATAAGTCCTCAAGACTTATGTGATGCGTAGGCTGAACCATTGATCATTTTTTGCATATATTTGAAATGTAAAATGTTTGACCAAGTGATAATTGTAAATCACTATTGTCAAATATGGCTTTTAAATGTAGAAGTTAGGGTGAGTTGGATTTTATCAATGCCTTGGGGGGGTTTGAGTTGGTTTTAATTATTTTACAAGAATTTGGAGAAGATTGATATAATTACTGTTATTTTTGCATTTATTCTAAAAATTATAAAACATTATTTAAAGTGATGTATTTATAAATCACTTTATTTTGATGTTATCTCATAATGCAAAATGTTGATGTAATTCAAGGAATGGTGGGGAATATTATTCTACATTCTCATTTTGAAATGTAAAATAATTTGGTTTAGTGGTGTTATTATAAGTCACATAATCAAATTATTATCTTATTGTGCCTTTTCCAAAAGCACCAAAAGTGTGGGTCAAATAGGTTGAAGACATGTGTGAGAAAAATGGTGACTAACTGACATGGAAAAGGTGTGTGGGGTTGTATTTGACTATTTTTGGAGGGAATGGGCTATTTGGAGGCAATTTTGTCACATTTTTAGTGTGACCATGGTCTTGGCTTGACCTTGCTTCATGTGGAGGATAGTTTGGAGTGGTTTTGGAAGGTTTTTTTTTTGGCTTTTATGTTGCATCCGACTAGGGTTTCTAGAAGGACATGTGTGAGATAGTTGTTTCAAAATTTCTTAAGTATCTTTAGACTGAGGTTTTGAAGGAGTTCTTTCTTTCTTTCTGCAAGCATTGTAGCTTATCTGGGAGCTTTTTTTAGGTAGGAGATTGCATTTTGACTCAGTATCAGACATATACAGTAGTATGTAACACCATTTTCATTAATGAAATTTAGTGTTTTACCTTCTTAGAAACTATTTAATAAGTGTGTAGTGTTTGATTGATGAATATTCTTGTGAATTTTGATAATTCCTTAAATGTTTGTCTCTTTTTAACACTTTTAGGTAGAGGAAACATATGTTTTATAGGTTGTAAGTTGTGCACTAGTTCAATAGATATTTTAGTTGTCAAAAAATTTTCCCTTCAAAGTGACATGTGAACCAAGCCTCCTTAAAAAACACTTATGCATTGATATGTTAAAATATCTGAGTTGTGTTAAGTTAAGTTGAGCTTTGGATAAAATTGTGTGTTAAAGCAATTGTATAGGTCTGCAAGATCAAATTAGGTGCATCACCATATGGGTTTATTTTTATTTTCATGTTTCTTTCTCCCCTTTTCCCAACAAGAAATAGTTTAGGTGACACCAAAAGGGGAGCCAACCCATAATTTGGAGGTCTACTTTCACAATAGGATACCCACAACTTGAAAGTAGTCCCATGTTGCTCCAAATTTGCTAAGTTCTTTCACAACTTTGTAGAGGGGTGTAAATTTGGATAGTTAATAGGTCTCTCATAGTGAATTGTTCTATTTTGTGGGTTTTTTTATCTGGGTCACTATTGAAACCAATATTGTTTCATTTATGGTCCTCGTTTTGTGGTGATGGTTTTGCATGGGTTGGTTACTAGGAATTTTTGTGTTTTGTTGGTTTTTCCATCTGGGTCCCTATTGAAACCAGTATTCTTTGATTTATTGATTCAGTTTTATGGCTATGGTTCCAACACAATAAAATAGTTAATGTTATACAGTTTATGTTGATTTCCATTGTTTGACTTATGGATTCAGTTATGGTTACAACACAATAAAATAGTTAATGTTATATAGTTTATGTCGATTTCCATAAGGAATTGTTGATTGTTGTTCTCTAGATTAGGGTATATTGTTTCATTTTGGATAAGGTTTTAACTATTGAAAAGGATATATTGTTTCAATCTTCGATAAGGTACTATTGAGAAAAGACTGCATTTTTGTATAGGTTTGTTACTGTGAATTTTTGTGTTTTGTGGGTTTACCCATCTGGGTCGTTGTTGAAACCAATATTGTTTGATTTATGGCTTATGTTTTCTGGCTATGGTTGCAACACAATAAAATAGTTAATGTTATACAATTTATATTGATTTCCATAAGGCATTGTTGATTGTTGTTTCCTAGCTTAGGCTATATTGTTTCATTTTCGATAAGATATTGTTGAAAATACTATATTGTTTTAATTCTCGATAAGGTGGTATTGAGAAAAGACTGTATTTTTGCATAGGTTTGTTACTATGAATTTTTGTGTTTTGTGGGTTTTTCCATCTAGGTCGCTGTTGAAACTAATATTGTTTGATTTATGGCTTCCTTTTTTTGGCTATAGTTGGAACACAATAAAATAGTTAACGTTATATAGTTTATGTTGATTTCCATAAGGCATTGTTGATTGTTTTTTTTCAAAGTGATTAGAATTGTTTGTAGTAAAAAACTATGCTAAATTTATCACTTTACAAAGTTATAATGATTGTCAATTGGTAGGTGTTTTGAACTACAAGTAGAAATTTGTATTTTTTTATTGATTGATTGTTGTTCTTTGGCTTAGGCTACATTGTTTCATTTTTGATAAGGTGTAGTTGAAAAGGCTATATTGTTTCACTTTTTGATAAGGTACTATTGAGAAAAGACTATTTTTACATAAGTTTGCTATTGTGAATTTTTGTGTTTTGTGGGTTTTTCCATCTGGGTTGCTATTGAAACCAATATTGTTTGATTTATGGCTTTAGTTTTGTGGCGATGGTTGCAACACAATAAAATAGTTAATGTTATACAGTTTATGTTGATTTCCATAAGGCATTGTTGATTGTTTTTCTCTAACTTAGGTTATATTGTTTCATTTTTGATAAGGTGTTGTTGAAAAGGCTATATTGTTTCCATTTTCGATAAGGTACCATTGAGAAAAGGTTGTATTTTTGCATAGGCTTGTTGCTGTGAATTTTTGTGTTTTATGGGTTCTTCCATCTAGGTCACTATTGAAACCAATATTGTTTGATTTATGGATTACGTTTTGGCGCTATGGTTTCAATGCAGTAAAATAATTAACATTATACAGTTTATGTTAATTTCCATAAGGCATTGTTGATTGTTATTCTCTAGCTAAGGCTATATTGTTTCATTTTTTATGTTAACATTATATGGTTTATGTTGATTTCCATGCGGATTTGTTGATTGTTGTTCTCTAGCTTAGGCTATATTGTTTCATTTTTGATAAGGTATTGTTGAAAAGGCTATATTGTTTCACTTTTCGATAAGGTGTTGTTGAGAAAAGACTATATTGTTTGTTAAAACCAATATTGTTTGATTTATGACTTTCATTTTGTGGTTATGGTTGCAACATAATAAAATGGTTGATGTTATACAGTTTATGTTGATTTCCATAGGGAACTATTGATAGTTGTTCTCTACCTTAGGCTATATTGTTTCATTTTTTATAAGGTACACTATTGAAACCAATATTGTTTGATTTATGGCTTCCATTTTGTGGCTATGGTTGAAACACAATAAAATAGTTAACGTTATACACTTTATGTTGATTTCCATGTGGCATTGTTGATTGTTTTTCTCTAGTTTAGGCTATCTTGGGTATGTGCAGGATCATCATGAAAAAAGCAGGCCCTTAAGTGGCAAAAAATTCAGAAAAATCAGAGTTAGGAAACTTGACATAAAAATTTGAATAAATTATCTATATTATTTCAAAAATATGTAAGAATAGAATCTGTAGCAAATTGAATGTAGTTTCTAAACTACTAGGTTTATTTTTTATTTTTAAAATCTATTTGGTGAAAATTTGAAATTTCAATGTAGTAGTACTTAAATTTCAAGGAAAAAATAAGAAGTAGGTGTTTGTCTGACCACTCTAACCACAATCAAATGATAATAATTTTTTTATAATATTTTACATATAAGTAGAGGAATCATTTCCCAATGTGATGCATATTTTTTTTGTAATTTTTTCCCAAGCAAATAATTAATTGTGACTTTTTTATTACAACTTTTAAAAAATATAAAAACTTGTATGTCTGACCACCTTAACTTGGTCAAAATTTCATGAAATTCCTTTTTTTCTAATCCTATAGTATGTGAAGCATATAATGTGATACATGTTTTGGATTCAAAAAATGTGATACCATTTGAAAGCTATAGATGTTTTTCAATTAGCCTATCAATCAAGACTTTAGTTGTAATTCAAATAGAAAATGAATAATAATTATTTATTAAATTCAAAGTAAAGCATAATTTATATTGGTGGAAAGCTAAGAATCTCTTTTAAAAACACTTTTCGTTTCATCAATTTAGGGTTAAAAAAGTCGTCAGGCACATACCCTACACATATCCATCATATCACCACTTTTTGACCCACCATGATCTTGCACATACCCTATTGTTTCATTTTCGATAAGGTCCTGTTGAAAAGGCTATATTTTTTAATTTTTGATAAGGTGTTGTTGAGAAAAGACTACATTTTAAAAAAAAAAACTAATATTGTTTTATTTATGGCATCTATTTTGTGGCTATGGTTGCAACACAATAAAATAGTTAACATTATATAGTTTATGTTGATTTTCATAAGGCATTGTTGATTGTTGCTCTCTACCTTAGAGTATATTGTTTCATTTTTTACAAGGTATGTTGTTGAAACCAATATTGTTTAATTTATGGCTTCCATTTTGTGGCTATGGTTGCAACACAATAAAATAGTTAGCATTATATAGTTTATGTTGTTTTCCATAAGGCATTGTTGATTGTTGTTCTCTAGCTTAGGCTATATTGCTTTAGTTTTGATAAGGTATTGTTGAGAAGGTTATATTGTTTCAATTTCATATAAGGTGTTGTTGGGAAAAGACTATATTGTTTGTTAAAACCAATATTGTTTGATTTATGGCTATGGTTGTAATGGAATAAAATGGTTAATTTTATACAATTTATATTGATTTGTATAGGACATTATTGATTGTTGTTCTCTACCTTAGGCTATATTGTTTCATTTTTTATAAGGTACACTCTTGAAACCAATATTGTTTTATTTATGGCTTCCATTTTGTGGCTATGGTTGCAATGCAATAAAATAGTTAACGTTATATAGTTTATTTTGATTTCCATAAGGAATTGTTGATTGTTGTTCTCTAGCTTAGGCTCTATTGTTTCATTTTTGATAAGGTACTCTTGAAAAGTCTATATTGTTTCATTTTTGATAAGATACTATTGAGAAAAGACTATATTGTTTGTTAAAATCAATATTGTTTCATTTATTGTTTGTGTGTGGTGTCGATGGTTGCAAGGCAATTAAACAGTTTACAACATTGTTGGTTGCTTTCTAGCTTAGGCTAAATTGTTTCATTTTTGATAAGGTGATGTTGAAGGAAGATTGTTCTGTGGGTTTTTTCATCTGGGTCACTATTGAGATCAAAATTGTTTCATTTGTGGCTTCCATTTTGTGGTGATGGTTACAATGCAATAAAATAGTTAATGTTCTATAGTTTATGTTATTTCCCATAAGGCATTGTTGAGTGTTGTTCTCTAGCTTAAACGGCTATATTGTTTCATTTTCGATAAGGCATTATTGGGAAAATAATTTTTTCATGTGTAGGGTTATTTTTGTTTTTATTTAATGCATGGGTTTGTTACTGTGAATTATTCTATTTTGTGGGTTTTTCCATCTCGATCACTATTGAAACTGGTATTGTTTCATTTATAGATTTTGTTTTGTGGTGATGGTTGCAACATAATAAAATAGTTAATGTTATACAATTTATGTTATTTTCTATACAGTATTGTTGAGTGTTGTTCTCTAGCTTTGGTTGTATTGTTCCATTGTCAATAGGTTTCCATTGAATTTTTTTTTTGTAGGTTTCTGTTAAAACCACGATTATTTTATTTAAGGATTTTGTTTTGTGGTGATGGTTGCAATGCTATATAGTTTATGTTGTTTTCCATAAGGAATTGTGGATTGTTGTTCTCTATCTTTGGCTATATTGTTTCATTTTCAATATACAACAAAATAGTTAATACTATAGATTTTATGTTGTTATCCATGAGACATTTTGAATTGTTGTAACATACATTGCCCACCACTATGATTAATGATGAAACAAATTTTTCTTATTGCACTTAATATAGAGACTATCATTCTAAGTTATGGAACCATAGCAATATCAAAGAAATCCATATGCAACATAACTTTATGAACCCACATGTAGCAACAATATACTCTACACTAAGTCAACACAAGAAGATTAAAACCACAGTAATCAAATGAAAAAATTATGAAACCTCATATTTTGTGGTTTTCCCTTATTGTGTGCACTTTGGCCGAAATTTTCATTGACATTCCTGCTCCACCACTGGATCTTTACTATTTTTATTTATTTTTTCCCTAGAATTCATTTTTCAATGTAGGCAACAATTGAAAAAATTAGGCCTTAGCAAGTAGAATGCATTGAAAATCTCTTTGAGGTTATTTTGGAAAAGAGTCCCTTAGAGTATAATGTGCAAGATTCGGTCAAGCCTTTTGCAAGAATTTCAAATCTTTGCGCGACTACTCTAAAGAAAACTAATTTTAGAGAATACATGTCTACACATTCTTCATGAAGATCATCAAAATCAAAGTTCCAAATCAAATATATGGAATTCATGTAAAAGGGTTAATTCAAACATGGACATTATACTTAATATAAAGCCTATTATACTTCAAAAAGCTTTTGAACAAATTGTATGTGACAACTAGTGTTTCTTATTATGACTAATATAAAGCCTATTATTGTAAGAATTCCTTTCTTTGGATGAAAAAACAACAACTATCTTCCCAAAACAATAAACATGAGGAGGAGTATATATGAATGTTGTCTATATTGTTTAGTTTTGGATAAGGTACTGTTGAAAAAAGAAAACATTGAGTCCTGCCGCGGAGAGAGTTTGGTAGAGATGATCAACCAGAGTCTTTCTCACATGTGGTCCATTGAAACTTAGAAACTCATGATACCTCATATCTCTTTGGAAAGCAATGGTGGGAGGCTTGTATTGATCCATCTTGGAGTTGGATCTAAAGAGAGGGTATCACCAACGGTAGAAAGAAAATAGAGGACTCAACCCTAAATTTCAGATCTTGAACTCAAGTATACAGATGTTCAGAACTCTTACCACACATGCAACATATCCCACTTTTAAATTGCAAAGCTAATATTGAGTCAAAGGTGAAAATAAAAAAACCAGCGGATTCAACCCAGATCTAGAACTTGACCATGCAAAGGTTTGAACTCTAAATCACACATTGCCATGCCATATTTGCTTATAAATTGCAAATGATGACCAAAAAAATAAAAAATCGCAAATGACAAACAACACTGTCTAGAATAAAGCCGGGCGGGCCCACTATTATTAAATAATTTATTCGGTCACAAAAACATAACTGGCACAGCAGGCGGGCCCACTATTATTAAATACTTTATTTGGTAAAAAACATAACTGGCACGGTAGGCAAGCCCACTATTATTAAATAGTTTATTCGGTCAAAAACTTAACTAGCACGGCAGGCGGGCCCACTATTATTAAATACTTTATTTGGTCACAAAAACTTAACGGGCATGACAGGCGTGCCTGCTTTAATTTTCTTTTTGTTTTGGTACCCCATCACCTTCAAATTTTTTGTATTTGGGAGTGCGTGCAACATTAATTAGTCTCAATCCTCTATGCGTAAATTCACAAATAGTAGGTATTCAGGGGAGAGGGCCCGATGATGTTGCAGCTTCTATTGTGAGGATAGGAGTTGACAGTCTGATCTTCTGGGTAACAATCCATATATTAATGTTTCGTTTAATATAGTTTTTTTTATATGTAAATATAAATATTTATCAGATTAATTATGGGTTCAATTAATGTTTGGGTAAAACTCTTCATTTTTTCAAATATAAATGAATGAGAATAAATATTTATTGTGAAGTGGAAAATGGAAACAAGATCAAACAGGGGTTAGCAATTCAACAAGATCCAAAACAATGAAGATCATATCCCACTTACAAAATCACATACAACTATGACCCTATAGTGGGAGCTACTTTTGAAGCCAATCACCATATCACAATTATAACCATAGTTGGTAAGAATCCTGAGTGTAATGTCACTACATGACAAGGGAAGATTACAATCCAGGGAGCTACACCGCAATCCAAAGATTTGTTAAAACCTTTGTAGCCTAAGTACAACCTTTTGACCATCTAAAGAAGACCCCAACACAAATTTCCATCCTCAAACTTCTCAAGAAATCCCCGGCTCACAAGGAAGTCTTGGATAAAGCCCTCTTAGAGTCATTTGTGCCTAATGATATCAACATTGATCAATTTCAAGCCATGATGGGGCACATAACTTCTACTCACCATCTTGTATTATCTGAAAGACACCTTCCCTCACACCTATCATAACCAAGCTTTATATCTTGGGGTTTGCATCCATAAGCATAAAATTAAGAGAGTATTGATTGATGGTGGAGCAGGCCTAAACATTTGTACCTTGAAATTTGTAAAACAACTAGGATATTCTAATGAGGTTATAGAAAAACAAAGGAGTATTACAATCAGAGTATATGATGATAACGAAATAGACTCTAAAGGTACTATTAGACTTCATGTGCAAGTGGGTCCAACAATAGCAAAAATGACATGTCAAGTACTAGATCTTGAGTTACCCTATAACCTTCTCTTGAGACACCCTTGGATTCATGCAATGCAAGCTATCCCTTCTACTTATCATCAATGCTTGAAATTCCCCAATAATGATAAGGAGGTTACTATCTATGTTGATTCAAAACCTTTTCACTACTATAAGAACATAGAAGAGAAGTACACAAAGATCTTCCAAGTTCCCAACAATGATATCTCTTTCCTCTCATTTGACTATGTTGACCCTACATCTCTAGCCTTGTCATCCTCAGCTCTATCATCGTCATCTAATCTGCCTCTATCCAACCTTAAGATTCAAGTGTTTGACACTGGTTGTGGGGATTATTACATGAAACAAGCCCTTTGTGTAGGAAAATTTCCATTATCACCAAAGTCATATGGAAAACCAAAGGAAATCAAATAATTTCAAGCTACAATTATGGAATTCAAACCCACAGAATTCAACAAATGGGGAGATTTGAAAAGTGAGGTCGTATTTGAAGAATACTTTTCTACATGGCTATACAAGGAAGACCCAAAAGAGAAAGAACTACCTACTATCCCCGTTGATCCAAATAGAATAGGTTTCCAACTTACCAAAGGTATTGGATTCATAGGAAAAGGTGGCCTAGGCTTAAACGAGCAAGGTATGAGAGAGCCTATCATCATGGAGAAGCGTAGGAAGAATCAAGGACTAGGATATGGTATATTGGACAAGGCAACTCCTAATTGAAAGTATTGTTTGTGAGGAGATTACTTCCTCTCTTGTGTTAAGACATCAGATGATGATGATTCCATCGAAGATGAAACCATGTATATCATTGACCTATTTGAGAATTCCTTTATTAATATTGTCACTACCTTATCATTTGACCAACCATCTAAGAAACATGAACTTCAACTCATTTATCCTCAACTAATAGAATTAGACCAACAACGAGCACTAGTTCTAGACATATTCCAAAATGACGAAGCTATTGCTAAGCTTAGGGGACTAAGAGATGATATACTGCCTGGAGATCATAAAGCAAAATTTGACATAGAAATTGGTGAAGATGGATACTTTGGAGGAGATATTAGATCCTTCAATCGCAAAAGTGAGAATTTGGTAATAAAAAAGAGATCATTTAGTGAAAACCGTAATATGACACTATCAGATCATGGAAAAGTGAAAATAAAGGATGTATCTAAGGGTGAAAACCTCTTTGAGGCGCCTGAGGATGGAGGATTCAATATCCCCAACATTGTTTGAAACCAAGAAAGATCTACAATCCTAGTTGAAGAATCTGAACCAATAAATATGGGAATAACATATGTGACTAAGATTACCTATTATGTAGCCTCTTTAGATCTTGAAGAGAGGACAAACTTTTCATCCTTCTTAGGAGAATGGAAGATCAATTTTTCTTGGACCTATGCAGACATGCCTGGATTAGAAGGTTCATCCCTGGTAGTTCATTGTTTGACAATCTTTCCTATAGCTAAACTGATGAAGCAAAAGTGCTATAAGATGCATCTGTAGATAACACTTTTAGTTAAGGTTGAACTACAGAAACTCCTGGATGTCAGTTTCATTAAACCGATTGATTATCCTAAGTGGGTATCCAATCTTGTGCTTGTTTCTAAGCCCACTAGGAGCATAAGAATTTACACTAACTTTAGAGATCTCAACAAGTCTTTTTATGAAAGATGACTTCCCTTTGCCCAAAATTGACATGATAGTGGATTTAACAGTAGGACATGAAATGCTCTCCCTCATGGATGGCTTTTTAAGATATAACCAAATCAAGATAGCACCTGAAGACTAGCACAAGACAACATTCACTTGCCCTTGGGGAACCTTTTTATGGAATATTATGCCATTTGGGTTTAAGAATGTGGGAGCCATGTATTAAAGGGAATTCATGGCTATATTTCAAGATATGTTCCATATCACCATGGAAGACTATGTAGATGTTTTTCTAGCAAAATCCATAGTAAGGAAAATTCACTTGGGTAACCTAACATGCATATTTGATAGGTTAGAAGAGTATAAGCTATGTCTCAATATGAAGAAGTGTGTTTTTGGTATTACATCAGGAAATCTATTAGGATATATTGTATCATGAAGAGGCATAGAGGTGAATCTAGCTAAGGTTAAGGAAATCATGGAATTTCCCCCACCAAAGACTTTGAAATAGTTGTAGAGCCTTCAAGGTAAATTATAGACCATCTGAATATTCATAGCTCAATTACCAAACAAATGTCATCATTTTACACACCTACTCTGTAAGGATGTTGCCTTTAAATGGGAAGAGAAGTATATTAACAAATGTTTCAACAAATTAAAGAGTATTTGGCATCCCTAATTGTTTTAATGCCTCCTATACAAGACAAACCCATGATCCTATACATATACGCAACATTAGTAGCCTTGGGTACCTTGTTAGCACAACATGGTGTGAATGGGAAAGAAAGTGCAGTGTCTAATATTAGTCATACACTAGTAGGTTATGAGTTGAATTACACACTAGTAGAATGAGCTTGTTTAGCCATTGTCTTTGCATCTCAAAAGCTTAGACATTACATGTTAAACCGACAAGTTAAATTCATCTCTAAGGTGGACCCTTTGAAATATCTCTTGGCTAAGGCAACTGTAATTGGCCAAATGGAAAAATGGGTTATGATACTTAGTGAATTTGACATAGAATACATCGATAGAAAATAAATTAAAGGATAAGTGATAACAAATTAGTTGGTCGAACCACATCTCAAGAATATTACCGACCCTTGATATCAGAATTCCTTGATGAAGGAATCCTTACATGATAACTCAAGTAAGTTGATGGAAGCTATATTTTGATGGATCTCATACCCAATATGGCTCAGGATCCAGTATACTCTTTGTTACACAGCAAGGAGACAACATACCCAAATCATATAAAATCGCTTTTCCCTATACGAGTAACAACAAAATATGAAGCATTGATAACTAGGTTAAGGATGGTAGTGTTGGTTCTGTTTTTACACTGTAACCAAGTTGATCTTCTAATCTACCTATGGAATTGCCAATTCCAATCAAGGGCAGCTCGAAGGACCTGGACCAATTGATGAGGACTTTAAAATGCCTCCTACACTTTGGGCTTTGCAAGACCCGGGAGGGTGATCCCTTAATGTGTTTATGTACAACCTCTACACAATTATTATAAATGATATTAACAATAGCAGATAATCTCACTTAATAGCTCAACATGATAGGATAATATCGAATAGAATTGGTTGTTCCTCAATAATATCAACTATCTAGAGCATGAGATAACCAAACACAATCCATAGTATAAGATAGTCATTGATTTGCAATTTGTAGCAAGCTCTAGGCAAAGACAAACAAATACTGAATCATACGGGTAATTACAACTTAGATCAGTGCCATTTATCCATTGAAGGAGTCAAATTCATAAGCATATAAGGGTATATGACAGATTTAATACATAACATATAAGATCCCTAACTTGATATTGCATTACAATTTCATCAGCATGCATTCTAACCCAATACTAATCAAATCCTTATACAGAACATACCCACCTATAATCCCATTCAAGCATTTTAATTAATTCCTTGAATTAAAGCTAAAATAGAGTCATACAAACCACAACAAAGAGATGAATGAAACAACCCTTAGTTATTTTATTCAAAGTTCAGATATGCATGTACAATGGAGAGACATGAGCTTGAATTTATCATTTCAACTCAAATGCTAGTACTGTTATACAACATTAAATCCCCATGAACTCAAAACTTGTTATAGAATAACTCAAAACCTAAATTGCATTTCTTTAAGACCATCATACTTGAAAATTTGCTCTGCAACTTCACCTAGACTCGACAAAAATTATCTAACTTGCTAACCCCTACTTTTGGCATTGAAATCCTTCTTATAGAGAATGAAGGAGCAAACAAGCATCAGGCTAGAAAGTACACATGTCACCAGCCAAATGAAGCACCTGGTGATATTCCAAAAATTTGTTACAACAACAATCATCCCTGAAGAATATTCTTGTTCATCATGCCATCTGACAAAATTTGTTGTAGCATCAAAAGTCTCAAGAATCCCATGCCAATACTACCATCAAAGCAAGACTAGAAACCATTGTAACTGCAACATCTAATTTACCAATCATGCCAGTAGTCCATTCTTTTATTCTTCCTCAATTGACTACTTAGTTAACCTTTTTTGGCATTCTTCATCAATCGATGGAAATATTTTGATGCAGATTTAAATTCTAGCCATCGATCCTTCAGTTAGATCAAATCATTGAATGACTGTCTTCAAAGCAAGTTGATAGAATCGCCAACATGGAAATAAGGGGCCCACCATACCATACGCCACGAAGGAAATCCATGTGGCGGTCGCCCGCAATATCGCAATCAGTAAAGATCCTGCAACTTTAGATCACGTGATGGCAGGCGACCTTAGATCTTGAACAGTAGTGATCCTGTTCCTTCAAAACAACAGTTGGCCTTATCATTATCTATCAAGCAGCTTTCCCACCAAGATTATAACAGATCCATCGATTTAAAACACGTGCACCTTAAGAGCACTTTAGTAACCCGCCTTTTAATGTATTTAAGATCGGATTAATGTTCCACGGTATTTCCTTCGGCTCCATCAGATGAGACACGTGGTGGTCGCCCGCAATATCACAATCAGTAAAGATCCTATAACTTTGGATCACGCGATTGTAGGCAACCGCTGATATCTGACAATATTTGATCGAAGACACACAAACTAATCTCCTTCAGCCATGCCAAAAAGGACATGTGGCACCTGCCCATGATATCGCACTCAACCAAAGCACTATGGTGGGGTCATCGCGGGATGGCAAGGAACGGTTGAGATCAAACAGTAATTGATCAATGGTTGCGAGAATTTGACCCCTCTGCAAAATAAAACATTTATTATAAGGATGAGGGGGCATCACTAGGTAGGTGGAAAACAACGACATAAGTTGTTTTAAAATGATGAAGCACAGGGTCATCCAAGACTTAGGAAAATAAACCCTGGAGAGGGAATAAAAATTAAAACTAGAGGGAAAAAACCTTAGACGAAACGATAAGACATAAGATGTTTTAAAACCCCTTAAAAAGTAACAGCGAAATAAATCTTGACCAAGGCATAAAGTAAACATAAGGGTTTTACATGAAGACAAAGCTAAAACCCCAACCCTTAGAAATTTTCCAACACCATGAAAGACCAGTGACACCAAGCAGGCAGGAATGGAACATAAGGAGAAAAAATTTGAAGTTCCATCAATGGCTCTAGTTGGGGACGTTCATTCCATTGGAATGAAGCGAGAATTCAAAATCTCAGGTAGAGCAAACCATGATGCAGAGACAACCAAAAAGGGATTGTTCAGAAAAAACAACCCAAACTATGTACAAATTATATACAAAATATACAACCCTAAACTACTGTTCATGGAAAAGAAAACTTCAAGTGAAGTATAACTTCAAGAACTGTCCATGAACTGGCAATTCAAGAATATCCCTTGTCATATCTTGGAGGAAGTATGAATCTTCACCCCACTTACCATTTATCAAAAATGGACCCAACCAGATTGCATCAAATTTCCCATGCTTCCCTTTATCTTCAAGTATGGAATTCCACATTAAAACCAAATCTCCATCTTTGAAACTCCTTGCAGTTGCCCTCTTGTCATACAAATTCTTTATTTGCAACTACAACTTTGCATTTTTCTTCTTCAACTTCATCTGGTGACCCCAGGCCACCAAATGAAAAAAGGGGAGTGAACATTTACCTCTGTCAAACACAATTCTACAAAAAGAGTTGATCTCCCTCAAATCATGCTTGCCTCTATCAAACCATAATAGCATTGGTGACTACACCCCTACAAACACAAGCATCAGGCTGCCTTCATGCAAGTGAAAACTTGCTCTCTGTTTAACTTTGTCATCAATTGGCAACCAAATCAAATAGGCCACCTCACTGCCATTCTCTTCATTCTCTAGTTTTGCATCAAGTGGCAACATGAGAAGATAGTGATCAAGACCACATTCACTAACCCCCTCTTAATTATCATGCTTAGAGGAGATATCATAGCTAAAAAAAAACATGCAATCCTCTTGTGTGTTGAGCAAAGATTGCTCATACATTTGTATCTCCTCCAACTAAAATACATCACCGGTCAACTTGTCCTCATCCCAACAACACAACCCTAACACATTGCCATGTGTTTCAAGATTCTAAAAATCAGGCTTATCAACACCCACAATATCTTCATCTCCATTCAAATCATGGCATTCAGAAGAAATGCCAACATCCCAAACAATGTTCGCCACCTTATGTTCAAAGACAAGATCATCAACATTTAATATGTTATCACAAAGGGAAACTTCATGTATAGGTTCATGTGAATCAAAACTTTCATTCGCAACAAATTCATCATAGTGAGTGTCAAAGACACATTCACCAATGCAAGGTGTATCGAAATCAACATCATCTCTTGCTGCTTCAACATGAAAATTTGAAACATACTGCTCATGAGAGGAAATATGAATTGCAGATCCAGAAAAAAGATCCTCATATGCATCAATATGATAGACACAATCACGTTCCTCATGTACAAACTCATCATGAAAGTTATCATTGGTTGTACCAATGCTTATCTCTACGTTTTCACTTTCATGTACAACTATATAAATGCTTTCCTCATGCAAACATTCAGTAATGGCTTCAAAGGCAACAAAAGGAATAGAAGAAGGTAAAACATCAAGTAAAACAGGGGTGCCCTGCTCATCATTATCAACTGCTTGTACTGATTCATTCAATACATCTCTTGCATGCATATCCTTCTCTTTGTTCACACTGCTGCAACAATCAGCAGGGCTGCATTCCTTACTATCAAAGAGAAAATCGTCATTTATTTCCTCATGGCAACTCCTCACACATGATTGCTCTAACTGACAATCCTTGCATACTCTATAATTTGCAGCCAATACACTAATGTTCTCAAAAGCATTCCTCAAGTTTGAAAACTCCTTTTTATCATCATGAAAGCTCTCATCAATGCTACATGCACTCAAAAGATTGGTATAACCAAGTGTACTACAATACTGCTGATTACACATGTCTTCTTCAAACAAGATGTTCAATTCATATCCATCACATTCTTGTTCTTGTGAGACTTCAGAATCATTATCATCATCTTCATTAGAATACTTTATATTCAAGGAGATTAATTCCACCTCCTGCTTTTGAAATGAATCAGAATTACTAGGGCTGCAAATAAATTTGAAATCCTCTTGATCACCTAAACAAGGATGCTTTTCAGTTGATTGCAAACTTCCATCTACAACATCATTGTTCTCATCAGGAAAACTTAAAACATCATAATCATCATGATCTTTAGTTGTGTATTCAGAGTCCATAGAGGAGAAAACACTCTCAGTATCATCTACATTATTGCAGCCTTCATTTGCTATGGAGAATCTGCTTTCTATTTCTATATTTTCAAAGAAAACGGAAGACACTTCACATGTTTCATTTATCTGTTCATGACCATCATGGCTGCAATATTCTTCTGGACATATTTCTTTTGTAGGTTGTTCATAAACAACATCCTCATCACTGCATGATGCACTATCATTCTTGTCTTCTACTATACCATTTGCATCCATTGGACTAAATCTTGAAAAAGTACCATCACATAATTGAGTTAAGAGATGACTTCCACATTTATCTATCATTTCCTCAATTATTGAAAGCCATTGATATAAGCATTTAAGGGTAGGGGGCCTCAAGTGAACTGGCATGATACTCAGACTTGGCTTATAATTCTCAAAAAACAAATCAATGCAAAATGATTCATTAGGTCTTTCTAATTTTGGTATAACAAGCAGAAATTTCATAAATCTATCATGAAAATCATAGATAGATTCATTCTCCAATCTTTCTATATCACACAGTGCATCAATATATGATTCAGACTCAACCTTGTTTGCAATTTCCTCTTCAAATTCATGTTGACTATGTAGACTTCTATCTTCAGACAAGCATTCATCATTCACTACTAACTCATCTTTAAAAGTATCAAGGAAACATGTTCTAAGTCTATTCCATGAATCTATGGAATGCATTGGTAAGCAAGTAAACCAACCTTCAGCCATACCTTCTAAAGTTCTTACAAAAATTTTCTTGATAACATCTTCCTCTTCAATCTAACAATCTTCCATCAAATCAATGAAACACTGTACATGTTTTGATGTTGATTCTTCAAAATCATCTCTAAACTTAGGAAAATGTTCATTAATTCTTCTTGGGACAGAGTGTGGGTAACCTTCGATTTTACTAAAATCTAAAGGGTTATATCTTTCATTATCGAACACCTTCCTTTGAGGACAAGGTTGTGTTCTAAGCATGATATTATAACTTGTAGAGGGAGAATTAGGACAACAATGCATTTTGCAAATGAAAATTATTCCCCTACAACTATTCAATTACAATATTGAATCTCCCTTGATTGTAGTGCTTAATTTCACTAAATAAGGGAACCAAAGTTCTTTCCTAAGATGTTCAAATATGTGAAGAATACCTGGAAACATTGCACTACTACAAATTGTTCTAGAAATTTGTAGATCTGGAACTATATTCTTTAAATCTTCAACAGGTTCTTCTGACAGAGTCGCCACCTCTTCTTCTAGAGGACTAAACTTCAAGTATTATGAAGTTCTTTCACAAATAAATCTATCTCTAAGTTCCTTCCACCAGTAGAGCACCATAGATCATAAAATAATTAGGTTCACTGCAACAAATCTTTCTCGAGGCTTGAAATTCTTCAATATTCGAACTAAATGCAAAATGGCAAACAATAATATGACTCAATGCAAATGATATGACTCTGTTTCTAGATTCTTCAATGAGAATTTTCTCAAATTCTCCACAGCAGAGTCGCCATTTTGTTGGTTATGTTTTTACACTGTAACTAGGTTGATCTTCTAATCTACCTATGGAATTGCCAATTCCAATCAAGGGTAGCTCGAAGGACCTAGAAAAATTGATGAGGACTTTAAAATGCCTCCTACACTTTGGGCTCTGCAAGACCCAGGAGGGTGATCCCTTAATGTGTTTACAACCTCTGCACCATTATTATAAACGACATTAACAATAGCAGATAATCTCACTTAATAGCTCAACATGATAGGATAATATTGAATAGAATTGGTTGTTCCTCGACAATATCAACTATCTAGAGCATGAGATAACCAAACACAATCCATAGTATAAGATAGTCATTGATTTGCAATTTGTAGCAAGCCCTAGGAAAAGACAAAAAAATACTGAATCATACAGGTAATTACAACTTAGATCAGTGCCATTTATCCATTGGAGGAGTCATTCATAAGCATCTAAGGCTATATGACATATTTAATACATAACATATAAGATCCCTGACAATATTGCATTACAATTTCATCAACATGCATTCTAACCCAATACTACTTATCAAATCCTTATACAGAACATACCCACCTATAATCCCATTCAAGCATTTTAATTAATTCCTTGAATTAAAGCTAAAATAGAATCATACACACCACAATAGTGAGATGAATGAAACAACCCTTAGTTATTTTATTCAAAGTTCAGATATGCATGTACAATGGAGATACATGAGCTTGAATTTATCATTTCAACTCAAATGCTAGTACTGTTATACAACATTAAATCCCCATGAACTCAAAACTTGTTACAGAATGACTCAAAACCTAAATTGCATTTCTCTCTAAAACTATCCGAATTTACAATTTGCTTTGCAACTTCACCTAGACTCGACCAAAAATTATCTAACTTGCTAAACCCTACTTCTGGCCTTGAAATCCTTCTTATAGAGAATGAAGGAGCAAACAAGCATCAGGCTAGAAAGTACACATGTCACCAACCAAATGAAGCACTTGGTGATATTCCAAAAATTTGTTACAACAACAATCATCCCTAAAGAATATTCTTGTTCATCATGTCATTTGAGAAAAGTTGTTGCAGCATCAAAAGTCTCAAGAATCCCACGCCAAGACTACCCTCAAAGCAAGATTGGAAACTGTTGTAACCACAACATTTGATTTACCAATCATGCTAGTAGTCCATTCTTTTATTCTTCCTCAGTCGACTACTTAGTTACCCTTTTCTGGCATTCTTCATCAGTCGGTGGAAATATTTTGATGTAGATTTAAATTCTAGCCATCGATCCTTCAGTTAGATCAAATCATCGAACAACTGTCTTCAAAGCAAGCTGACACAATCACCAACATGGAAATAAGGGGCCCACCATACCATACGTCGCAAAGGAAATCCACGTGGTGGTTGCCCGCGATATAGCAAGTAGTAAAGATCTTGCAACTTTGGATCACGTGATGGCGGGCAATCGTAGATCTTGAACAATAGTGACCTTGTTCCTTCAAAACAGTAGTCGGCCTTATCATTATCTAACGAGCAACTTTCCCACCAAGATTATAACAGATCCATCAATTTAAAACATATGCACCTTAAGAGCACTTTAGGTAACCTGCCTTTTAATGTATTTAAGGCTGGATTAATGTTCCATGGTATTTCCTTCGGCTCCATCAGATGAGACACGTGGTGGTTGCCCACAATATCGCGATCAGTAAAGATCCTACAACTTTGGATCATGCGATGGCGGGCAACTGTTGATATTTGACAATATTTGATCGATGACACACAAACTGATCTCCTTCGGCCATGCCAAAAAGGACACGTGGCGCCTGCCTGTGATATCGCACTCAACCAAAGGACTACGGTGGGGCCATCGCGGGATGGCGAGGAACGACTGAGATCAAACGATAATTGATTAATGGTTGCACGAATTTGACCCCTCTGCAAAATAAAACATTTATTAAAAGGACGAGGGGGGCATCACTAGGTAGATGGAAAACAATGACATAAGTTGTTTTAAAACGATGAAGCACGGGCTCATCCAAGACTTAGGAAAATAAACCCTGCGGAGGGAATAAAAATTAAAACCAGAGGGACCAAACCTTAGACAGAACGATAAGACATAAGATGTTTTAAAACCCCTAAAAAAGTAACAAAGAAATAAATCCCGACCAAGGCATAAAGTAAACATAAGGGTTTTACATGAAGATAAAGCTAAAACCCCAAACCTTAGAAATTTTCCAACACCATGAAAGACCAGTGACACCAGGTGGGCAGGAATGGAACATAAGGAGCAAAAATTTGAAGTTCCATCAGGTAGTCGAATGACAAATCAAGGAACTACAAGTCTATGAAGATTCGTAGCTAGTGATTAGACAAGTGAATGATGAATACCAAACTAAAGATGACAAACTACTTCCTTATAAGATGATGCTAGATAGTTTCAAGCAATAATTCTTAGTCATTATCTTTGAGCAAATCTTGAGGATAAATAATTGAGTCGTCGATGCTATGGCTACCATTAGTTCTCTTCTTTACATGTCGCAGAATAATGCTAAGTGTGAATTTCTTGTGGAGCAATTACTTATACTTGCATTCAACATCCCAAAGTCAAAACTAGTGTGCGATGTTATTGGTCTCAACTCCCCCTAGTATCATGAATTTAACAACTATCTCCAACACAAAACCATACCCTTTAACCTTAGCGGTAATTGAAAGAAAATCTTCATTCGTTGAACCACATGCTTCACCATACTTGGTGATACTTTATACCAACATAGTCTCAATAAAACATTGCTTCGATGTCTTAACCGGAAGAGGTATTAATCGCCTTACAAGAGGTACATGAAGGTGTATGTGGGTTGCATTCCAGTGGACCTAATCTATTGAAGTAGCTATTGAGAATAGGGTATTATTGGCCCTCGATGGAACAAAAAGGAAATCAGTTTTCAAAGAAGTTTCTTCAATGCCAACAACATAGCGATCTCATTCATGCACTGACACAAGAAGTACATCTGATTACCAGACCATGGACCTTCTCATAGTGGGGATTCAATATTATAGGAAAGATATGCCCTACTTCATCTAATGGATATAAATTTATCATAATTTCTATGGAGTATTTTATAAAGTGGATAGAATTTGTACCTCTAACGTATATCATGAGCAAAAAAATAGCTAAGTTTATCCTCAACTACTTAGTTTTCCGCTACAACATACCCCAAACCATTGTCAAAGATAATGGGACTCTATTTAAGAACCAAGATATTCATGACCTTTGTTCTAAATTCCATATCCAACATTGCTTCTCCACATTGTATTACCCCTAGGGAAACAACTAGGTGAAAGCATCCAATAAAACTATCTTTAAAATCCTTAAGAAGACCGTTAATGACATTGGTCGTGACTGACTCCTACAGCTAAATCCTACTTTGTGGGCTTACCGAATGATCATCCACACACCTATTGGAACTACTCCCTTTTCCCTTGTGTACGAAACATAAGCCATCTTGCCTATAGAGGTCGAGATCCCCTCTCTAAGGGTATCCTTGTAGAACTTGGTCAACGATGAAGAGTATCGAGTATCCAGACTCCACGAGCTCAACTTGTTAGAAGAAAGGTGATTGAGTGCTCTAAACCATATCCAAGCTTATCAGAATCACCTCAATTGTAGTTACAATAAGAGAATCAAGAACAAAAGCTTCCATGTGGATGACTTAGTTTTGAAAAAAAACCAGAAGATTTTGCTAAACAACAAAAATCCATAAACCATGCATCTTCTTCTAAACAAGTCTTTAGAATGTTTCTATTTAAGATGAACTAATATGAGAAGATTAGATACAAAATAAATAATGCATTTGATGTTTAGGTGGGCAATACCTCTCAAATCATTCACCTGCCGAGTAGATGAAGAGTGGGATACAAGATTTTCCTATACATACAACACCAATAAATTACAATATTCTTAACAAGGGTAAATAACCAATTGGGTTGTTAATTATAAAGGGTTTCAAAACATTATGTGGGTTGTTGATTTCGTAAAACCAATGCTTTGCAACCAATAAGTTTACAAAATAGTATGAATGTATTGAAAAGATTTTGTTAATTAGATAGTAGGAATGTAATGAAAGACACCATTTTATAAACACCTAGTTTTTCCAACAACCATTAACACTTTGTATGATTGCAAGTAGGAAAACACAGTGGGAGGTGAGGGCATGATTTATGAAACCTCCAACCCACACAATGTTGTAAAACCCTCTATGGACGTAGCTAATCTCCTGACAAAACACACCTATGTACATAAAAAAATGCATAAAATATTCATAAAACATACATAGAAACATACATAACATGATGGGACAACATAGTGCAGGCCCCGCTAAGATGAATGATAAAAGTAACCAAATCGACGTACAAGAGGAAACATCATGGCGAGGGAAGTGTGGAGATAACAATGACGTCAACTCATTTTTCTCGACTAACCAATTGGGTTGTTACATCTAAAGGGTTTTACAACGTTATGTGGGTTGCAGATTTCTCAACACCCAGTGTTTTTAATTTCACTACATTCTTACTATCTAATTCACAAAAGGTTCTCAAGACAATTAGGTTGTTACTTGTAAAGGGTTTTAAAATATTATGTGGGTTTTAAATTTCATAAAACTAGTGCTTTGCAACCTAGAATTTACAAAATAGTATGAACGTCTTGAAAGGATTTTGTTAATTAGATAATAGGAATATAATGAAAGGCACCATTTTATAAACACCCAATATTTTCCCACAACCATATACATGCATAATATGATTGCAAGTTGGAAAACATAGTGGGAGGTAAGTATATGATTTATGACACCTCCAAACCACACAATGTTGGAAAACCCTCTACATATTGAAGCTAAATAAAATCCCTCATTTTTCTTGTCGCTTCAAATTCACTGGTGTGGTGGCTTACGCCACTAGCAAATTCAAAGCTATTTATGCACCACAAGTAGGAAGGATGACATGACTAAGACATGTGTTTTAAATTTTAACAAGTATTTTTATTGTCGATCAGCTTGGTTTGTCAAGTCTTTTCGTCAGTGTGTTTTGTATGGAGAGTGGGATGGGGGATGGGGTATTATGTTATAATGTCTAGACATAGACCTACATTTTTTTAGGAGATTAGCTTCTCCCATTATTTAGCACTTATTACTAATTGTTTAATCTAGCCACATGGAAAACACTCTATGTTATGGGTTTTTTCATTTTGCAAGTTGAAAGTGAAAAGTTGGAGAGTAGGGGGTGGAGTTGTAGGTGGGGGAGATGAAAAACCAACGAAATTGAGGTGAGGGGTTTGTGACCGATTGGTTTGTTACTTCTAAAGGGTTTTAAAACATTATGTGGGTTGTAGATTTTGAAAAACTAGTGTTTTACAACCTAGAATTTTACAAAACAATATGAATGTAATTTAGACAATACAAATGTAATGAAAGACACCTTATAACAAGTCTTACACAAAGTAAAAATTGCGTTTCAATTTCTTAATATGATCCAAATATACATGCACAATATGATTGCAGGTTGGAAAACACAATGGGAGGTGACAACATGATTTATGAAACCTCCAACCCACACAATGTTGTATTTAACCCTCTACACACTGAAGCTAGATACCTTACTGGGTGTTTATAAAATGGTGTCTTCTATTATATTCTTATGGTCTAAATAACAAAAGCTTTTCAAGAAATTCATACTATTTTGTAAAATTTTAGGATGCAAAACACTGGGTTTTATGAAACCTGCAACCCACTTAATGTTTGAAAACCATTTACAAACAACAACCCACTTGATGTTTGAAAACCCTTTATAAATAATAACCCACTTAATGTTTTAAAACCCTTTACAAACAACTCTTGCAACTCCCTTCCGAGCTCGATAGCAACCTTCAAAATGAGAATGTTGAAAATGACAATGTTTTGGGCTTTTTCTCCATTATGAATTATAATTTTGAAAACTCACTGGCACAAAACCCACATTGCGTTTCAGTGAGAACATTAAAATGACAAAATTAAAAAACCCTCAACACAAAAGCACCCGACATAGAACCAACATCGCATTTTCCTTTCTGGTTTCTCTAAACGTTGTTTATTTATTTAGCAATAACATTAAAATGGCAAAATTAAAAAACCCTCAACACAAAAGCACTCGACGCAGAACCCACATTGTGTTTTCTTTTCTAGTTTCTCTAAACATTATTCATTTATTCAATGAGAACATTAAAATTCCAAAATTAAAAAAACCCTCAACACAAAAGTACATAAACAACTCTGCATTTCAAATGAAAACCCATTTTTGCAAGGAAAACCCTTGGAAACCTATCACTGAAAACCTATCTTCACAACGAATAATCATTCAATTATTCATAGTTCGTAGGTAGAATGGAAAAATAGAATATATTTTTGGTAGATATACATACTTGCTAGCTAGTTGTCTGTGCCTATCAAATGTGTTTTGGTAGGGAGAGTGTGTGTGCTCTGCTTTAGCATCTGAATGCCTACAACTCCTTTTTGTGCTCCCCAACAACCTCTAAAATGTGAATATCAAAAATGACAATGTTTTGGGCTTTTTGTCCATCTAATTTTTTATTTTGAAAAACCCACTAGCACTGCCATCCTTTTCTTGATGGATCGACACTCCAAACGATCGATCTGTCAAGTCTTTTCGTAGGTACATTTTGTTGAATGCATAGAATGAGAGATGAGGTGTTATGTTATAATGTTACATATAAAGGTGCTTTTTGTCTGAAGATTAGCTTCTCCCATCGCACGAGGTGCGATTGCTACTTTTAGATGGAAACAATAAAAACTATGATGGTACGTAATTCTTACCCATGTAACCGATGCACATTAGGACGAACTATCTCGACGCAATGCAAAGAATAGTAATGTTACTAGTTCCTTTTAAAAATGAGTTTAGAAAGATTAGTAATAGCCGAAGGTAAGACGAAAACCAATTTGTCTCATCACTCACTTTTAATCTCTATAAGGAATGCGGTCCGTGATGAGCGTCGGTACAATCCACGAAAGCGCTGCTAAAGACATTGTGTCATATCCCTTGTTGCTTTAATCTCTCTACCAAAAATATAAAGCCATTTCGTCTCATTATTCAGAGAATTTTTAGCGAGATTGAATTTCTCGATGATGGGACCTAAATGTCTTTACAACTCACCCACGACCTGCCTAGCGTGTTTTTCTCATTTCAATTTCCTCATTGGGCCCACTTTACATTTCCTAAATAAACGTAAAGGACAAGTGACACATTATAACATGTTTTTGTGCATTGTACTCACTCATAAGATTTTTTTTAGGGAGATTAAAGTGTGAAAATATGTAGCCTTTTTTTTCAATGATAGGATCTAAATGTCTTTACAACTCATTGACAATTGTTTGGCGTGTTTTCTTCTCATTTCAATTTTTTCATTGGACTTGCTTTATATTTCCTACATAGATCTAAGGAACAAGTGATATGATGCATACTCTCCAATGACAAACTCTTAACATGTTTTCTTACATTGTACTCAACCATGAGACTTTTTTAGGAGGTTGAAGTGTGAAAATGTGTAGTGGTTTTTTCTTGGTGATGGAACCTAAATGTCTTTACAACTCATTGACAATTGCCTAGCATGTTTTTTTCTTATTTCAATTTCTTCATTGGACCTACTTTACATTTCATACATAGCCAAGTCACAAGTGACATGATACATATTCTCTGATGAAACACTCTAACATGTTTTCGTGCATTGTACTCAACCATGAGATTCTTTTAGGAGGTTGAAGTGTGAAAATGTGTAGCATTTTTTTTCTTGGTAATGAGACCTAAATGTCTTTACAACTCATTGACAATTGCCTAGTGTGTTTTTTTCTCATTTAAATTTCTTCATTGGGCCCACTTTACATTTCCTACATAGACCCAAGGGACAAGTGGTATGGAGTACTCTCTCCAATGACACACTCTAACATGTTTCGTGCATTATACTCAACCATGATTGACTACGTATCTTATATATGAATGAATGAATGATTTTTAGCATTCATGAGGCTAAAAATAGTCTATGGGATAATCAGCCTTGTCATTTTGGTTTTTTACATTTCAATCATTTTCTTATTCAAAGAGATTATGAGCATCCCCATCTTCTCAATAGTCTCCTCGCTAAATAAATTGTATCAAGAAACAACTGCCATGATATTGGCATGTTTTTCCTTGATTCCTTTGAAGGCATCACACTCCACAATAAAGTATTTTTTTTATTCCACTACCCCGGTATTGCAAAAAATACACACCCTTTCTTCCCATGCTTCTTTAAGCATTTTCGATCACCCTATTTCACATTGGAGATGATGAGAGTTGGTTTTTAATTGAGCAATACAAATCTTGGCTCTCTAAGAAATATTAACCGCTATGTACATTTTTTTGTTTATGATCACATGAGGGGTTGAATACCTCAAGATAGTATTTTTACTTTCTCCCTAGCACTTTACCCCATATTCTCTTGTGGAACTTATCCAAAACAAAAATTAGTTATCTCTTTGATATTTTTGGGGCAAGCATTCAAGTATATATTCCATATGCTCATCCATTTGTTTTTTTCATCCATGTCTTCTTTGTTTTGCTAATGGTGTCATTGACAACAACCTTAGGCTATCTACTAACTTCCATTTGTTCATTTATTTTTAAATATCTTATGAGACATACCATAACAATTGCTTCAATAGGTGCAGTTCCCCTATTTCACTCATCATAATATTGTAAGAAATTGAACATTTTATTTTGAACTTACTTATGATCAAGCATTTTTTATTTTTCTCAATTTTTTTCCACTTTGAGTCTGAGGTGAACTGCTAGCCCACAATTCACACCCATAGAGCACCACCAAAAGCACTAAAAGCTAAAAAAGAATATGATTAGTTTTTTCGATCCCATAACTCAACCTCTCTATATCTATTCTGAAGGGCATATAAAGCTTTTCAACCTCCCAAAATTCTTTTCTTTCTAGAACCCTCCTAGCTAAGCTTGTTGAAATCAATCCCAAGGTAGTTGTACTCATTTACAACTTCAAGAGAATTTCCATCGAAGTAGAACTAATGTTGGTTCTATTTTTTGTTGAAGAAAATTATGATTTTGGTCTTGCTAGTATTGACTTGCATCCCCACCGCTCTACAAAAAATGTTCAAGGGCATATAAGTGTTGTTGTAACCCATAAGATAATTTAGCAATCAAAATAAAGTCATTAACATATAAAAGAAGCTTTATCACAAACTTTCCTAAATAAGCTTCATCTCCACGATACCAATTTAGCCATTCTTCAAGTTTTTCAATAAATAAAAAAGTTTAGGGGATAGGGGGCACCCTTGCTTGACCCCAATGTCACTCATAAAACTTTTTGAAATGCCTGCCAAAGTTCTAGTTTTGACTTTAAATTCTTCATAAAACATATTTATAATCGCTCTTAAATGCATAGGAATCCCAAGTTCTTCCATTCTACACCATAGCTTATCCCTAGGGACTATGTCAAAAGCCTTTTTGAAGTCAATAAAACAACAAAAAATGACTTGCCCTTCTCCCCAAATTTTTTCAATGATGTGCTTTAAAGTGATTCCATGATCAATCGTAGAGTGTTAAGGCCTAAAGTTTTCTTGATAGGTTTTTCTCATTTTATTTTTCTTCTTGCCATTTGTTGATTTTGTTTTTAACCATATTGTCAAATATTTTTTCAAACAAAGGGTTGATCATTAAGGTCTTATAATTGGAAGGATTGTTCACATCACCACTTTTAAAATTAGGTTCCAGTAGACTGGTTGTCCAAAATCTTAGGAACCCTTGCTGAATGATGTTGTTGAATATTCTCATAATATGCAATACAAGGTTTCTCACCCCTCTTTTAGGTACTCCGCTTGAAGTTCCACTAAGTCCTTTGTTTTTCCAACCCCTAATTTCTTAATACCAATCTCAACCTCTTGCAAAATGTTTTTTTTTGTAGAGGTGTTTACCAAGGGAGAGGGTCAACCTTTGATTCATGTTCATAATGTTGTCTTGCATATTCAAACCATTGAATAACTCAAATGTTATTTTCAGTTTGTTTCTTTTTTGACTAAATCGCCTTCCAAAAAATCTTCAGGTTATTCTTTCCAAGATAGATTCGCTCTTCCTGCCTTGCATTCATAAAATCAACCATTTTCTTTCTTAAAATATGCTTGTACAACTTAATATTTATCTTCTATTTATCAAGCTCCTTCAAACTTATTGCAATTTTGTATTCTTTATCTAACCAAGCATTAACGAAAAATAATTTGTTTCCAATTTCTTATTTTTTCCCTTTTGCACTTCCCAAACACTCCTTGAATTACATTTGTTAACTCATAACTATTGAAGCTTTGAAACTGAGTTTTCTCCTCCTTAATGAGCCTCTTAATTGTTTCCTTGAAGATCATACAATTTTCGCGTGTCAAAAGAACTCTACCCTTTAGAGAAGGTTGTTTTTTTTTTTTGGATAAAAGATTCATGGAACCTTTTAAATATATTATATGAATATAATATTGATTAAAAATAATTGAGTAAGAACCAGAGTCTGAAATTATAGCAGCAAAAAACATAGAGGGTACTAGGCCTAAATCCAACACAGACGAGCCAAAAGTAGATAAGCGAAAGATACAAATTAATAGAGAATTAAAATTTTAGAAACTATCCTCATCACTAACAACATTCACATTTTCTTCAAGAGAGATCTCTGCAACCTGAATAACATAAGCCTCTTCATGGTGGGTGGCAATAGCACATACCATGATGAACCACTGCATTATCCTTGCATGTTTTATTAGGGCTAGAGGGAAGTGATCGATCAGGAGGTACAAAGCATGATGCATGTGTTTTTTTTTCATTACGAAGTCTGATCCAAATTGTCGTGGTGGGATTTGAGGGAGCATTTGTGAAGGCCCTCCCTTAAAACCTTACATATGCAATAGTAATGGTCCGATAGCAACATTTTGCTGGTGAACAGACTCCCTAGCAAGTAGGGACCCTCAAAGATATCGTACCTTTCTAGTGCTAAGACCAGTTGCTTGCCACTGAGAACATTATCCCAAATATATTTTGCACAGAAAGTGTGAATAAAGGGTTGGAAATTAAGAATATCTATGGCATTGAAAATAAAAAGTACAAGTCATGTCTTAATAATTGAACAAGCAATGCAAATCAAGTAGGTGGTAATCTGAACCAATCGCTTGTCTAATTTCCCATTCAACATTGAAGTAGTCAAACTTTGAAGATTTATTTTAATTTATCTATAATAAATGAACACATTGTTGCAACCATCACTGTTGAAGGAGCGCTTCAGAGATGAAATCTATTGTTCAACATGGTGGCAGGAAAACATAGGATTTTGCTGCCACTTATTAGCACGAGGAACTCAATGAACATAAAACAACACTAGACAATTACATAGTGATTTACTATCTTGAGAACAACAAATTTGCACGACATGCAAATTTCGTTTGTGGCCGCAAAAATAGTAAAGGAATTAGAAGAGCCTATACTTCACACATGTAGAATAAACAAAATTCATTCGATTATAAAATAATTAAATCTACCTTATGGAAATGGAATTCAAAAGATACAGGTAGATTCGATGAATTGGAGAGATCACCATATCTAACTAATTTGGCTGGTGTATGATGCTATTTTGGCCGGTCACATATTCAAGTTGGTGATTTGGCATAAATGGTTCTCATTTCCTTAACACATCAACGTGCCAAGTGATGAATTTTTTTTAATTCCAAGCACAAATAAAAAATGCACATAGTTGTTGCTCTGTTTCTCAATCAAAACAACAGGAGCTTCTTAGAGTTATCTCTTCATCTTCCTATTCGTCTAGAGTTATCTGTTGCTCCTTGCACACACTATGCATTTCTTAGAACTGTTGTTCATGCTCAAAAACATTCTTTGTTGCTGTTGCTGCAACTTCTTCTTACAACTAATTAATTGAATATTTCCATTCCTTTTTTTGTCTATTATTGTCTTCTTCACAAAAATTTCCTCTCAAAATTCAAATTTTCCAAACACAATAAATTCTAGGGTCAGGGGCAGAGTAGGGATTAAGATCCCAAAGAGTTACTGTTGAAGGGATCCTACTAATAGTTAGGTGGAACAAGGGAGTTGATGTGAGAAGGCTCAAACAAAAATAAATATTTTCAACACTTCCCCTTTGACTGAGTCATCAAATAGCATCACTTTTCATACAAATCAACAACACCTAAATTTCTTGTTAGGTGTTCAAAGCAATCTCTACTCAAAGGTTTGATAAAATTTCTGCAAGCTGCTACTCAGACCTACAAATTTTCATTTTGATTTCACCTTTCTCAACTAATTTTCTTATGAAATGACACCTGATTTCAATGTGCTTTCTTCTTCCATGAAAAACTAGATTCTTTGTCAAAACAATAGTTGAAACATTGTCACAAAATATAGTTGTTCCATCCTTTTGTTCTTCCTTCAAATTTGCTAAGGTCCTCCTTAGCCAAATAGCTTGGCATATAGCTACATTTGTTGCTATATACTCATCCTCAGTTGTAAATAGGGAAACTATGGGTTGTTTCTTGGAAGTCCATGAAATGACTCTCAATTCCAAGTGAAACACATATCCAAATGTAATCTTTCTATCATCCACACTCGCTACCCAATCACTATCTGTGTAACCAACCAACCCAAAATCATTTGTTGCACTATACAAAATGTCATATCCTTTGGTTCCATTCACATTCCTTGGGATTCTTTTACCTACTTTCCAATGTGACTCTTTTGGAGTCTCCATAAATCTAGAAATCAGACTTACACTATGCATTATATCAAATCTAGTTGTTGTTAAATACATCAAACTTCCAACCAAACTCTTAAACACGGTCAGATTCACATTGTTGCTACAATATTTCTTGCTCAACTTAAAACCTATGGTTGTTGGTGTGGGGGCAGGCTTGCTATCTTGCATCTTAAACCTCTTTAAAATCTTTGTTGCATACTTTGCTTGAGAGATAAATATACCATCATGTATTTTTTTTACTTCTATGCCTAAAAATTACCTCAAGAGACCTAAGTTTGTCATTTCAAATTCTCTTTTCATGGCCTCTTTAAGATCAGCAATGAGGAAATCATCTCCAATAAAAACTAAATCAACATACAAGACAACAATTAAAATCTTACTATCAGCTGCCTTGATGTAAAGAGTGGGCTCACCATCACTTTTACAGAAAGCAATTGCTCAACAAATATGAGTCAATTTTGTTGTACCATGCCCATTGTGCTTGCTTCAACCCATAAAGAGTTTTTTCAACCTATATACCTTGTTTTCTTGACCTAAAACTCCATAACTAGGTGGCTGCTCCACATGCACTTCCTCTTTCAACACTTCATTCAAAAAGGCAGACTTCACATCCATTTGATACACCTTCCACTTGTGTTGGGTTGCAATTGCTATGAACTCCCACATGGTTTTCATCCTTGCAACTGAAGAAAATGTCTCATGATAATCTCTCCCGAACTGTTTTTTGTACCTCTTGACAACTAATCTTGCATTATGACTCTCTATTCTTCCACCTGCATTGCTTTTGGTCTTATAGACCCATTTCACTCCAATAACTTTCTTGTTGAGAGGAAAATCAGTTAACTCCCATGTTCTATTCCTCTCTATTACATCTATCTCCTCATCTATAGCTTCACATCATTTCTTTTCTTTCATAGCATCCTCAAAATAAATTGAATCACTATGAGAAAATAATGCAAAATTCATACTTTTATCAAACTCTTCATCATACCTTTCACTTTGGTAGATCTTCCTTAGACTCTTGTTCTTTTTTGGCATTGGAGAGGTGAGAGTGGAGTCTAAACTCTCACTACTGTTGTTGCTTTGTTGAGAAAACTCTATCTATGCATTAGTCCAGAGCGGTTCAGAGCTATTGGGAGCTATTGGGGGCTCCATAACATCATCTTGTTGCACTTTATACTCTTTGTCTTCATCAATTAGTGTTGTCGGGAGATGTATGAAGCTATCAATATCTATCAATCCATCCCATGACTCATCCTCTAAGAACTACACATCTTTGTTGATAACTATTTTCTTGGTGACTAGGTTATATAGACTTTAAGCTTTGGATTCTTCACTATAGCCCATGAAAATGCACTTCTAATCCTTGTCATCCAACTTTTGCATCTTCTCTTTTGGCACAAGTGCATATGCAACGCACCCGAAAACTCTCAAGTGTTCAAGCGTCCACTTGCATTTTGTCCATGCCTCGTGTGGAATCTTGTCACAAACCAGTTTGTAGGACTTTTATTTATCAAATATATTGTTGTTGCTATAGCTTCACCCTAAAATTCATTTGGGAGTCTCTTGGCTTTAAGCATACTTCTTTCCATCTCCACAATGGTTCTATTTTTCCTCTCAGCCATTCCATTTTGTTGTGGAGTGTAGGTTGTTGTTAGCTCCTTTTTAATGCCATGTTGTTTACAAAAATTCACAAACTAATTGGAGGTATACTCTCCCCCTCTATCTAACCTTAAGACCTTAATAAAATGTCCACTCTCCTTTTCAGCTTGGGCCTTAAACACTTTAAACTTGTCAAATGCTTCAAATTTATGTTGTAAGAAATAAACCCATCTTATGGTAGTCATCTATGAAGGTCATAAAATATTGGCTCTTACCAATAGAAATTGTTTGCATAGGGCCACACAAGTCAGTGTGCACTAGCTCCAATGGTGCTCTTTCCCTTCTAGAATTTCCTAATTGAAAAGGCTTCCTATATTGCTTGCCTAAAATGCAGGCTTCACATCTACCACTAGGCTCTACAATGGTTGGTAAATATCTAACCATACCCTTCTTTGACAAAATATTCAAACCAACATAACCTAAGTATCCATACTTGAAATTCCAAACTTTAGAAGGGTCTTGAATGACTGTCTTGAAGGCTAATTGATGCTGTACATTTTCCATGCCTAGGGGTTGTATCTATGGACTAAGCTGAAAAACACATCTCTAACCTCAAGGGAAACATTCTATTCTTTGCCATTGGTATTGTTGCAATTATTGCTTCCATCTTTCTCATAAATGATGCATTCACCCTTTTCCATCAACACTTTTTAGCCATTTTGGATCAGCAGTCCAATACTCTTGAGATTGTGATTTAGGGGAAAAATATACATTTTCAATCTCCTTCTTCTCACCTTGCATGGTGTGAAACATAATAGACCCCTTTCCCACAACTGGAACTGTTTCATTGTTCCCCATTTTTATCTCAAACTTGACATTTTTATCAATGAAAGAAAATTAACTCTCATTACCATTCATGCGATTGTTGCATCCACTGTCTAAAAACCATACCTCATTGATAGGCCAAAACTGGGGCGAAGAGTGAAATGGATTTGATGTTTAATAATGAATTTCAGTTTGGTCTATACGTGTCAATCTGAGGATGTAAACTTGTGAAAGGTATCATGGAAATCTACACAAGGGTTGAGAGTCGTGAGATGAGTGGTTATGAATGCAGCTAAAAAATAAACCTACTACAAATTGAAATAAATCTGGCAATAGGAATTATCACTTCCCGACGACAGGAGTTGTTCTATTCTATTTGAGCAACAAGAACTATACATACATAAAGAAAATTCTAAAACAAACAATTAAATGTAAATTGCAGAATTTATAAAATAGGGAGCAAGTTAATAAAATTAAAATTATTTACAACTATGAACACACAGAAGTTATGGTAGATGAAATACCATTCCAACTCGATACTTATAGAAGTAATAGAAATCACACAACGTAACTTGCAAGAAAAGAAAAAAAATATATATATATACAATCATTCGATTGTTGTAGAGTGGGCGCCCTTCCTCCTAGCAAACCGATTGAAGAAAGACGCTACAAAACTTCTACATTGGACTTGATCAGTAAAGCAATACTTTATTTCTCACAGATTCGTTACATAAAAGAATTGCCCTCTACAAATCTACTTGCGTTGCTTATATATATGCAGCCTATAACAAATTCATACAAGAGATAGATTGTTTGTTTTGGCTTATGGCCAAAAACATAGTTACATAAACTTGGCTGGTAACCACAAAACAACAATTTTTATAGTTTCACAGGTTACACAACAAAAGATAAAATTAGAAATAAACAGATTTGTAGCTATCTCCAGTGCACAACACATGAGATCTTCATTAATTATTCCTTTAATTAAATCTTGAAGAACTCAACCAACGTGGCAGTATTTGGAAAATAATATATTAATTGAATCATGGAAGCAACATCCTCTAATGATGTCAAATATAAGGTTTAGGTCGATGCCAAAATATCTAAATGAATATCCCCATGGATGAAGCGGTTGAAATGTGGAATGAATTCATGTAGATGAAGAATGCACGTGGGAATCACCATGAAGGAAAAAATAAAATCTTCCATTGAATAATCTACACAATCAGCATCAAAATTGAATATGGTCACCATTGAAACTAGCCATGTAGGAAAACCACAATAGTAAGCACAAGTTGTATTCTTGTGAGGAAAGTGACATGAAGTTCCTGTGAAGAGTGTGACAGGAAGTTTGTATGTTGTGAGATATATTTTCCAAGGCTTAAAATGAAAACACTTATTAGTAAAGGTAATCAATAATTATTTTTCATATTTTTATCCAAAAGCTATATTAAATATCACTTATATATATTAAATCATAAGCAACGTAAAATGGTAAAATGAGATGAAAATGGAATGTGGGAATGGTTATGAAGGCCTATGAAAAAGGCTAAAATGTGGCATAAAATGAGACATAATTGGCTCTCATCACTCATCACTACCTTGCTCAGCAATGTTGCACATGATGAAGACCTTTAACTGATTGCCCTCAGCCACATTTGCACTTTTCTTGGACTGTTCATGTTTCCTTTTACAGCACTCACTTGCATAATGACCAAGCTTATGGCAATAATAACATTCAACATTGCTCTTGTCAAACCTCTAACTTGAGTTGTTGTTCTTCTTGGCTTGATCGGAGTTGGAATGAGAACTACTTGCTCCCTCTTGGTTGTTTTCTCATCCTGAGCTATCTTCTTCAACACCTCCATGTTTGGATTTTCCTCTACCTTTGCCTATTGAGCTTCATTCGGAAAGGTTTCTACCTCTCCCCCTACCTCTTGCATTGGCTTGAGCTTTGAAAGCTTGCTCATGGGAAGAATTTGCAAACCTATTTAGGCGTTTCTCATGGGTTTGTAGGGAACCCATCAACTCATCAATAATCAATGTTGAGAGGTCCTCTACCTCTTCAATGGCAATCACTACTATATCAAACTTTGAGGGTATACTTTTGAGGATTTTCTCCACAATCCTCTGCTCTTCTATGGATTCTCCATTCATCCTCAACTAGTTTATCAAACTAGAAATTCTTGTGTGAAATTCTGAGATAGACTCACTGTTCTTCATCTGGAGAATCTCAAAATCTCTTCGAAGCATCTAGAGCTTCACCAATCCAACTTTATTAGTCCCTTTGTAACTAGTTTGGAGGATTTCCCAAGCTTCCTTTGCGTAGTTAGTTGTTGCTATACCAGGAAAAAGGGAATCTATCAAGGCTACTTCAATTAGACTCAATGCTTTTGCATCTTTCCTCCTTGTCTCCTTCAGCTAGGTCTTCTAATTGTTTGTGGGGGATGCATACGTTGCTAGATGAGTCACATCATTGAACCCACTAATCACAAGCTCCCACAAATTATTTGCAACCATTATGGTCTTCATTTTCTTTGCCCAAACATCATAGTTTTGTCCATTGAATGGTCGTGGTTGCTTCCAACTCTTACTATCTTCTCTAGCCATGTCTCCAACAAAACAAACTTTAAAGACCCAAAAAATAAATGCCCAACTCTCTCAAGAGTTAGGTCCTCTGGCTCTGATAACAATCTGATGGATTTTTTTAAATCCCAAGCACAAATAAAAAATGCACAGAGTTACTGCTTTGTTCCCCAATCAAAACAACTGGAGCTTCTTAGAGCTATCTCTTCATCTTCCTATTCTTCTAGAGCTATCTGTTGCTCCTTGCACACACCCTACACTTCTCAAAATTGTTGTTCATGCTCAAAAAAATTCTATGTTGCTGTTGTTGCAACTTCTTGCAACTAACTAATTGACTATCTCCATTCCTTCTTTTTTTCTATTCTTGTCTTCTTCACAAAAATTCCCTCTCAAAATTCAAATTTACAAAACATAATAAATTATGGGGTCAAGGGCATAGTGGGAATGAAGATCCCGAAGAGTTACCATTGAAGGTAGCCTACTGACAGGTAGGTGGAACAGGGGAGTTGACGTGAGAAGGCTCAAACAAAAATAAATATTTCTAATGTTACCAAGGATTGTAAATACTTAGCTGACTGAACAATTTTTAAGCTAACTTATCAAGTCTACCACAAGTTTATTTAAAAAGAGGAAGGATGATCTATTTTCATATTGGCCAACTTATTCTCTAATGCAATTAGCCTCCCTGTAGCAGTGCATTGTCTCAAAAGAATTAAACTTATTAAAGAGATGAAAATTTCTCAAAGACATGTGCCCTAGTTCTAATTTGGTGTGCATTTACTAGCTAAAATATTTATTAACAACATTGAATCCCCTTCAATCTAGATATCTAGTATACTCATTTTGATAGGCAACTTCAACCCTAGTATTAAACAATTTTCCTCTACAATGTTATTAGTGGTATCAACAAGCTTTTTGAAAGCAGTGATTAATATTTTACCCCATTAATCTCATGTCACTGCACCTTCCCCAACCCTTCTTGGATTACCTTTTGTTGCCCCATCAAAGTTGAGTTTGACCACACCTACTGAAGGAGAATCCCATTTGATAAGATTTTTGTTGGGTTTGAATTTATGAGAATAGGTTCCATTTTGGGGTAGAGCCTTTAAGAGCTGCTATTCATTTAGGATCTTATTATCCTATGATGAAAATAATTTGTGTAAAGACTGCATCCAAATTTCTTATCTTTTTTTTGAATAATTATGTCATTTCTCTCCAACCAAATTTTCCAAATGAGCATAAAGGGGTTTGTACTCCATAAAAATACATAAGAAGATTTACTAAAGAGAGAATACCAAGAGAGGAAGTGCTAAAGAATATTATTATGGAAAGGTCCTGACCAACCCAATTTTCCTTGGAGCTAATTCCAATAATGATTGGAAAACCTACAATTTAGAAGGAGATAATTTGTGTCTTCATATGCTTCTCCACACATTATACATTTGAAAAGAGAAGCAATTCCCAACATATCCAACCTTAAACTAGTGAGGATTTTGTTGTTTAAAGCCAACCAAGAAAAGGTCTCAACCTTGTGGAGGCATGTTGGCCACAACAAATTTTATACATCCATTTAGATTGATGGTTGTCTAAGACATTGAGTTTTCCTTCCATGATGCCTCTTTTCTTGTTAGGATAACCTTAAGTAAATTGGACTATGGTCTGATTTTAAATCCAAAGTATCCTCACCAAATCATATCTTCCTCTATCATTTCAATCAAGCTTTGAAAGAAAATTGCATAATCAACAATGCTTGCCCCATTTTAGGTATTTCAAGTAAATATTCCAATATTCTTCCATCTATAGAGATTGAAATTAACAAGTAAATTATTATTAATAATAAAAATATTACACATATTTTAAAAAAATTGGTGGAAAATGTCACATATTAAGTTTAAATGAGGATAATCTTGGAACACACAAACTCAAAATCACTAGGTGATGAAAACTAAACCACTAGAGCATGGAGTTAGCTGGTCTTTTTCATACAGGTTTCCCCATTCACTAGTGGGATCCATGTCATCTATGGGAGGCTTCCCTTCATAACCAACACTTTCATCTATATCTTCCTCCAATTTTTTGAGTGTTAGAAACAACTAAAATGGCTAGGGAAAGCTAAGGAAACTTGCCAAAATCCAACCATCGAACAAACCCATGATCATAGACCTAGGGAGAGGTAGAATGAGGGTGAGAGGTTTGAGACCACCCACAAAAAAAATTGTCCCTAGGTCTTTGTGTAAGTTGCTAAGCTCAGTGTGTGAGTTTACATCTTGATCACCATGAGAAAATTTGTTACATCCACAACTACAAGTAGATGAAGGACCCTTTCTATAGGCTTGACTTGGTGGAACCCTAACAACCATGCAAGGGGCATTACCCAATGATAAAGTGTTAGGAAAATCATATAGGTTGATCAAATCATTTCCTACATAACCCCATGATAATAAGCACACATACAAGCTTATAGAATAACCATATGCAAATATCAAAGACATACCACAAGATAACACAAGATATACCTTGGGAAAACCCTCAAAAGGGAAAATCCTAGCCTCCAAAAGCATCCACACTCAATGTATTATTCAATAATGAGAATATTATAATATAGTTACAAAGTCTCTATGAATACTTCTAAATCATCAAGATCCTTTAATGCATCCTCCATGTATCCACACATCTCATTCCATGCTTCGTACATGCATTCTTTAGAAGAGAGCTCAATACAATTACAACCAAGCCAACTAGCCAATCTCAACCTCTAAACATGTGCTTTCTTTTATAGAATCAAGCTCACACAAAACAACCAAGTGATAAGGTCAAACCATGTGCCTCAAAATCATGAGTACACAAAACTATTGATCGCACATTTAATTTTTGGTACTAAGTTTCTCAATATTAAATATTTTTCCATGTGCAACCCACACATGAAATATCTAACCAATATCACTTACAAATTCACAAGTGGACTCAAATAAATATTTAATGGAGCTAAACACATCACCTAATATGCACCACAAATAAATATTTAGTTTACATAATTAAAATAAGTATTTCTTGTGTGAGGTGTACAACACCTTTTTCTTAACATTCTCCCACTTGTTGTATACATTGCATAAATGTCAATTGATGAAATTCATAATAGCCATCCATGAAACCACACAAATATCTATCATGTTATTGTGCTCTATCAAGAGCTATATTAACATTCAATATGTTCACTATCTCTAGTAAGAACTCCTCTCATCCTCCAATATGGCCCCTGTGGAAGAAAAAGAGTGAGGCAAGATGAAGATGTATCAATCCAAATAACACAAGTATCAAATCCAAGTGATAAAAAAGGATCCAATTTTTTTGTCAAATGAATAAAAGCCCACATGATTGGAAATAACAACCACAAAAAATATTAATTCATAAAATCATCCATACGTCAAAGGTATCAAGAATATCAATAGTAATGGAACCTTGTAAAATTTTCGTTGGCATCTGGTATTTTTCCCTTTTCCTAAGCTTCCGAGTGATATATTTATGTGCTAGGGCTTGTCTTGCATTGCCTAAGGTTTCTTTTATACTAAAAACCCTTTTAAAACCCTAACATTCATGTTCCCCTTGTGCTTTTTTTCTAATTTCATGTCGACCCCTTGTTGCCAGATAAATAACAACTAATGTGTTTAACCTCATGGATTGACTGGTTGTGTTGACCTAAGGTCACCTGTTGATCCATTATCCTCCAAGTGCCTGGTTGAAATAAATATTCTATGAGATCCCAAGTCTAAAAAATTCTTATGATTTTATGTTCCCCTCGCTTCCTAGGCATGTCTCTTGAAAACAACTTTAAGCGCATGTGCTTAATTGTTTCACTTAAGTCCCAAAAAACCTTGCTTTCCTTAGAAACGTGTGGCTCCTTCAATGCATCACATTCATCCTTCACAACATGTTCTCACCTTCATAGCACATAGCTAAAATGCAATGGGAAATATTGATCAAAATACGACACGTGATAGCATTGTATTGCAACACGGTGCTTCTTCACATCACAATTTTATAAAGGAAGCGCATAGTGAAAATATGCTAGGAAAACGCGAACAAAGAGTGGGACACTTGGAAGCATTTCATTGTATTGTGTTCTCTCTTTAGAGCATGTTTTCATTCCTAGAGTGCATAGCCAAAATGCACTAAGTGTATTATGTGTTAATCTGGACAGGTGTCAGGAAAGTGATGCATCATGTAGTTCCAATACGTCACAATTTAATGTTCTCAACATAAAGAAAAAATGAGTTGAGAAGATAACGCTAAGATCGTGAAACTTGGCAACATAAGATCGTGAAACTTGGCAACATCCTATTGCATCACAGAGGCTCTTCGCATCACAGAGGCTCTTCACATCACATTCTTCAAAAGTGGGGGCATAAATAAAATATGATTGGTATATAAAAAGAACATCCGAGACAGGTGTCAATTTTTCCACTTCATCTTATGAGCTCTTCGAAGTGTATTTTCATGTTTCAAGTGCATAAGGAAATTATGCTATGGAAACAACTTATCAAATGAAGACATGTGTCCAAATATTATTGCAACGCTTGGGCCCTTCATAGTGAAATTTCTCCTCAGCAATGCAAGTGCACTGTGTGATATAACGATGAAATCAGTGGGACAGATGGCATCATCTGATTGCATCTCATAGGCTCAGTGTATCTCATTTTTGGCTCTTCAGCGTATAACCAAAATGCAATCGGTTCTAAAAGGCAAGGCATAGAGTCACTCTAAGGATGCAGGGCATAGAGTCTTCACATTGAAATTTTATAAAATATTTTCAAATGGAAAATGTGATGTAAGCAAGGCTTGTGATAGTTGTTGATCTTGCTTTAAAGCAATTTGATCAAATGACCTAAACTCAAATTGGAACAACTAGTCAACGAATAATTTGTTTCATATGCATGTGAGTCGTCATGCTACATTTAAGGCATATCTACTACTTTTCAAGAACCATAAAATATTGAATTGCTTCATTTCTCATCACAATTGCAATCACACTCAAATTATCTAGTGAGTGGAGCACTTAGAAGGAAAAATTCAAGTAGAAAAGCTAGGGTTTCGTTCAAAATTTTGGGTAAGTGGCCTAATATGTTTGTAATTGCATAATCCGTTAGAATTGTTGAAAGGAAAGAATTGTAAAGGTTTTTTTGGGATAATTAGGGATGTTATTTTAAATTTTTGAAAGTAAGTATAAAATCCTAGGATTTTTAGAAAACATTATATAAACCCTAGTCCCACATGAACCCTAAAATGAGGAACAAGTACAAGATCTAAGGCCCTCAAAATATTCATGGAAGAGGACCTTATGAAATAACTCCCCAATTCACAAAAATAGGGAACTTAGCATGCTCAAAGTGTTGAGGTTGTCACAGATAAATTGCAAGATACATCACAAATTGGTGATGTCACCCCAATGAACGGATGGACCTTGTTTGAGTATGCATATAGGAGGGATCAAATACCATGACCAAATTCAAATTTATGGATTTTAGATCTAGGAAAATTAGTTGTGCTAAATATGTTTGTCAACATAGACTTGGTGAAGGCCTTGGCTGGTTGTTATGATATTGACACCAGAATGATCAAAAGTAAGAAGGGAACACCTTTGCGTGAAATGTCAAGAGGACAAATCATTGACACATTTGGCTTAAACCCTTCAACTAGTGTTACAATTTATTTTAGCTCATTATACAAAGAGTATGAAAAGGATAAGCATATCTATAGAGTATTTTGACTCTCAAAGCACAGAAGAAGGGACACCGAGAAAAAGAATGTGAGATTTACTCCAAGGGAATTTGAACCTTTTAGTTTGATGAATTTGAGGACTATTTTGTCAAAACCTACTACGCCTCATACAAAGTTCTTGGCAAAGATTATGATTTGAGAATGCCCATCTTTATGATGATGTTGACAACAGACATCCAACACAAGGATGTGAATATAAGTTTTGACTTTGATGCATTTATTGCAAAGGGCATTCACAAGCAATTGAAAGCCTTGAAAGATCCCAAGGCTAGTCTTTGTTTCATATGGTATTCTCTATTAATGCATATGATTATTTTAAGTGGAGAGAAGGCTTAGAAATAGTTGTTGGAATTGAGAACTAGTGATGAGAAGGGTGAGAGATTGCATGTTTAAATGTGGACACACATATGGGACCAACACTACAACAATTCAATTTTCTTTAATCTTGAGTTCATGTCTTTGTTCAAAGTATATTTGGGAATCTATGCTATGAACTAGAAAGGATAGTTTTTATGAATATATTGAAGTTTCTAAGGCCCCAACAATATGATGTTGAAATGAGAGCTCAACATAATTGGGGAGATTTCTATCTCCATTCCAACTACACAGTATTTAGAATCTATGGCACCACAGTGCAACCTCATTGTTTGCCAATTTATGTAACTCATTGCTTAGATTTCATGGATATAATGTGGCAATTAGATGAAGTAGACAAGGATATTTTTAGACTAATGAAGAAGGGAACATTCATCCTTGGATACATGAAGTTTTCCCATTTTTTTGAGTCCATGAAAGAGGGTTTGGAGAATTTTGCTATTGATTTGAAAAATCTTGGTATGAGGGTGCAACTAGCAAGGAATTATGACCTTGAGGGGTTCATTAGAAAAGAAAGGACTAAAAGGGGTAGGTTCCCCTACCACAATCATTTTCATGTATTTGAAGATGTGATTAGGAATTTGAGTACTAATCAAGAAGTGAATAAAAGAAAGTAGGATTGGATTTTCATAAATTAGACAAAAGAGAAAAGAATGTAGGTGAATCCATGAAATGTTAGCCCATTTTCTTGTTATACCAATCCTCTAGAAAAATCAAAGAGGATGTTGGATACTTATAAGGATGGATCTTTCTTGAATATGATAATTTTAGCAAAAGAAGAAGCCAAAAGGATGGAAGTTGAACAACTAGCTCAACAATAGGTACAACCAACAGAATCATCAACCCCTGCTACCTCCATCCAACCTATGCAAATTCATGATTAACCATTGGTTGAGTATTCAGAGTAGTCGAAGGATAGGGATACAATGCAAAAAATATTTTTTGATTACATCCATGGAGACGAGGAAGTAAATCAATGCTTCCCATTTCCTCAAGTTCATCAAGAAGGAGAGGAGAATATGCCTGATAATAGATAAATTATAAAATTTTATGATGAGCAGAATGTCCTTGATGACATAAGATATAAAGTATGCCATGAATTAATGGGTGATGATTCTTTTATTCAAAGAAAACAATTCAAGGAGTTCATAATCAAATTTAAGGAAAATGAAATCAAAGAAAAGATTGAGCAAGCTAAGGAAGAAGTAGATCCATCACAACATGAGGAGACTACTCAAAAAGCAATACAAGAGATGGATTATGATACCTCTAGTATCACTCTTGCAGAAGGAAGGAGGATGGTAAAGGAAAGTGGCATTTTTCTATTATTTGGTTGGTATTTAACATCTACAACTGTATTGGATACAATAATAAACTAGGAGGAAGAAGCTTTTACTTCTAAGTAGGTGGATAATGTCCATTTTGGGTCCAATTTCAGCCTCAATATACACACTTTGGCTATTTGGGAAATGATCCCCATAATCAATAAGCCAAAGGTGATCAGGTCAGTTGGGGACATTACATGGAATGTGATTGTCAAAAGAGTTGTTGACATCTTTTCCAAGCAAGCAACAAAATTAGTGGTGCAAACTATAATGCTTAGTACATAGACTATTGAAATAACACAAGAATATTATGATGATTTGCATAAGAAGTTTGTTAAATTACAAGGTGAGTACAACAAAGTGTTTACAAGGCTACAACTTGTTGAACACTCAAAATATTGACAGGGTGAATCAATATTCTATTAAACCATTCAAATATTAGCTATCTAATTACCAAATCATATTTAATTGTTATAAGGAAATAAAGAATGAAAACATCCACAACATCACATGACATGTGAACACCAATATTTTTACATGGAAAACCCAAAATGGGAAAAACCATGATGAGGGTTAGCTCACAATATATTATAACTGGTTATAGTATATTACAAAAGTGCTCACTATAGGTGGACTCACTATCCAAGTGGACTCATTACCTACAGAGAAAAATATAGAATAAAAAAGGTGGATCATTGCCTAATTTGAATTGTTACAAAAGCATCTACAATATGTAGAGATATAGTTCCAATGAAGCATAATAACAAACTTCACACTGATCTAAATCAATGCTCTACCCTGCTCTGCATTTGCACAATTTTGATCTCAACGTTCACAACTTATCTCTAATCTAATAAAATTTGCATCACACATCTCACATACATCATCTTTCTACATCCAAAACATTGAAAACAATATAGCATATATATTGGCATCAAGTGCAACATCAATTAGGTCGGCCTAATTGGATGTAACAACAAAAGTATAACTTATGGGCTCCAAACCTTATCATCCATAACACACTCCTCAATTAAAAATTCAAAACTCCTTAAGATAGGTCGAAATGGACCTAAAATAGATCCCACATAAAGGCTCAACACATATGAATCCTTCACGTATACACCAAACATGTTAGGTCGAAACACCATGGGATCTAGACAAAAATCCTTCAACTATTCATCTAATTCTCAACACGTGGACCTCAAAACATTATACCATCTGGAATTCATACTCATCTGAAATTTGGAAACTTATCTTCAACACCGCAACTTCAAAGTCTCATTCATGGAGAAGTGCAGAGTCTCCCACACCATCACAATGTACAGGAAATGAGTGTATTATGCCAGACCGAACTCTGTCAATCTTATCTTTCAAATACTTTGCCAAACTAGATGAAATCTTGGATTTAGATTCTTCTAAAAACCACAAAAAATAGGTTATAATCATAGAGCAAGATCTTCCTTTGGGGAGTGGTGCAAACCCAAACATTGATACTTTGAACCATTGAACTGATAGTTTTGACACTTAGTCATATTTTCACATAATTGAGCTTTGTGGACTAGATCTTCTTGAAAAAATAACTTCCACTACACCTCAAAACATGTTACAATTAATCAAAATGATCCACATCAATGTTGACATCAATGACAACACTATATTACATCGTTATGTTAATTCTCCATGCTCATGCTGCCAACTAGCATCATCAACATGACAATCTCCTCAAACTTCCAACAATCTCCCCCTTTTCATTGATGGCAACATGCCAAAAATATTCTCCAATACTCCCCCCTTTGACATCAAGGGAAAATGGTGCCTATTCAAAACTATTTTGACTCTTATCGATACTCCCTTTGAATGATATAATCATATATATAAATTGAATAGACTCCCCTTGAGTCATGTACCGGAGTAGAAATCTCAAAAGGATACTGAAATGCAACTCTATATGTCTTCATATATACAAGTAATCTGAACATAAATGCATAAAAAGATAGAAAATGAGTCAACTAGAGGTGGTTGATGTTTGTAATTTCTTCACCTGATCTTCCCAGGCTTGCCTTCCTTGTTCCCATTCATGCTTGGCCTTCACAAGCAACATGTTCTACATTTCCAACTCTAGTAGTAGTTCTTCTTCTTCTTCCACTGTAGTAGGTACTAGATTCATCTTCTTTTGCTTCTCTGCACTGAGAAGAGCTCGGGAAACAATTGTAAGTTTGGGATTGACTAGATCCCCTTCTCCAAACTATCAAATGATGTGCTCTTTTTGTGCCTACAGTTGGAAGAACTTCTTGTGAAGATCCTCTTTGATATTCCTTGTAGCACAAGTGAGGTCAACTGCTAGTTCATATGTATTGGAGGCTACATTGATCTAAGACTCAATAGAGTCCATTTCCTTCCTTATACTTGTATACACCTAAAATTGGTCAGGATAATCAATTAATTAATTAATGAACCTTTTAATTCGTCTACTTATAAATAAATTCTAAATTTATTTATATCGTTTACATTTTCTAATTCTTCCATCTTAAATCGCATTCTTCTAATTTTAATTAAATAAAAAAATTGAAATAGTTTGTTTTATTTAATTATTATTTTCTTACTAAATTTGAATAATTCCAAATTTAAATTTAGTCACATGTCTACAAATTTTCCTCTTGCCACCTCATCAAGTGTCTCATGAATTTAAATACCCTTAATATTTAAATGGGATCTTTCCTCAACAAATTCTGAAACAACCTTGGACACTTGGCTCTCTTCCTCCATTTATTCTCTCACACTTGGCAAAGTGTTCTATTAAAGGGAACACTCTCCATGATTCCCTCTAACTTCTTCATCCTCCACCCTCGGTCTCTCTAGCTAAAATCTTGACTGTTGGTTGCTGCCACATCATTTTATGCCTTGGAAATCCTATAAATACAACATCATTCTCCAACATTTCATATCCATCTTTGAGCAAACTTTGCAGAATTTTCATGAGAGCATTTAATGTTTGAGCATTAGCATTTTGAGCATTTAGCATTTAGCATTTAGAAGCATTTTAGTTTATAATCATGGCTTAGTTACTAGTTGCATCTTAGTCTCTTTAATATCATCATCATTATTGTAGACATGTAAAATTGACTTAACACTTATCACAAATTCAGAACATCTCAGAACGACCCCAAAGTGACTTGGAATAACTCTAAATCAACTTAGAACGTCTCAGAACGACCCCAAAATGACTTGGAACAACTCTGAACCAACTCGAAACGTCTCAGAACGACCTCGAAATGAATCAGAACAACTCTGAATCAACTCAAAACATCTCAAAACGACCCCGAAATGACTCAGAACAACTCTGAATCAATTTAGAACATCTCAAAATGACCCCAAAATGACTCGGAACAACTCTGAATCAACTTAGAACGTCTCGGAACGACCCCGAAATGACTCGAAACAACTCTGAATCAACTCAAAATGTCTCAAAATGACCCCAAAATGACTTAGAACAACTTTGAATCAACTTAGAATGTCTCGGAATGACCCCGAAATGACTCAGAACATCTCTTCAAGAATTAACTCAAAACATCTCAAAACATCTTTGAAACATCTTGAATCATCTCGAAATCATCCCACGACATCTCACAATGCATCAAACTACGTCGAACGACATTCAAAACCCTAATTTACTCTATTAATTGAATAATACAACATTATTTGATTAATTCACATTTCATCATTCTCGACAAATTGAATAAATACCATTTATTTAATAAAGTCTTGAAAAACCCTAATTTTACTATTAATCAAATAATACAACGTTATTTGATTAATTCACATTTTCATCATTTTGACTAATTAAATAGATTACATTTATTTAATAAAGTCCTAATCTTATCTTATTTCATCCTGATTAGTCAAACGACATCGATTATTTGATTACGTCACTAATTCACCTTATTCCTCAAAATTGATTAAATTATTAAATTATAATAATTTAATTATCACACTTTCCTCCAAATTTGAATAGTTGAATCAAATTAAATCAAACTATTCAAATTGGAAAAAATAAAAATCAAATCAAAATTAGAATTAATTAATTAATTAATATTCCTCACCCACTTTTTGATTGAGGAAATCATGGATTGCTAACTAAGCAATCTATTTTGCTAACAAAACAATCAATTCTGCTAACTCAACCATTTAATTCCTAACTCAACCCTAACTGATCAATCAAATTGCTAGCTAAGCAATCAAAATCCTAACTACCCAATCTATTCTTCAATCACCCTAATTGTGCAATCAACTTTGCACAATTCCCTCATGTCTAAATCCTCTCAACTCCTTTTGACCGTTGATCTAGATATTCTCCAACGCGATCTCGACTGTCGATTTGAAATTGCTTTTTCTATATAACAAACCTTTCTCTTCACAAATAAGAATCAAAATTTCAACTTACCTTATGCAATGAAGTGTTGTCAAGATCACCATTGAGAGAGTTTCATCATTTCTTCAAGAACAAGCATCGATCATCAAGCTTTTGCGTACAAGCAATGGAGGCTTTGTAGTGATACGAAAAACACAACATCATGCAAATACACTCCAACATGGGATGGTAATATTGTCTTTTGTTATTCATTTTGTTAATCTTAGGATCTCATTTCATTCAAATAGCTTAGATTTGTACATTTCATGAGTGATGGATCAGGATAGATTAAGTGTTTTTAAATTAGATTAGTTTCTGATTTCAATATTGCACTTTGATATTGATTTTGTATTATCATTTTCCTGACGGATCCTTCCCACACCACACATTCTGGCATGCTCGATGGGACCAAGGTCCTCCTCACTAACATTTTTTTGAGCTAAATTGCAAGTTACAGGGGTTTGAGAGCTTTTGGAAGCATTTCATGGACTGCCCAACAAAAGCTCGCTTTTGACTGGAAATTTTTTTGAGATTTTTCCAGAAAATCCACGCCTTTTCCATGGGAATGGTGCTTTTGCTAAAAAAAACACGCTATTGATTTTTCTTCTGGGTTTGCACTGTACAGAAAATCTGAGCTTTTGCCAAAAATTTTGAGCTTTTGCAAAAAAAAATTTCTAAGCATTTGCTCTGGGAAACAAGTGCACAAATCTTTCACTATTGTAATGAACTTGCTAAATGTTTGCTTGTTTTGCAGGAACTAATGAGTTTTATGCAAGATTTGAAACACATTGACTTGTTTTATGCAGGGAAGATGATCGGTCCAAGTTTTTTTTAGATCCATAAGTATTTTTAATTAACTTAGGAATCTTCATTTTGGCACATTAAAATTAACAAACAACTTTCACGTTTTGATTTTGGTGCTATCTAAAATGAACATTTTCAAAGCTTTCTAAAGTAGGAATTTTCATTTTGGTGCTTAAAATTGAACAAAACAACTCTCACGTTTTGATTTTGGTGCTATCTAAAATTAATATTTTCAAAGCTTTCTAAGGTAGGAATCTTCATTTTGGTGCTTAAAATTGAACAAAACAACTCTCACGTTTTGATTTTGGTGCTATCTAAAATGAACATTTTCAAAGCTTTCTAAAGTAGAAATTTTCTTTTGGTGCTCATAAAAAGAACATAAAACACTTCAAATTTGGGCTCTAAAATGAACACATTTCATGTTTTCATAATTAGGAACCTTTAAATTTGGTGCATAAAAAGAGTGCAAACATTGACAAACGTTCGATTTACATTTTGTTAACCATTAATGACAAAGCCTGATTTTCTTAGAAACACTTCAAACTTTGGGGCTTAAAATGAACAATTTTTTTTTGTTATTTTCACACCATTGCTATCTTAATTGCTTGATGTCTTGAACACTTCAATTGGTGAAAAGATAAAAATAACATTTCATTTTTACTCACATATTCTTGGGGATAACACTGCTTGAGGTGTTTAAAATGAATCAATTTGTAATGAATTGTCTTCTGTGCATGCATTGATTTGCAAGCTGAAGTGTTTTTTCTTCTCCCCTCGCACCATTTTGGCGATCTTGGGTGAGCGAAGAAATTTTTTTTACCTTCACATTTATTTTAAAGTTTTACCTTCTTAGAGGGCATGCCTATTGAGACACATCCCGCACTGGAGAACTCATAGGTGACCCAAGCAATACTTTCAATCTGGAACACTATATAAATCTTTTATGAGTGTGAGGAAAGTTCATCACTCGCCAGGTGCGAATGTCCTATACCGATGCATTCTTCCTCAGTATCCTTGTGATGCATAAAAATCTAAAAGAGCTGGAAGGTTCTTAATTGAATAAAACACTGCTTGTGTAGGTGCCCGAAAATAATATCTCCAAAACATGACTAAGAGCCAATTGTTTTAGAAGCCACCCTATTTATCCAAAACATTCTCTAAAAGTGGTGCATCGGAATTTACTTCTGAGAAGTTACTTGCCAAGTTTGACTATAGGCCCATGCCATAAGCCACATGTAAAATCATCTCTTCGGAGCATGAGGCAGGCCCACCTAAGAGGATGGTTTCTCTCCACTAGGGTTGTAATTGTTTGTTAATGTTAAACTTATCCAATTACATTCAAAAAAATAGTTGTGACATCAAATTATGTGTTTGACTTAAAGAAAAATAACACATAAAAACAAACATTGAAACAGATAGTCAAACCACAAACCCTTTGAGTTAGTGTATACTTGCAAAAAAAGTCTTATGTTTGCACTCCTTGAAAGGATTTATCCTTAAAAAATTTCCAAACATTTCGATTTTATTTTCAGGTTGCATTGATCAAAGTAAACACTTTGGTAACTATGGCTTGGGTGTTGTGATTTCACAACTCAAGTTATAGACATTCAGGTCACACAAAGTCCACGCTTGTGAGTCAGTTTAGTGCTAGTATATCATTTTCCGTACTCAAGAACACAAAGGAATCAAACAAAAAGAGGTTACAAATTGTCATTCCAACTCACAATATTTTTGCTAAAACACTTAGATTGCTTATAAGGTCATTACTTGAACAAGATACTTGGAAAATCAGATTGGTCATAAAATCTCACTCATTATTCCAATACTACTTATTTGAAATCAAAATCCAACAAAACATTAGGATCATTACTCCACTCAAAAAAATCTATGATATCAACAGTTACTTGGAACTCACAGATAGTTCAAGTATCTTTCCCACAACATATCCTCTAGATCAGGAAGTGGAATATCGAACCTAGTTCTTCAACATTTTGATTTCCAAAATAGTAGGTACATTCCAAAACAACACTTAAAACTTTAGGGTTTTTTTGAGTTTCATAACAAACCACCCCATACCACCACACCTTATGACCATTTGGTGACCTACAACTCTCGTTCAGCAACCAGGCCTTGTAGCACCTATTGTACAACCTAGCCTTATGCACATTGAAAGTTCCCAAACCGACATCATCAACAGTTTGAGAACATTCATTTAAAAAAAAAATGAAACACCCCATCAGTTTTTCACAGCATCCATCATCTTGAACGAAGAAGAAGAAAAGGCAAACATAGTAGTATGAAGACCCATATTACTAGCTCCCACCTGGAAATAGGTATTGGGTAACCTTATGATAAGGTATTGAACACCATAAACCACAACATCCTCATACCTTATGACCATTTGGAGACCCACAACTCCTATTCAACAACCAAGGCTAACCACACCAATCTTTCAGCCAGGTAATGTACACATTGAAGGTACCCAAACTGACATCATCAGCAGTTTGAGAACACTCATTTTTGAGAAAAAAGAAACACCACGCCAATTTCTCACTGCATCCATCATCTTAGAAAAAGAAGAAGAGAAAGCAAACATAGCAACTGAGAGAGCCGTATTACCACCCACCGCTTGGCAATAAACATTCTTATTCATCCATGATCTCACGCAAAGTTAAGATCCCCAAAGTAAAGACTATAAGTCATTATTCTCAACTTAGGCATCTTAAACAAAAGGCTCTAAAGAAACACCTTGCAACATTATGCAAAGATAGAAACAAAATGGTGGAAAACTTTTATAGACTAGCTTCCAGAAACAATCCAGATTTGTACATGTTATTTTTTGGCCAAAACCTAGGTCTTTTTCATGATACTGAACTTCTCTAGAGAGGTAAACCAGATTCACATACCCAAATCTACCCTCTTATTTAGGTCAACATTAGATTCAAAAACATTAGAGGTCTAGCACCATTTTTTTCTCTTGTTTATGACAACCACGAGGTCACAACATAAAAAGAAGATGAAAGAAAACAAAACCAACACTAGCATCCCACCAACTAATACCATCAATGATGAAAGTAGCCCTTGGGGCTATAGGCCAAATGATCTTGAAACACCACAAAAGAGGCCTATGTATAGAAGTACTTTCAATGAAGAGGAACTAAACTGCAAACAGGAGGTAATTGAACAAAACAACCAAGACCCAAACAAAATAGTTATAGAGGAGGTAGAAATAGAGGAAGAAATAAATGAGGATGAATTGTTCAAACATTCCAACAAGCCCAAGGTTCTTAAACTAATGGACATGCTATTGAGAAAGGATCCAAACTCTTATTTCTTCAAGTTAGCACAAAGTGGTGCTAAATTGCCAGTGGATTTCAATGTAGAAGCTCTCAAGGATACCAACCTTATTCCCTTAGGAGATAACTCAGTTGAAAGACAGATAACCAAACCTCTAGGGATGCCAAACATGCCACTTGTGTTCTCACAAAACGATGGTCAACCTAAAGAGAACCCCTTATTCAGAAGACCAACTCAAGTTGAAGAAGTAGCAGTAGCACAACTATATCAAGGAGGACCATCACAATATGAACCACCAAACAAAAATCCTCCTCTTGGACAGTATATACCTCAAAATACCTCGAACATTGACCCATCTCAAAACATTCAATACCTTCAACAGGGCGGAACACAGGTTCCCCCTCCCAATGGTCAATACATTCAACAGGGTGGGACACAAGTTCCTCTCCAAACATTCAGTACCACCAACAAGGTGGACCATGTGGTCCCCTTTTAAACTAGCAATACCAACAACAAGGTGTGCCACAAAGCACCCTTCCTCATTTTTCCTACCAACAAGGTGTCCCAATAACACATCAACAGGGTAACCTTCAGTTTAGTCCTACCCAACAGCAAGGTGTGCCACAGAGTGCCCTTCCTTAGTCTTCCTACCAACAAGGTGTCCCAATAACACATCAACAAGGTAACCTTCAGTTTAGTCCTACCCAGCAGCAAGGTGTGCCACAGAGCGCCCTTCCTCAGTCTTCCTACCAACAAGGTGTCCCAATAATGCATCAATAGGGTAACCTTCAATTTAGTCTTGCCTAGCAGCAAGGTGTCCCATAGAGCACCCTTCCCCAATCATCCTACCAACAAGGTGTCCCAATAACGCATCAATAGGGTAACCTTCAGTTTAGTCCTACCCAGTAGCAAGGTGTACCATAGAGCACCCTTCCCTAACCATCCTACCAACAAGGTGTCCTGATAACGCATCAATAGGGTAACCTTCCGTTTAGTCTTTCCCAACAGCAAGGTGTGCCACAGGGCACCCTTCCTCAATCAACCTACCAACAAGGTGTCCCGATAATGCATCAACAAGGTAACCTTCCACATACCTCATCTCAGCAACAAGGAGCTAACCCTCCTTACACCCAACAAGGAACTAACCCCATATACACCCAAAATGGCTACCAGGGTTTTATACCCCAACAATATCTGATAGATGACCCAAACATGGTGAGACAACAAGGCTATTATACACAAAAATCACAAATAGACATGCCAAAAATAGATATGGAAATGAAGCTAGAAGCAGTCACCCAACAGGTAGCAAGCATGCAAGCTGGAAAACAAAAGAAAACCTATACTATCCAAGAGATATGCCCCTTCCCATTCGATCAATCTATTACTACAATACCCTTTCCAAAAAAAATTGAAATACCTAGGTTTGATAAAAAATATAAAGGAATAGGGGATCCAGTAGAGCATATACGAGATTTCTTGGTATCATGCATGGAAGTATGACACAATGACTCATAACTCATGAGACTATTTCCACTCAGCCTCACGGGCCATGCTATGGAATGGTTCACCTGTTTGACACCATCAATCAAAAACTTTGATGAATTTTCTAATAAGTTCATAATTCACTTCTCCTTCAACATTGAACAAGATGTCACCATTACAATCTTATCCACAATCAAATAGAATCAAGGAGAATCTTTTATCTCCTATCTACAACGATGGAGACACAAGGCTAGTATATGTAAATAGCCCATTCCCGGTAAGGAGTTGGTAGACATATTCATTACCAATGTCTTACTTGAGATCAATTATCGGCTCACAATGTTATGTCCAGTAGAATTTGAAGAAACCATTGAGAAGGAATTGAATATTGAAAGAGCCTTCATTGCAAGAGGTGCCCTTAAAATATATAACTCAAAAGAAAATCCATCTACTTCAAATGAGAAACCTAAAGTTTGGGTTAAAAACAAAAATGTCACAAATGATGGAGTGGTTGATGCTAGAACATTATGCCAAGCACAAAACACAGTTCAAACCAAGCCACAAGTATCATAGAAAAGCTATATCCCAAACAATGCACAAAATAACCAAAATACATATCCCAAGAAAAATTAAGGTGTAAACCCACAAATGAATCAGGGAGGACAACAGAGGTAGTATGATCAACCAAAGATTCAATTCACAATTCTAGGTGAGTCATTGGAAACAATCATGCACAAACTAGTGCAACAAAACCTCCTCAAAACTAATGATCGTCCAAACTATGAGGAACCTAGTTTCAAAACACCATGGTACAATGAGAAGGATTTATGTGACTTCCACATGATTAAAGGACACACCACAAACAATTGCATGAGACTCAAGCACCTTATCCAAGATTTAATTGACAAAGGGGAGGTAGATGTCAAACATTGTCCGGGGAATAAGGACCTGCAGATTTACACAAACCCAATCCTGAACCATGCCAAAGGGAATAACAAAGGAAAGAAACAAGAGTACCATAATTCCAATTACACTTATGGGGACATAGTTTTAGGAACCATCTCACAAGTTGATGATAATAGGGAAAACATGGTGACTATATGAGGAGGAGATAATAACTATAATGTAACCACTCGCCGAGGAAGAGTTACAATTCAAGGAGTACCACCTAAACCTGCAATCAAGTCACCCAGTGACTATAGTATTGTGGAACAATTAAAGAAAAAACCTGCCTTAATCTCAATCTTTGAGTTGCTAAGACTATCACCTTCCCATAGGGAAATACTTGAAAAGGCATTAGAAACAACAATCCTTGATGACCTCAATCCTATTAAGTTCCAAGCTATGGTTGGTAAAATCACACAAAGTAATCATTTAATCTTTTCTAAGAAAGATCTACCCCAAAGAACATTCCATAACCAAGCCCTCTACATAGAGGTTGGTGTTCATAAAACCATGGTCAAACGGGTACTGATAGATAATGGTGCAGGTTTAAACATTTGTACCTTAAAATTTGTAAAACAACTATGGTATTCTGACGATGTAATTGACAAAGGGAAGAGTATCAAAATAAGGGCTTATAATGATCTAGAAAGAAATTTTGAAGGAACAGTCAGGTTACCGGTACAGATAGGGCCAACCCTAATAGAAACCACTTGTCAAGTACTAGATCTTGAGCTTCCATACAACCTCCTTCTGGGATGACCTTGGATCCATGCTTTACAAGTAGTCCCGTCCACTTTTCATCAATGCCTAAAATTCCCCCATGAAGGAAAAGAGGTAACACTATATGTTGATCTTGAGCCTTTTCATTTATGTGCCAATTTAGAGGAGAAATACAACAAAATCCAACATGTGCCTAGCAATGACATAGCATTCCACTCTTTTTCTTATGTTGACCCATTAGCACTTCCATCTACCTTAACCAAAAACACCTCAAGTGACCAACCAAAAATGGAATCCAAGATTCAGGTACTTGAAAAGGGTAATGGGAATTACTTTTTCAACCAAGCATTTTGCATCGGCGTGCTTCCACCAACACCTAGAGTGTATGGAGTTCCAAAAGAAATCAAGATAGTACACATGATTTTTGAACACACTATCTTCACTAAGTGGGGAGACATGCAAGATAAAGAAATATTTGAGGACTTTTTATCTATGATCTACAAGGAGGACAAAGAAGAACCAAAAAAGCCAAAACCTAATTTTGACCCTACTACTAGAGGTTATCAATTAGTTAAATAGATGGGATATAATGGAAAAGGTGGCCTGGGGCTATGCAAAAAAGGCCGGTGAAAACCTATTATAGTAGAACAAAGGAAGAAGAATATGGGGCTAGGTTATAAACCAAAAGATGTGGTTCTTCCAAAAACTAGATGGACCTCTTGGAAGAAGCAAGAAACTTCTGCTAGCATCAAGGCATTGGATACCTATCATACCTTAGCCAATGAATTACCTGTTGAAGACTTATTTGATAACTTTAGCATTGATAGGTTCCATCTACAACATATTCAAACCATTCCCAACAACTACTACAATTCTGATACAGACTCTAATGAATACGAGTGGGATTCCCCTTCATCACCGGATATGATTCTCCCACTTCTAGCAATGATGACCTAGACACCTGATCCATACTGACCCTTTCATCCACTTCCATAGGCTTTGTAGATCAAGATGATAACCTCCCATGCCAGTACCCACAACTCATAGATTGGGATCAACAACATCATGCACCTATTTTGGATCAATTCCAGAACTATGAGGCAATTGCAGAATTCATGGGGCTTCAAACAAACATACCAACAGGAGATCACAAGGAAGGGTTCATCATGGAATTGGAACAAGAGGGATACTTTGGTGGAGAGATTGAATCTTCCAATTGCAAAAATGAAAGAAAAAACATAAAAATATGGTCCCCTAGAGAAAAACACTTTGTGGCTCTATCAGATCCTAAAAAGAGAAATAAACGATGCATCTAAAGGTGAAAACCTATTAGAGGCACCCGAGGATGGAAGATTCAATCTCCCCATATCAAAATATCAGGAAAGATCAACACTGATAGTAGAGGAAGTAGAACCCATAAATGTTAGAACAGTAGAGGACCCAAAGATAACCTACCATGTTGCATCACTGGATCCAGAAGAAAAGGACAACATCACAACTTTCATTAACGCCCAGAAGATAAATTTTGCATGGACCTATGCTAACATGCTTGGAATAGATCCAACATTAGTGGTACACTATCTAGCTGTAATGCTTGAAGCCAAGCCTATCAAGCAAAAACTCAGGAAAATGCATCCACAAATAGCATTATTGGTAAAAGTAGAGCTAAAGAAACTACTAGATGTGGGTTTTATTAGACCTATTGACTATCCACAATGGATATAAAATCTAGTACCAATGTCTAAACCTACTGGGGGCATAAGGATATGCATAGACTTCAGAGACTTGAACAAAGCATGTCCAAAGGATGACTTTCCATTACCAAGTATTGACATGATTGTAGATATAACAGTAGGGCATGAGATGCTATCCTTAATGCATGGTTTCTCTAGATACAACTAGATCAAGATATCTTCAGATGACCAACACAAAACAACATTTACTTGTGCTTGGGGAACATTATGTTGGAATGTAATGCCCTTTGGTCTAAAGAATGCAGAAGTGACATATCAAAGAGCAATGACGACAATATTTCATGATATGCTACACACAATCATGGAGGACTATGTGGACGATATTCTAGAAAAATTAGTCAAAAGAGCAGACCACTTGACAAACCTAGCCAAGGTATTTGATTGTCTTGAATAGTACAACCTGAGACTCAATCCTAAGAAATGTGTATTTGGGGTAACATATGGAAAATTGTTAGGGTACATAGTATCAAGGAGAGGGATTGAAGTTGATCTAGCTAAAGTAAAAGCAATAATGGAAATGCCTCCACCAAATACACTAAAACAATTGAGGAGCCTACAAGGGAAATTGCAATCCATCAGGTGATTTATTGCACAATTGGCAAACATATGTCACCCTATCACTCATCTCCTACATAAGGAAATCACCTTCAAGTGGGATGGGAGATGTGACGAAGCATTCCAACAAGTCAAGGAGTACCTACTAACTCCTCCTGTACTCATGCCACCCATCCCAAAAAAGGAAATGATACTTTATGTGTCTACCACATTGGCAACACTAGGAGCTCTCTTGGCCCAGCTAGATGATAACAATAAAGAAAGGGTAGTTTACTATATCAACATAACACTAGTGGGCTATGAACTAAACTACTCACCCATTGAAAGAGTGTGTCTCTCAGTTGTATTTTCAACACAAAATTTGAGACACTACATCCTAAACAAAAAGGTCAAGTTGATTTCTAAGATATACACGCTCAAGTACTTACTAGCAAAGGCTGCCCTAATAGGCTGAATAGCCAAATGGGTCATGATCCTAAGTCAGTTTGATATAGAATATGTGGACAAGAGAGCTATCAAGGGACAGATTATAGTAGAACAACTAGCCAAAGCACCCGTAGATGATCATAAACCTCTCATAGTGGACTTTCCAGATGAGAGTGTCTTGATGAAAAAGCAGATAGACCAATGGAACCTATACTTTGATGGGTCCCATACACAATACAGATCTAGAACTAGTATTCTATTTCTCACACAACAAGGAGATAGCATACCCAAGGCCTACAGGATTGCATTCCCATGCATGAACAACATCTCAGAATATGAAGCTCTTATCACAGGGTTGAAAATGGCTATTGAATGGAAAATAAAAGAGCTATAGGTCTTTGGAGACTCTCAGCTAGTGATCAGACAAGTGAACGATGAATACTAGACAAAGGATGAAAAATTGTTTACATATAAAAGGATGGTGGATAGCTTCAAGGAATACTTTGTCAGAATAACCTTTGAGAAAATTCCCTGAATCAATAATAGGGTTGCCAATGCAATGGAAACAATAGGCTCACTACTTGATATTCCACAAAATGTGCCTAAATATGAGTTCCTCATGGAAAAGTTGTTGGTACCATCATTCGACATCCTAGAATCAGAATTGGTATGTGTTGTTGTTGGTCCTAATTCCCTGTGGTACCAAGATACCTTTGACTACATCCAGCATGGTACCATACCCATTGAATTAACGACCACTCAAAATAAAACCTTTACCCATAGAACTTCTCATTTTACCATCTTAGGAGATACCCTATACTGTCACAGTCTAGATGGTATGTTACTTTGATTCCTTGATGCAGAAGAAGCACAAACAACCTTGCAAGAGGCTCACAAAGGTATTTGTGGATCTCACTCTCGTGGACTTAACCTAGTCCAGAAACTGCTTAGAACTGGATACTACTGGACCTCCATGGAACAAGAATGCATACAGTATTCTAGAAAGTGTTGAAAATGTCAACATAGTGACCTTGTTCATGCACCAGCACAAGAACTGAGACGTATAACCAAACCATGGCCTTTCTCACAATGGGTATTAGACTTGAATGGATAGAGACAATTCCATTGACCTATATCACTAGCAAACAAATATCAAAATTCATTTTGAATTATCTCATATGCAGATATGGAATTCCCCAAACAATAATAACAGATAATGGAACTCCATTAAAAAATTAGGACGTCCAAGAGCTCTGTTCCCAATTTTCTATCCACCATCACTTCTCCACACCCCATTACCCCCAAGGAAATGGTCAGGTTGAGGTATCTAACAAAACCATACTAAAAATACTCAAAAATACTTTTAATGAAGCCGATTGTGATTGGCATTTGTAGCTAAACCCAACCTTATGGGCCTACTGAGGCAGCATTCGCACACCTATTGGCACCACACCATTTTCCCTGGTCTACAGATCAGAGGTCGTCTTGCCTATTGAGGTTGAAATCCCTTCATTGTGAGTTTTACTAAAAGGCATGGTCAGCAACAAAGAATATAGGGTATCCAAACTGAATGAATTAGAACTCCTAGATGAAAAATGTTTGAACATTTTAAACCATCTGTGGGTTTATCAAAATCGGCTCAAGCGAAACTATGACAAAAAGATCAAGGACATGAACTTTCAAGTTGGTGAATTAGTCCTCAAAGAGAATCAAAAGGTACAATTGAATCAAGATGGCAAAGGAAAATTTCAATTTAACTGGTTAGGCCTGTTTGTCATCACAACAAGCTACAGCTCTGGGGCATATTAGTTAGCTACTTCTGAAGGATAACCTTTAGCTGAACCACTGAACAACTGCCGCCTCAAGAAGTTCTACACATGAAGCATGTCAGAATACCTTAGGCAAAAGGGTAAAAATCCAAAACAATAGAAAAAAGAATTAAAAAAATATACAATTTAAAAAAAAATCAAAAAGAAAGAAAAAAATAGTAAAGAAAAATAAAACATTCTCTAAGTGAAAACCACTTTGTGGCTCTCTTAGAACAAGTACCATAGTGAAAACTTGGCAAACAAGCGCTATGTTTGAATAAACTTGCATCATTATCTATCTGTACTATCCATAACATCCACCCATTCATAATAAAACAAGATATCCAACCATGGCTTGTCACTGATTAAGGAAATTCTTTTTGTCCACAACTGGGGGCAATGTCAAAAAGTTGGTCATGGGTTAGATCTTTGTGTGTCCTATCATGGTCACAACGAAAAATCCAAACACATACAAAATAACAAAAAGGACAAAAACATTTGGAAAAACATAAAAAACAAAACAACATCGTGGGATTATTCCTTCACTCAAACAGTCTAAGACATCAACATTTTCTTGAACCTCATAGCTAGTTCAAGTATATTTCCCGCAACATATCCTCTAGACACAGAAATGGAATATCAATCCAGATTATAAAAGTTGTTTTACCCAAAATAGTTTATGCTCTGACTCAAACAATCGAACTACATGGTCTCTGTGTGTACAATGTAGGAAAGGCTCATTAGCCCTCGAGACCCTAGGTCAGTCCCCTTAGGTTTCCAACATGCTTTATTTCAAACATGGAAAATCCAAAAACATTCACAAAAAAGAAAAGGTTAAAAAAATTCAAAAAACCAAGCAAAATTCAAGCCTCTGCATGTACAACATAGGAAATTCTTATCTTTGATGAGCCCTCAAGGCCCTAGGTTAGTCCCCAAAAAATTCCAAAAAAGAGCATCATAAAAATTTAGAAAAAAAAAAAAAACCCATGTCCACAATTACAATTTGTAATAAAACATCATCCATAATAAACAAACCCTCACATTCAACCTTTGACAAAACAAACAAAACAAACAAAGCAAACATCAATAGTTAGAACCTTCAAGCAGAAAATCACGGAAGAATTTGATTGCAAATTGAACTAAAACAAAACCAAGTATCAAATACATATCCTTTTGACAAGACCCAACAACATCGTGAAATATGTCTTAACAGATCCATTCCTATGATAGACATGATCAACACTGGATAATAGACCCGCCCCAAACAAATATGGCAAGTGATATAATGGCATTGTTTTATATTTTGTTGTTTTATTATTTTTGTGATTTATATTAGTGACTCATTCCTAGGATCTATCAAGGATGTCCTTAAGGATTTAGAGAAGAAGGAATGGGGGCAATTGAGTGTCATTTCAATTTGTTGTTTATGGATACTTTTGTTATTCTACCATGGTGAATACTTTCTTTTGTTTTGTGTGTGGAAGTCGTCTTTCGAGCATTTCGTGTACCAGTGACATGTTAGGTTCTTAATACCTCGTGTTACTGATCCAACATGTTTTGAAACTTCTTACCCATACATTCTAACAGGGTTTCCGTATGTTTGGTATGAGCAAGAATAATCCTTGTTTGTAGAGTCAAAGTCCATGCAATAGATACAAAGTCACCTAGGTCATTAATACCCTAGTGCATTGTATCTGTTTGTTATATCAAAAAGGATTGTTCAAACTGCAAAATCTCTAAAGCAAAGCAAAAACAAATCATCAACTACTAACAAACATCATATTTCTATCTATCATCATTTCTTCTAAATTAACATCATATTTCTATCTATCATCAACATTTCTTCTAAATTAACATCACATTTCTATCTACAATCAAATATTTCTTCTAACTAACATCCATCTTGCATCCATAATGTCGTTAATACATATCATGATGATAATAAACCAATAAAAACAGCATGTATCATGTATGGGGCATACATTCATCATAAACATCATATATCACAATGCTATATTGATCATCCATAATAACACATCATATGATACAAAGTATGATCCATCCATCCATACCATAAACATACACCATCATATATCATCATGACATGAACATAAAATGAGAATGAATTGAAGAAGGTATATATCATATATATCATCATCAAAAAGTAAAATACATCATCAGTGTGATAAGATATGCAAAATCACAATATCTATACAAGACCTTGACTAGGCCAATGAGTATAGGAATATGAAATACATGTCTAAAAAATGGCTCTAAACAAGGAACATCATAAAGATCAAGTACCCAAAATAATACCCACCAGGGAAAGGACGATACCCTATCGATTACCAAAACAACCTGGTTGTCTCACAGAATGATCACCTACGCTATCACCACCCATAGAACTAGGCTCTCCAAACTGTGGACGTCAAGCACCCCTGGGAATGACTTCATATAAATTCTGATAGTAGGTAGACCTCTGCAAATAATGATCATGTTATGCCTTAAGAGTATCTCTCTCTGTGGTCAGCAACTGTACAAAAGCCTTGGCAACATGATGTTGACCACTTTCACTATCCCGCTCAGTCCTCAAAGTATCTATCTGAGTCTCTACAACCTATCATCTTGCTATCTCTACATCTTTGGCAATAGTCATCTAAGCTAGAAGTATATCTACATCCATAGCTAGTGGAGGAGGATCTAGAACCCACCTATGACCATGCACTTGAGGTGGCTACTCATCCTGATCACCCTGCACTCTATCACAACGACCTCTACCCCGAGCTCTATCCAATTGATTTGAAAGGACCTTAATACATTTTCGCTCACCACGATGAACTGTAACACCTTATCTACCTGAAGTGGGAGTACCCCTAGGAACAATGAGTCTCGAAGGCTTGTGATGAGACCACCACTCATCATAGTCATCAGAAGTACCTGGATCTGCGGGACCAACTGACCAACCCCAATCAACTGGGGAAAGTTCTCTAAACTTGACAATAGCAATATCTATATCAGGTTGAATACCCCATACAAGAACCTCCTATGTCATCCGACCAAAATGAGCCTCATAGGTATCATGAAATTGGTCATGTCTCTCCCCAAATTGATGACATACTCGGTCCGGTAGATAATGCTCTAGCACAATATCAGAATGACCAAAAAACCAATGGGTCTATCGACAATAGACAAGGTGATCTACATCCTCTGGCCAAGCATCACGCCCTAAATATGGTCTCCACACAAAACCAAGAATATCATCAAAAACTTGACACCAGTAAGAAAGATCTCCAGGTAAGGTATAGTGCACAAGATCCCCATAACGATATGAGTATGGATCATCGAAGTGACAATCCTATATCCCATCTAGTTGAGTAACTGCAATATGATCCCATGCCCACACATGCAAAAGTGAGACACCTACAGAAATGGATTTCTCACCCCAATACACGACCTCGTGCATATCTCTATACAAGTGAGTGAGAAGACATGGACCCCAAGCATATCTCGTACCATGCTCAAGCATATTCTCAATGCACACACCCCAACCTATAGGAAAATGTCGACCTCGGCTATTAGGAACAAGTCCTAAAATCAAATCACATAGAACAAGTGAGATAGGATCCGCATTGTCAAAAAAATCAGACAAATCAATCTCTGGCTAATGTACCGTTAGGTGCCAAGCACCTAACACACGCTGCATAGTAGGGATACCATGTCGAATGTGATATGTAACCAAATCCCCATGGATAGGAAGATGAAGTATCCTCCATACATGATCCTCAAGTGTGATAGTTGTCTCTCCTGTAGGTAGATGAAACGAGGATATTTCTAAATGCCACTGTTCCACCAATGCGGTCATCATGGCAGTATGAGTCTTGATGGGAGGCATATAAAAAATATGCAAAAGTCCCATAGCATCAAGAAAGTCCCGCTCTAACACACCAAAATGGGCAATGGGATCGAACAGATGACGCATACGTCTCTCCCTAGGTTGTAGTACGCTAAGGCCAACCTACAATCGTTTTCAAACTATCAAGTTAAGGTTTCACTCTAAACAAGTGGGAGACATAATATAACATAAAACATGGTGAAAAATGACATTTAGGATGACAAACAAACAAATGATAAGGTTACAAGCAAAAGTTAAAGTCAAACGAAGAAGAAGGGGTCAAAAGCAAAGGTTTTGAGCAAATACTCAGAAAACACAAAACAAAGGTGAGCTTTTATGGAAAATGCTCAGAAACAAAGGCAAGGATCCTAAGCAAAGGTGAGGAAAAAACTCAAAGGTGAGTTTCTAGGGCCAAACAGGCAAAAGCGAGCTTCTGAAGCAAAGGTGAGCTTTTAGAGAAAAAGCTTAGAAAAACAAAAGCGAAGATTTAGAGCAAAGGCGGGGAAATTTTGCAAATGCGTGGATTCTTGATAGAAAAGGCGTGAAAATCAATGCAAAGGCATGGAAAATAGAAAAAACTTTTCTTTTGTCCTAGAAAGCTTTGTACACAGAAAACGAGAACAAAATGAGATAAAGGGAAAGAGAGAAAAGGTACATATCGGGCCACCAACATTTGAAGGCCATCCAAGCTCTCGAACAAACTTGGAATGATGTGGGACAACATCAAAACGTGAAATTTCTCCTCAAAACTGACAGAATGTGAGAACCAGAGACAAAAATTAGCTATAGAGTCAAAACACAAATGAGCTATCTACAAGACAAATTTCCTATATAATCCACAAGAAAACCCTAATCTCTACTTAGGGAAATTTTCCACATTCAAAATAGAAGCTCAAAGAAACATCAAAATAGGAAACGAAGGACCTATACACAGAATTCCACATCGGAACGAAAATAGAACAAAGTTGTGAGCTTGACCTCAAAACTTGAAATTTTTGGTCAACCTCTCGAGGGAGTAGCATAGAGTCTTACCATCATCCCACGAAACACTAGGGCATAGTGGGGCATAATTTTTTTTTCATAAAACACTTGATCTTAAAAATAGAATCTTTGAAATGAAGCAACCAGTACTTTGCATCAAAGAGGGGAAAAATGTAGACGTGTAAAATTGACTTAACACTTATCACAAATTCAGAACGTCTCAGAACGACCCCGAAGTGACTCAAAATAACTTTGAATCAACTAGGAACATCTCAAAACGACCCCAAAATGACTTAGAACAACTTTGAATCAACTCAAAATGTCTCATAATGTCTCAAAATGACCCCAAAATGACTCATAACAACTCTGAATCAACTCATAATGTCTCAGAATGACCCAAAAATGACTTGGAACAACTCTGAATCAATTCAGAACATCTCAGAATGACCCCAAAATGACTCAGAACAACTCTGAATCAACTCAGAATGTCTCAAAATGACCCCGAAATGACTCAGAACAACTCTGAATCAACTTGGAAGGACCCTAAAATGACTCAAAACAACTCTAAATCAATTTGAAACATTTTAGAATGACCCCAAAATGACTCAGAACAACTCTGAATCAACTCAATGTCTCATAACAACTTTGAATCAACTCAATGTCTCAGAACAACCCCGAAATTACTCAGAGCATCTCTAAATTAACTTAGAATATCTCAAAACATCTCTGAAACATCTTGAATCATCTTGAAATCATCCCATGACATGTCATAATTCATCAAACTACATCGAACGACATTCAAAACCCTAATTTCCTCTATTAATTGAATAATACAACATTATTTGATTAATTCACATTTCATCATTCTCGAAAAATTGAATAAATACTATTTATTTAATAAAGTCTTGAAAAACCCTAATTCTACTATTAATCGAATAATACAATGTTATTTGATTAATTCACAATTTCATCATTTCGACTAATTAAATAGATTTCATTTATTTAATAAAGTCCTAATATTATCTTATTTCATCTTGATTAGTCAAATGACATCGATTATTTGATTATGTCACTAATTCACCTTATTCCTCAAAATTGATTAAATTATTAAACCATAATAATTTAATTATCACACTTTCCTCCAAATTTGAATAATTGAATCACATTAAATCAAACTATTCAAATTGGAAAAAATCAATATAAAATCAAAATTGGAATTAATTAATTAATTAATATTCCTCACCCACTTTTTGATTGAGGAAATCATGGATTGCTAACTAAGCAATCTATTTTGCTAACAAAGCAATCAATTCTGCTAAGTCAACCATCTAATTCCTAACTCAAGCCTAACTGATCAATCAAATTTCTAACTAAGCAATCAAAATCCTAACTACCCAATCTATTCTTCAATCACCCTAATTGTGCAATCAACTTTGCACAATTCCCTCATGTCTAAATCCTCTCAACTCCTTTTGACCATTGATATGGATATTCTCCAACGTGATCTTGACTGTCGATTCAAAATTGCTTTTTCTATATAACAAGCCTTTCTCTTCACAAATAATGATCAAAATTTCAACTTACCTTATGCAACTAAGTGTTGTCAAGATCACCATTCAGAGAGCTTCATCGTTTCTTCAAGAACAAGCATCAATCATCAAGCTTTTGCGTACAAGCAATGGAGGCTTTGCAGTGATACAAACAACCCAACATCATGCAAATACACTCCAACATGGGATGGTAATCTTGTCTTTTGTTATTTGAATTCATTTTGCTAATCTTAGGATCTCATTTCATTCAAATAGCTTAGATTTGTACATTTCATGAGTGATAGAATAGGATAGATTAAGTGTTTTTGAATTAGATTAGTTTCTTATTTCAATATTGCACTTTGATCTTGATTTCATATTATCATTTTCCTGATGGATTCCTTCCCACACCACACAATTATCATAGTATAATCTCCATTTTTATACATCATAGTATCACTCAACAAATCATATAGTTTATCAATCATGTAGGAATAGAGTTCTTGCATTTTATAGCATTCCATTCTTCAGGTTGTCATTCAAAAGGTCATAGTGCACAAAAAAATCTGAGAGCCATTATGATTTCATGAATCCTTGGAGATAGGAAACAATGGAACGATTTTAGGGAATTTTGTTGTGTTTCAATCCGATTAGTTTTGTGATTCAATTCTCTAATATAATACGTTTCATTGATTGTGTGGTTTTATTACTCATTTACTCACATTACACAATTCACACAATAAATTTTGGCGCACACCATGGGGCCCAACTCCATTTTTATTGACGTTTTTTGGAAAGTTGTTTTACAGATCTGGACATGAACTCTTATGTAGTGCATTCGTGATTTCTTTGGGCTCATACAAAACCTATTTTAGCGCATCTAGTTCCTATTATGACGCATCTGGAGCATCTTTCAGCACATACAACTCATATTTCAGCACATCCAGGGGGTCTTTTAGTGCATTCAGTCTATATTTTAGCACATTCAATAGTTTCTCTAGCACATACAGTAGTTCTTTTAGTGCAACTGTATAATATTTTAGCACATATGAGTTTTGTTTTAGCGCATTTGTTTTTCTTTGCAGAAATTTAAAATTCTGAGAACTGATCAATACTTTTTGTTTTACAGGTACTTTTAAACATTGTCAAAGACAATTATATCAAATTACTAATGATGTTTGTAGGGGATGGAGTTATTATTGTCTTCTTTTGATTAAATTAGGAATCTAGTTTAATTAAGAACTTAACGAACACCCTATTTACTATGCTTGTAAAGTGATAGGCCTATGCTCTCCCCTTCACTGGGTGACCAGAATGCCAGACTCACTATTTCATGTTTTGATAGCACCTTTAGAAGACCTGTTGTAGTGGGAAAAAGTACTCACCCTACGGGAACGACCTAAGTTGGAACAACTAAATCCAAGTTTTTGGACCTACTATAATCAAAATTGAATTCAAGGAAAATTGCAATTCGACAGTAGTGTGCATTGATAACCATTCCCAAAGCCTTTGTTCTAAAGGTTGGGAGGTCTCCTATGAGAATTTATCATTTTATTGCATCAAACAGAAACCCTTACTACAAACCTTAAGTGTAGAAGCCAGCCAAGTCAGTCTCTGACAACTTTTAATATCACAGTGCAAGGGGAGGGAAAAATTTCCCCCCAAGATACTCACCATATAACTATTAGGGATTACTGGTCAAAAGTGGAAGATTCAACTTTGGTTAAGACACGAGAAAGGAAAAAACATAGGCGCCCTCTAAGGGGTGACACGGCTGTGTGAACTGACATAGTTCTAAGATGTGGTTTGTGGTATTTTAAGTGACCCTTGACATTAGAAAAGTGCTTGATCTATTTGCTCTTGTGTTATACCTGTGGAAATCAATGGAATTTGATTAGATTCTTGAACATACACTCAATCTGGAAACAATTGTCTTACAACTTTTTGTTGTGTTTGAATTCATTATTCAAGAAATCATCCATTTAAGAACACTTAATTTCCATAATTCACAAACTGAAAAAAGCAGACAAAAAATCATTGTTCAAAAAAGCATCCCCTGAAAACATCTATTTCATTGTTTAAAAGAAAAATAACCAAACATACTTTCAAAAATACTGAACACTTCCAGATTAGCACATGCATTCCCTATTTTAGTGCATTCACGACATTTTTTTGCACATATAGGGCATTTTCTGGCACATTCATAACATCCTTTAGCACATTGAGTCCATTTTATGGTGCATCTAGGGGACAGTCTAGCGCATCTGAGTCATTTTACAATGCATATAATCCATTTTCTAGGGCATCTAGGTCACCTTCTAACACATCTATTCCATTTTCCAGTTCATTCACCTACAGAATACCAAGTTGAATCACATACTTAGGGGTAGTCTGGCGCATCAATAGCTTATTTCAGTGCACTTGACCCATTTTTTGGCACATCTGAGTCATTTTCCAGTGCATTGATTCTATCTTTTAGTGCATTTAGTGCATTCTCTGGCACATTTGATTCATTTTTTAATGCATTGAGTTCATTTATTGGCGCATCTAAGGAAGATTCTAGTGCATCCAGGTTGTTTATTAGCACATCTATTCCATCTTTTAGTGCATTTGTACCTTGTTTTAGCGCATCTAGTTAAATTCAAACTAGAGAGTTAAATTCACCATCTGTCCGACATTTGAAACTAGAATTAAGGATCCCTATCAGTACAGAATCATTCCTCAGTCACACCAGTGCCTTATACTTGATGAAACTGGTCTTTACAAGTGAAATTCTTCAAACTAAACTAAGATCTAACACCTTAAAGTGCATAATCATCCAACCTATCTATGATTGTTAAGCTAAGTTTCATCATCAGGATCTATCATCCTCCATCCCAAAACAACGTTGTATAATTAGATTTAAACTTAGTCTCATCAATAGAATTTGTCATTCTATTTGACTTAGTTATTATCCTTGGCACTTCTCCAAACAAAGATCAAGGTTTAGTCATACATTCACACTTGTATGCCCATTTTAACAAGATCCCAAAAGCAGAAACTCAAGGAAAAAGAAATTGAAACTCAAAACACCATGGATGAAGGTGAAGAAAATCCATTCCATAGATTCCGCCAACCTAAAAATGATGAAATTACTAAGGAAGACATCCAAACAACACAACAAGATCCCAAATTCCACAAATTCATGGAAAATATTTTTGAAAAAGATGGAGAAAAATACTTTTTAATGCTGGCTAATCAAGGTATCAAACTTCCACATGACTTTGATGTTAATCAACTGAAAGGGACTCCTAAAAGGACTGAAACTGGTCCACCAAACACAAATCCAGTGGTTGCATTAACTAATCAAATGAAAATCTCCAACAGTCGATTCAAGACATGCAAAGAGGAACCACAAAAATATATCTGTTGCAAGACATTTTTCCATATCCCTTTGATCAAGCTATCAACATGATTCATTTTCCCAAGCATTGTGAATTCCCAAAGTATGATAAATACAATAGTAAAATAGATCATATAGATCATGTAAGGGAATTTTGAACCATGAGTCTTGAATTTGCACATGAAGAGACTTATTTGATGATATTTTTTCCACAAAGCTTGGGTGGACAATGTATTTCAGAATGGTTCTCCAAACTTGCACCAGGTATTAAGACCTTTGAAGAACTGGTTAATAAATTCATCACCCAATACTCCTACAACATCCAACATGAGATAACCATGAAAGACCTTTGCAATACAAAATAGAAAAAGGGTGAATCATTCCTCATATTTTTTCAAAGATGGAGAAGATTGTTTGCAAGATATGCTCATCCCATACCTGAAAAGGAAAAGATGAAAATCTTCATTGATAATCTAAATGATGAGATGAGCTATAGACTAGAATTGCAATGTCCACCTACCTTTGAGAAAATTATTGAAAATGGACTCAAAATTGAAGAATCCTTAGTCAAGAGAGGAGTTTTAAAAATCTACAATAAAGGAAACAACTCAGCAAATTCTTCCAATCATTATAATAGCAATGATAAACCAAAGTTTTCGAAAAGAAACAAGAAAGTTGGTAACAATGATGGTGTAGCTGAAACACAAAATGTAAAAACAGTATTTAACTTGATAGTAGCTGCCACCAAGACAAATCAAAACAACAATCAAAACAACAACCAAAACATCAATCAAAACACTAATCAAAACAACAATCCAAACAATGTTGAATCTAAACCACCACCATATCGAACATCATCAAATCAAAGAAGATTCACACCTCCAGGACAATCACTCAAATCAACATTAAAGGAACTTCTTGCAGCCAAGGTTATAACATTACCAAAGGAAAGAGATTGGGAACCAAGAGTTAAACCTTCATGGTGGAATGATGCACATTATTGTGACTTTCACAGAAACAATGGCCATAAAAAAAATGATTGCATGCAACTGAAACATTTGGTACAAGATTTGATTGTTAACAAGACAATATTTGTAGAGGGACCTCAAATGAATAATGATCATAGAGCATTCAAGAATCCTTTATCTAACTATGAAAAGGGGGATTCCTCTTCATCAAACACCAAAGGAAAAAACATGAACTATGTTTATGATTCTACCATTCTTCATATTGAGGTAGTTGAGAATCAAACTAAGGACATTGAAACCAAGGTCCAAAAAGACATTATTGTAGTTGAGAATTAAACTAAGGACATCAAAATTAAGCACCAAAAAGACATTATTGCAGCTAAGAATCAAATTAGTGACACCACAATTGAGCATGAACAAAACATTATTATAGCTGAAAATCATCTTCATGACATCAACACCCAATCACATCAAATCAATGACATCATACCAATAAATCTGATCACAAACTTTACTACAAATGATAATCAGATTAATGTCATTAAAATCAAAGAAAAATAATATTTCCAACCAGTCAACACAACCACAAGGGGGTAGGCTAAAATAATATTGACAGGAGCTGCATCTAAAACACCCATTGCTGCCCCTGCAACTTAGTAAAACATAGTTGACCAATTACAAAAAATACCAGCTCAAATATCCATATTGGAACTACTGAAAATTTCACTAGCTCACAAATAAATTCTAGAACAATCTCTAGTAGCCACCACAGTACCAAATAATATAGAAGTTTTCCAATTCCAAGCTTTGGTGGGACACTTGACCGCACCTCATTTCCTATAATTTTCTAAAAATGGTGATGTATCACTCACCTATCCACACAACATTTCCCTCCACATTGAGGTTTTAATTCACAAACACCAGGCCAAACGTGTTCTAATAGATGGTGGAGTTGGCCTAAATATTTGTACTTTAAAACTTATATGTGCACTTGGATATTCAAAAAATGTAATTGATGCTAGAAGAAAGATCACTATAAAAGCCGATGATGATGAAGAGAACCTCCCAAGGATTAATTGTGTTACCAATTCAAGTGGGGCCAATTGTAAAAGATATAATCTTCCAAGTGTTGGACAAGGAGTTGACATAAAACATACTCTTGGGACATCCCTGGATTCATGAAATGCAAGCAGTGTCATCAACATATCACCATGAACCATGTATTTTTGGGTGTGAGATTTATAGGATACTCTTGCACTCTTAGGATATTTCACCTAAAAGGAGAGAGATAAACCCCACACAAAATCTAGGTAGGTTCACTCAAATTATGAAATATATGATGTTATTTAGGCTAAATGATATTATCTAAATGTAGTTATATGAACTAATTCACTGATCATGAATGCAAAACCTAAGGTGTATGCAATGTTTGAAAACACAATGTGATATGCAAACATAAACTAGAGTATTAATGAATGCAAAATAAAAATGAAAGATTGAATCAAAGTGCACCTGGGTAGAGAATGAAGAATTTGGAGTGTCCTGAATGCTGGTAGAAATCAATGCAAATCACTAGTGGGACTCATTTGCCACTGATGGCGAATCAGTCCCACTTTTGATGAAAACTTTTGGAAACTGGTTTCTAAGTGTCGGGATCCAAAATCTGACAAAATTTGGATTTCCAGCCTTAACATGGGACTCATTCACCATTGATGATGAATTAGTCCTCTCCCAAAATTTTGAGAAATCAAGGACCAATTCTATAGCACCAGATCTGAGGTTGTCTGCTAGTCGTGTTGATGAAGTTAAATTTGCAAAAAATGGGCTATAGATTGTCTCCGAGCTTGAAATAGGGTTGATTTGACTTGAAACACCTTGTTGACTTGTTGAAAATTTTTCAACACCTAATTGCTTGATAAATCTGCATACACAAGTCTACAAACACACATGCAAGAGGGGAAAATGGTTAAGGGTTAGGTTATAGGGATTTTCCTTGGTCAAATCCCACTTTGTTAATCAAACCCTTAATGAAGAAATGGAATGAGATAAACAAGGAAAGATGAATAAACAACATGCAAGTGTCCTAAACTCACCTTAACCTTATTGAAGAAATTTGAAGATATGTCAATGGCTGCTTCAAGATGCTTGAATATTGATGCTTGATTGAATGATGCAAAGTGCTTGGATGGATGATTAAATGCTTGGATGAATTATCAAATGGATGGGGGTTAAAATGAATGTAAAAACACTTATTTCTACACTCTTGTGCCTTAGTAACCCATTGATACCTCATCACAGGCTGACATCAAGTAATTTTGAATAAAAACCTGAAAGAAAAATTGAAATATTTTGAATTTGGAGCCAAGAGGGACTCATTCGTCACCCATGGCAAATGGGTCCCACCTTGGACCTAAAAGTGGGTGTCGGGAATTATCTTCCATTTAATATTATTTCTCGGGTTTACATTCAAAAATACACTTAATTAAGCCTTATAAGGGCATAAAGAGGTAAATAAAGCATAAGAAAGGTGTAAATAGTGAAATCAAGCCTAGAAAGGCATGAAATCTTGTTACAAGACTTTACAACAATTCAAAATAGGACTTTATAAGTGATGAAAGGTGATTTTTAGGTGAATTTTAATGAATAGAGTCTAGAAAAGTGTAGAAACTTTTTACAACACTTCACAACACCCTCACAAGATGCCATAATTTGAATTTTTAGGACCTAATGTGAATGTTTAAGTCACATTACAACATTAAATCAAAGAAAAATGGATCAAGCATCATGAAGAAAGGCCTAAAACACCATGAAAATGTCAAGGGGCCATTTTTCTATGGCACATTTAGCCCCCACTTTAGTGAGAGGATGAACTTGCTTCAAACTCACACTAAAGTAGCCATGCATATTGAGAAGAGGGTCCAAATGCACTTATGTTGGGAAGATGGAATGACAACGATCAAGAGGGGTGATCAAGTCCCCAGGATGACGATCCCATGGAAAACTAAACATAAGAACAAAGGAAAACACATGTGAAGAAAAAGGGAGAATCAAATTAAGCTTCAATCATCTGTCCCAGTAGTTGTGGATTAGATCTAGGCTGCTTGTGAGACAAAGAGAATGCATACTCACTCTGGGGTGATAGAACTCATGGTGGTCTACGGGGTGAGAAGGCCCAAAAGGTGAAACACATACACTAGTTGGTATGCACTCATAAACACAAAGGTGGCTATGGGTAAAGTCGTGCCACTGAATGGGCTTCCCGCTCAACCATATCAAAGTTATACCTCCTGATAACTTTAACAAGGCACCACAAAGGAAAATTTTGGTTCATGCTTCATGAGACAAGGAAAGCTTTGTATGCTTAGAACTCATGAACAAAGAGGATAGGTACCACAGACATGCAAGTTGCATTATGCAAGGTGGTAAAGATGTAAAATGCAAAAATACATAGTGTAAAAGATGTTCAAAAGAGTCTTGTTAAGTTCATGCAAGGTCTGTCACTTAGGGAATATTGTGTCTAATGTATCCAAGAGAGGACCAATCAAAGAATAAAATATTCACAACCTAGGGGATGCAGTGTGTCACATCATGCCACCAAGAGGAATTTAATATGCTTAGATAGATCACACTTATGAAGGACATCACACCCAATGTCATCCACAATGTGATGAACACATCATATGAATGACAAGGCTACACTAAGAACCAAGAATGAAAATGAATTGGTGGTAATGTATGCCCCCCACTTTAAAGGATTTTCTACACACCATTATGTGAGCAATTACTTTAAAGTACCAAAGGAAAGATACAAAAATAAAACAAGACATGAGAACCAACTTGGAAAGCCCTATGCCAAGTTATATGTTTTTGAGTAAGGTTGTGTCATGCGAATGAAAAAGGAAAAACAAAAGAAAGGGAGTTACACCCTAGAAAGAAACACACCAAACACATAAGGGATCTATGGATTTGGGGTCAGTATGTTCGTTACTGTAATGTTTTGATTAAATAGCTCAGAACTATCACTATTCCCCAAAGCACATAGAACTAGAAGAATGACACAAAGAGAGAGAAAACAAAAGAAAAAAAAGTCCATTTTGGGTCAACATGGAGGAGACATTGAAGTCTCAACACTTTACATCATCCCAGAAAGGAAAACACAAGAGAAAAGGAAAATGAAAAGGCGAAAGAAAGAAAAAGCTTTTGGGTCAACATGAAGGAGACATTTCAGTGTCAATGCCTTGCATCATCCCCAAAAGGAAAAACACAAGAAAAGACAAATTAAAAAGGAAAAGGGACCATTTGGGTCAACATGGAAGAGACATTGCGGTCTCAATGCTTTGTGTCATCGCCAAAAGGAAAAACACACGAAAAGACAAAGTAAAAAGGAAAAGGGACCATTTGGGTCAACATGGAAGAGACATTGTAGTCTCAACACTTTGTGTCATCCCCAAAAGGAAAACACAAAAGAAAAAATGGAAAATACAATGCACAACATATAGAAGAATAGAGGTACAAATAGAGGAAGTGGACAAAGAGAGAGAACATCAAACACACGTTACGGGGGAACACGATACACATAAAATTGCAAAATAAAAGAAAATAAAGGAAAAATGCAAAAGGCTAGCAAGGCGAATGCAAGTTAACCATCTAACAAGTCATCTTCCTCCCAATCATGCTCAGTGTATTGCAAGGGTGGTTGACTATCCAAAGGAAGAATTGCAAGTGTCGAACTAAAAGATGTACCGGGTTCTTCACTTGGTTGAGAAGATTTATCATTTAAGCTCATGGTAGATGAAAATAAAGAGTTTAGATCATTATGCACTTCTTCATCTATTTTTGTGATCTCCTCCTCCTCATCATCATCAAGATTGATTACAATGGGAGGACGAAGGGTTATGTCCAAAGAAGGATGTATTAAAATTTGTGGTTGTTGGATTAGATCATTTGGTTGTGAGGGTTGGACTATATTATTATGTGGTGTGTCAGAAGGATGAGGGTGATCATTGATTTCTTCTATCAAAGGCGAAGGTTTCTTTTCTTCCATTGGCGATTGACGAGCAAGGAGATGACGATAACACCTACGTTCCCTAGAACCGTGGTTTTGTTTAATTCTATTTTGAAATTGTTGAGGTGTAAGAGTAGATTGAGCCATCATAGGTTCCTTTTCTTCTGAAGGGGGAAGAATAGAAGAAATCGAAGAGGATGGATCAATAACTTTCTCTTTGGCTTTATAAACTTGTTTAATGCAAGGAGGCATAACGAGATTAGTTTCAGTATCTCTTGGTCGTTTAAACTATGAAGGGGAAGTGTTTGTTTTTGGTTGTTCGGGAGGGTACTTTGCTTGTTCATGTTCAGACCCAGGTTGAAGCATCATTTCATCTATGATGGGAGGAGTGGGAGTGGATGGGGACATAGGGAAAAGAGACAAGCTGGCCATTCGTTTGGCTTTGAACTTTTGATAGGCTATGAAGAAGAAATCTTTATGAGGGGTGATGGGTTCTCTAGGTCCAAGGCAAAAGGGTTCTAAGGAGAAGTTACCTTTAGAAGACAATGAATTAAAGCCACTATGATGTATGGTAAATATTTAATTTCCATGCGGAAACTTCAAACATTTATGAACAACTGAAGGGACTGATTTCATCAAGCAAAGCCAAGGGTGGCCTAGCCACAAATGAAATTGATTTGATTGTGGAATAATAGAAAATGTTACATATAAAGTTTTGGGTCCTATTTTTAATGTGAGTATGATCAATCTAATTGTAGGGCACACAAAACCAATATATGTTTTAATCCATGCAGTTGGTTTATCATATTGTTCTTGATAAAGCTCATGTAATACTAAAAATTCTTCTGTGATCATATTCTCACCACAAGCAGGATCTACTAATATCCCATTGGTGGGCTTATCATAGATTCTTCCAGCTATGTAAAGAGGACCATCAGGAAGCTTTTTAAGAAGAAAAGGTAATATCAATATATTTATTGGTTGGGCCCTTATGAGGGACAACATCTATCATACCCACAAGTTCATCCATAGGATTAACTTGAGTAACATTTGGAGTTATAGCAGGTTGTTCATTGTTTGTATCAACAATCATTACATCAGTGTTTGAAGATTAACTATCCTTGACAAATGAAATATTGTGTTTAGGCATAGGATTGGTGAAAATTTGTAAATTCTGGTTAGGGGGTGCAATGGAATTATTGCCTTGATCATTAACACTCGTAATAGATAAACGACCTGAATCAATGAGGTCTTGAACTAAGTGTTTTAGATGCTTACATTATTTAGTGGCATGTCCATTTTGGTGATGAAAATGACAATAAGCATTTGGTTTAAAGGTGGGTGTTAAGGGCTTGGTGGTATCAAGTGGTTTAACGGTAGGCAAAGTGATCATTTGTTGATGGAGTAATTGATTTAATGTATTATAGAGGGTATCAGGTAAGGGGGTGAATTGTCTCTTTAGGTCCCCATAGGTATAAGGCATTGATACTTTAACAACTGCCACTTGATTTGGAACAAGTTGGGTTTGTGGTTGAGGAGGAATATTGAATTGTAAAAAGCCTCTGGTTTTCAAAAGTTTTGTGTTGTTTTGATTTTTTTTAGACTTCTTTGCTCGGTTAGAAGTGGACTTTGAATCACGACTAGAAACCGAGTTGTGATAGTCACAAAGGGTCATGCATAAATGCATGAATGAAGGAAATTTCATCATAGTTAACTTATCCTGAAGGTTTGTGTGCAAGTTTTTGATAAACATCTTCTACAGGTGTGAATTAGGAATCTTGACATCAATTTGGGCATACAATGACTGATATCATGAAATGAAATCGGTTACCTTTTCATCTATGTTTTGTCTACATCGCATTAGATCAACCATTGTCTTTTTAGGAGTCATATGAAATTGGAAGTGACTTATAAAGGCATCCACAAGTTCATTAAATGATCGGATGGAATGATTAGGCAGGTTTGAAAACCACTCTAATGCAGTATCTTTCAGGGTCCTAGGAAAAAGTTTGGCTAAGAGTTTATCATCAAGGACAAAATCACTGCATAAAGTTGTATAAGCATTGACATGGTTAATAGGGTCTCCTTTACCTCTGTACTTCTCAAACCTAGGAATTTCTATCCCTTGTGGCATTGAGGTTCTTAAAATTTATAAGGATAAGGGGCTACTATGAACATGATATGTGGGTGGATCATTTTTACTTTCACTAATGGTGGATATTTGTTGTTGCATGGATGAAACAGTGTTAAAGAGTTGTGTAATCATGGGGTCGATATAAGTGGTATGAGGTGGAAGGGAAAATGTTGATGGATTGTAGGTAATGTTAGGAGAAGTGAAAGGAACACTAAGAGGGGTGAAGGTGGTAGAGGGGACTTGTGATGCTACAATAGAACTAGGAATGCTAGGTGGAAGTACAAAAGGAAGAGTCACATGACTAACTTGTTGCATAGTTGTTGTAACTTGGGGAGTGGTATAAGTTGGTATGGATGTTATGGTTGAAGGGGGAGGAATGTGAGGTCCTCAAATATTAGAAATTATTTTCATAACTTGTAAGCCATCATCAATTTCAATCAAATGATGAAGGTATTCTATGGCTGGTATGGCAGTGGTTGAAATGTTTTCAAGAGATACGTCTTGTTGTAAATGTGCAAAATCTTCATGAATACTATGACTTTTTCTTACAAAATGGAACCAGTTTGTGTGTCAACATTCATTGGATTGAAAGGTGAAGGCATAGTAGTGGTTGTATCCATGGCTAATTCACCATTTTCCATCCTAGGAGTAGGAGCTCTTGAGATCCCAAAGTCCACAATGAAAGTGCTATCGCGGGAAGCCATGAGTCTAGAACTTTGTCTCACTAAAGTATTATCAATGGGGCACCAAACACTCATACAAGTACCACAAAATATGGGGTGAATGAAAATGCAATTCAATCTAGGAATGCAAGATGTAAATAAACAAAATTATGCAAACTGATTTATAGAGAAATAACAACATAGAACAAAAAAGAAAGTGCCAGAAAAATGCCTGAAGGTGTTGTATAAAATGTGCAGGTGGACTGATTCACCCAGGGTGGCGAATGAGTCCAAGTTTGATATTTTTTTGTGTTTTTCAGAAAATTTAAAGTGATTCTAATGCTTTTCAGATGCCAATTAAGGATGCAAATGCAAATTTTCAATTTTTCAATGATATGATATGCAAAAATGAAGTCTAAATGAGTCTTTCACTAATGCAATTTTAAGAAACCCTAGGATGCAAAAACAAAAAATATACCCTAGAATTGAATGTTGATGAAAAGGTAATATAGGATGCAAGATTGAAATGAAATAAAAAATAAAGAGTGCTCAATATGTGGGTTCACTTCAATGAACCATGGATTTTTGGGTGTGAGATTTATAGGCTACTCTTGCACTCTTAGGATATTTCACCTAAAAGGAGAGAGATAAACCCCACACAAAATCTAGGTAGGTTCACTCAAATTATGAGTTGTATGATGTTATTTAGGCTAAATGAGATTATCTAAATGTAGTTATATGAACTAGTTGACTGATTATGAATGCAAAACCTAAGGTGTATGCAATGTTTGAAAACACAATGTGATATGAAAACATAAACTAGAGTGTTAATGAATGCAAAACAAAAATGAAAAAGACTGAATCAGAGTGCACCTGGGTAGAGAATGAAGAATTTGGAGTGTCATGAATGCTAGCAAAAATCAATGAAAATCACCAGTGGGACTCATTCGCCACTGATGGCGAATCAGTCCTGCTTCTGATGAAAACTTCTAGAAACTGGTTTCTTAGTGTCGGGATCCAGAATCTGAAAAAATCTAGATTTCCAGTCTTAAGGTGGGACTCATTCACCACTAATGGTGAATCAGTCCTCTCCCAAAATTCTAATAAATTAGGGACCAATTTTGTAGCACCATATCTGAGGTTGTTTTCTTTTCGGGTTGACGAAGTTAAATTTGCAGAAAACGGGCTATAGGTTGTCTCCAAGCTTGAAATAGGGTTGATTTGACTTGAAACACCTTGTTGACATGATTAATTTTCAACACCTAATTTCTTGATAAATCTACATACACAAGTCTACAAACACACATGCAAGAGGGGGAAAATGGTTAAGGGTTAGGTTATAGGGATTTTCCTTGGTCAAATCCCACTTTGGTAATCAAACCCTTAATGAAGAAATGGAATGAAATAAATAAGGAAAGATGAATAAAAAAAATGCAAGTGTCCTAAAATCACCTTAACCTTATTGAAGAAATTTGAAGATATGTCAATGGCTACTCCAAGATGCTTGATTGATGCTTGATTGAATGATACAAAGTGCTTGGATGGACTATTGAATGCTTGGATGAATCATTGAATGAATGGGGGTTAAAATGAATGTAAAAACACTTATTTATACACTCTTGTGCCTTATTAACCCATTGATACCTCATCACATATTGACATCAAGTAATTTTGAATAAAAACTCGAAAGAAATTTTGAAATATTTTGAATTTGGAGCTAAGAGGGACTCATTCCCCACCCATGGCAAATGGATCCCACCTTGGACCTGAAGTGGGTGTCGGGAATTATCTTTCATGTAATATTATTTGTCAGGTTTACATTCAAAAATACACTTAATTAAGCCTTATAAGGGCATAAAGGGGTCAAATAAAGCATAAGAAAGGTGCAAATAGTGAAATCAAGCTTAGAAAAGCATGAAATCTTGTTACAATACTTTACAACACTTCAAAATAAGACTTGATAAGTGATGAAAAGGTTATTTTTAGGTGAATTATAATTAATAGAGTCTAGAAAAGTGTAGAAATGTTTTACAACACTTCACAACACCTTCACAAGATGCCATAATTTGAATTTTTAAGACCTAATGTGAATGTTTAAGTCACATTACAACATTAAATCAAAGAAAAATGGATCAAGCATTATGAAGAAAGCCCTAAAAGACCATGAAAATGTCAAGGGGCCATTTTTCTATGGGACACACCAGTGTTTAAAATTTCCTTTCAATGGGAAAGAAATCCCCATTTCAGCTGATTCCAATAATACTCAATATTGCAACACACTCAAAATAGTCCAAGATAATTTTGTGCCACATAACAGGGAAGCTCCCACTCCTAGTTCATCCAAATATGAAAGATAATTGAATTCCTTGTCAAAGTGGGTTGAGAAAAAGAACTAGTCAAAAGATAAGGGTGTCAATGATTCTATTCCATCAAGTAACGGAAGTCAATCAAATTCTTTGTCAAATCAACTTGAGGAAAAGGTTTAGTCAAAAGACAAAGGTGTTGGTGATTCTACTCCATCAAATCATGAAATTAAACTCAATTCCTTATCAAAAAAATTTGAGAAAAAGATCCAATTAAAATACAAAGGCCTGGGGGAATATTCATTTGAGCAATCCTTATGTCTTTCATAGCTACTATCCTCTCCTAACTCATATGGGCAACCCTCCACATCAAGACTACAATCCTCACAACCAACCACACTCTTTGATGGTAAGTTTATAAAAGAAGACAACCTAGTGGATGAATCTGAAGACTATAAGGATGTTTTAAACTATCTTTACAAAGATGAAGAAGCATCACAAGCATCAACTTCCAATGTGCTAACTGAACCATATGGTAAAGGGTTTACAATCCTAGAGAAGATGGGATATGATGGAAAAGGTCCTTTTGGAAAAAGAAAAGAAGGCATTATTGAACCAATATATCCTATCACAATGAATGCCAAGGAAAAAATAGGACTAGGATACAAAGAAAAGTCAAAAGATGAAACTAGGTAGCAAATTGTTGAGTGAATCCTTCAATTGTGAGATAGTTTTGAAATAGATTCCAATGAATATGAATGGGACTCACTTTTTGAAGAATCTTGTCATGAAAAATAAATTGATGTGATACAAAGGTATGCACCAACACGTATGGAGGGATAGAGCTTAGGGTCTAGACCACTTGAAATTGTATCACAACATATAGATGACTCAAGTGAAGACGATCATATTTCGAGCAAGATAGATCACTCAATTTAGAGTAACATCATAGACCTTGAAAATGCTATTGAACAATTTGATGATGTTTCTATCATGAAACTCACTCCTTTTGACCTTAACCAATCTGACGATTCGTTGCCATTGGTGCACCCCGAACTAATTGACTGGGACCAAAACAAGTTGCTTGATGTAGCTATCTTTCCAAACAATGATGTCATTGTGAACTTCCTTTGCTCTAATAATCCTGAAACTTGTTCCATCATTGAATCTCATAACAAAGCTTTAGACAAGGGGAGTTCCAAATCTCTCAGCTACGAAACAATGAATATAAAAAATTGATCTAATGGTGAAAACCATTTAATGGTAGTATTAGATCAAGAAAAAGTAAAAATAAAGAGCACATCTAATGGTGAAAACCTCTCTGAGGCACCGAAAGATGGGAGATTTGACACTCTTCCCTAGCACTATCATGAGAGATCTTTAGTGTTGGTTGAGCCTACACAATCCATCAACATTGGTACAACTAAAACAATCAAGACTCTACATCTAGCAGCATCCATGATATAGGAAGAAAAACCAATCTTTACTAAGTCATTTGAGGAGAGACAAATCAAATTTGCTTGGTCCTATGCTGAAATGCCCAGCATGGATCTAGAGCTTGTCATACATCATTTATCTCTACCACCTAGAGTAAAGTCAGTGAAGCAAAAGTTGAGAAAAATGCATCCCCATATCGCCCTTCTAGTGAAAGTTGAATTGAAGAAAATATTGGATGTGAGATTTATCTGACCTATTGATTATGCTGAGTGGATATCAAACATTGTGCCAGTTTCAAAACTCAACCACAATATTAGGATATTTACGGATTTCAGAGATCTTAATAGAGCTTTCCTAAAGGATGATTTTCCTTTGCCTAACATTGACATCATTGTGGACTTGACAACTAGACATGCAATGTTATCACTTATGGATGGATTTTTAGGTTACAATTAGATTAAGATAGCACCCAAAGATCAAGATAAGAAAACCTTCACATGCCCATGGGGTACTTTATATTGGAATGTCATGCCTTTTGGGTTGCAAAATGTTGGAGCCACATATTAGTGTACGATGACCACTATCTTCCATGACATGATGCACACCTTTATGGAGGATTATGTAGATGAATTCTTGGAAAAATCATTCACTACAAAATGACATCAAGAAATCCTAGAAAAAATCTTCACTAGATTGGAGAAATTCAATGTGAGATTAAACCCAAAGAAATGTGTATTTGGCGTGACATCAGCTAATCTTTTAGGATATATAGTATCAGCTAAAGGCATTGAGGTAGATCTTGTAAAGTCAAAATGATCATGGAGATGCCTGCTCCTAAGAATATTAGTCAACTCAAATATTTACAGGGATGATTCCAATCTATTAGAAGGTTCATTGCACAATTGGTAGATTAAACTCATCCTTTCAATCACTTACTACAAAAGAATGTTTCTTTCAAATAGGATGAAAAATATGAAGCAAATTTTAATCAATTGAAAAAATATTTGAAAAATCCACCCATACTAGTACTACCAACTGAATGAAAGCCATTATTACTCTACATAGCAACCACAGAGGTATCTTTGGGTGCTCTACCGGCACAAGAAGATTCTATAGGAAAAGAGAAGGCTATTTATTACATTAGTAGAACATTGAATGGCTATGAAATCAACTACACATTTATTGAAAAAGCTTATTTGGCGGTAGTATTTGCTACTCAAAAACTAAGACACTACATGTTAACCCATACTATCAAACTCATAGCAAAAATTGATCCATCGAAGTATCTACTCAGCAAAGCTTCCTTGACAGGAAGACTAGCCAAGTGGGTAATGTTATTAAGTGAGTTTGACATCCAATATGTGGACAAAAAAGCAATCAAGGGTCAAATGATAGCCAATCAGCTAGTTGAAGCACCATTACAAGATGATCATCCAATGAGCATTGAATTTCCAGACGTAGATGTCCTTACATGTTCAACACAACATTGGATGTTATACTTTGATGGATCTTTCATGCAACATGGATCAGGCACAAAGATTCTATTTGTCACGCCTCAAGGACACACCATTCAAAATTCCTATAGGTTGATGTTTCCTTGTACTAACAACACAACTGAGTATGAAGCATTGATCATTGGAATCAAAGTGGCAGTCGAATGGAAGATCACGGAGTTGCAAGTCTATGGTGATTCCCAACTAGTCATAAATTAGGCAAATGATGATTACCAAACAAAAGATGAAAATTAAATGTCGTATAAAAGAATGGTGGATGATTTCAAGAAGTACTTTGTGGAGATCAAATTTGAGAAGATTCCAAGAGGGGACAATAGATTTGTTGATGCTATGGCGACAATTGCCTCTCTTCTACAGATACCTAAAAAAATGAGCTCATTATGAATTCATGGTGGAACAACTATTTAACCTTGCCTATGATAACCCCGAATCCCAAGTCATAAACCATCTAGTCAAGGTTGAAGCTTCAATCTATGGGAAGATCTACACCTATCTAAGAGACAATACCCTACCACCAAATTTATCTTGAATCCAAAAACAAAACTTTATTTGACAAGCAGCTTGACATACCCTGATAGCCTATGTACTTTATTGATGAGGTCTTGATGGTACTCTCCTTTGGTGTCTTGAACATAACAAAGCTGAAACTGCTTTACGCAAGGTTCATGAAGGTATCTATGGCACACATTCAAGCAGTATAACTCTCACAAAAAAAACTCCTACGCTTGGGGTATTACAAGTCGAATATGGAGGAGTCTTTTCAATTTGTCAAGAAGTGCCAAAAATTTCAAATGCATGGAAACCTGATACATGCACCAGTACAAGAATTGCAACCGTTTGCATCAACATGACCTTTCTATCAGTGGGGACTGGATCTTGTACATAAAATTCATTTGTCATCTTCCAATGGGCACAAGTTCATCATCACAGCTACAAAGTACTTTACAAAGTGGATTGAAGTTGTTCCCTTAACCACAATCACCAGAAAACAAATTACATCCTTCATCCTAAATTACATTATATGTCGGTACAACATTCCTTAGTCTATTGTCATTGACAATGGTAGACCTTTCAAGAATCAAGATGTCCAAGAACTTTGTGAAAAGTTTCATATCCAACATCAATTTTCCACACCTTACTACCCTCAAGGAAATGCCAACCAGAGGCCTCAAATAAAACCATTCTGAAAATCTAGAAGAAAACCATCAATGATGTTGGACGTGATTGACACATTCAACTGAACCCTGCTCTGTGGGTTTATCATACTAGTATCTACACCCCAACAATAGGTACACCCTATGCTCTATTCTATGGATCAGAGGCCATTTTACCTATTGAGGTTGAGCTACCATCCCTACTAGTGTCTTTGAAGGGAATCACTTCATAGGAATATTACAAAGTATCTAGGCTATAAGAATTGGAACTATTGGATGAGCGTCGTCAGCATGCAGTTGATCACCTAAAATCCTATCAATAGAGGATGTCATGAAGTTATAATCACAAGGTCAAATCAAGAAAATTTCAAGTTGATGACTTGGTCCTAAAAGAAAATCCATGTAATCAACAGGATCGAGAAAAGAAAGGAAAATTTGAGCCAAATTGGCTAGGTCCATTTGTCGTTGTATTAGTCTTTAGATCGAGAGCCTATCAGTTGTCATGTCTGAAGGAGACCTATTCGAAGAACCCATCAACAACCTACATCTCAGAATTTCTACACTTGACTCATCCAGTGCACGAGAAAAGTCCTAAAAAAATACAAAAAAATCAGAAAAAGTCTTGACACTATTGTATTTGACTACAAATTCCGATGAATGTTTGGTGACATTTCAGCAAAATATTGTTGAATTACCAATGAAACACTATTTTAAATTTTGTTGCTAGAATTTCATCACTTTAATGACAAACATTTATTCATCGAAACCACGACCTAGCATCATCGTTTAGTGCCATGAAAAATGTTGGTGGTTTTCATCGCAAAATCGACGTAATTTCGTCCATCTATCGACAACAAAAACACAAAAATGTTGCAGAGTTCCCATTTGAAAGCATCAAAAAATAGAAAACATTTGTCATTTTTCTAATGAGGTGGAGTTTCCATTACGTTGAAAATTTTGTCATGGGTACAACAACCTCGTCTCAATTTTTTATCTTACATTGAATGATGTTCATCGAAATTGCGACGAAACATTGTTGTTTTTTTAAAAAAAATTATTTATCTGCCACCATAGTGAAAATTTAGCAATTGCATTTGGTTTGTTAAACATGGCCCTTGGTACAACTATTAGAGTTGTTAATCCTTCAAGTATGTTTTGATTGCCATAAGCATGAGACATTTGTCAACATTTACGTGGAGTTTAGCTAACAACCTAGCTAAACTATTGTGTATAAATAATTGAATTGTACATCAAATATGGTTAGAGTAATCCATAGATTCACATCTAAATCCTGCCTACAAATTTCCCTTGTTCTTTCTCAATAGAAGTGACATATCTAACAAAAGCCTTATGCATCTCGAGTGTCTTTGGTTTGCATTTTTGTTCTTCCATTACACATTCTATGATCTTGTTGAAAATTAGCTAAAGTATAAGATTGTACACCAATTTTCCTAGAAATCAAATCATTGACATGAAAGCTAAGTTCTTCCTTCATGCCAATATAAAAGCATGCACAATAGTTAAGGGATTGCAGCTCACCTAGTTCAATTTGTGAAAGTACTCACAATTTTCAAAGAAAAATGGCCAACAAGTAGTACCAAAGGTCAAAGGAAATATTTAGTGAATGCTCAACACTACCTTGGAAGCACAAAACCAAGGACTATTCAAACCATTCCATGACTTCATAAGCCAACTTGAACCAGCATTGTAAAACCCCTCACTGCTTGTTCACATGCAAAATCATAGTCCTTTTAGAGTTCAAAGGAAAATTTGACATTTCAACGGTAGCTATCTAGATTCAAATGCTCAAAGCACACTTTTTCATCAACTTCGCTAATGTTGAGAAAATTTCCTTCACAGCATTGGAAATGCTCATTTCAATGTCTCATTGGTGAAAAACACCAAGCCCACAACGCATCAAGAATCACCAACAAATTATAGCATAAGATGTGTTTGTTAGCGCTTCACAAGAGGAATTATACCCTCTCAAACATTACAAGGATGAATAGTGATGCTCAAGTCATTGTATAAATGCAAAAATGAATTTGTGGTAGAATACACCAAATAGCACAAGTACTTTACACTTATACATGAGAACCTTCCTAAGTAACACAAATTGCTCAAATTTGTCACTAGAATATCACCTTCTATTTGCACTAGGATGGAGTTCCTAACTTCAAACACTTTTGGTCAAACATTTTGCAATGCATCCAAGATTGAATCCAAGGAAAAGCTTAATCAAAGTTCACAAGAAAGAACAAGCCCTTGAAGGAAACATACTCCAAACCAGCTATGCAAAGGCCTAGAATGTCACACCATCTTCACCAAGTAAGGACAAGGGCAAGAAGTTGCAACAAAGTGATATGTGGTGCCATCATCACCACACTAGCTTCCACACTAATGCCAAACATTGTGTGTAATAATCCCTATTTGTGCAATTCACATTAGATTCCAACTCAATTGAGGATACTTATCAAGATGCACAATGATTTCACACTTGCACCATGACAATTGATGCTTCAAAGGTACAAGAATGTATCTTCCATATGAAGTGTGGGGTTAACGAACATGTCCATGTGATCTTTTACAATGGCAACCAAAAGAAAATCATCATGCATGATGCAATAAGGAAACCACATCTTTCTGCCACCATGCATCCAAACCCCTACTCTCTATGATGGTTACAAGACAAATAGGGCATTTAGGTAAGCCAACAATGCACTTTTTAGTATGCAATCAAGCCTATGCAAGACATTATCACTAGTGATATCACACCTCTGGTACAATATCCTACTTGGAGAACATGAGTGTATGATCATGATGGTATTTACCATTTTAAGGCATAAAAATGGACAATACATAATGACAAGTGGAAACTTAACCTCCTTGAGTTAACATCACAAGCCAAACTAGCTTTGGTCTCTACTAAACAATGTCCCAAGATCATTTCCCGCACACAAAAATTTGTGCTTCTCATAGTCCACAAATGCACCTACACAAGAAATTACACACAATAATAGTGCTCACAAATATTCCAACCCCATTGCAGCAATATGAAGACATCTTTGAATAATGCAAGTCCAATACAATGTGCAATATAACACCAAATAGATTTGAAAATTCCCTCTCCTAAATATATATTTGTATCACAATTCTATTAAGAGAATGATTAACTTCAACATCAAACCCAAGAGCTACTAAACCAAGGCAAGATCTAACCTAGCTATTCACCATGGAGTAGCCTAATAGTCCATGCACATAAGAAGGATGATGCCTAGAGCTTGTTCATCGACAATCACACACTCAACAAGATCATAGTAAGAAGAAAATAACCTTTGTCATGCATCAATGACTTGTTGGACCAATTTCAATGTGCACAATACTTCACCAAACTAACCTCAAATTAGGATACCATTAAGTACTAGCTCAAACTAAAGTTATTTGGAAAAAATCTTTCAAAACCAAGGATTGTATGAATATATGGCATAATGGGTTAGCCACATTCATGTTCCTAATGAATTATATCCTACAAACCTTCACCAATTACATCATTGTCTACTTAGACGACATCCGCCTCTTTAGCAAAACTTGGGAGGAGTACATGGAGCAAGTCTCATTCATACCAGATACACTACACCAATTCAAGTTGTAATCCAACCTCGAAAAATGCACTTTTGGAGCCACATAGATTTAGTACTTGGGCTACATCATTGACCACACCAATATACATGTAGACCTTAGGAAAATCAAGCAAATTTGAGATTGACCAACACAATGTAGCCTCATTGACTTGTGCAATTTCCTCAAACTTGCCAACTTCTATCCCCATTTTTTTCTTGGTTTCTCACATTGCATGGTCACTCAATCAAATCATGCACACCAAGACAAATATTGACTGACCTTGTGAAGATGAAAGGATGGTTTTTTATGACTAATAGCCTATGAAAATGGCATGATTTAAAGATAGTTACAAGGAAAGTGCAACAAGGAAGTCAAAATCATGAAAAGATAGTCATAAACGGATAGACCATATATTTGCAGAGACAGTCATGTGCATTGATATTCATGAGGAAGAAGCAATACACAATGTATGATGTAATAGAGGGGAAATGCTATGGAGGAATACTAAAGATATAGTGTTTTGATGAGAAATCACAAAGGGGTCAAATCTAAAGGAAAAATAATGACAATCAACTAACAAAAGACGATTTTCACAAGGGCAATGATAGTAATGAGGGTGCAAAAAATATCAAACAACATGAATAAAACCTAGGATACTCATAAATGTCTTCAAGAGAGTCATTTTAGAAAATTTAAATGGCAGTGACCTTGTGAAGTTGAAAGGATAGTTATACTAACTTTGGATAGTGATTAATGACCATACGTTATGACTGTGTTTTGTGCCCAATAGGTCTCTTTATGACTGTGTTATAAAGGTTTTGACTATGAATCATGATGAAAAACCTCAAGAGCACTAAAGGATTGTCATATTAAATGTATGAGGTCAATGGGCACAAAAGAGGAGCAGAGAACAAACCTAGTAGACATGAAAGAGAATGTCAATATTCAAATGACACTCAAATTGATTGCTCAAAGAAGACAATCACCATACATATAAAGGGTAGTCACCTAGAAGCACTATCAACTAAGGGCAGTAAAAGATAGTCATGTAAAGGGTAGATTCAAAGGATGACAGTTCACAACCATTTCAAAAAAGTACAGTGACAGTCCCCCTCACCAAGTGAGCAATGATGGAAAGAGTTTAGAGTCTTCAAGAAGATGCCAAATCATGAGAGGTAGAAAATTATTTAAAATACAATCAATAATCAATAAAGGATGGTCTTAATAGTTAAAACAATGTATGAAAATATCAATAAAATGGATTATGAGATGAAAGATCAACAATGCATAGTGATTTGATGAATACGGGTGACAGTGCTAAGACAAAGGAATAGTCAACTAAATGCAAAGTCAACGGTCATTCAACTTAGGGAAATCATAAAGATTACAAAGGCTTATGATGCTTATGATCATAGATATGAATTTGTAAACAATCCAAAAGACTATCTTGTGCCCTTAGCAAAGGTTATGACTGTGATGCATTTTCAATGGTTTTATACACTGTGAGTCTCTAATGGATTGGTAGAGTGAGGTTTATCCTCCATAGGTCTTTATGAAATGTGTTTACCCTTAGTAATGTATTAATGACTATTATCCTTTTTTTCAAGACAAATATTAATGACTGAGATTGAAGCATTACGATAGTGTGCTAGTTATGGTTGTGGCTTAACGAGGGTAGATTTTGGTAAGCAAGACAGTAAGTTGAATGAATGTAAGTAGATGAATTTTTGCATACCTGCAGATGGTACAAAATTTCATGGTTAAGTCGAAGCCTCCCATCAACAACAAGATCCAAATATTCGTGTATCTATCTCAATCAAGCCTCTAAACCCTTCAGAGTTGTCAATTTTTCCACTAACCTGTTATGGACAAAAGTCAAATTTTAGAGTGATGTCACCACTAAAATCAAAATAAACAGAGCTTTGAAACCAAATCCACACACAACACAATGTGGTATTCATACAAAGCCATACAAACAAACAAAACTCAAAACATTAGAATGAAACCACTTCAAATTATGATGCAGAGCATGGATTCACTTTACTCAACTGGAAGCACATTTCACAATAATGGGTTCTTCATCTAAAACATTTGTACGAGATTCAAATAATAAAGAGATTGATGGAAGATAGAGGAATTAAAAAGATACTTGGATGCAATTGGATTGAAGGCCATAAACTGGTACATGTTTTTTTTGTAGGAGACATATCACATCCAAAAACATGGTAGAGCTATGCAAAGTAAGAGAAATTGGCTTGGAAAATGAAGGCACTTTCTTTCATCTTTGCATATTGGTTTGATGCTTCAAATGATGCATTTCTTATATTGAAAAGTGGATTACGTTATTGAGCTTCTCTTTGTTTCGAGAATAGTTTAATATTCTCTACATAATAGGGCCAACCACATGATGGTGGAAGCTCATTTGCCCCCCCCCCCCTCACATCACTCTCAATTCCCCATACCCGATCATATAACATTAATCATTCATTCATCCATTAATAACATATAACATTCATTCATTCATCCTGCAATAATAACATATAACATTCATTCATTAACATATAACATTCATTCATTAACATATAACATTCATTCTTTCAGTTTTTACATATTATCAAAAATATGGTTGTCATAATATGATTACAATCACTTTTTTTTTGTTTCTTTTTTGAAGGTAAAAAAAGCTGAAGTGGAGTATTGTTTTCTAAATCATTTGCCCCCCCTTCAATTGTTCTTCCCTCTACTCATGATCTTAATGTACGCCTAGTTGTGTACTCACAACATGGAGGCCACTGCAAGGGGGTTCTACTACAATAACAAAGAAATGTTAAATTGATATGTTTTATTATTATTGTTACAAGTATTTCATTAATTAAAAGAACATTAGAGTGGTGCTCTTTACCTGATGGGGCCACATCATGTTCCTAATCTTATCTTATAGCCTCATGCTCAACATGTTGAATATCCTCTAAATCATAATTTGGAGTTGAAACACAAAAGGTTACATTAATTAATACACCAATTCCAATTAAATATGTTTAAAAGAACATTAGAGTGGTCCTCTTTACCTGATGGGGCCACATCATGTTCCTGATCTTGTCTAGCCTGATCATGCTCAACATGTTGATAACGCTCTACATGCTCTAAAGTTGAAACAAAAAAGGTTACATTAATTAATACACCAATTGCAATTAAAGATGTTTAATTGTATTAGTCCATATTGCATTTTGTATAACACATGAATACATCCAATACTGGGATGCACACCATGACCTCCATCTGCAATTTGTGCTCCACCCTCACCAAGCTGCATTCCAATGTCATGTGTAGTATTATCATTGCTTTCTTTTTTAAAACAAATAGGCACATAATAACTTTATGGTGGAAATTAATATTGAATAGATTGCACAAGTATTCGATTTTAAATAAACTTCATTGAGTTTATTTACCTGTGTGTCGGATGCAGTGGAAGCTTGTGTTTTCCCAGTCAAGAGTCTTAGGCATTTAGCCACGGCTCCATAGCCTTGCTAGAAGGCAATATTTAGGTCCTCTTCTGTGGGAACTCTGTCGAATTCAAAGCCCTGCATTTTTGCATAAGATCATGAATTTTGCTTCTATGGTGTGATTAAACCAAAATTGTTTGCAATTTATTATTTGGATGCAATATTTCATTTATTGATACTTACAATTCGTGTGGCTAATTTCATATAACCACCAGAGCCAAGTTTGTGTTGCCCCTATTTTTCTAGTCTTTCCTTTGTTTCCTTCGATGTGTCAGGAAACCTATGAAAAGTTTGAAATACGTTAGATTATGTAAAAGGAAAGAGTAATCAGTATATAATTACATTGTTGATAGTATCACATACCTTCCTTGGCCTGGTGGTGTCTTTCCTTTTTTTCTTTTTAGCCTTCTCCTTTCCATCCGACACTAGGTCCTTCCACTCCCTCTCTGGAATCATGGGGGGACACTCGTACTTTTTGTTCTTCTCTAAATGTGACCTATATTGGTCCCTCACATACTTTAGATAGGTACCATCTTTCTTAAGGACCTGGGTTCGGTTGAATGTGTTATTACCGAACAACACAACTAAACGGTTAATGAGCTTATCTTTTAAATCTTGATTTTGGGAATTCCACCGTGTATGTATGGTGGGCCCGAAGATCTCCAATGTAATATCATTTAGATGTTTATAAAAAAAACATCATTTCCTACAAAATGATCATGGGATCATTAGTCTAAAAAGAGTGATCAATAAGTAAATTTCAATTGGATTATATATAATAATAATTAAAACATTTTAAAGTACCTGGGACCTCCTCTATCTTTATGGGAATGAAAAACTCGGTCACCAAAAATGTGACCGGAAATGTTCTCGTACTAGTAATACGGGAAGATCCAGGAAATGTTGCTAAAAAATCACCAGTACTAGTGGCCTCAACATCCCTAGGTACATCTCCTGACACATGTTCTGGCATGTGTTCATTGCCAGAGGGTGCACTACCCAATGTCTGCATGCTATGTGTTGTTGACATTTCAGTTGATAATACAGGCACAGATGATGGGGTCATATGATGTGATGTATGCGCATGAAGATAAAGATTGACACTTGTACCAACCCCTACTCCTTGGGCACTACCTACAGTACCCTGATCATGGCCAGAAGCATCACGAGGACACAAAAAACCCTGTAAAAACAACACATATTTTAGTTCATGACATAAAAGAGTACAAAATATAAAACCATGAATGAACTTATGTTATAATTAAAGATCTCATGACAACTTACTTGCAAGTTTCGTGCTCTCTCAGTCAATATTTTAACCCTTTCTCTTATCTCATTTGTTTGAGGCACTATGAATAACAACTGAAGGATTTCTTCATTGCATTTTTTTTGGGTCGTTCTTATCATATCCAGAGGGTTTGTGGAGTATGCGATGTCATCATCGCATAATAGTGGTTGCACCTTCCTATGGATGCTCTCCTCTACTGCTGGTTCCTTTCCCCAATCAACCGACTATGACAAGAATATTAAAAACATTATCAAAATTAACCCAATAAACTTATGAAAAAAAATAATAATAAAACATTTTGCTCGTATCTAATTTGTACAATTACAATGAGGTAAACCTGCTAGGTAGAAGTGCCTAAAGATGCATTGTGATTTGTGCTCTGGGTCAGATCCTTCCTTGTATGATCAATGTCCTGCTGTGACAAAAATTAAATATAAAAATACATTACCAAAATGAAACCAATAGACTTACGAAAAAAAACATAATAATAAAATGGTATATTGGAGTCATTAATTGGAGGTTGGGTAAAATGGTATATGGTACGTACCACCCCCATAGTAACTATGTTTGTATCTATGCAATTCAAATTTTAATCGATTAGCAACTCTTCCCCTGCAGTTATTGATTTTATCGCACTTATGAATACATGATTTCCCTCGCGCACCTCGAATATGCAATTCGGTTGCTTATTTGTTAACCCAGTTCATGCACTATTTATAAACCCTACAATATTCCCTAATGCTTTTGGCCTTCTGTCAATGTACATAGCCACTGCTTTATTTTGATCCTTATCTTTTAGCTGTATATAATTTGCTAACAGTGCATACCTACGCATACTTCGTGTATATCGAACCAGCTACATCCAATCTTTGTAACTGTAATAGGGTCTGACATACACCATCAATTCGGTAACTTTTTGTAGCAGACCTTTATGTCATCCATGCAAAATAGGCCCAAACCATGTAATGACGATGGTGCTATGCGATATATCCTCTCGTTGACACAAAAATCAGTGTTTATTGGAGGAAGTTCCTTGGGTACCCATTGTTTTTGTAGATGTTTGTACCTTAAGGGAACCTCGATGTCATCTATGCTCTTATCATCATAAGAACATGACCCCCCTTCAGCAAGAAATTTTTTCATGCGTTTATGAAATTTTCTTCTAATCTTTTGACCTCTAGTTGATCTTCCTCTTTTAGACCTACTACATGTCTCGCTTTCCTCCTCTCTTCCTAAATTTCCCTTGCTTGAGGAAGACAGATCTAACAAATACCTATTTGGTGGTACCTACAATCATAAGGATGTTGGATGAAGTTCTTTCATGGTGATGTGATCCCAAGGTGACATTATGATTAATTTATCATTTCATCGCTAGAATTTGACAGGTTATAAGGTAATCAAGTCTTGATAGTTTGCAAGTTATTGTTACTACCGTCCAAATGTGTCCATCACAAATAAAATCAATGTATGAAGGTGACTGTCCCTTGCAATTAATGACTTTAAAATTTCATTATTTTACAACCTAACACAAACATGGATTTTGGGAGATGCAGTTCATTGTAGTTGAGGCTATAGAAGCCTAAAAAACCTAGACTCAGTGATGAATTTTCCTACATGAACAATGTATGGAAATGTTCCAAGGATTTTTGCATGAAAATTGAGGGGAAAAGGTAATGAATGATAGTCATTATCAGTCTCACAGTCTTTAAGTGTGTGACAGTGTTGCATGATCACATTTCAGTGGACAGTCCATAGGTGCCAATCATAGTAGGTAGGAACCTTGATGAGGGAGGTTCCCAGGAACAAGGTATGATTGCTATTGGTTCAATGGTTTTGTGTCGGTGGGTTTTTTATTTTAATTAGATTTCAAGAACCATATTGATAAGATGCCCAACAATGAATTTTCTTCAAAGTATTCTATGATTGCTCTTGGTTCAATTGCTAGATAGCAGTTTTTGAGGAATGAATGTTATACGAGTATCTGTCAAACACTTATCATTTGGAAAAGTATATTTAATATTGGTACAACAAGGTCAGATTTCTTATCCCTGGGTCTCTGTACTATTATGAAAATTTTGAAGTGAACGATTGCATTTCTAGAAAATCCTTAGGGGAGAGGCCAACATAATAATTTAAAATCCACTGCAGTGGAAGAGCAAAAATTATACTATTTTTTGAATTTCAAAACATGCATTATTACGATCTTGTACTTAGAGGATTGTCAAGTGGGTTTGGTTGTAATTTTGTTGAAGGAAACAAGTTCCTAGAAAATATTCAAACATATTCTGAAAGTTGAGAAGACCTTGCTAATTTCATCAACCAAAATGCCTTGATGGATTTCGAGTTGGAAGGTGCAGATTTCACTTGGTCAAATTGATGGTTAGGCTCCTCATCAATTCAAGGGAGATTATACAACTGATGTTATTCTCTATTGTAAAGTACCATGCAGCCTCATATACAACCTTTCAAAGGTATGAATTCATGTTATATCTTCTCTTAATCCAAGTTATTTGATTTAGTAGACTTCTACTTAATGTTTTAACTCCCAAACTTGGTAACAAGTGTTAAATGTGACTATGGTCCACCAGTTACACAACCAAGGCCTCAAATATATTCTCTCATTGTAATCAAAGGACTTTTTCTCTGCATTCAAGTAAATAAACTTGAAGGGAAACACCATCAAGTGGTTTATTGGACACCTACATGACTAAAAATAGCAGCAAATTTACATTTAATGCAAATTGAATGCAAATTTCCATTGAAATTTTTTGTAGTGTGCAAAAGAATGGTTTCACCATACATAATATTTTGGTTTAAGTTGTCTTGAAAAAGATGAATTAGAACACTAATAGACATAATTCAGGTACACGTGTGAGGTGGTTCAGTTGTCCACTAATAAAATCCATATGTCTAAGTGATTAACAGGGAGGGAGTATGTACTAGGCTTGGTTAAGTCATCATAATTTTATGCTCTGGCAATAAAAATTGTTTAAGTCATCTTAAATCTTCCTATGTCTAATTGCTAGGAGACTTTTGGTATGTTTTAAGGTAGGATGAGTGGTTGCATCAATGTTCTAGTTCTCTATGACAAGGTTTCAACATCTTCAAATAGTGAAAGTTAGTGCTCATAGTCATTTGAAACAACAACATTTTGATTATGTATGATGGTAGGATTTGATAACTTAAAAGAATTGGCTACCCAACAAACTTAAAGTTAAAAGAAACTTTTTCAGTTTAAGGGGTTAGCACTTTCTTTCATCTTTGCATATTGGTTTGATGCTTCAAATGATGCATTTCTTATCCCACTTCTATCATATTGTATTCCCATCCCATTGCAAAGCAAAAAGGTTAAACATTTAGCAATCTTCCATTCTTAGCTTTGAAGTTGTTGGCCTTGCATACTTGTTTTGTTGAGTCACAAGTTTGCATGATAAGAAAGGAAGAATGAAATTTTAAATTTTAAATTTTGCTAAGACCCTATCTTTGAGTTGCTTCACTTTTTTTCCCAAGTAACCATATTATTTTTTTGTGAATGGGGGTCAATAATATGTTCTACAATCAATGGAAGACAACTCCATGCGATATAGGCATAGCTCATTGGGGAGTCTCTAGTGCAGGAGCCTACACCTTATGTTCACAACTGGAGCATTGGAGGTTGATCATAGAAGTTTCTAGGGAGGTTTTCAAAGTTGTTTTATGTTTTAATAAGGTCTAAAAGACCATGTATTGTTCCATTGATCCATATTGTAAACAAGATCAAATATGTGAAGAAATTGTCAATGATGGTCAAATATTGTTAAAGTAGGTAGAAAAGGTTTTCTTGCAGGGAGTCATGCATTCAAGGTGAATAAGGTCTAACAAGACCATTTTAAATGTGTTTAGGGTGATTGGAATTTATCTAGTTGATAATGTAAATGGTTGCAATTGTTGACATTAAAAGTTGTCAAAATTGCAATTTTCCAAAATAATGGGTTGTTAAGTGTTTGTAAGTCAGTTATGGATGATGGTTGAAGGTAGTTAGGGTCTGAGATGATTTAAAACCCTTACAAGGCCTGAGAAAAGGTTTTTGGAGGAGTTGATACGAAAATTTCATATCAAAAACCACGTTCTTGAAGCAATTTTTTGTGTTTTTACTATTTTTCTGAAGTTCTTTTGTGTTGTACAGATCTGTACAAGCTTGAAATGCTTTGAATCATTGGTGTAGATAAATATATTTGTTCCCTTTCATTTTCATTTTTTTGAAGTGCTAAATCACTGTTTTGTGGGAGAAAACAATCAAATATAGGGACTGCCCTATTTTTCCTTTGTAAGGGTTTGAGGGCTAAAAACAAATGAGATCCACCAATCCACCCACTGTGTTGGAACTATAACTCTATGGATTGGTGTGCAACATGGTAGTATAGAATTTCATTTCATTTAGGGGTCTATTAAAGCAAGAAACTTGGCATTAAAGTGATGCCCTAGGGCTGACAAGGGCAATTTTCTTGTGAATTGGTGGTTGTTAAGTCAAGGTTTGTCAATTTGATGGATGGAACAATATGAATGAAGGTTGTTTTTCCTATTTTAGGATGATTTTAATGTGTTGGAGACAATGGTTGAGTTAGGGAGGTCAGGTATATGGTGTTTCTCTGAAACCCTAGTGTATTGAGGGAAAATGGAGGGTTTTCTAGAACAGTGACAAAAGGGCCATGGCTTAGCCCAACAATGGTGAAATATGATGTTTTGTGTCATAAAAAATATATGTCAATAGGTTGTGGAACAAAACCAAGCATTTGGAAAGGCCTTCCTTTGTAAAACAGGGGTAGCAAAGATGAGAACAATTTGGTTAAAGGTTGGGGGTAGGAATACTAAGTTTTTGTATAGGAGGCCTCTAAAACACAACTCATCTAACAAAATGAAAGAGATTTGGTTGGATGGTAATTGAATCTCTAATGAATCCTATATAAGGGACAAAGCAACAAAAAATTTCAACAATCTCTTCACTAAAAACAATGTTTTTGGTCTTATGAATTATAATGTTATCCTAAAGCTTATCCCCGCAATTGTTGATGAGCAAGATAATATGGAGTTGATGAAGCCTATAATGGAGGAAGAAGTGAAATTTGTTGTTTTCTCTTTTTAAGGAAGTAAGGCCCCCAACCCTAACAAATTCCCTCACTTCTTTCAAGTGCATTGGGATATTGTTGTTGATGACATGGTAGCTGCAACTAGGGAGTTCTTTAGGAGTGAAATATTACTAAGGGATTTGAACACTAACATTTTGGTTCTTATCCCAAAAAATGATAGGGTTGCCTCCTTGATATTCCAACCAATCAACCATTGTAACTCGATGTATAAATTTTTTGCAAAAATCATTTCCTTAAAATTGCAAAAAAATCTCCCAAAGTTGATCTCTCCATAGCATAGTAGTTTTGTCCATGGTAGGAAGATTCTTGACTGTATCATTACCATTCATGAAGTGCTCCATTCTATGGAACTCGATAAAAAGGCAAGGTTTCTTCTAAATTTAGATTTGATGAAGGCTTACAACCATGTTTCTCTTAGGTGTTTGGGCAAAGAGAATGAATATTTCAACTAGAAAAAGTGCTCCCATTCAAATTTAATTGTGCTTTTCTAAATTCAAATGTTTGCATTTTCTTTGAATTTCTTTCTGTGTTGTAAAAATCTCTATTTGGGAGTGAGCCCATCTAGGCATATTTAGATGTAGCTGATTCACATTGGTGTTGTATGACCCTGTACAGATAAGCCAATCAGTTGATGCATGATGACCTCCCCTTTACTGGCTAGTAGTATGGATGGATGAAGAATTTAAGCAGGTTTGTAGTCACATTTTGGCCCAATGATATAGGAAAACTATGGTGTAGAAGAGTGTAGGTTGGTGCAAGTCTTGAAGATATGGTAGCATTAGGTTACATATGCATTTCAATCATGATCGATGGTAGGGGAATCTGCAGCTCTAAGTGGGAAAGTTAGTAGCTACATTTTGATCCATCTGCAGAGTTGAAGACTACAAAATTTCTTGGGCATGCATGCTAGTCAAGGTATAGCTGAATACAACTATTTTATTTTTTATATCTTATCTTATACCATTTTATGAGAATGGGGACTGTGCCAATGTACAAGAAGATCTTTGGAAAGGCATGAAAATTGGAGGTTAAAGAGAATAGGGGTGCCAATATAAAAGATATAAATCACTTACAGTACTCATTGTCCCTTGGTCAACGATTTTCCCTTCCTGAGTTCCCTCAACCTCGTCACTCTCGCTTTCCTCCTACCCTGTTTTGCTTGTTAGGGTCTTCGTGCACTAAGATATGTCATGCTCATGCGCGTGTAAGGACAAAAATCAAAATAACATGTGAAATTCAAATTAATATGTAGGGTTTTCGCTCCTCCAAACTCTTCCTCACTGGTATTGGCCTTTCACTTCTCCAATTTGATGAGCTACAAGCTAAAAATAAGGTTTTGATGAAGGTTTTAGAGTATGTTAATTACAATGAAAATTATGGCGCCATTTAGGTTTTAATATTCTACATAGTTAAGTATATATTAGCTATATTTTACATAATAAATAATATAATTATTCTACTTATTATAATTATATATTATATTCTTTAACAAAATTATTAAATACATATAAAATTATTATAATTAATAATTTATAATAAGTATATTTTTATATAATACAAAATATAATTAATATAATATATACTTAATATAATAGTAATATTAGATTAAATTATATATAATATAATTATATTTATTATTATATAATAGTATATATAGACTTTTACCTAATATTTTAGAGGATTTAACCATTACACTACAACTAGTTTACCATTAAATGGCGGTTGAAACTTGTTTTCCAATGACACAATAGTGGTTTCAAGGCATGAGATTTGTTTCAAGCTCAAATCTCACAATATATCTTGCCTATTAGCTAATACAAAGAGAGAAACTAAAAAGATAGAGAAAGAGAGAAAGAGATGAACTTAGATAGATAGGAAGAGAGAGAGAGAGAGCATGAGAGAGAGAGAAATATAAGAGATACAAAGGAAAAGAGAGAGAGGGAAAAGAGAAACTAAATTTTGATTAGTTGTTTCATGTCAACAATTCAAGGATGGCATGTGTCCTTGGGGATTTATGCTCAAGGTATCATTCCATTTGATTAAATATATGATAATTCTTCTTGAAGACCTCTTCAATGTACCCATTGCACACTTAAGGAGACAAAGATATGGAGAGAGAAAGAGAGAAAGAGAAAGGAAGAGTAAATGGAGAGGGAGATAGAGATAAGATATAGATAGGTGGAGAGAGAAAAAAGAGAAAGAGAGCAAGAGAGAGGAATCAAAATGATACAAAGGAGGAGAAAATATAGAAATAAAGGGATAAAAAGAGGGATACGGAGAAAAAAAGAGAGAAGAGAGAGAAACAAAGATAGAGATAGAGATAGAGATAAAGATAAATATAAATGGAGAGATAAAGATGGAGACAAAGATATAGAGAGATAGATATAGAGAGAGATATGTAGAGATATAGAGGAATAAAGATGGATAAAGAAAGGTAGAGATAGTGAGGTAGATAGAGAAAAATAGATAAAGAAAAAGAGAGAAAAGAGGAGAGATACATAGATAGAGATAAAGTCACATAAAGAGATAGGGAGATAAAGATAAATAGAGGGAAGAAAATATAGAGAGGGAGATAATGAGAAAAATACAAATAGAAAGGGAGACAAAGAGATAGAGAGACGTATAGAGATAAAGAGATAAGGATGAATAGATAGAGATATAGGGAGGGTGATTGATATATCTCTCCTTGTTGCTCTCTATCTCTCTATATCTCCCACTATCTATGTCACTCCCTCTTCCCCGCTCTATCTTTTGAGCTATCTCTCCCTCTCCCCCTTTCTCTCTCATTCCCTCCATCTCTCCTACTCTATATCTCTATCTCTATTTCTATTTTTATCTCCCTCTCACTCCCCTCTCTATCTCTTTCTATCCATATCTTTCTCTTCCTCTATCAGGATCTCTCTATCTCTTTCACCATCCCCCTCTATCTCTCTATATCACCCCCTTTGTATGTCTCTCCCTCTCCCTCTATATATACTAAGATATCTCTCCCTCTCTCCCCTATCTTCTTCTCTCTCTCCCTCTCTACATATCTCTCTCCCTCTCCCCCCTCTTCTTTCTTTCCCTTTTCTACCTACCTATCTCCCTCTCTTCTCTCTCTTCCTCTTCAACGTATCTCTCCCTCTCTCCCCCTCTTCTCTATCTCTCCTCCTCTACCTATATATGTCCCTTTCTCTCCCTCCCCCTCTCTATCTCCCCCTCTCTATCTCTCTCCATCTCTCCCTCCCTATTCCCCCTATCCATCTCTCTATCTCCACCTCTCTTCCTTTCTCTTCCCATATATCTCCATCTCTCTTTCTCTTCCCATATATCTATATCTCTCTCTCTTTCTCTCCCCATCTATGTCTCCTTATTTCTCTCTCCCTCTCTCCATCTCTATATACTTATATATAATTCTTTTTGTTTCTCTATCTCTTTGTCTCTCTCCCTCTCCTCTCTCTATATCTCTATCTCTCTCTATCACTCTATCTCACCATCTATATCTCTTTATCTCTTCATCTACCTCTCCCTCTATATCTCTCTATCTTTTCCTCACTATCTCTCCCTCTTTTTATACCTATCCCTCTCTATATTTATCTCTCCCTCTACCTATATCTCTCTATCTATTTATCTCCCTCTTCCTCTCTCACTCTATCTTCATCTATACCTCTATTTTCCTCTCTCCCCCTTTATCTCTATACATGTCTTCCTCTCTCTATCCATCCATCTATCTCCCTCTCTATCCCTCTTTATATATTTATCTCTTCCATCTCTATCTATCCCTCTCTCCTCTCTCTCTTTATCTTTGTCTATCCTTCTCTCCTCTCCTCCTCTCCATATCCCTCTCCTTCTACATCTCCATCTCCATCTCTATCTTCCTCTCTATCTCTATCTCCTTACCCCTCTATCTCTCACTCTTCCCCACTCTATCTCTCCATCTTTCTATCACTTCCTCTCCATCTCCCTCTCTCCCTCTCTCCTTATTGCAAGCATAACATGAGCCTATTGGTAATGGAGCTTGATCATCTTCCTAATTCAGAAGTTTTATTTCAATCATGTTTGGATCCCTGTAAGTGGATGCATAGTTTATTTGAAGCTATTATTTCTCCATTGAGACCTTTGTTGCATAGACAACACCATTTTCTAAATGTCCTACCAATTGACCTCATGTATTGCATAAATTTATGCAAAACATAGACCAAAATTTATCCTAATTGAAATTCCACACTTTTTCGGTGTACCCATTGCACACTAAGGTGTGATTTCTAGTTAAGTTTGATTTGTATGTTTTATTTTAGAACTATAAGGGTAGAGATAGGATAGAATAATACCATTGGTTGAAAATTCATTGTAAGAACCTTAAATTCATACCTTAAACCTACAAGATAAACCTTATAATCAAAACAAAAATCTAACACTTAAAACAAAAAACTATTATATTTTGTGATAAAACAAACTTGTTTGACCTTAGAAAGATGACTTATCTACTTGTTACATTATTAGGGCATACTATTTGATGGGACCCACGATAAAACCCTTATGAATACAATGGAGGGTTTGTAGAAAGAGAAGACTATGTATGTGGTATTTCTAAAGTGGTACTTGGTTCAATTATGTGGTGGTCAAGTAACACAAATCAATGCAAGATTATATCATTGGATGAGTATTAGTTGGCTAGTATATTATTACTAGATCAATCAAGATAAAATTGATAGCTAAGTACTTGAATTTTATTTTATTGACACTTGATAAATACAAGATTATAGAGGTATTATATTTCTCAATTGAAGTAAAGAAAGTGGTTGACATGGAAGGTAAATATTTTAGAAACTCATAAATGATACATATATAGATATATCTTCTTTATATTATTCTTGTAATTAGTTATGTATCTTCAAATATAAAAAAAATAAAAGGAATCCAATGTGTATCATCTAATAATAACTTATAGAAAATATCAAAAAGATCAATAATAATAAAAAATCTATTAACTAAGAATCCATGCAAGCATACAATAGTATATTGTGGTAAAACTATAATATATACAAGAAAGAAATATATGCATACAATGTCACATGTTAGTAATACAAAATACATGTACAAGAAAGCTATATAGGAATATAAAAAAATCATAATATAATCAGTCCTCTCAACTAGGATGGAAGAGTTGATGGAATTTTGATTATTGAGTAGATAGAGAGACAAGTGATGATTTTTTATTTTGAACCTACTAAATTGAACTACTCTCTAACTTTTTGGAGCTCCACATAATATAATAAAAATTTATAAATTAATATAGAAAAAAATAATTATACAATGATATATAAGGGAATAATCACTTACCACCATTTGATAATTAAGAACAATAAATGAAAGAGACGAAGAATAAGGAAACTTGTATTATTAGGAAGGACGAGATGCCTTTATATAGCATGACATCATGTTTGAGTCTCAAAACCCTCCCATATCATCAACACATGCGTCTAGGCTAACCATGTCAAGTTTCACTCCATACAAGCACAAATTGAAAAAAAATCAACATTGGCCCCATTCACATGTCACTATGCGTGGTCAACATGAGGAAACACTAATTTTTTGGGAATGAAATAACCAAAGATATCATCAAAGAATATCTAATCATAAATAGTCATAGAGTAATTAGGATTTAATCATATGGAAATTTCTAGGAGAGCTACAATAGTTGTAACATCAAGAATTAAGAACATTAAAAAGTGCATCATGAATTAATTATGTAACCATATAAGTCAAATATAATTCTATCAAGAAATCAATATCAAATAGATAATATAATCGTATAATTCATACATTTGAATATCATTGATCTTCTTCTTCATCCAACTCTTTGTCTGTATCATCCAATCCAGATTCAACATTGTAAGGATTGGTCATATCATCATCATCATCATCATTGATATCAGTTTCGATAATGTCATCATCCACACAAATATCAATTTCATGAACATTAACTCCTACATCATCATGATCTAGTTCCTCTTCTTCAACATCTTCGTCAGGCACATCATCAACTAATTGTTGATCCTGATAATCATCTACATCATCTTCTAGTTCTTCGGTATCTTCTTCTACCACCACATTATACTTTATCGGCCTTCCTCTTGGATCATGTCTAACAACAAATGGCCAACCCGGTTTACCTAGAACCTCTGAGTAAAATACCTGCTCACATTGGCTTGGAAGAACATAGGGCTCATTTCCAACTCGATCAATCAACCTTGTATTAACCATGGTAAATCCATTATCATGTTTAATAACAGATCTCTTGAGATCATTTTCATTCAATCATAGCCTGTACCATTGGATGACGAACATAACTAATTTGAAGGACTTAAAGTCACACTCAAGTATATCATCCAAAATCCCATAGTATTGATTTTCTGAGACTTCTGGATGTATGTCGCTTCTAGATGAAACATTAGTCACCTGAAAGACTATAGTTATCCCAGAATCACAAGTTTTCTTCATGTCATCCAACTTTTTGATTCAAAATTTATGACCATTGCACCACATAGCCTTGTGGTGTTTCACCTGCAATATGTCAAACATGTAAAAATTATTGCATCGTCAGTTGATAAACATATTTATTCTTGGCCGAATGTATGCAAAGAAGAAAAACTCAACATATATATACATCAATATAATTAAAAATGATTAAATAATATGGGTGATTAATATATTTATACGTACTTGTTTATCTCTTAAACCATATGCTAAATTAATTTCCCTTGTTGGAACATTGGAATCTCAATTACGATGAGCTTCTTTAACCAATGAAGCCACACCTTCCCATGTTAGTGCGTGACCGAATTGTTGACATCGTTCAATCCATACTGTCATCCAATCAAGATTGTTTGCGATGTACAAATGTAGTGCATCCCACTCTCAACCAACTGTATCAAAATAAAATGAAATTCAAAAACGACGTATAATTAGTTAATTACCATGGTATACGACTTATTTTCTGGAGTAATACAATACCAGTACTTTTCTATTAGTGTGTGGAATATTCTTTCATTTGGACTAGTTCTCTGTTGTTTCTTTTCAAGCAATTGAAGGCAATGTAAAATATATTCTACTTAATCTCCAAGACCATCTTATAATTACCTCTCAATTTCCTCAATCTACCTTTCCGCATCAGGTACTCCCCTTCGAATTTGTTAATGGAGTTGGGATTCCAAATGTGATCTACATGGATCTTTGTTGCGAACTTAGGAAGATATTCAGTAATGTACACCATGGTCTGGTATACCATATATCCCTCCACCATAGAACCCTCGAGATGTGCTCTTTGTCTAACCAAAGCCTTCAAAAATTTCAAGTGCCTCTCAACCATCCACATTGACTTTGTGTGTACAGGTCCATACAATTCAATCTCCTCAACTTGGTGTATGAGGTAGTGTTCTTGTGCATTGAAAAATGTTGAAGGTACACACTTTTGCATTTCACACATTAGATGAGGAATTTTTCTCCTCCAATAATTCATATCTTCTTTATGGATTTCTTTAGATGATAGCCCTCTACAAGTGATTCAACGCGCAGATATACTAACGAGATTTAACAAAAATATACAATATATTACATAACAAGTAAAACAAATGGAAAATATAATATCTATACAACGAATTGAACAAATATTGCTACTTACCTCATGTATTTTCCAAGATCATATATAACTTTCTTGGCATTGTTGCCGAAGTTGTTTGGGAGAGATAGAGGTAGAATGTACTGCAACAATTATAAAATGATATTTTCCTTATTTTTCTAAAACTAGTAAACATAATACACTGAAAAGTAAATGCAATATACAAATATATATATATATATATATATAATATACCAGAATAATTGCCTTAATCAAGGTAAGAAAATCATGCATTTTCATCCCTGACCCAAATTCACCTTTCTTTGTTATAATATTGTTTATGTTCGCAGCAAATCCTATGGAAAATTGAATTTTTTGTATGACTTCTTTTATAGCATTGCTTTGTTGCTCCATTAATAACTAAGGAAGGGTGCTTATATTAATTTGGTCTCCATCGCTATTTAATTGAATGTCATTTTTCATTGCATGATTGGCTTCTTGAATGTCACTCAAAATTTTGACAATTTTTTCTTTGTCATGCCCTCCATGCAATATTTTTCATAACGTTTATGTTATATTCTTTCTTATATGCATTGTATCAAACAAATGCATAATTTTTACCTGCTCATAGTAGGGCAACCTACTAAATTGTCTGGGATAAATTTTCAGTCCCTGTGGAAGTCACGGGCCATTAATGCCTTGATGACCTTCATGAAGCATATAAGTTAAACAAATTAACAACGACAATCATTTTCAATTACAGCATGAGTAAACAAAATGCAATATAAAAATATAAATTCCAAACATATCATATATGATAGATAAACAATTTGATACGATCTATAACCTTGACAATTAATTCTATTATATTCCAACTTCCATAGGCAAGGTGTCATTCTTCGTGGTTTTGATGTAGTCTCTTCCCATTGAAAATATTTTTTCAGTAGTTCGATAATTATGATTTTTGTGGAGGAAGTGTCTATACTCATCAAAAACCTGCTTTCCTAAACTTGTTGAATGACAATATTTCATCTTTGGACCACAAACTGGACATGCAAATTTTCCCTTTGTTTGAAGACTTGCAAGATCATATATAATTGGATTAAATATGTCAATTTTTATAATTATATATAATGAATAGATTATTTAAAAAACATGCATGATATCTACTTCATAAAATTAAATACCGTTAAAGTGTAGTCAAACGTTATAACATACCACAAAAATGTGTTTTCCCTAGGGCATCATGAATTGTCTATACAAGCATTACATGGAATTGAAATTGTCTTTGTCCTATTGGTCTAGAGATGTCATACATAGTGATTCCATTCCATAACTTTAGTAACCTGTCGATAAGAAGCTTGATATATACATTCATATCTTTAACTTGGTACTTACTTAGTTGAATGAACATAAACATTACATAATTATTATAACCATTTTACTACAATATATATAAATTATTGTACATGACTATTAAATGAAAAAAATATAAGTCATTATGCAAAAAAATAAGACAAATTATGAGATGCTACTACATTAAAGAAAATTGATGTAAACAGATACCTAGAACAATCATTGCCAACATTATGTGCTCCCTCTTTATTGAAATCCATGGAGGAATGCTATTGTTGATAACAAAAATAGGCCAGACCGAGTAAATAGATCTCAGCTCTCTAAATGGATTGACACCGTCTGCTGCCAATGAAAGCCTGAGATTATGAGTTTCTTCTTTAAAGTGTGGCCATTTTTCCTCCATGTCCCTAAATGTAGAACCATCCGCAGGCATTCGAAGAATGTCATCTCCACTTCTATTCTGTGCATGGTAATCCATAAATTGCGCTAAGATTTTGCACCTAAATAATCCTTGCATACGAGGAATAATGGGAATATAACGAAGAACCTTGTGAGGTACCTTTTTTGTTAGTTGATCTATTTGATATCTACTGATATGACATTTTGGGAATTCTGTTGCAAATTCATGTTGTTTATGATATATAATATGATCATTGGGACATGCATCTATTGCTTGATACTCCATTCCAATATCTTTCATAATGGTAGATAAATATCGGTATGAGTGAGGTAAAATATTTGATGGTGGTAACAAAAATTCACCTATCAATCTACAACAAAAAAATAATTTGTTAATATAAATAATATTAATGGTACATATTTCATCCTTTATTTACTAGTGATGAACTAACAACAAAAAAAGATGAAAAAAGATGACATATATGACATACCTTAACATCCGTGAGATTGCTATGTTGGATAAACCATTCATAACCTTCAAGTTCACCAGCAACAATACAAAAAAGAGAAGAGTTGTTTGGGAGCCTTCATAAAGGGGCTTTTATGCCTTCTCAAGTATAGGTAAATCATGAACATCATCAAAGTCATCTCGATCATCATGAGAAATTGCACCACTAAATGTGTCATGGATCAATGTATTTGTACCATCATCTTCAACTATGTTTTCTGGCGCATGATCATCTTCTTCCATAGGATCATTAATTCCATCTTCAATATTCACAACTCCATGTTCCTCCACTTGCAAAACCACATTCTTCGGGCTGTGATAATCCATATCATGCACACCCTAGGGCGCCCCATCTTTATAATAATGATCAACACAAGCAAACCATGATCATGATCAAGTGATTTTTTATATATATAAAAAATGTTAAAACGATATAAACATTTACAAATTCAATCAATATAAAGACATATAATGAACAACTTACCAATGGACTATAATCATGACCCCTTCAACATGACCATGCTGATTACAATGTTTCTCAATTGTTGTGATTAAAAGTCTTCTTGTCTTTAAGCCCTTGCAATTAATGTAATGACAATAACATTTCCCATCACCCTTTCTTTTCAATCTAGCCCACAATCTAGCAAGTGTCTTCATTTTGTTCTGCACTAATATTATTTGACATGATTTTTCTTTACCAAGCTTGAATATTTAGATATTCAAAAAATATCAAACTCACACTCCAATAATTTTTTAATCATAGACAGGTAACAAAATCTAATAATTCTAATATTTTGCACCAAAAAAATTTGGCCTATAACCTCCACAAACTATCACAAGTATAGAAAATTTGCAAGTATAACATGAAAACACTGTCGCAAGTATAGATAAATTGTCGAACTCACTTTTATTTATTAAAATTTATGCCCAACGTTCGTTGAAAAAGTGACAAAAATCACGTTCATCAACATTTTGACAAATGTCAAGCACAAATTTTAAATTTTTTTGAAAATTCCACATTAAATACACATGTACCCAACGATTCATCTAATTATACATCTTTCATCGAAATGTTTCATTGTATTTTGCAATAAAATGAGTTAAAAATACAAAAAAAATTGATGATAAAATGTCCTAAAAAAATCATCATCTTGATGAAAACCTAGAAAACAGGCATCTTGGTGACAACAAAAAAAGTAAAAAAGGGGAAAAATACAAAAAAATTGAAAAATTGAAAAATACAAAAAAAGTGAAAAATAAAAAATCATAAAATAAAAAAAGTGCAATAAAAAAAAGTAGTGAAAACCTAGCAATAGGGGCTATTTGTGATAGACTAGCTTTTTCATCTATTTGAGCATGTGTTGACCTTTCACATTCGCCATCATTATGCCTATCATCAAAAAACCTCATGTACATATCCTGGCATCGCGGTCGTGTCTCACCCTGGATTGGGGGAAAAATATTGAACTCATTGAGGGCAAAAAAATTTGAGCTTAAACCAACAAACAAATAGTAGTAAGACAACATCGCAAACACAATGATCATAGTACAACTCAACATTGAACATCAATCATAAAACTTTACACATCAACCCAAACTAACAACTAAATCAATTAAATCAAAGAAAATTTAAATGGATGATGTTCTTTCTGAATCATGGCTTTATCACTTTGGCATGAATGTTCAATTGTTGTACTTTCATTTTTTTTATCATCTCTCCAAAGAAACTCGAGGATGTCTTGAACTAGAGGAGCTAGGAAGGAGTATGATTTTTCTTTGTCTATTGTCTATGAGCTAATCATTACTACTATGAAAATTTTCATGAGACATGCTCTACAAAGTATCATTGAGGAAATTTTGAATTTGCATAGGAGAACGATTAACTCTTGTCTTTTTACGCAATAAATGCTCAGGACATCTCAGTTTAATTATACCTAGATGCTTGTGTTAACTTGCAATATCAAAAATCAAGAAAGTAGTACTCAGGTCATTATGGTCTAATTATGCCATCAATTTTTGTACTCACTTTCAACAATTCAAAAGGCTCAATGATGATAAAAGCACAACAAATTGACTGATAAAATGGTAGCTTTGCATATTTAGATTTGCATGGTTAAGTTAGATTGCATCCATATTAGTTTTGCATATGTATTTATGGATTTTCCAAGGCTGGAAATATTTTAAAGTGATGTTATCTCTATCATTAAAGGATTGAGTAAATTTGACATTAACAAAAACATACTATTCTCGTGTCATTGCATAATCATTTGCATGTCATACATCTATTAGAAAACATTATCACATCATTCATCCATCCATGCATTACATCATAATATTTGCATTAGAAAACATAAAAAGAGGTGCATTGCATCTCACCTGCATAATCAAATTCATCCCATATAGTATAGAAGTATCATATATTTGCACTAAGAAAATACAAAAACATAAGGGGCATCACATTTCATTTACATCCATCTCATATAACATATAACATCATCCATAAAAAATATAGAATCATCATCATATCATCATTACATCCATACATATTCATGTCATAATCATATAAGTATATTAAACATCACATGGCATATATAACACAGAAACTAAATGCATCCATAATAGGCATCCATCATAAAATCATATAAACACATATAGATTGCTAATCATCGTTGCATATCATATCACATCAAAATAAAAATGTCAAGTGTACAATGATGTCCAAACATGTAAAGAGATATAAGATCAACATGGTAGTGAATCATCAATGTCTCATCATAGAATACAAATGTCTCAAGTACATCAAATCTGTCAACATCAAAGGCAACATGTTGCTGCCCCCAGACAATGCTAGCCCTGTGCCTCCTGATGCACCACCCGGTGACCCTACCCCTGGATCTCTGTGAGAAGGTGGCCTTGTAACACACCTACCAGTAGTCCTAGAATGATTGCGGGCACTGGTAGACTAAGCATAACTAACCTGACGCTCTGGAGGCACTACCTCATGATATCGTCCTCTATAGTACTCGGCCTCCCTAGCAAAGTGCCATACCTCTTGAAGGTAATCTATCATCAATGTACCCTCGGAAACTCTATGCAGTCTCTCTACCAAACCCTCTTCCTGATCACACCACTATCTCAGGTTGTCTCCCTCCATGGTAATTGTAGCAATTTGTGCATGTGCTTGTGTCTAAGCCTGTGCCTGGGTCTGAAGTTGTGCCTACACCTATGCTAACTGACCTTGTAGCGTCTACACCTGGTTTTGTAAAGCAACTATCTATGTTTGTTGTTGTTGTGAGGTCAATTGAATCTAAACATGCTATTATGTTGCAGCCACCAAGGATCTCCTCCTTTGGGGTACTATGAAGTCCTGCACATCCAACACTGGCCCACCACCACCCTCATCTCCATCACCACCATTTCCTTCGTCACCATACCTTCCACCTCCACAATCTCCATCCTTGTCTCCATCATCACTACTCTCTCCCTCCTTCTCCTCATCATCTCCTACATCTCTCCTCTACCTAGGTGCATGTGGTGGTGCCCTCTCATCATCGTCCAGTGTAGGTGTTGACTCATCTCGACTAGATATCCATGAGAAGGGATGTGCAAAGAAGTAGTGGGAATACTCCTATGATATTTTAGCCTCTATAATCTCCAAGTGATACTCCCATATCACTGCTTGTAATCCCTGGTACTCCTCAACCATTGCATCATAAGATAAAGTGGGTCCCCACTCTAGTATATCCACTTGTCTTCATGCATAAAGAGCTACTCCCTAGGCCATGCCACATACTCTGCCATACTGTTGCAACACTCTCCCAAGCATGAATCTATCAATCATGAACTAAGTCCTCCCAATCAGGTATCTAGCCATGCACACATAGGGCATCTTAGTGTCATCCTCCAGCCACTACTCACAATTAAGATATGGCCTCCATGTAACTGTATCAAGATCATCCAATACCCTCCTCCAGTACTCCAATTTTCCCAGCTTATGCTAGACAATTGGACTTGTGTATTTGTGAACATATGGATGATCGGCTAGCCACTATTTATCTACAATGGGACAAGTGACAGCTATATTCTCCCACACCCATATTTGTAGCAATGTAAATTCTGCCGACAAACTAGCACCTCTGAGATAAACAACCTGGTGAAGATCATGGTACAAATGAGCCAGCATACAAGAACCACAAGCATATTGGGTCCCCTATGTGATCATCCTCTTCAAAATCCAACCCCAACTGATTGAGAGTCCCTTCGACCTACGGTCAGGACATAAGAATCCTCCAATGAAACTGGCAAGAACACATGGCAGTGTCACATACGCATCAACCATATCTTTCCATGAGATCTCATAACCACAAATGTTCTCATCCTCAAAGACTCTCCTCAATGCATCGGTGCCTCCCTATTTTGTGGAATCATAAACAACCAACTCACCAACAAAATAAATCTGCAAGATCTGATAAACATCATCCGATGTCACTCTCATCTCACTAGTGGGTAGGTGAACGGTGTTATGGTCATTGTGCCACCTCTTTGCTAAAGCGGTCAGAAGTCCCCTATTAATCCTATGCTATGGCATATCTATCAAAGAGGTCAATCCACATCATCCAATCACATCTAGATCAGCCTACACCATATGTGGAATCAAATCCTAGGTCCTTGGGAAATGCTCCCACAACATGAGGACTGTCAAAGGTTCCTATCATCATAACATATCGCAAATCAGCAATCTTATCAATCAATCAACATCAATCATCCTATCAATCTAATTAGCTCTGATGAGATTTTGATCACATCTCGTGAGTATCTATCATTGATCCTCACTTATCATGAGGTCAATTATTATCAATCTATCATTGATCCTCACCTATCATGAGGTCAATCATCATTATTCTATCATTGATCCTCACCTATCATGAGGTCAATCATCATTATTCTATCATTGATCCTCACCTATCATGAGGTCAATCATCATTATTCTATCATTGATCCTCACCTATCATGAGGTCAATTATCATCATCTTATCATTGAATCTTACTTATCATGAGATCAATTATCATCTAATATATCAACATCATCAAAAAATATCAAATCAATAGCTGACGTGATCAACAATCATCAAAATCAAGGAGTCTAATCTAAATTTTATCATTATGCCCTAAATGCACTAAAACAATGTCTCAAAGCGCTAAAAACATAGATGTGCTAGAGAATTCTACCAATGTGCTAGAACAAGGTCTCTATGTGCTAAATTACCATATGTGCCATCAAATTTCATCAATGCATTGTTTCCCTCTATACATGCACTAAATAATTCTATGCACTGAAACATTGACCTAGTGCACTACAAAACATCACCTATGTGCTAAACAACTAGTTTCACTACAACATTCATTCGATCTACTAATTTACTATATGTGCTATAACTTTGAATGGATGCTGAATGGATGCACTAAAAATCTAACCCTATGCGCTATAACAGTGACTCGATGCACTACATCAGAGTTTGTATGTGCTAAAATAGTAAAATTGAATTTTAAACGCGAAAAAATGAGAAAAAAAACAAGATTCAAATTTACAAAGGGGTTTTTTAGGGTACGTACCAGAGGTCCATACGCAGTCGGGCAGTTGTGACATCATACATGCTCGAATCGGTGAGTCTGAATCAGAATCACCATCTTGCTCAATTTGCACTAGGTTACTCTAATCACTCAATTTTCAAAATCCAAATGGAACAAATGAAATTCAAATCACATCTTTTAACCTTTTAAAGGATGATTAAGTGGGATTTTTAATGGGATTGATTTATTTTATTTTTTAAAAGGGTCTTAATTAATCAATTCAATCACTTTAGGTCCAGTATCATTTTTCAGGAGATAAATCGTTTCAGTGTCATAAAATTTGAAAAACATCATCAAATCATTAGAAAATCATAATTTTTTTGAAAAATTCAAAAATTCTTCGATTTATCTCCCGGGGGCGCATATATTCGTCATCACCTGAAAATCAACGTCTGGGCATATCAAAAAAATTGTCGGCATCATCAGCAAATTTTTCTTTGAAGCAATGTGTAAACACATCACTTCAAAGAGGGGAAAAATGTATCACCTAAAATCAGTCGGGATAATCAATTAATTAAATACAAGGTATTTAATTAATGAACCTTTTAATTCGTCTACTTATAAATCAATTCTAAATTTATTTATACAGTTCACATTTTCTAATTCTTCCATCTTAAATCACATTCTTCTAATTTTAATTAAATAAACAAATTCAAATATTTTGTTTTATTTAGTTAATATTTTCTTACTAAATTTAAATTTAGTCACATGTCTACAACTTTTCCTCTTGCCGCCTCATAAAGTGTCTCATGAATTTAAATATCCTTAATATTTAAATGGGCTTTTTCCTCAACAAATTTTGAAACAACCTTGGACACTTGGCTCTCTTCCTCCATTTATTCTCTCTTACACTTGGAAAAGTGTTCTATTAAAGGGAACACTCTCCATGATTCCCTCTAACTTCTTCATCCTCCACCCTTGATCTCTCCAACTAAAATACTAACCGTTGGTTGCTGCCACATCATTTTATGCCTTGGAAATCCTATAAATACATCATTCTCCAACATTTCATATCCATCTTTGAGCAAACTTACTCTGTAGAATTTTCATGAGAGCATTTAGTGTTTGAGCATTAGCATTTTGAGCATTTAACATTTAGAAGCATTTTAGTTTATAATCATGACTTAGTTATTAGCTGCATCTTAGTCTCTTTAATTTCATCATCATTATCATAGTATAATCTCCATTTTTATACAACATCATCATATCACTCAACAAATCATATAGTTTATCAATCATGTAGGAATAGATTTCTTGAATTTTACAACATTCCATTCTTCAGGTTGTCATTCAAAAGGTCATAGTGCACAAAACAATCTGAGAGCCATTATGATTTCATGAATCCTTGGAGATAGAAAACAATGGAATGATTTTAGGGAATTTTGTTTTGTTTCAATCCAATTAGTTTTGTGATTCAATTCTCTAATATAATACGTTTCATTGATTGTGTGGTTTTATTACTCATTTACTCACATTACACAATTCACACAATACAATACTTATTGTGGCTACAAGCCACTTCACTCCATACTATAAAAATGCCTTACACTCACCCATGCATGCTTATGTTAGGGTTAGAGATGGTAGATATCTAACAATTAAATGCAGATTTAATTAATAAATAGAGAAACTAAAACACACACAGAGATTTAACGTGGTTCACCCAATCTGGGCTACATCCACCAAACCGCAACCATCCAATACTTTTATTATCTAGTGTAAAACTTATTACAATCTTGCGAATAATCACATTTTTCATTATACTATAATACCCATTTGAACCCCTTTTTAACAAGCTTAGAAGCTTCCAGATTTTTGGGTTCTACAAAATTGGATTTTTCTTTTTTCATTGACTTTTCCCTTTTTCGGTCATGACGCGAAAAAGTAGGAAGAAAATTTTTCTTGGGGGCTACCGCCCCCGAACCCCCATGGTACACTGTACACCCCGGCCCCTATCTGAATTTCATGTATTCTCCTCTAAAATATTGCAAAGAAAGTAGTAAGTGCATCATCCTATGCATTAGTGTCTCCAAGGCTCTTTGTGTAATAAAAAATTTGATGTGCCAAAGGCCTTCTAGTTATTGAGTTGGCCTTTCCAATTACTAGAACCTCTTTAAAAAAGTAGAACAATAAGAACATAACTAGTGTGCCATATTTAAACACATATTTTTTCTTCTTGATCTCCTTTAGGTTTTCTATTAGTTTTTGACTAAGAAACTCACATAAGTCATAATCAACACCATTCTCTACTATATCCTATGCCACATGAATTGCAGTGGCATAAATTGAGATATCTTAGTTGGTGTAGTAAATCTTGTATCCAATGACCATGGCAGCATACCTAATAGCAAGTTTTCTGATAGGATTTATAGTAAGGGCTCTTTGATCAAAATTTACACCTGTTTTCTCCATTACATATTTATTTTTGATAGATTTTAAGACTGGAATCGGTTTGATGAAGCATAAACTAGTGATCTCTCTTATCATTGTACCGTAGAAAAATGGACCTACTACTTGACATGAGAATAATTGATGATAAATTTGACTTAATGAGGCCTTTATTTAGTGTTGTGAAGAATTGTATGCATCCAAACTAGGTCTTGGACCCTTGCAAATTGAATAACATGATTTTACTAATGTCTTGTAAAGGTGTTGTAAAGCCTTGTAATGGACTTTCACACTTTTCTAGACTTAGTGAACCCATTTCTCCCTAATTCAACATTATAAAATGTGTTTAACTACATCTTCATAGTAATCTAGAAGGTTTTTGAATTAAACTTAATGATAATCTAGTGTTGTAATGTGTCTTACACATTCACATTGGATATTGTGCATTCCTAGGCTATGTGGACCTCATTTTAGTGTTGTAAAGTGTATTTAATCACACTTTCACATTGAATTATGTGTCCCAATCCCTAACTGACCTTTACATCATCACTAATAGGTCCCTATTACCCAATATTGTGCATCTCGAGGCAATATTTGATAAAATACCTGACAAAGTTGCAGTTTAAACCTTATTTCCTTATCTCCTGGCATCCTAGTTGTCAAAATGGCCCCTATGGGACCCATTCGCCATCCATGGTGAATCAGTTCCATCCAAGTGGGATCCATTTGCCATGGGTGGCGAATGAGTCCCATTTGGCTCAATTTTGACCTTTGAATGAGAAAAAAGTGAAATTAAAGTTTAGTATTCTTTCATGTCAGCCTTACGAATCCAATTAACGGATGAATAAGGTAAAATTCCTATAAATATAAGTCTTTTAACCATAATTCACATCTCTTATCGTTCATTCATCCATCATTCTTCCATCTCAAGTCAAGCAACTTAGGGTTTCATCATTTCAAGTCACCAAGATATCAATTTTCAGACATTCAAGGGTAGATTGTTCATTTTTTTTGTAGACATTCAAGATCATACATCATGGCAAGGTAATCAACTCCATTATTGAATGTTTCATTCCATTCTTTCATCATTTCAGTTTAATTACCTAAAAGGGGTTTGACCAAGGCAAACCCATGTGTCGTAGAAAAAAGTACCTCTTACTTGGCATGGGAATAACTCATGATAAATTGGACTTAATGAGGCCTTGATTCAAGTGTTGTGAGGAATTTTAGGCATCCACTAGGTCTTGGACCCTTGCAAGTTGAATAACATGCTTTTAATGATGTCTTGTAAAGGTGTTGTAAAGTGTTGTAAGATACTTTCACACTTTTCTAGACTTAATGAACCTATTATCCCTAATTCAATATTATAAAATTTGTTTAATAACATTATCACATCAATTTAGAAGGTTTGTAAAACAAATTTAATGGTAAACTAGTGTTGTAATGTGTCTTGCACATTCACATTGGTTTGTGTGCCTTTCTTGGCTATGTGGACCTCATTTTAATGTTGTAAAGTGTACTTAATCACACTTTCACATTGAATTCTATGTCCCAATCCCTAATTGACATTCACATCATCATTAATAGGCCCTTATTAACCCATATTGTACATCTTGGGGCTTAAATTGATCAAATAACCAACAAAGTTGCAATTTAAACCTTATTTCCTTATCTCCTCGCATCTTAGCCTTCAAATTGGCCCCTGTGGGACCCATTCGCCATCCATGGTGAATCAATCCCATCCAGGTGGGACCCATTCAACATGGGTGGTGAATGAGTACCATTTGGCTCAATTTTGACCTTTGAGCAAGAAAAAAGTGAAATTTAAGTTTAATATTCTTTCATGTCAGCCTTAGGGATCCAATTAACGGGTGAAAAAGGTGAATTGTCTATAAAATCAAGTCTCTAAACCCTAAATCATAACCATTATTCATGATTCATCCATCATTCTTCCATCTCAAGTCAAGCAAGCTAGGGTTTTATCATTTCAAGGCATTGAGATATCAATTTTCAAACATTAAAGGGTAGATTCTTCATGTTTTGCTACAAAATTTCAAGATCAAACATCATGGAAAGGTAATAAATTATATTATTTCATGTTTCATTACATTATTTCATCGTTTTGGTTTAATTACCTAAAAGGGGTTTGACCAAGGCAAGCCCCCATGCCCTAACATTCAACATTTCTCTCTCTTGTCTTGTGTGTTTGCAAATTTAGGAATCTTGGAAGCTTGTAAAATTGAAGATCAAGTTGCAAGGTTGTTATTTCTCCTCATTCAACAAGTCAAAATATCAACAATAACTCATTTTTAGACCCATAAATTAGAGTTTCAGAAGCAGACACCTGTGGGAAGTCAAAGTGTAGACCAAAAGCTCCAAATTCCACTTTTGAAAAAATTCAAAAATTCAAAAGTGGACTCATCCACTATGGGTGGTGAATGAGTCCCACTCTAAGGTCAGTTTTTAGTTTTCTGCATTTTTAGATACCCTTTTGTCAAAAACAGGTTTCAACTCAGTTTTGTAGAACTGGGACTAATTCACCCAGAATGGTGAATGAGTCCCACCAGGCTTGAAAAACAACATCATTATCATTTCAAATGTAATTTCCAACCTTCATCAAGATTCCAAGTGCACACTTTCAGTTTGGTTCATTTATGTTAATTTTTGCATTAATTTCTAGTTTTTTTGCATAACACAATGTGTTTTCAAACACTTCACATTTCTTAGGTTTTGCATACTTAATCAATCACTCTTATCAATTATTTGCATTTATATCATTGAATTTAGTCTTAACCTCATCATACATATCTTAATTTGAATGAACCTACATAGATTTTGTGTGGGGTTTATCTCTCTCCTTTTAGGTGAAACATCCTACGAGTGCAAGGGTAGCCTATAGATCCCACACCCAAAAATCTATGGTTCATTTTGGTGAAATTTCTTTTTCAAATATCTTCTTGTTTGATTTGGAGTCCTTTATCATACATCTATCTTGCATTGATCTTGCATTATGACTTGCATGAATTCATTTGCATACTAGGTTTCAAATTTTGCATCAGGGATAACTTTAAGAAACCCCCCCTTGGTGAAGGTGTAAAATTTTGGAGAATATTTCCTTTTATTTGAAAAAAAACATTAATTTTCTTGGCGAATCTATGTACATTATTTAATAAATTATAAAATCTTGGTGAATCTTAACATTTGAATAATTGGTAAAAATAATAATCATAGTGGCGAATCCTAGAAAATAATCACAAAAAAGATTAATTACAATGGTGAGTCTCTCCTTTAAAAATTCTCATAGTTGGTCAGCGCAATTCCCCCATATTTTTTTTGTTTTTTGTAATATTGAAGTAGGGGCTCGGGAGTGGTAGCCACTAGCGGGGTCAAGGGGTGTTGTCCCTTGCTGGGGTCAAGGGGGTAGAGCCCCCTTGTGGGGGTCGAGGGGGCAATTCCCCCTCGCCACCAAGCATAAATTCACTATCGAAAATGTATTGGAGCACACACAGATTAAGTGTTTTTTTAAAATATCACTTTAAAATTAAGACTAAATGAAAAGTGAAAATGTTACCATCAATTAGCTTTTTAATTGGATGGTTGCAGGTTAATTCCATGACCTAATACACATGTTCCTTTTAAGAGGCTTGTTGAGGTCCAAAATTTGTTTTGTGCCACACAATTAGATTTAATGATGTGGCCCAAAACAAATTTCGGGCCTTAACAAGCCTTTTAAAAGGCACATGTGTATTAGGTCACGGAATCAACCTACAACCATCCAATTAAAAGATAATCGATGGTAATAAATAAAAGCCCCAAAATTAAATGGAAATTTATTATTAGTGGTGATATTGCCCCAAAATTAATGGTAGGAATATAATATTATTGGTGAATATAATTAGTATTTGTAATTACAGTATAAACTATTGGTGAGTTAGTTCTAATGACACATTGTTTAAATAGGCGAATTAATTGAAAAAAAATTATTATTTTGTAAGAACTTGGAGATTCAACATCCTTTTTCGCTTGTACTATTTGCCATTTTTGGAGGTCCCAATTGGCCCGAAGATTTTCCACTAAAGTTTTCCCTACTTTGCATTCATAAAAGTGCATTTAGGTTGCATTCTTGGCATCTAAATTCATTTCAATTCTTTGAAATTCTACATTTTTCACTTAGGTCTGCATCATAGCACTTAGAAACCATCAAAATCACCCAAATTTTTTTGAAAATTTTGAAAAAATTCCATACTGGGACTCATTCACCAGCCTGGGCGAATCAGTCCCTTTTGACCCCTGAATCTGCATTTTACATAATTGAAAACTCTATTTTTAAGCTTTTGTTTGGTGCCTTAACCTACCTATATTAGTTAGTTGCATTTTTGTAACATGCATTTCACTATATCTCACTTAAAATAGCTCATTTTATGCCTTGTTTAATTTCACATTTACATCTCCCACATCTCATTTTTCAGATTATTGCATACTATAATCAGCAATTTCCTTTGTTTTACATCTGAAAATTACATTGCACTTTATTTACTCTTTCATAACATGTTCTTTAGATGTTCCTTTTATTTGATTAAACATGGATTTTATAAGCATAATATCCCCTCTTGTGAGTTAATTTTGATTACAACAATGAGGAACATGTTAGTCCTGACCACACCATTACATTACCCATTGGCGCGAATGGAAATCTAGACAATCATAACACACATACTTGTTCTTCTCTCAATACCTCTCCTATTAGTGACGAAGGTATCCTTGTGAAGGAAGTTACAAGCATTGAGGGTATTGATTATCTAGTTCCTTATTCCCCTTTGGACGATGTTAGACAAAAAAAACATGAGATCAGAGACACATTCCTACAAGTCACCTTATCTAGTCTCTATGGTCACGACAATCAATCTTTTCCATCTCCTAATATCCCTCCTTGATGTAAAGAGGATAGGTTGGTGTTAGAAGATATCCCTATTAAGAATCATGACACCCTTGATCCTCCCTTCCCTAATGCTCCTCCCATTTTAGAAAATCTATTTGAACACCTTAGTAGTCCTTCTCTTGATGTCTCCCCCACTTGTGATGAAGCTACCTCAAACTTGGATGAATATATTAAAAGCTCTCCTAGTAGGGTAGATAATATGGTACAAGAGAATGAGACCTTAGAAACGACCCAATATCAAATAAATTCTTCTCCTCTTCCCACTATCACTCATGAAACACATTCAACCATTAATAATTCCCTTAGCTGTGATGACGTTAGTTTGGATGAACTAAGCCTTAATTGTAAAGAACATGAGGTTTTTTGTTCTCCTAAACACCTTCCTTCTAGGGAAGATATCATCATACAAGGAAATGATAATATTGATACTAATATTATGACCTTGAAAGGAGATGAAGAATCTATGTTAGATTCTCATTTGCCAAGGGATGTTAATATTATTCAACCTCAACTCATCCTATACCTACCATCCCATAAACCTTCACCTAAACTTGATTTCACTCTCTACCCGCATTCACACAAACAACAACCTCAAAATAAACCTGAACTTATCCTATACCCACCTCAAAATAATGTATCATAGCATTTGAGTTATAATATGATTTCTCATACATATAACACACAATAATCTGCAATCACAACAACCCACACCAACACCCTTACCATTGCCTAATTCTATCCCACCCAACCCTTTCTTACCAGGTCGCAAGGAGTACAATCTTGTAGAACAAATAATCCTACTAAGATATCATTGTGGGACCTTCTTCAAGCCTCCCCTCACTATCACAACATGATCCAAACAACCTTACAAAAAGTTCATATCCCTTCTAATGTGTCACAAACTAACATAACAACCATGATTAAGGGACCAAACATTGGAATTCTTTTCCACCAAAGTGAACTCCCCTCTTTGGATGTGCAAAAAAAAAATGAAGCTTCCATGATCATAGCAGAATACAAAAAAAAGGGATGAAGATAACTCTTGTAGATAGTTCTTCTACTCTTAATGTGTGTAATGTGACCCTTCTAGATAGGCTTGGCATTGATCAATCAACCATTTGACCTAATTATTTCTCTATTAAGGGATTTGAAAATGTCAAAAAGAAACCACTAGGGGTAATCATTATGCCTCTTACCATTGGAGTGGTCACATTGAATACCCCAATCCATGTTATTCCTTATGAACTTTCATGCAATCTTATCTTAGGTAGACAATGGATTCATGCAATGAAAGTTGTGCCTTCTACTCTTCATCACAAAATGAAATACATCTGCAACAACATAGTCCACACACATGATGTTGATCGTGAACCTAATAGTATCTTACAACTTGAGAAAAACAAAGAAAATTCCTTAAACACATCAACATCCCCTACACAACATTTGGACGACCCTTCGAAAGCATCCACCTCAACCACTTTAGACAAAGACACAAACTACACAACAACCTTTGATGAACACAATAACGAACAACCACCCAATTCAAAAGCAATGAAAAAGCTTTATGGAAAAGGTTATGAGCTTATGAAACAACTTGGATATAGTGGACAAGGATGTGGTGCTAACGAACAAGGTATTTGCAACCCTATCAACCCTATCACACAACAAACAACTCATGGTCTTGGTTATTGTCATGTTATAGAGATCACCAAGAGTTCACTCAACATCAACAATCTCACACAACACCCTCGTATATCATCCTTAATAACCAGTGGTCTTGAACATCATCCTTTACCAAACATGCAACACACAACTACACCTTCGCTTAATGCCAATGTCATCTCACAAAATGCTCATGATTTGAATTTGTTAGATTTTGTATGATCCTATAATGGAGAGAACAAATTATTACAATCTAAAAAGTCTTGCATAAGTATGACATCTACTACTAAGCAAGATGTATCTTTGACGCAAACCACAAGACCACCTTCTACCATTGATCAAGAGGACATCTTTTCGAGACTCCTCCAAGATCACTTGATCTCTCTCCCTCCAAACACTCAAAAGAAATGCTCTTACAAGACTTCATTTTTTGTTTATCATAGAGTTCATGGACACTTCACTAATGAATGTAAGGCTTTGAGTCATAAAATCCAACATTTTCAGGAGTTTGGTATGCTTCCCTATGTGGGGGCACCTAATTCCTCTAATTGATACCGATTTTCACTCTCACCAACATTTTATCAATTGTTTTGGCTCACCTTTTTCCTGCTCTCAGTGGGGGTAAGGGGTTTAGCAAGCCTTGTCCTCGTATGTCACTTGTGGTTTCCTCCTTTTGCTAGTCATTAACCTTTCATGAATACATAAGAGCAAGCTTGGGATGTGGACGACATGCCTTAAGTTGGCTCGCATATGACATACTTCTCTCTTTCATGACATAGCTTATCGAAAACATATGACTTAGCAGAGGGATTTTTGAGTAATCTCTCGTGTCTCCTTCTTCTACCTTAAAGAAATTTCTCATAGTATTGGTGTTCACAACCACTTTAAAGTGGGGGCATACATTACCACTCACATTTCATTGTGCAATTTCTTTCTTCTTGTGATACGTCCTTTTCTTGGTGGAATCGTTGGGCTTGATTCCTCCAAGAGCGTGATAATTATTTTGACATATCCTCTCTTGGAGATATTAAGCATGATGTTACCTAAGATGAGACCTTGCACGAACAAAGAAAAATCCCTTTGAAAAATCCTTACACTAATTTTCATTAGCAATGTCTATGAGTGTCAAGCATATGAAGTTTTTCTTACCTCATAGAGCTCAAAAACCTTTTTCCTTTTTAGCACCTTATTAAAGTTATTAGAAGGTATAACTTTAGTATGGTTGAGTGGGAAGCCCATTTTGTGGCACGAATTTTCCCATAGCCACCTATGTGTTTGCGAGTGCATACCAACTACTGTATGTTTCTCACCTTTTGGGATTTCTCACTTAGCGAACAACCAAGAGTTTTGTTGCCCCAAAGTGAGTATGCATTTTATTTTGGACAAATAGCCTAGATTTGATCCACAACTAGCTAGACAAATGATCAAAGTTTGATCCACCTTTTCATTTTAATCTTTCTCTTCTTCCTAGTTCTTGCCATTGCATGATTGCATATCTTGATGGTTTGACTTGGGATATTGGATCCTCAGGGATTGGCCACCTCCTTTGATCTTTGTCATTCTTTTTCATCTACATCTATAAACTTGGATCTCTCTTGAATGTCTACTTTAGTGTGAGTTTGAAGCAAGTTCATCCTCTCACTAAAGTGGGGGCTAAATGTTTTGTAGAAAAAAGTACCTCTTGCTTGACATGGGAATAATTCATGATAAATTAGACTTAATGAGTCCTTGATTCAGGTGTTGTGAGGCATTTTATGCATCCACACTAGGTCTTGGACCCTTGCAAGTTGAATAACATGCTTTAAACGATGACTTGTAAAAGTGTTGTAAAGTGTTGTAAGATACTTTCACGCTTTTCTAGACTTAATGAACCTATTTATCCCTAATTCAACATTATAAAATGTGTTTAATAACATTATCACATCAATTTATAAGGTTTGTAAAACAAATTTAATGGTAAACTAGTGTTGTAATGTGTCTTGCACATTCACATTGGTTCTTGTGCCTTTCTTGGTTGTGGACCTCATTTTAATGTTGTAAAGTGTACTTAATCACACTTTCACATTGAATTTTGTGTCCCAAGCCCTAATTGACATTCACATCATCAATAATAGGCCCCTATTAACCCATATTGTGCATCTCGAGGCTTAAATTGATCAAATAACTGACAAAGTTGCAATTTAAACCTTATTTCCTTATCTCCCCGCATCTTAGCTGTTAAATTGGTCCATGTGGGACCCATTCACCATCCATGGTGAATCAATCTCATCTAGGTGGGACCCATTTGACATGGGTGGCGAATGAGTCCCATTTGGCTCAATTTTGACCTTTGAGCAAGAAAAAAGTGAAATTTAAGTTTAATATTCTTTCATGTTGGCCTTAGGGATCCAATTAATGGGTGAATAAGGTGAATTTTCTATAAAATCAAGTATCTAAACGCTAAATAATAACCATTATTCATGATTCACCCATCATTCTTCCATCTCAAATCAGGCAAGCTAGGGTTTTATCATTTCAAGGCATTAAGACATCAATTTTCAAGCATTCAAGGGCAGATTCTTCATGTTTTGCTATAGAATTTCAAGATAAAACATCATGGAAAGGTAATTAATTCCATTATTGCATGTTCCATTAAATTCTTTCATCATTTTGGTTTAGTTACCTAAAAGAGGTTTGACTAAGGCAAACCCCCATGCCCTAACATTCAACATTTATCTCTCTTATCTTGTGTACTTGCAGATTTATGACTCTTGGAATCTTGGAAATAATTGAAGATCGAGTTGAAAGGTTGTTAAAGTTTTCTCCTCATTCAACAAGTCAAAATATCAACAAAAACTCATTTTCAGACCCGTAAATTAGAGTTTCAGAAGTGGACACTTGTAGGAAGTCAAAGTTTAGACTGAAAGCTTTAGATTCCATTTTTGAAAATTTAGAAATTAAAAACTAGACTCATTTTCCATGGGTGGAGAATGAGTCCCACTCCAAGGTCAGTTTTTATTTTTTTTCATTTTTAGATACCCTTTTGTTAAAAACAGGTTCCAACTTAATTTTGCAGAACTAGGACTGATTCACCCAGAATGGCGAATGAGTCCCACCAGGCCTAAAAAATAGCATCAGTAGCATTTCAAATGTAATTTCCAACCTTCATCAAGATTCCAGGTGCACACTTTCAGTTTGGTTCATTTTTGTTAAGTTTTGCATTAATTTCTAGTTCATTTTTTGCATAACACAATGTGTTTTCAAACACTTCACATTTCTTAAGTTTTGCATACTTAATCAATCATTCTTATCAATTAGTTGTATTTATATCATTGAATTTATTCTTAACCTCATCATACATATCTTAATTTTAGTGAACCTACATAGATTTTATGTGGGGTTTATCTCTCTCCTTTTAGGTGAAACATCCTAAGAGTGCAAGAGTAGCCTATAGATCCCACACCCAAAAATCTATGGTTCAACCCCCATTCCCTAACATTCAACATTTCTCTCTCTTGTCTTGTGTGATTGTAGATTTAGGACTCTTGGAAGCTTGCAATTCATTGAAGATCAAGTTACAAGGTTGCTAAAGTCTTCTCTTCATTCAACAAGTCAAAGTATAAACAAAAACTCATTTTCGGGTTCTGAAATCAGAGTTTCAGGAGCAAACACCTATAGAGAATCAAAGTGTAGACCGAGAGCTCCAGATTCCACCTTTGAATATTTAAAAATTAAAAATTGGACTGATTCACCATGGGTAGCGAATGAGTCCCACTCCAAGGTCATTTTTTAGTTTTCTGCATTTTTAGATACCCTTTTGTTAGAAACAGGTTCTGGCACAGTTTTGCAGAATTGGGACTGATTTTCCCAAAGTGGTGAATGTGTCCCACCAAGCCTAAAAACCAACATCAACATCATTTCAAGTTTTATTTTCAGCCTCCTTTAGCATCTCAGGTGCACACTTTCAATTTGGTTCATTTTTGTTAAGTTTTGCATTCATTTCTAGTTCTTTGTTGCATTACACAATGTGTTTTCAAACAATCTACATTTTATTTGTTTTGTAATAATAATCAATCTATCTTATCATTTTCTTGCATTCAAACATTGTATCTAGGTATATTACATCCATATTCCATCCATATTGCATTGATTGTGAGTGTAGACAAGCATTTTGGCCCTCCTTTCTCCTTTTAGGTGAAAAACCCTAGAAGCATTAGAAAGGATTATGGTGCCTAAAATCTATGCTACAATCACCTCCTTTGTGATCATGTGTGGCATATCAATCCAAATAAATTGATCAATAATTCTACTCAATGACATTCTAATCCACTTGTTATCATAGAAAAAGTTAGGGAACCATTCCCACACATCTAGTTTCTTCTCTGCTAAGGCTTTGTATTCTAGCTTAAGGGAAAAAATTTCATCAACTAATTCATTTTCCCATGCATCCCTTAACTTTATAGGAGAGTTATCATTCATATTTCTATGCCTTAATGTCCTCAATTGGTAGGACCCCATACAAAATGTGTGAAAAAAATGCTTAGAGGGTCATCTTTTATGGCTCTAGTAGGATATCTTTTGAACTTAAGTTGAGGTTTCCTTGTAACTTCTACAACTTTAGGTGTGGCCATTGAAATGTGGATTCAAAATTATTTTAAACAATATTTTTAAAAAATAGGGCATGCAAGATTCACTAAATACCTTTTTTCTTTTCCCATTGAATTAAGGTTTTGATGCTCTACAACTTTGAATCACTTTGAATACCTTGAATTCTCTTTTTGTTACTTTGCTTCTCTTCAAATTCCTTTAGTAAAATTTTATTTTAACTCTTTGATTTGACCTAAATCTGTAATAAATGCTTCAATTTATAAATTTGGCAACCTTAAAACTATATGCATAGTCAACTCTTGAAGCTCCACAATCTTTTGCATTACAATATTTTCTTTTGCAATTTTCATCAATAGATCAAGCATGTTGTTCTTCATCACATATCTTTGTGTTGTAGCTTCAACACTTCTTTTCTGGTGGGGGACAAAGGATATTTATTAATGCCCCCCCCAAGCCATAGCTCTTGGCTCAGTTTCTAGAGGAAACATCTACACCAGAGAGTGGTATAGATTCTCCCTTGTCTTCTATCTCTTCCTTCTTTCCCTAGATCTTTTTCATTTCCTTCTTTACTTTAGTTGGATCAATCTTTTTGACTGGTTCATTTTCTCTTTATCGGATTATCCTTTTTTGTGTTTTTGCTTCTGCAAAACTTAGCAATATTTCCAAGTTTATTACAATTGTGACATACACCATTCTTTTGAACAAAATTCCTTCCATTCATCCTAGATTTGCATTGAATAGCCTTGTTTCCAAATCCATAGCATGTATAACAATAACCATTGAAAGGTTGAATCATTCTACCATTGTTATATGCATTCACCATTTGACTTCTGCACTAACTTGCTCTATGTCCGAATTTATTGCATGTAAAGCATTGACCAGTAAAGAATGAAACACTTTGATTCATTTCACTCCTACATTCCATTGCTCTATGTCCAAATGTATTGCAAGAATAACAAAAACCATGAAAAGATGGGTACTGTATACACCTAAAATCCATCTGGATAATTAATTAATATAATAAAAGTTATTTAATTAATTGACCTTTTAATTCATCTAATTATAAATAAATTCTAAATTTATTTATATAGTTCACTTTCTAATTCTTCTATCTTAAATCACATTCTTCTAATCTTAATTAAATAAACAAATTTCAATAGTTTTTTTTATTACCTTTCCTCTTATTAAATTTAAATTTAGTCACATGTTTACAACTTTTTCCTCTTGCCACCTCATCATGTGTCTCAAAAAATTGAATATGTTAAATATTTAATTTAGCATTATATTCAACAAATTCTAAAACAACTTTGGGACACTTGGCTCTCTTCTTCCATTTATTCTTCTAAACACTTGGCTTATTGTTTTATGAAAGGCAACACTCTCCTTGATTCTCTCTAACTTCTTCATCCTCCACCCTCGATCTCTCCAACTAAAATATTGATCTTTGGTTGCTGTCACATCATAATATGCCTTGGAAAATCTATAAATGTAGCCTCATTCTACAGCAAAAGGATCCCAACTTTGAGCAATCTTACTCTATTGAATTTTCATTAGAGCATTTGTGAGCATTTAGCAATTAGCATTTAGAAGCATTTAATTTAGAATCATGGCTTTAACATTAGCTACATCTTAGTTTGCAATAGTTTATTACATCATTTCCATATCACTTTCATCAACAACATCACAACATTACCATAGCATCACTATCATATCGTTCATCCATATATGCATTATATCATATATTTGCATTGGAAAATTATTTTTATGCACTATAAAACATCATCTATGTACTACTTTATCATATGCACTAAAACCTTGCCCTAATGTGCTAAATCTAGACATCTATGCGCTAAAAGGTTTTATCTGCTAAAACATCTCATTAATGTGCTAACAAACTTCACCTATGCACTAATTTACTCTATGAGCTACAACAATAATCAGATGTGCTAAAGCGGATTCCAGATGCACTAAAATGTTAAAAACCAAATTTTAAACATGAAAAATTTAGGAAAAATGACATTCAAAATTCACGAAGAGGTTTCTCGGGGTAGGTACGAGAGGTCCTATGCGGCTGGGTGGTTGTGGTGTCGAATGCACTTGAATTGGTGGCTCTATATTGGAATCACCATCTTGCTCAAAGATGGTCTAATCACTTAATCTCCAAAATGCAAATGACACAAATGAGCTCTTTTCACATCTTTTTAATCTTTTAAAGGGGATTTAAGTGGGAATTAAGTGGGATTGATTTAATTTTTCCAAAAAGGGCCTTAATTAATCAATTCATCAAAGGGGCAGGATCAGTATTATTTTTCGAGAGATAAATAATTGAGACATCTTGAAATTTTGAAAATCATCAGCAAATCATAAAAAAATCAAAAAATTCAAAAAAGAAATCTTAAAAATTCAAAAATTCCCTGATTTATCTCCCGAGGGGCATATATCCATCATCACTTGAAAATCAGTGTCTGGGGCATCGAAAAAAATTTGTTGGCATCAATAGGAAATTTTTCTTTGAAGCAATGTGTAAACACATCACTTCAAAGAGGGACAAAATGTATACACCTAAAATTGGTCAGGATAATTAGTATTCAAAATATAATTTATTTAATTAATTGACCTTTTCGAATAGAATCTCTTATAAATAGAAATTCTAAAATATATTTATATAGTTCACTTTCTAATTCTTCTATCTTAAATCACATTCTTCTAATAATCTTAATTAAATAAACAAATTTCAATAGTTTGTTTTTCATTATCTTTCCTCTTATTAAATTTAAATTCTAAGTTTAAATTTAGTCCCACATAATCTACAACTTTTCCTCTTTCGCAGCTTAATCATGTGTTTCAAAAATTGAATATGTTAAATATTTAATTTAGCATAATTATCTTCAATAAATTCACGAAACAGCTTTGGGACATGGCTCTCTTCTTCCGTTTATTCTTCTAAACACTTGGAAGATTTTTTTATTAAAGGGAACACTCTCCTTGACTCTCTCTAACTCTTCATCCTCCACCCTCAATCTCTCCAGCTAAAATCTTGATTGTTGGTTGCTACCACATTAGAATATTCCTCAGAAAATCTATAAATGTAGCCTCATTCTACAACAAAAGGATCCCAACTTTGAGCAATCTTACTCTATTGAAATTTCATTAGAGCATTTGTGAGAATTTAGCATTTGAGCATTTAGCAACTAGCATTTAGAAGCATTTAATTTAGAATCATGACTTTATCATTAGCCGCATCTTAGTTTGCAATAGTTTATTACATCATTTCCATATCACTTTCATCAACAACATCACAACATCAGTATCATAGCACCACTATCATATAGTTCAATCGATTGTGTAGGAATAGATTTCTTGCATTTTCCAGCATTCCATTCTTCAGGTTGTCATTCTAAAGGTCATAGTGCACAAACAATCTGAGAGCCATTATGATTTAATGAATCCTTGGAGATAGGAAACAATGGGATGTCTTTAGAGAATTTGTTTTTTCAATTCAATTGAATTTTCTATTTGAATTCTCTAATATAATGTTTCATTGATTGTGTGGTTTTATTACTCATTCACATATTTTACCTCACACAGGTACCTTTGAGCATTTGGTTGTCTAATCAGAGGTCTTCTATCATTGTTTCTTTGATTTCAAATCTTTCCATTGTTCTTCTTGTGTTCAATATTTTGGTTCATTGATAGGTGTTTGATCTGCTTTTGAGATTTCACCTTTTTCAAATCCTAAACCATCTTTTTTTTTGGATGATTTTTGACCTGCAATCAACTCATCAAGCATTGTGGAGCTTGTATTGAATTTATCTTCATGACTTTTTTCTTTCTCTAGATCTGATCTCAGATTACCACTTCTTATTCAAGCCTCGTGCATTCATTAGATTTATTTTTCACTATTGCATTTAGACATTCCTCAACTCTTTTCCTTTCTTCAACTTGCACTTTGAAAAAAGTGATGGATTCATTTTCTTGTTTCAACTGCTCACTAACTTCCTTATTCCTTTCTCTTAATTTCTTGATTTTCTCTCAATTTTCTAACGCATTCATTTGCTTCTTTGACATTCTCCTTTAGATCTCTATTTTCACCTTCAACATTGTCAAGATATTCAAGAGCAACTTTGAGTTCTCTATCTATTTCAAGTATGCAATCTTCTTCTATGTATCCAATAGCAAGAATCTCTTTTGGAGGAATAGGAAACTTTCTATCAGCCATGTGTTCAATCTCCAAGACCTTCCTAAAGCGGTTAAGCTCCTTCCAAGGAACCAAGATCTAATACCAATTTTTGAACACTCAAAATATTGAGGGGGGTGAATCAATATTCTATTAAACCATTCAAACATTAGCCATCCAATTACCAAAGAATATTTAACTATTATAAGGAAAGAAAGCATGAAAACATCCAAAACGTCACATAACATATGAACACCAATATTTTTACGTAGAAAAACAAAAATGGGAAAAACCATGGTGAGGGTTAGCTTACAACATATTATAACTAGTTATAGTATATTACTAAAGTGCTCACTACAAGTGGAATCATTGCCCAAGTGGACTCACTTCCTATAGAGAAAAAGATAGAATAAAGAAGGTGGCTCACTACCTATTTTGAACTGTTACAAAAGCATCTACAATATGCAGGGATATAGTTCCAATGAAGCATAATAATAAACTTTGCACTGATTTGAATCAATGCTCTACCTTGCTTTGCATTTAGAAAATTATGATCTCAACATTCACAACTTATCTCTAATCTAATCAAATTTTCATCACACATCTCACATCCATCATATTTCTACATACAAAACACTAAAAACAATCTAGCATATATATTGACATCAAGTGTAGCATCGATTAGGTCAATCTAATTGGATGTAACACCAAAAGTATAACTTTTTCATCTCCAAATCTTATCATCCATAACATACACCTCAATTCAAAATTAAAAACTCCTTAAGATAGGTTGGCATGGACCTAAAATAGATCCCACATAAAGGCTCAACACATATTAATCCTTCGCAGGTTGGCACACCATGGGACCTAAACAAAAATTCTTCAATTTTTCATCAAATTCACAACACGTGGACCTCAAAACATGATACCATATGGAATCCATACTCATCTAGCATCTGGAAACATATCTTCAACAATGCAACATCAAAGTCTCATCTATGAAGAAGTGTGAAATCTCCCACACCATCACACTATACTGGAAATGACTGTATTATGCCAAATCAAACTCTCACTCTTATCTTTTAGAATACTTGGCCAATCCAGATGAAATATTGGATCTAGATTCCTCTAAAAAGCACAAAAAATAGGTTTGAATCATAGAGCAATATTTTCCTTTTTAGAGTGGTGTAGATCCAAACATTGATACACCGAACCACTAAACTGGCAATTATGACACTTAGTCAGATTTTCACACAATTGGGCTTTTCAGACCAGATCTTCTTGCAAAAATAACTTCCACTACACCTCAAAAAATGTTATAATTAATCAAAATGATCCACAACAATTTTGACATCAATTACAAAAATGTATTACATCATTATGTATTTCTCCATGCTCGTGTTGCCAACTAGTATCATCAATGACAATCTCCTCAAACTTCCAACACAACCTCCATAGATTGTTGTTTCACATATTGCAGCTCTTGCATCTTCATCAAAGCAATTTTCTACTTAAGATGAAGAGACTTTGTCTCTGAGAATACAAATGTTAAAGGATGAGTTAAAACAGAGCAAGGAGAGTGAAAAGAAGACGAAGGATGAGGCAAGAAAAGTTGCAACTGACATAATTGATGACCTTCTTGGTAATATACTTACTTGTGTTTGTCATAAGATAGAGGGAGATTACATAGAATCTAATGGATTAAATAAAGCATATGCAAAACACCAGGAAATTTAGAAAGGTTTCCAAGAGATTTTGAAAAAATGGAGCCTAAGGGAAAATGTGATAAAAGAGATGATTAAGTTGACAAAAGCATATGCAAAAGCCCCAAATAATTTGTCTCAAGTCCTTGAGATAATTGAGCTATTAGGGGATCTTTCATCCTTTCAAATAAAACTAGATATCCAATTCAAGGCGAAATTAAAAATGTTTGAAGGTATGGAACAAGGGATAATGCCAAAGATAATGGATAAAGTTCGATTGATTAAACCTTTAGAAAAATGGAAAGTTGAATTTGGTGGCATTATCCCTTCATTTCCATATTTCATATACAAGGATGGGAAACTTGAATTGTCTCTTTTAAATAATTCAATTGATTATTTGTTCAAGTTGGAGACCAATTTAGACACATTTGTAAAAGAGGCTATGGAAATTACATATTCTAGGTACAATGCACATAACACAAAAGTGCAGAAACTTCTAGCTTTCAATTGGTCGTATGAAGATGAATACAACATGTGGATTGAGAAGTATGTGGAGTAATCCATGTTTCTATTGTTTTCTAGTTATTCTACTATGGTGGGTTCTGCTTTTTGTTTCTTCTAGTGAGTTAGCATCTCTTTGGTTTTTGATTGGTAAAGAAGGTAAGGAAAACAGTGTCAAGTAATTGTACAACCACCTTCTTCTTCGAGTGGTTTTTGAAGGCATCAAGGATCTTCTACAAATTCCCATGCAACAACTTTTGTCTTTGGTGGAGAGTATCTACTCCCTCACGAGGTAGTTTGTACTTGTATTTTCTTATGGATAAAATTGTCAAATGTAAACATGATACTTGTCAAAAGGCCTGAAGCTTGTTTGCTCCCTTATTTCTATAAAAGGGAATTCAGGGTATTTTGCAAGAGATCTTGGAGAATTTTTGTACATGGATCATTTTTGTAATATAGTCAATACTTTTCTATCTAGGTTTTTTGAGAATTGGTTGTGATGTATATGTAAATTTTGTATGATAGTGCTAGTTTCAAAATTGAATATACTACTAAGTTCAAAGCTAAATTATCTCTTGAATTGTAATCTTTATTTCATTTATGAATAGAATCTGATCAAGTATTATTTTTTCATCTTCACAGTCTTTCCTATATACAAATGTTTCTTTTATAGCTTTTACTCAACCAGTAAATTAAATATGATTTATGAGAAGTGTTGAATGTTTTGAATTTTATAGGGACTTGTAAGTAGATTTGGTTATGAACTTCGCAGGGTAGAAATGTAATACATTGTTGTAAGCTTTATTGAAGATAGTTCAAGCATTGTTGTACAGGTCTTCATTTATATTTTTCTTGGCTCCATTTCCTAGGTTTTAAGGTACTATTTTGTTGAATGTGTCTAAAGGCAACTCCCTGGTGAATCAAATTAAAATGAATTTCCCTTTCTGCAATAATATATCACATAAATTTATTTTCATGTTCTCACATCATTGAATATCTAGTAGGCTCAAGGATCTAGCCCATAATACGTGTTTATCTATAATTTCTTGACTAAGTAAGTGAGAATTTATCTATTTAAGACAATATTTTTTATAATTATGGATATTCTATATCCACCTAATCACCATAAAAATATTTGCATCTTGATGAATATTGTGTAGGATCACCCTCATAGATTCTGTAGAGCGTAAAGTGCAGAGGAAAATGTTTCCCTATCTTTTCCTATTCATTGGCCAACCCCTTGAGACAATTAACCATCTAAGTCAACTATTGTTTATATTTTCTTGAGATATTGGTTGGGAAAATTAGAACATCGACAGATTGGTGACTCTGTTAGGGATTAAATTACCATTTCAAGAAATCCTCTAAGTTCTTTGGTTGTATTTTGCATATTTTGTGAAGTTCCTTTTTGTTTGTTGAAAGATTTGGTCATTGCTTCTAATCTTGCAATTTTATCTCAGAGAGATTTGAACATTATCAATTCCATTATTTAGGTAGTGACTTTGAAATTCTCCTTGCTAATGCAACTAATAAAGAATAGGAAGAAATTATGGATGGTAGAAAATATTTGCACAAAGATCATCTTGATAAGAAGCTGGAGACAAAATTGCCTATGCCAATACAATCATAGAAGAAGATACAAGTAAGTCTTCTCCTCCTATTGGCATGATGTTCTCATGAAAATCGTAGTGATAATATTACAAATATGTTTGATTTTGGGATGCCCCCAACAAATTAAGAAAATGTGGCTCTTAGACTTGCATTAAATGGTGATCAAGTAAATCTTGATAGCCTAGACAAAAAACAAAGGCAAAGAGAAAAGACCTTACAAAGAGAATTTGATGTTAAGATGAAATAGCCTTTCCAATCAAATGATTCCTCTGGACCTACAAAACTAAATCCTACAACCTGTAGCAACACTTTGAATATTCCTTTACGAAATACCCATACTAACACATGGAGAAGCTCTGCTATTACTAGTAAAATGTATGTAACTTCTAATGGAAATATTGCATCCCAAGGTTTGGATAAATTAAAGAGTCCCCTAAATATTAACACCACAAAGGGCACAAGTTCTCATGCAAATCCATCATCTCAAAAGGTCATTGCATCTAGAGTATCTAATTAGAAGGATCTATAGTTACAAAAAGAAGTGGAGCATTTAAAAAAAGAGTTAGAGAGAATGGAATAGATCTATATTTATTCATGCACATGCTATCCAGAGAGACCAAAGGAACTTTCCTTTTCTCATCTATGTTACCCCTCCACAAAAAACTTTTAATAATTTTTTCAATATTGTGACTGACACATTTTGGAGCTTTCAAAAGAACAAGATAATAATTTGAAATGGATGCTAGGATAGATTTAATCATCATTATTCAACCAGCTAAGGACAACCACGTAGCTTTCCAAGTGAGAATTCTAGACTTTATTCTTTCAATAATTTTCTGCCAATACTTAACTTTGTCTATTCCCATGAAGAAAGGAATGCCTAAATATGTGCAAGGTAATTCAGCCTATTGGAAACCCAACAATTCAATCATTTTTCTTGAGATGGAGGCCTTTTGTTAAAAAAGTATATCTTGGATTTGTTGGCATTAATATTCTAAGCTGAAGTAGAAGAATATTTCTCAAGAATTTTCTTTACCTACACAACTTCTTGCAAAGAGGACTTACCAAATAGCACTATATCATCAACAAACAATGAATGAGTGGCTGCAATATTTGTATTTAGAATAGAAACACCTAGCCATAAGCCTTGATTATGCACTTTTTGAATTGATCTACTTAATGCCTCCACCATTAATATGAATAAAATTGGAGATAAAGAATCTCTTTGTCTAACCCCTTGAGAAGAACTAAAAAAATTAGTTGGAGAACCATTTACAATGACTAAAAACTTAGCCCCTACTAAACATGACCAGATCCATTTGCACCATCTATAACTGAAACCAAAATTTTGCAACACTTGGATCAAAAACTAACAATTCACTCTATCATATGCCTTCATCATATCAAGTTTGATAATAAAGGATGGAATATTATTGGATTTAATAGAATGTAGCACTTCATGAGCAACTAATGTTCCTTCTAGGGTTTCCCTCCCAAGCACAAAACCACCTTGTTCTTGTGATATTACTTTTGAAATAAAAGGTTGAATCCTGAAATAAATAGCTTTTGTGAAGATTGTGTATATGGTATTGCATAAAGAAATTGGCCTAAAGTCTACAAAAATTTTTGGTTCCTTCACTTTCAAAACAATAGCAATGTGTGTAGTATTGAACTACTTAAGCATTGTACCTATTTTCCTCGATTCTTCCAAGACCAACAATATATCAATACCAATAAAATCCCAACATTTTTGAAAAAGTAAGGTTGTGAACCCATCAAGACCCAACATCTTATCAAGCGACAAAGAAAACCAACTGTAATGCCCATAATTTTACACTAGGGAAAAACACAACTAACAATTTTGTTGTTGTAAGGATTAATACAAAATACTAACATTTAGCATCCATGCATGTGCATGGTAACCCACTATATGCATCAGGTGGTGTTGCTCGTGCAACATCATTACTAATACAACACAAGGGAAAGGTATGCGGGGGTGGCGAGACTGGGTGCGTGAAGTCAATCGTGTGCACCCTTGAACAAGTATTGTGTTGGCTCAAAAACAAGGTTACATGGGTAAGAATGTGTTACAGATAACTCCTGATACTAAAATGATATTTACACCAATATATCATTAACATTATGAATATTCTCATCTAACACTTATTTTTGTGTATTAATAATATTAAGATAAATCCCACTATTAATATCTATATTTATATTGATGTTAATTTAACAAGTTTCACTATTAACAATAATACTAATAAAACTTCCCTTATAGTTCCAAACAATAATCTATATAGCTTATAAAATATTTAATTTTCTTATAAACATTATATACATTATATAATCCCACTTTTTTTAAATATAATTAAATCACTTATTTATTTATTAGATATTAAATTCCCAATATAAACTAATCACCTTAACTTTCTATTTATATATATTTATATTTATTTAATTTTCTATACTTTATTCTTTCCCCCTTTCTTTTAAATCTTATAAGAGGGACCTTTTTAAATTTCCATGTACAAATGTGTATATTAATGAATCACGTTTTATTTTGATATTAAGGCCCCTTCCCTTTCTACTACTCATAAGTGGGGGCACTTTTAACTTTTTTTAACAAAAAGATAAGGGAGCATACGATAATATTTTGAAAAACTACTGCCATAAGAATATTATTGTGCTTGAATCTTTTAAATAGCGGTTATTGAATAAAGTAATGTAAACTTGAATGTAAATATTATTTTCTTTGTTCATATTATTCCTAACCATGCTAGTGTCCTATCCGAGACTTATTTAATCCATTTTATTCTCTTCTTTTCAAGAAACACCATACACATGGGAGAGCGAGGATAGAAAAATGTTATAAGGAGTTAAAATGTCAACTTCATTTCTTTTAGTTTTAGTTTTATTTTCTTCATTATGCACATGAGTAAGCATGCGTTCCTTTTTAGAGGAGCTCATATATGATCATGATTTCCCCTTGTTATTTAATTCTCGAAATACTAAATGCATCAAGACCGTGAAGCTTTGGACGGGTATTAATGCGATGTTACTTGATAAGGAGCGGCACATGACAAAGATCTCACCGTTTGAAATGCACAGAGATGGACGACAAGATTAGTTGAATCCCCGTGATCTGAGTGATTGGTTAGTAGCCAATAGAATCAAAAAGAATAAATGGTTGAATAATAAGAGTCCATCAAAAAATAAACTGACTCTCTTCATTGGTCTACACGACGCCCTTTCTTTAAAATCGACGATTATCTACAATTTACCCTTTGAATGCAACTTGGAAAGAACACCACTGCTACTATTTTTTTAACTCGTCACATACACTATCGTGTGTGCTATGCCAACGATAAAAAGGGAAGGTGGTATTATTGTCAGGTTGTATCTGGTCAACTGTCTAGCATGAAAAATGAGTTGGAAGGAGTAACTAAGACCTACTAGAGAAAGGTTAGCATAAAAAGAGTGTAGGTACGTACAGATTGCAAGGCGATTAGGGCAGAAATCGAGCAGAATTGGATGCACATCGGAGAATGAATTCCAAGCAAAGCCAACATAACATGATAGGCGAGCTTGAAGAGACAAGTCCATTATTTCCTGCACTGTGCAGCAGCTTGGATCTCACTGGCACACATAGACACTTTGCTTTCATCTTAATGCTAAAATAGGTTTAGTTTTTAGGTACGAACAAAATGCTTGGCATGCTAATAACCTAGTCTATGGCCTGCTCACCTATCCAGGTAGCGCGGTGGTTAGGATAGTTTGACATGCATAAAAGAATGGGCGAACTGTGCTACGGTCGTGCCTACAATAAACTCGTAGAAATAAAACTTAATATTGTTACTAGTACAAATGAAATCTTAATTAACATTGTTCGAGAGCATAAATTTTTGATGGGGCATCATTGCATCAATTCAAGGGTGGTTGAAAAGTTAAGTCTAACACGGTACATAACTAATCCTATACATACTGACTTGAAAGGACATCCAACGAATAGGGAGAAACTTTGAACTCTAGAAAAACACAAAACTCATCACTGTAAACTTGAGATTAACCATAGCATTAGTCCAGCGTGCCAGTGATTAGATGCCTGAATTCTATTAAATTTATGCTTAACTAAATAATTTAAGAAGAATCATGGATTGTATAATATGATGCGACTTCTTCTCTCACAAAAAAAATAATTTCTTGAGCGACTAGTGGCTTAGCAGTGGCCCAAATAGAACAAGGTTGAGAGGAGAGGAGTATATGGCTATACAGTTTGACGTGAAGATGCATCAGTGAAGGAAGAAGATGGTAGAGAAGGAAGCAATATTGCAACAAATGAAATATAAAATTCTCTTCTCCTACCAGACCCCATGTTTGTGGTGCTTATTCTCCCTTCTCCATTCTTTGTTTACTGTTATCTTACTTCTCTTTTTTTTTTTTTTACTTTGCATCACGCAAGTCAGGGATTAACTATATGAATGACTTTGCCTATAGCTACTCTTCAATGGGCTACAATTCAACAACTGCTCTTTTTTTTATATGTAAATAGTTTTAAGTCTACAAATTTAAAGCCAGGTTTCAAGCCCTAGCCTTCAAAACAAGTTCAAGATCTATGTATAGAACTAAGTTTGAATTATTAAAACAAAAGTATGAGTTGAGTACAAACTAACTTTAATTCCAAAACCTGGGATCTACTCTTACTGTGTAATAGGAAATAGAGTCAAATATTTCCTGAGCACAACTCCTTCACTAAAGGATTAAGGAATTATTTTCTTTCGTTATCTTTTTATAGCATGCAAAATTTATAGTTCCCTTCTATGTTAATATGCAAAAATAGTCTAAACAGTCAAGAATAGTGGTGTTCACGTTATTTGCATCACAAAGGCAAGGCGATAACTCTCTCATTTTGAACTCTACATCCATATATTGAATTATAATATTTTCTTGCATGTAATAATGATAAACTCAAAAGAAAACAACCAAGGGAATTAAATAGCAGGTCAATGAGTGTACAAAGAATACTGAAAGTGATATTTAATGGACTTAAGAGTTACTATCATTTGAGAAGCATAAATATTCTACTATGTTTATATTTAGGTGTAAGGATATCAACTATCACTATACCATTTTATAGAGAGCTAATAAACTCCTAATGTATTCAACAATCCTCACATTTTTATTATCTTTATTTTCTAGGTATATTACAAATACATTTCTGAAACAAACACACAATTTTATCTCAAAGGTGGAGTATTATATGTGCCTGATATAAAAAGGAAATCTGATCTTAATTCTAAACCAAATGAATCTGTTGAACAGAAAAATATAATTATTTCATGGAGCAACAATAAAACTAGACTTTTATAATTAATCATTGGACTATACAACAGTCCTACATAACAAGTTTCTTACATATTCTGTAAAACTACAAGCTTTTCAAGAAACATGGTATCTTTGCAAAGTAACAGAATTTAAAACATTTTTCAAAATATCCAATGAGATTAGCTTGAAAATTGGCTTGACTTCCCACAACTTTACAGAGAATAACAATGGCCGATCTAGGCTCCAATATGTACAATCTCCTAGATCCTGCACATGTATGCACACATTTCTCCATAGCCAAGGTAGTGCTCACCTCCCAACCTTTGGTTGGAAAACCAACCACCCCCGAGCTAGGAGGCAACCAAGGGAACCGGGTACAAACAAAACCAAGCAAAATAATATTTACACACACATGATACACACAAGATTATTTTCACACCCACCAAAGGGATTTTCACATAACTTTATGATTCCATCAAGAATCCAAAGTGGGGGTTGGTGGGTGAACTACGCACTCCATATGGGGACTTATAATAATAGCAACAAGAACAAGTCAATATCATACTCCCATCATTTCGCATGCAACCTTTCTTTAATATCTTCTCTTTCTCCAAAACCCATACCACCAAAACCATTTCTACCATTTCATAATTACATATGGGTACTCATACCCTTTTTGAGACTCTCCTCTTAAGGAGGGATTAAACTTCCCCATGGAGGTTCCTACTCCATACCATCCCCAACAAGGGATGCTCTTCCCAAATTTTGGGTGAGCCTATCCCTATACAACCCTTTTCCCATCACACAAAACACATTCAACAATACAAGAAAACAAGAACAAAAGCATTTAAAATAAGCATACAAGCAAACACAAGAGATAAAATACCAAGCACATTTTTACATACACATGAAATATTTCAAATAAAAACTTAGAGAAAAGAAAGAGTAGTGAATCTACCTCAAAATCAAGCTTAGGAAAGGATGGGTTGAGAATCCACACAACTCCTCTTCTTCCAAGCTTTTTCTTCAAACTCCTCACTCCCCCAAAATTCAACCAAAATCAAGAATGGAAAAAGAATCCCATAACCCTTGTTTTGAGTTTGTTTTATAGGAACTCAAGTATGAACTCCTTTGAATAGGGAGTTGACATTTGTCAACCTCCCATTCACTCTCCTAGGCACACTCACCCATGTGTTCTCACACATGTGTGAGGACTTGGGAGACTTCCAAGACAACATGGAGAAGTGGGATTGGAAAGGGACTAGTCCCCATCCCACTTCCCAAACCTTATTTTCGTCAAACCTCTTTAAGGCCTCAAAAAGAGTGCCCTATCTTGAGACTGACCCAAGATTTTGAGCTAAAAAGGTACCTAACCCATAGGTACCTGCCCTAGGGACCTTAAACCCATAAAAACACTTAAAAAATATCACTTTTCAATCCCCAAAAAGTGCCTAAAAGTTCAAATCCGAGTTTTTCCACTTGGATAGACAACTCACCTCCTGGATGGACTAATGTGGCAATAAAAACCAAATTAAAAACATTCACAAATAACATCAATAATTACATGATGGAACTATAGTCCCTTCATATGGACTTTAGCTCGGTTTCACTAGTTAATTTACATAGGGTTCCCAAGAGTTGCCTCCAATTTCCATTGGCCATGGAAAATGTACCTGCACACTCAATACACACGTTAATCCATCCAAGTAAATCATATTCATATAATAATCAAATCATTTGAATCACAATTGCATTCACACAAGTTTCATAATTTGTATAGCATAAAGATCCTATAACATAATTGAAAAATCATTAGCCACCTATCTTATCTCATTTTCATTAACATTAATTTTCATACTCATCTAATTGCAACATGATTGGTTCACACCACTTGTTTCATTCCTTCATCATTAAGTTTTTAGATTCAAATTGAACAAACTCAATAACCAACATAAAATTAGATCAATCATCATAGTTAGCTAGCATGTCGCATAATCCAAAGAAAATAATCATATTAACTTAAATGTTCAAATATCCTATCACCAATGGTATCAATAGGGATAGACAATAACCAAACTCAAAATAATCCAAGTACTAGATGTAGCATAGTCATAATCCAATCATCACATGAACACAAATGTCTAAATCTCCTATCATCAATGGTATCATTAGGCATAATCAATAATTAAACTTAAAATAGCCTACACACTAGATGTAACATAGAGGTGGGCATCACATCCTCCCCCTCTAGGAACGAACTTCCTCCTAGAAGTTTTCAATGTGGTGGGGAAGGTATGTCACCCCACCAATTATTTTTCTGTTTTGTTTTGGTACGCCTCATCCTTAAGATTACCTACATGGAAATTGTATAGCTTTGTGATCCTTTTTAACACATATGAAACAAGAACATTTATACTTAACTTGAATTGGTTGCACTCGATTAACTTGAGATGACTTGGGTTTATCCACTTCAAGGGGTCCCCTAGAAACTTGTGTTCATACTAGACCCACACCTTGCTAATGGGGCCTGTGATCTATTTGGATACTTATTGCTCGACCTACCTTTAAGTGACCCTTGGGTGTTCCTTGGTGACATTTCCATTTCCCACCTTGCCTAAGTTGTTGTTTTGGTAGCCCTTTTGACCTTGGGTGGAGTCTATGGAATTCTTGGTGATTCCTATGAAGTGGCCTTTGAGTCCCTTTGCTACAAATGTTAGCATTTGAAAAATCCTAGGATAAACTAGAGGAGTAAGATCTCTTATCCTTGTGTTTAGGTTTCTAATGGCTTGCTCTACCAAAATCCTTTCATATTGAATATTATTCACATGTTACAATAGTTCCATGTATCATTCCTTGAACTGAGCACCTATGAGTCCCTGTTGTCCTAAATTATGGGGTTCATCCATATTCCTCTTATGGGTGTCATTTCCAAGAGCCAAACAAGGGTCCTTTCTACCTCACTAATTTTCTCCACCATTTTCCCCTACAAGAGGTTGAGGTTGTTTGTCATGGTGAGCTCTGAATTTTGGAGGTAAGATCTCCCAAAGAACTTGGGTCATCTCCTGTATCACATGAATAATTTGAGAGTTTTGTTTTAGATGGGGTCCCTGATGAGCATCCACTAAAGTACGAGGGATAAGATGGGATGGAGGAGGTTGTGTGTCTCTTGAAGCCCTACCAATATAGCATGTTCTCCTAGCCATTCCTATAGAAAAAGGGAATTTCTAGTTAATCCATAAACCTCTTAACCACTATACTGAAATTCAAATATTTCACTTTCATTAGTTATCAATTTTCCCACTAAATTTAGTTGACAATCGCATTCATTCATAATAATTCATATACAATATGAATTTACTACCTACATGAAAAGTTTAGAAAAGAATTATATTATAAGGAGGATTGGTGTAAAGTTTATGAATCACCATTACTTCATTCTTTCGAATTTCACTAAGGCATTGCTTAAAGTATGACCTAAAGAATCCACTTCAATATTATTTATACAATCATTCCACTAATTTTAACCCTTTAAAGAGTTACTCACATGATATCCACATATCTAATAGAGTTTAAGTATTTTAGTTCTAAAATGTCCTGCCTAATCATATAGAGAAAATGAAAACACAATTGACCAGTCCATTTGATGATGGGATTTTTCCCAACTTTTATCATACTAATGGTTATTCATCCAAATCTATATTTAAGGAAATTCCATCATGGTCATCTTTATGTCTAGCTTTGATGGGTCTTCCATCTATTTACCATAGACCATTATAATTTATTTCATTGAACGAAACAAACCCAATTTACATACACATTATCAGTATGTTACAATCCTTGTATATTCAAAGTTCTCTTAGTAATAATCATAAGAATAAGATGTAATCAAATACCACTCACACATATGCATCACAAGGCGATAGTTATATATTAATAAAATTCCATACATAGCAAAATATTATGAAACAAAGTAGCATGTACTCATGAAAAATCATGAAGAATTCATATATTATGGACTAATTTAGTCCCAAATGCCCAGTTTAGCCACAACTTGTATTAAAGTGACATTATTTCATTTATGCCTCGTTATCTAAGACAACTATGTCTTCTTCCTTTGTATAGGTAGGTGTTGACCTAGGGTGTGTTTTCCCATGAGATGGCTTTCTCTTATCCTTTTCTTGCTTCAGTCGCTTTATAGCCATAGCTAGGGTTTTTGTATCAGAACTTTTTGGTTCTTCGATTGGTGGCCTCTTCTTAACTCTAATCATGGGTGCATCAGCAATCTTTGTCTTCTTGGCCCGTTTCCACATTCGTCTTGTTAACATATCTTCCCACATCTCTAACACCAAGAAATGACATTTCTAAATTAGGTGTAAACTCTTGGCTACAACGGTTAAGACTTCACACTAGACTTACAAATTCACTATTTAAAGGTTTTAAACATCATGCATATTTTACATACTTACAAATAAACATGGTTGAAACACATCCTATATAAGAAAATTGACATCATCAAAAATCTCATGAAAACATTATTACTCACATGTTGAAATAGTGGGTACACCACCTCCAATACTAGTTTTGAGTAGGTTTATTGCTTAAGAAATATATACTTTTAGAGAATCTTAAATAAAATTAGAAACCCATTTACTTCTTGTCTATCGAGTGGTGGTCATGAACACCATCTTTCATAGTTCACATAAATGAGATAGAACACCTTAACATTATTGCCTAGGGTTCAATTAAGTAGTTAAAAGTATTGGTACAAGGTGAAAATATTATATTGACCTGATTTGTTAATTAAACATAGGGAAACTCTTATTTGAGACCAAATCCTAGGGTTACAAGAGAGGATCCAATCCAAGCCCATTCACAATGAACCTCCATTATCAGTGTGTCCTTCCTTTTGATTACTATGGCTACCCTAGTCTTGTGTAATTGTTACACAAAGCACCTAAGTGTTGTAATATTTGTAGCATGAAAAGCCTTATGTGACATGATGCCCAAATTTCTTTGAATGTTTTATATTTTCTTCAATGGGTCTCAAAATTCCTTTCCTATTATGGCCTTAGTGTGACTACTAGCTATGGACCCATTTCTAAATCAACCCTTTACTATTCCTTATTTGAATCCAAATATGTACCTTTTCCCTTAGAGTGTGAAAGACTCACAGTTGTTCATATTACTTATGCAAATACCAATAACAACAATGTGGATAAAATCCTCAAAACAAGGAAATTTCAATAAAGCAATGAATAAAATTTCCAAACATAATCAATCAATGAAATTTTAAATATGACAATAAAAATTTCAACGATGGCCACCATGAAACAATTTCAAACCATAAGTCAAATTGAAATAGTCCTTGAGGAGAAAGGACAATTTTGAAGTCCAATAGGTCAAATGACTTTAACCATTTCAAACAATTGAATAATTAAGAAAATAAGTAAATAACTAAGTAAATAAAATCAAAATTATGAAATGATAACAAGAATCTCATCAATTGCATAAGTTTTTTTTTTTTTTTTTCATAACACAATCTCTAGGTGACTTAAATCAAGTCACCCATGGGGAAGGAGAAGAATTGGTGGTACTTCTTCATATTTGACGACTAGATTCCCTTTGCCCTAATTTGCACGAGAAGCCACAATTAGGTGTATATCAATGGGTATTTTGATGGTTTAAAGTTGATGAACTATGAGCACACATTGCTTCACCTTGCAATATTGGTTTCCGAACTTTCAAAGATCCCACCTCCCTAATTTGGTTCACTTAAAGTTTACCATAATGTTGTTATATGTTCAAGAGTCGAATTTCTACTGATAACCTATATGACAAACACAATATACAACTCTCATCCATACAACACCAAGATTACCTATTGTAAGACCCAACAATGCCCAGAGTTCCCAGAGTTAGAACCTAGGCTTTGATACCAAAATGTAATGCCCATAATTTACTCAGGCAAAACATGACCAAATTTTTATTTTTATTTTATTTTTGTTGTTGTCAATACTTCACTTATCTTAGTATTTAATATTATAGGTAATCAAGGTAATGGATCTCTCGATAACAATATTAGCATTGCATTTCCAATGCCCCTAAGACTTATTATTTAATTTGAATATACAATAAATTTGATCCCCAACTTGTTGCTAGTTTAAATCAATAATTGATACAAGAGGTATTAACACACTTGATACTACATTTCCCCTTGAGGTCTACTCGTTATACTCTTTCATAATTAGTGCCTCCATTTATAAAAATAAATAAAAATTAAACTTACCCTTGTAAATGTTATCCCTCAACATTACGAAGGTGGTTTCAGTACCCTAAATATTAATACTCTTTATAGTAAAAAAAAATACAGCATCCTAATAATAACAACAGTCCCAATTGTCCTAACCACATTTTCTTTAAGTTGTACTATTGCCCTCTAGGTACATAAACGTATCACACTCACTATTAAGCACAATAACATTACTAATTACATTAATTTCTAATCCATTAATTCAAATGCTATCATCATCAACTGTATGTAACCATTTCATTATTAATGTTTTCTCGTTATATTAAAATTATAACTATAAGTTTTATTGTCCTTTGTAAGATTGATATTAACATTAATTTTCAAATATCCATATCAATATTTGAGTTCCTGACAATCTATTAACAAGGTCAAGAGGAGACTATTACCATTAAAATATGATTACCCAACCACATTGATATTGATATAAGAAGTGATACTATTGACTCCATAAATCAAAATGTCATTTTCATTTTAATTTACTGATAGTGTTTATATTATTAAATGGATAACAATAATAATACTTTTTAGTAGCCTCCCCTCCTCCTAAAAGGAGTAATTTTAAAACTTCTTACCACTCTTTTATATTTACATTTTATTATTTTTATTTTAAGGGAAGGAAGAAGGATAATAAATAAAGAGAACTATCCTGTTTTAAGAATTCCCTATTATTACGTGGGCCCCTTTTCCTCACAGATTTTCATATTTAAAATTGAAAGAATCTTTTGGGGAATATATTCATATTTGAATTTTGTTCCCTTTAAAGAAACATAAGGACTAAAAGAATATTTTATTTGATGAACATAATATCTATTTGAATGTGACTATTTAGTCCTTTAAATTACTAAAGCAAGAACGCACGTATGTGAGGTTGGCTTTGGTTTTCAAACAAACTAACCACTGATACCATATAATGATTGAGACAAATCAACGTGACAGATAGAAAGAGAAAAATTGGACACGGTATTCATCACATTATTTTTATAGTGAAATAACAATCGTATAAATAGACCAGGCATTCCCTATAAAAAGAGATGGGGTTCCTGTCAGATAACAAACCACTGTGATTGTTGAGCATGGAATGCAAGCAGGGAAGTGTAAGTCATTTAAAACTATATCATTTTGTATGCAATACATTTTTATCATAGCATAACAAATTTACTTAAGGGAAGCCTGCTAGAGACTTAGGTATATATATATATTTTTAAAATCACCTCAGATAAGATCATGCAGCCCTGATTGCTTCTCGTTGGTTACAAATGGTCAGGTGTTGGAGACTGACTTCTATTTAATGCTGGTGAAATGAACCTATCACTGAACAACTTGGGCACATACACAAACCAGCCACCTCTTCTTAATGCGATTGGTGGATCTTTTGGTGCCCCATATCTAGTTGAATGCTCTACCTAAGGTGGCAGAGGCTGACAACTAACCGACCACATAGCCAAATTCATTTACATACGTTAATAGAATCTGTACTGACATCCTAAACACAACAGAGTATGTTAGAGTCGAAATAAGCTTGAGGGAGAATCGGACTTCTCAAGGCCAAGATCAATGGTGGAGGAAGAAGACATTAATTGGATGTGACATGCTCTCGTATGCAAGAGAAAATTCAGCCACACCCCATAGTCTTCCAACACACACACACAACAGATTTGATATTTACTTTATCACTCCTGATTGGCTTATAAGTTCTTACGATGTGAAGGGATTTGTGCCAATTCTATTGATGTCTCTCTGACACTAATGTTTGATTCAGTTTACTGTGTATGCGCTGCTACATGCCTTGTACCCTTTTTTTATATTAATATATTTGATGGGACGACTGCAAGGTTAAGCTGGCATTCATGATACTAGAGTAAACTCTATACACAGGAATATTATGTTGAGATTAAAGAGGGGTAAGACAGCCTCGTAAATGGCAGTAAACAAGTTGAAAGTTCTTGAATTAGGGCCTGTGCTTGAACCACGCTTTGGAGGACAAAACAAAATGTGTGTAAGTGTTGCCTTAAAAGCAAATGGTTACCTAGTATGGAAAACTTGTGCAACATATAGTATAATTTGAATGCATAATACAGTGTTGCCAAGTAAATCATGGCACTTCCATATATGGGGTAATAGCCAAGGCCTGAAGTATTGTGAGCAAAGCACTTGAAAAGGATTAAGTCAAATACCTGTTCATGGCAGTAAGCATCAAGTTTAAACGTTGGAAAGGGAATGAATGTAGTTTTTAAATGCATGGAATAAGTCATTGATTGTGCTAACGTTTGGGGTGCTAAAACTTGAGAATGTGGTGCTACACAAGAGAGGAGAGGCGTTTGATGGAGGAGGTGCTAGGGAGCACACATTTACTACTACAACCATTTTAGTTAATGTAATTTCCCTCTTCTTCTTCTTTTTTAATAGTAATAAGGTAATATTCCTGCTGATAATTTCCAATGAGCTCGTACTAAGAGAATACCAGAAACAAAAGTATACTTCTCTTTTAAACTAACAAATAGCTTCATCATTAACATATTAGAGTCATTACAACATTGACTTTTATTCTGTTGTAAACTATATGAAATTACAGAAATCTATATTTATGAACTCAGCTATATCTAGACTTCAATCTAGTCAATGAGGCATGAATGTAACCAAGGAGTATCATTTTAATCTGTGCCTGAGGCCACCCTCATTAAAAACTTGATTCTTGCAAAGGAAATGTTTCTTTTACTAGGGAGAAAAAGAAGCATAAAACAGTCTCAACTTTTGTTACCATTATAACTTTTATATGTGAATACACATCCCAATTTATTTCTGTTGTAACAAGATTCATAACTTTATCTGAAACACAGGTTAAAAAAGAAAGAAAGATTACTGTTATTTACAACTTTTCTATGACATACAATAGTGTGAAGATATTTTAAAACCAAGGATTAACATTCTATTCTTTACTTTTCTTGTCTTTTTTTGTTGAAAACAAAGTAATACATTCCTTTCTTTCCTTTATTTTCTGCAATGCCTACTTTATTATCTCTTCTATCCACACTATACAAAGTAGCAGTTTAGTTCTTTAAGGAAATACTTTGTACAACCATTACATACTAGCAATATATTATCTCAAGCTCTATGTAGCAACCATTCATGGCTATAACATTAAATCAAAATGGCGGATTTCCTTTTTACATATTAACACCATTAATATCCACAAGAAACATAGTTGTTCCGAAAACTGTTTAGCTAATTTGAATCTGTAACCTTCATACTTAGCTCCAACCTAAAAAATACATCCAAAATCTTCTGTAGAGGCCAATGGGGTGCTCACCACCCAACCTTTGGTTGGAAGACCAACCACCCCCGAGCTAGGAGGCAACCGAGGGAACCGGGTACAAAAAAAAACCAAGCAAAACAATATTTACGCACACATGATACACACAAGATTATTTTCACACCCACCAAAGGGAATTTCACATAACTTTCGGATTCCATCAAGAATCCAATGTGGGGGATAGAGAGTGGACTATGCACTCCATATGGGGACTCATAGTAATAACAACAAAAATAATTCATATCATACTCCCATCATTTCCCATGCAATCCTTCAATATCTCCTCTTTCTCCAAAACCCATACCACCCAAAATCATTTCTACCATTTCACAATTACATATGGGTACTCATACCCTTTTTGAGCCTCTCCTCTTAGGGAGGGATTAAACTTCCCCATGGAGGTTCCTAATCCATAGCATCCCCAACGAGGGATGCTCTTCCCTTATTTTGGGTGAGCCTATCCCTATACAACCCTTTTCCCATAACACAATAATACATCAAAAACACAAGAAGATAGGCTCCAAGAGCAATTTGAAATAAACATACAAATCAAACACAATAGATAAAATTTCAAGCACATCTTTTTACCTACACATATAATCTTTCAAATACAAACATGAAGAAGTAGAAAAATGAAAGTGGTGAATCTACCTTAAAACCAAGCTCAAGGAATATGGGTTGAGGATCCACACAACTCCTCTTCTTCCAAGATTTTTCTTCAAACCCCTCACTCTCCCAAAATTCAACCCAAATCAAGAATGCAAAAAGAATCACATAACCCTTGTTTTGAGTTTGTTTTATAGGAACTCAAGTTTGAATTCCTTTGAATAGGGAGTTGACATTTGTCAACCTCCCATTCACTCTCCCAAGCACACTCACCCATGTGTTCTCACACATGTGTGAGATCTTGGTAGCCTTTCAAGGCAATTTGGAGAAGTGGGAATGAAAAATACTAGTCCCCATCTCACTTCCCAAAACCTTAATTTCGTCAAAGCTCTTAAAGGCCTCAAAAAGAGTGTCCAATCTTGAGACTCACCAAAGATTTTGAGCTAAAAAGGCACCTAACCCATAGGTACCTGCCCTAGGGACCTTAAACCCATAAAAACACTTAAAAAATATCACTTTTCAATCCCCAAAAAAAAAACCTAAAAGTTCAAATATGAGTTTGTCCACATGGATAGACAATTGACCTCCTGGATGGACTGACGTGGCAATAAAAACCCAATAAAAAGAAAAAAAAGCATTCACAAATAATATCAATAATTACATGATGGAACTATAGTCCCTTCATATGGACTTTAGCTCTGTTTCACTGGTTAATTTACATATGGTTCCCAAGAGTTACCTCCAATTTCCATTGGCCATGGAAAGTGTACCTGCACACTCAATGCACCCATTAATACATCCAAGTAAATCATATTCATATAAAAATCAAACCATTGCATTTACACAAGATTCATAATTCACATAGCATAAAGATCCAATAACATAATTGAAAAATCATTAGACACCTATCTTATCCCCTTTTCATTAACCATAACTTTCATACTCATCCAATTGGAGCATGATTGGTTCCCACCATTGGTTTCATTCATTCATCATTAAGTTTCTAGATTCAAAATAAACAAACTCAATAACTAGCATAAAATTTGATCAATCATCATATGAACTTAAACATTTAAATATCTCGTCATCATTCTTATCAATAGGCATTGATAATAACCAAACTCAAAATACTCCAAGTTCTAGATGTAGCATAGTCATAATCAAATCATCACAAGAACAAAAATGTCTAAATATCCTATCATCAATGGTATCATTAGGCATAATCAATAATTAAACTTAAAATAGCCTACACACTGGATGTAACATAGAGGTGGGCCTCACAAAAGGATAATTAGAGAAATTACTCAGTGGCTTTGTAATAGAGGCTTGATGCCTTAGGCTTTTATACTTTTGTTTTGAGAGAGTGAGCTACATTATTATTGATTTAGAAGCATTGTAAAACTGATGGAGAAGCTAGCCATGAACATGTTACTAGGAAGTTTATGTCAGCATGATGTGAAATTAGGAAGAGATTGAAGAGCAATAATCTTCCTTGAAAGCAGAATAATTTGTATTGCAGCTTGAAGACCATAGTGATGTAACCAGGCAATTTTTCATCATAATAGTGGAAAATGACATAGTAGTTGAGTGAGCTCAAAGACATAGCCCGAACATTGGGTGAACCTCGTTATCAAATCTTGTTTCTTTCATTCTTCTATCTATTCTTTGAATGCTCATTTCTATGCTCTTTCTTACATGCAATTTGTCAACGATCAATAATAATAAAATATATGATCCATAGGTGAATCTAACAAATTGTTTAAGTGATTAATAAGTAGGATCATTTTACAAATCACTCCTAATGAGAGAGTTTCACCACATGTTGAACTTGGTGATGCCCCTAGTATGACACTCATTGTAGTACCTTTGGCTAGTTGTCTGCCTTCTATATATGATGAGAAAGATTGGGATGCAGATAATTTTCTTTAGATTGGATCACATGATTGGTACCTTTTGTGTTTAATTTTTTTGTTTTCTTGCATGTGATATGATCTCTCATGTGGTGTCACTTGGCATGTCTTTATTTTTGTGAGTTTTCTTTAGAGGACCCTTGTTGCTCTATTGGCACAAGGATCCAAAGGAAATGAAACTATTATGATATTCTTCTATTTGTATCTCCATTCTTCTTTATGTTGTGAACATTATTTTTCATTATCTTGTATTTTCCATTTGGGTATGATGCAAGGCATTGAGACATTTAGGTATCTTCCATGTTGACCCAAAAGCTTGTTTGTTTTCTTTGTCATTATTCCATTGTATTCATTGTTCCATGAGTATTTGTGGAATGATGGCAATTTTGAGTTCACTTATATTATTGTAGCAAATATGTATTGTTACCTATTTTTCACCCTCAGGCTAAATCAGGTAAGGCATCTATATTGCAGATGTTCATAAGGGCTAGATGGGATATCTCCATTGAAGGTTATTCTATGCATTTGATGACATTTCACAAAGGAGATCAGTTGCAAGGTCGGCCTTAGTCAAGTTTGACATAATCTTCCTTTAAGGAGAAGGTCGACAAGACCTTCCAAATCTCTTGCCGACTAGCAGGGGTTCCATCAAGTCTGTAGGCTTCACATTAAGGATCTTATCAGCATAAGATTATTTGTGTCTCCCTGACCCATAGTGCACTTTGGTTAAATATGCTTCCAGGTTCCTATCAGAAAGACCCCGAAGATGTCACGGTGACCGATTTTCACCTACAGTTTGTCTTCGGCAAGACACTGATTAGAGTCCTGGCGACAAAAGGATATGCATATCGGTGGGATTTTTCCTTCGGGGTGAAGTCTGGGCGACTTCAAGACGTCTCACCAACTAGCCGCAAGAAAGAGGGTGGTTTCGGTGAAGGATGCAAGTATCCACAAGAGGTCTCACCGACCACGAAAGTCTCATTGACATAAAGCAAAATTGGCGGAAGTCTCGCCAATGCATCGAAGACTCCCGAAATGAAATGGCATCAACAAAGCAGGTTTTCATCACTGCAGGGTCTCACCAAAAGAAAAGGGGCTCTTGGTATGACTAAGGGATCTCGCTGAGATTCTCAGCGACCATTGAAGTCTCCCTGACAATGATGAGGTTGAGGCACTCTCGACATAAGGAGCAACGATCAGAGATAAGGTATCCCTGACTCGTAATGTCTCACCGAGATCAGAGTTTGGTGAAGGCGAGGGGCTCAGCAGGAGGTCTCGGCGAGTGGATGGATGTCTTACCAAAGGATGAAAGGGGGGGCCTCGATATGTTTTCCTTCGGCAAGAGTCTCACTAACCACAAAATACTTTGCCAAGAACATTGGATATTGCTGTAAGGTCATGTTGAAATGGAGATGTCTCCCCGACAGGAAAGGGCACCCACCGAAAGACCAAATGAAGGAAAGTGGTGTCTCTAAAGATGAAAGTCTCACCGACACCAAGGGGTCTCACCAAAATGAAATGAAGCTCAGTGGAGGATCTCACCGACACACCAATGTCTCACTAACTAGCAGAAGGTCTCCCAGACATGAATTTTGGTGGTATAGCGCCCAACTATTGGAGTAATGTCTTACCAACATCATGTGGTTTCAGCGACAGAGGAGAGATCGATATGAAATCTAAGCTTTGCCATAAAGTCTTTCTGACCTGCCACGGTCTTGCCGAAGGAAATGAAGAGCTCAGTCAAAATGCGGGAGTTTGGCGTAGGTCTCGGTGACAAACACCAGTCATGCAAAAAGGGGTATTGTGTTTGGGGAGATTTAGAAAGGAGATCTTACTTTCGGTAAGATGTCCTCCCGAATGTGTGTAGTCTCAGCGATGGATATGGATAGCTCATTGGCATTACTAATTACCAATAAGCTACAGAATGATAATCGTATCGGCGAGACAATTTCAGTGTCTTACCGAGATGTGTTTCCTTTCAAAATCATTTTGACCACCCATAGAGCCCGCGTGGAATGCGCTTAACCAACCAAGAGGATTTGAGGTGAGTCGTGGCAATCTGAACAAAATGAAGAGTGTTAGTAGGATGAATGCAACATGAATCTAGACTTAAGAGCATTCAAGGCACTCAATAAGGGGATTCAGTAGGTGGACACAAGGACCAAGAGTAAATACATCCAATAGTTTCAAAAGTTCTAAGGGGGTTTCTCCAGGCATTTGCTCTTCACTGACACACATAGCAGGGACATGCAGGCTGCGGCATTAATTTCAATCAAAAAATCTGAGGATAGATCTTTCTGAGCCCTGATATTTTTGTAAGCCCTAAGGGGCCGACATAGTTTGTATATAAGGAATTTTTTTCCTTTTTGTAAATAGTTCAGATTGTGCATTAAGAAGAGTTAGTGATTCTTGTCAATCCTTTCTCAACTAGTGTATGTTTTGTAACTCAACTGGAATCTGGAATATAACACAGAGTTTACTTGGGAAGCTACTGTTAATGTTTGTATTACTCTAATTTTTGTATTTAGACCATGCAAGTTCTTAGCTGTGTTTTTCTAAAATCTGTATTCATACCTACAGTTGTGAAATTCGTCTTTCCCTCCTAAGATATGCATGTAGAGCAAGCTTGTTAAGAATAGTGCATGAGTTTAAAGGGTTTATGTTAAGTAAGTGAAAAGGTTGTCTTTTCCTTTCCAGTGTATGTTCTTCTTGTGTCTGTTTCATGATTTTCTTATTAACTCGGTGTATCACCATAAAAATAGTTCAATTTAGTTTCATTATTTGTATATCTTCTTTCTCCTTTTACCTTCACAGAATCAATAGTTTAGGTGATACCCAAAGGAATCCAGCCTTCTCCGGAGGTTCACTCCAATCTCAAGTGACCCACAGCCTTGGAGTGATCCAATGTTTCACTAGAAAGCTCAGTTTTACAACTTTGCATAGGGTGCATTTCTAGGTGACAACATGTATATAGACATCGAATCTATGGACCCCTTATGTGTTCATCTTTGTTTTTTTTATTGCATTGGGGGAAACCCCTTATCATGAGTCATCTTCATTTAGTAACATATCATTGGAATAGGGCTTTCCAAATAAGCTCTCATGACTTTAACACATGGCATTTATCATTTTTTCTACTATAATGGAATTACTCATAGCAAGGTGTTTTATAACTACTTTAAAGGGGGGTCATACATTCTATTATGTGTTTCACTTTGTTCACACGTGCTTTACTTAGAAATGTGTTGACATGGCATTTTTGTTTCACTTTGTTCACATGCACTGGACTTAGTGAATTGTTGGCATAGCATGTTGATCATTTTTGTAGCACTTTATTAAAATTATCAGGGAGTATATTCTTGGTATGGTTGACATGGGTGCACACCTAGTGAAAGTCAAACTTCACTAGTCCTTGTGTGTTTCTCATTTTTCTACTTTATCTAGGGAGCTCACCTAGTGAATATTAAACTTCACTAGCCTATGTTTCCTTCGGTTTGTGATTCACCTAGCAAATATTAGACTTTTTTATCCCATGAATCATGAATTCCTTGGGTGTGGATCCTAGCATAACATTACTTGCTAGTCCATGATTATTCATAGCCTCCTTTTTGTTTTAACATTGTGTATGTTTTGTGTTGACATGTTTCATTACATATATGTGTGATTTTTTTTCTTTATGTTGTATTTCCATAGAATCTTGAATCCTAGGGGTTTGTGCTCCACCTAAGATTCATTGTCATCCTATATCTTCAAAATTTAGACAATCGCACCCCTCTTGACATATTTTCTACTTTAGTGTCAGCTTGAGTGTAAGTTCATACTCTCACTAAGCTGGGGGCTAAATGTAGCATTTTAAATTGTCACCCATGACAATTTCACACTATTTTTTGCTCCCCCTTAAGTAATTGGACCTAATTGTACATCTAATGTCCTAAATGATTTATTCTATAGCCTATTTGGATATTTACCAAGAAAACCCATATAGAAAACCAATGCATACATTTAATATTTTACCCCCAACACCTTATATCTTGTAAAATAGGGCCAAGACCTAGTTTCCCTAAGCGACTTGGTCCCCCTATTTCACCTCCAAGATTTAGTATGTTGGGGTCATCATTTGATTATTTGAATTTCAAATGTCAAATTTTGGCTCATAGGATTTAATTTTTGGGAAATTAGATTCATTGCATATAAAAACCTAGTCATTGAATCATTTGAAAACATCTAGCAAGAACTATCAATTTATGATCAAGAGCATTGTCAAGAGAAATTATTATCAATTCAAGAGAAAATTTATTGCAACAATTCAACATTGAATCGTAGTGTCAATTTTTATGTGAGTTTGTTCATGTTTATGTTATCATTTTGTTTGTGAGATCTAACCCTTATAGATCTTCAAGAAAATCAAGCATACAACAATCAAGCCTTGAGGAAATGTGAATGACTTCAATACTTCAAGGAATCCATTTTTGAGTGGTGAGTTACAGTTCATTGTTAATTCATCATTCATTTATCATTTAATCTCTATCTCTCAAAAGGATATGGTCTCTTTCATTAACATTTCAATTGTGGAGGTGGAAACACCAACACGAGGTTTGATCAAGACAAGCTCCTATATGGTACAACGCTTCCTATCTCTTTGAATGTGTTGTTTTCAAGTCTAAAGAAGACTGGGAGAAGTTTTAAGTTCAATTATTCATATTTCCATTCAAACCCTACAACTTGAAAACATACAAAAATTCAATTATCTCGACACTCAACAAAGATCTAATAGTGTGTTAGTTGGGAAAAGAAGGCTTTGAACAGGCCCTACAGGATTGCGAAATCAAATATTAGTTTCAACAACTAGGACATAGTCACCCTAGGTGACTTGGTCCATAGAAATCAACTTTAAATTCATATGCCAGGTGCACAGTACTCTTCAAAATTTGTTTCTGAAGTTTGAATTTGTCTGTTACTTTTCAGATCTGCTACTTTTAAATCATATAGTTATTTACATCATTAGCCTAGTTAAATCATTGTATTTCATTCCAAAATCCATTCCAAATTTGGTCAAGGGTAGGTTGACTCACCTTTCAAGTTGTAATTTGGTCCTATTTCTTGTCCAAATCCATAAAACTCTCGCTACCTCAAATTATTAATGAAATGCCCATATTGAAAGTGCTTAAACTCCATAGTTAAATCCTATGGTTTCAATTTTCCTCCATTTCACTACTTTAAAAGTACATGGGTGTATTTTCTTAGAAATAAATCCAAAGTCTTCAGTCATTTTAGAGATTTTAAGGCTCTTATATAAATTTAGGTCCTAGTAGGAAGATTAAGGGTTTGAGAACCAATGATGGTGATGAGTTTTTTTTAGTAAAATTTGATATATTTTATAAGGAGAATGGGATAAAGAGACACAAGATAACTCCATATACCTCTTGACATAATGAAGTTGTGAAAATAATGAAAGGGACACTAAGGGAGAGGGATAAGAGTATACTTAACGGAGTTTGTTTGAAAAAATTATGAGAAAAGTTAGTTGCTAGAGCTTGTTACCCAATTATACTACATTATCTCTTATGGATTAGACTCATATAGAAGCTTGGTCAAGAAAAAAACCACTCATAAGAGAATCTTTGTATCTTTGGTTGTGAAGCATATGTGGTGAAAGTTCAAAGTTGTGTCCCACTTTTATAAAGGAAATGGCAACACTAATCTATTTTTTCTAACTTGAATCACTAGAGAATGATGCAAATGTTTTAAAATTTTAAAATGATGTGAACTAATGAAATACATATTTTTTTATATTTTTTATATAAAAAAATTATTTGAGTGTCTTTTTTGTAAAATTAACATCATAATTTAGTTGTTCATAAAATGATAAAAAAGAATTAAGTGGGACATCATTTTTATATAGTATTTTTTTTATTTTTTTTGTATCTGCAACTTAAAACTTTAGTGTATGGATTAATTTTTTTGCATATATATATATATATATACAAGTATAAAAAATAGAAAAAATTATGTCATCTCAACCTAGAATCTCTCCTCTAGTGCATCATATATATATTTTTTTAAAGATATTCTTTAATAGATTTTCCTAAGAAAACAATTTCAACCTTATATTTTTGTGATGATGACTTACTTTTAGTAAAAATAAATAAATAAAATACAAGAAATAAATAAGCATTATGTATATATAAGCTACACTTACAAATCTATAAAAGGTTATTTTTAGGATTTTTTAAATATTATTTATGTGAGGAGTTGTGAGAATTTGATTTTATTTTAAATTGGTCCTAAAGTGATTAAACATATGAATTTAGTGAACAATTCTAGTTGGAAAAAGTGTGGTCTAAATCTAATTTAGTTATAATAAATCCAACTAAATAATATAATTAACCAAAATTGACTTTTAGTTGGAAATTTTTAGGTCCTTTTGTGCTAATAAGGTGGCATAATGTGGGACATAGCTTTTTATTTTCACCTTATGCTCACACGCCTAAGGAGAGGTGGTCAAAATTGGAGAATAGGGTAATTAAGTGTGTTGTGTGGTCTCACAACACGCCTCATTTTTCCCCTTGGGAAAATGTTGATCCCCTCTTTTTATTTTCTTTTCCTTGCTTTTTTGTTTTGTTTTCACTCATTTTGGCATTGTTTTGATGCTCGGTCGGTCGCTAATTTCCTCTCTCATTTTCACTTGGAATTTTTGTTGTTATATCCTTTTTGTTTCTCAATTTTGGAGTTTCGGCATGCTCTTAATGTTTAGTCTATTACTGAAAATTGGAATCCCATAGTCCTATGTTTGAGCTAAAATGAAATTGTATCTTCATAAGATTCTAGCTCCACCTGGTATTTCATTGATCAAAATTTTAATCATGGTAATTTCCTTTATTATTGGAGTCTGGTATTTTATTGTTTCTTTTTGCAAGTCAGAAACCAGAGAGTCTGCTTTGAAAATATGTTAAATTTATCTTTTAGACTCTATTTACAGTCTTTCCTTTCATCCCAGTTTTCTTTTTTCTCAAAAAGGTATTTCCTAGACCTCGATGTTGTTTGCCCCTTTTAGAAGCAATATCAGAAAGCTTTAATCTCGACGATTAGTAATCGATCACATTTATTTAATGATGTATACCTTGCAAAGAACCAACATGACATTTGATTGCCATGTATAATCACTGTGCCATCTTTCTTCTCAAATAATGAGCTAGCGCAAAAATCTAGGTGTTCGTGATTTGGACCATAATCCGTAATGATTGCACCTTTATTCTAGGAATTAATGTGAAATAATAGGTATTTAATGAAGGTGGTGAACTACCTATGTACTTGGCACCACTTCAAGGATGCAATTTCTTTTTTAACACTCCACTTCGCATGATATTGCAAATTTTCTAAGGACATTGAATTAACGAAGCAACATTAGCCCAGAAAGAGAGGTCAAATTTTGAGAAACTAAGACGCAACTACCAAGGGTTTTGAAGTTGCATTATGAAGAATCACCATTAATAACCAAAACTAGGTATGTTCCAAATAACTGATACTTTGTTAAGAATTTCTCAGGATAAAAATCTTGATAATGGCATTTCCCATTGTAAAATTGAAATGTTAATTATTCTCTTAATTGCTAAATTTAATAAAAAATGAATTGAAAATTTTATGAAACATAATTTTTGGTTAAATCTAACCCTAACTCGCACACAAGACACATATTCTAAAAATTACAGAGCATATTATATACAAAATGAGTACTTCTAATGCAAGGGCAGAAGATGAATTCAAGAATTACAATTCACAAGCAGTACACATCAATGTAGTGGTTACAAATACCCACATGGGACATTGAAATCCGCTCACGACTATTACAAGAGAATGCTTCACAATGTACCAAGAGTGTTGTGGAAAATGGATTACTTCCTGTAGGAGGGTTTATAGCAACAATGGAAGCTCCTAAATTAGTTATGCAATGTATAAATCATTATAACCGAACCAAGAGGTTTGCTGAGAAAGAAGGGAGAGTTTATGTAGACCTATCTTAGAAAGGAATCATATACACATTTGGTCTCCCCATTTACACATAGATTTTCAATATTGACCTGAAGACCAAGACCAAGACATATCAGAGCACTAAAGAGCGTAATAGAGAAATTATGGGAACCTAATGGTGCCAACAACCAATTACACAATAGACCAAGGTAATTTAGAGGTCTATGTTTAAACAAGAAATGGAAGACATTATAACTTTGTTGAGTAGAGTAGTTGGTTTAAGAGATGCAAGAAAATTCAAACCCTAGATGTTCGTGATAATATCTCGCATGATGGAGGATCATGTGGAGTTACATTGGGGAAAATTAATAAGTGACATACTACATGAGTAGATTACTACATTCCCCAAAACCATATGCTTCTACATGTCATCATATGTCATTTACTCACGTGCTATGAGAGCCAGTAAACAAGGGTTGAAATAGATTGGTACTCTAGGCACAAAAGTTGGCAACAATTTGATATATGCACATCTACCCCAAATCACCATCCACGGGTATAAAGATAATTATAGGAAAGTGAATTATTTGTTCTCTATGAAATTGGTGAGAAAAATGGAAGGTGATAAAGCTAAGAGATTATCCCTGGAAGCACAAAGTTCCATTGGCCTATGGGAGGCTAGTACATATAGTTCCCAACTTACTCCTACATTAGAGTGGAGGGATTTGATGGACACCCATTCATGCTGCCCAGGTATCCTAGAGATAAAATTGTTTTATTGGAATTAGTGAGACAGTTAAAACCATCTCAAGTTCTTTATAGCCATGCTCATAAAAAGGCATCTTTCAAATTTCCCATTACAATAGGAAATTATAAGTGCAATGCAATTAGAGTGACTAATTTGTGTGAAGAAGAATTAAGGACCTACCATTTTGAATAATTCCCTCTTTAGAGATTGTATTATGATATTGAAGGAAAAATTGCTAAAAATATAGCTTGTTTTTGTGCTCATGTGCCTCATTTAGAAGATTATTGGCTTAACTATGAAGACGAGCACACAGTAAGAAGAAGAAAATATGAAAGAATGACTTTAATATTTTATTAGATGCTCAAGATTTATGACATACCAGACTAATTAGAAGAAAATGATGGTTAGGTGTTGAATCAATTTTACAAGCATGAAAAGGTATATGATGAACCCATCCTAGACCTAGGTGTTGATGATGAAGATATGACATCAATTGATGACTTTACTAGACTAGTTTTAAGGTATACTCAACATTGTGTTAATGATTTTTGTAAAGGTTTGAGAGAAAGAGGAATTGAATGTATCTTCTCATAATATAAAAGGAGGAAACAAAGAGATGAAACTACTTTTGAAAGTGGAGAGCCTACCAAGAAGAAAAGAAAGACTAGTAAGGCAACTCCATGTGTTAGAATTGAAGAAAGAACTATGAAACTACAAGACAAGAAGTTCCCATAAAACCATCTGACAAAAAAAAAGATGTAGATACAAGTAAGGATAAATCAAAAGTAAGACCTAAAAGTGCATCTTCCTCCATGACTAAACCCAAAACAAGAGTAATTATTGATGAAGGAATAGGAGCATTAGAGGATGTCGGTGCACAAACTAGGTATGCATCTCAAAGGGTTGTAGCATTATTTACCTATCCCCCTTTTGTTAATATGACTAGTATGAAACAAGCACTGGGAGGGACTTCTATAGTTCTAGAGGAAATTTCTGAAGAAGATGAAGCAAGAATTAAAGAATAGATGGACAAATGGGGTTATATGTGGGAGAAAGTGAAAGAAAAGAAGTCTAAGACAAACCCATGGTACACCCGATGATAGAATAAATTTAGTATACAAGCTCTAACCCCATAAATTTTGAAGAAGAGTTTATTCAAGGAACACTCGCCTCAGAGGAAAAAACCCTAGCATACTTGAAATAGAAGTAGGGGAGACTACAAAGAAAAATCCTATTGATGAAAGAATTATTGAAGATACTCTTGATTCCCATCCTTCACTTGGAAATGTGCAAAATTTTAATGAACACTCATAGGTCTTTGAAGAATCAGAGAAAGGCCATGTTGAAACTGAAATTGAAATTGAAATTCTAGAAGAAGCTACACAGTTTTCAGGAGATGGCATTGAAAATAGAGAGAATCCTAGTGTAGCAGTGAATGAAGAAGATAATGTTCATAGAGATGAAATGGAAAATCTAGATAGATAGGAAAATATAAGTCTCCAAACAAAGGAGGTAGTGTCAAATCCTACCAATCCTGAATCTATGCCAAATATCACTGAGGAAACCCCTATTTCAAAAAATATGGCAAACCAAAGAGAAGAATTTCCTAAAACAAGTGGTAAACAAGGAAATTTTATAGAGGTACAACAAGATGATGATACACCTGATTGTTTAGTCGGGGAATTAGCTTCTCCAATGGAAGTGGAAGTACTACCTCTGAATCTTAATAATTTTATACAAGAAGTAGGTACTCCTAAACCTAGGTGCAAAGCAAAGACAAAACATTTCATACAAAGGAATGTAGATGGTAATAGAACTATTCAGATAGCCACTCCAACAACTGAAAAGGATAGACATGAGATAATTCCTAAGGAGAATAAGATCATAAGTATTAATCTTGGACACTCGTCTTAGCAGCAAGAATTAGAGGAAATAAAAGTAAACTTAAATGCTAATGTTTCCAGAATACAGAAATATAAATAGAAGAAAAGAGAATTGAAAGAATGGGTTTCTACCTTGGAATGCTTTATTAAGTCATTGAATTTATCTGGTCGAGAATAAGTTGAACTGCCCCAACATCTAGTGCTAATGTCACAAGAACAAGTAGATGCAATTGCTACAATTCGTCATAAAATGAATACATTTGAAGAATGGACTGAATATTGGGTAAAGCAAGGAGAATAATTTATTACAGATGCACTAAGACAGTACAAGGAATCATTCTATCATTTAGAGAAATTGAAAAGATTTGAAGATGAATGTAGATTTTGCCAGGAGAAGGTCATTGATGAAAGGTGAAACATTGAAATTCTCATGCAGACATACATCCAAGAGTTAATACAAAATAATGTAATATTAGGACATGAAATTTCATTTGTATGAAAGTGGAAGAAACAATTGAAATGGGAAGGTGACATTTTAATACAATGTATTGAAGGATTTGAAAGAGTCACCATCGAGTGCAGAAGATTGATTAGTGAAAATCAATAATTTATTGAAATATTGACATGTCAAGGTTTTGATCCCCAAACATTAGGATAGGAGGGAAAGGAAGCTAAATATTTCAAGGAATGTATAGAAAGGATAAATATAAATCCTATTCAATTGCTAACGCAAGAGGTCATTGAAAAAATAATACATTACAAAAATGTTATAGCCAAGTCTAAAGTAGACAAAGCAAAAAAAAATGTTGTCATACTTCAAGTAACTGAAGAATATATTTGGCTCAAGCTCACTTGCAGAGCAATACAAAGAATCTCAAAAGAGTGCATGCATCAAATATTAATATTTTTCCTATAATATTAGTTGAAGAAATAAGGAAGAGTCCCAGAGCTTGAGTCCTAAGAAAAGAGAAAGAACTAGATACTGGATACCAGAAATATGATGAAGTTTGTTTTGGTTTAAATTTTAAATTTGTAGGTTGATCTTGGTCCCGGTAGATGTTCCTCATTCCAGTATTTTGGAAGTTGGTAGCCTTGATTGATACAAAATGTTTGTGTTGAAGTATGAAGAGAAGTGTTGTTGTGGATGAAGTCAAAGCCTTGACTATTCTAGAATGTTCTTGATGACAATTGGAAGATGCCACATGCCACATTTTAATATTTTTTTTATTCTCTGAAAAACTTTTTAAGTTCAACTATTGGGGCCTTATTTCTATAAAAGGCCATCTCCTCCCACATTTTATTTTAAGTTCAAAATTTGTGAATGTCAGAGGAGCATAAAATTTTAAGTTTTGTTCTTTTTCCCTATTTTCTGAACCATTCCAGTGTAAAACTTTGTATGCATGTAGACATTAATTGATATCAGAGCTTTATGGATAGCTACCTATCTCAGTATCTTTTGTAGTTGGTTTTGTAAGTTTAGCCAAACAAGACTATATGTTGCACCATTTAAATTTGCATATAGAATCTACTCGGTGTCCATAAATGAAACCCTCTCTTGAAAAGCTTGCACCATTTTATACGTAGATGTGAAATAATATAGTGAAATATAAAGCGGTTTGCTCTGTTTTGATTAATTCTTTGGGGCATCCATGGAGAATAATCAGGAGAAAATTTTATTTTTTAGTATTTTTTATACTTTGTTTTAGAATAGATGTTTAATATTTTGAAAATTTTCCAAAAAATATAAATGAATCGAAATAATTTTGTTGAAAATATTTTATTTCCATGAAGTTGTTGAATGCTTAATACTAAATTTTCTTAAGTGATAGCAAATAATTTGTGATGTTCATAAGATATTATATTGAATCTTTTGATTTCATGATGTTATGGGAGACTTGGGATTGAACGAAAACCAATATTTGTCATGTGAAAGAAAAATTTACCTTTAGTTTGTCTTTGTTCCATATCTTTCAAGAAGGATAGGCTCTTCGTTGTCTTGTCTATGGAGATTTTATTCAAACTATTTACTGCGAGTAAAACCATCTTCAACAAAGTGTATCTTCATCGATTGTGTTTTTGGTGTGAAAGGGTACAAACTTTGGAATCATGTGGTTGAGAAATTTATGTATAATAGAAGTGTTGTTTTTAGAGAGGTTATCCCTTCTCATATAGATTTGTAACCAAAATAGAATAAGAAAATATGGTTCAACTACCCTCTAATACTAATATATTTCAACCAAAAACTCATGAACAACTTGAAGAGGAGGAGATATCAAATAGTTTAGATAGTTTCAAAGAGGATGTAAAACCTTTATCTCAACTCTTAACAATGTCTACCCAACTTAGAAAAAAACCAAAAAAGTATATTCCTCATTATTGGAGATGTATTTTTTCTTTTATTACTAACATAGATGAGCTTAGAACCATGAAGGAATCATTGGGTAAGATGATTATGAGTCCCAGAGAGTGCCTTTGGATACATTGAGCAAAAATCACACATGGGACTTATTACCTTTTTCTAATAGTTAGAAGTGTGTTAGTTGTAAATGAGTGTCCAAAAGGAAGATCAAATATGAATGTAGTGATCAGAAGTACAAGGATAGACCAATTGCAAAGGTTTATTCTCAGGTTGAGTGAAATGATTAGGGTGAATCTTTTCTCCAAGTTTACTAGGTTGGCATCCATTCTATTTTTATTGTCTATTGCAATAACCTTTGACCCTGAGATTGAGAAAATGAATAGTATAAAATTTGCTTCATGGTGATGTGGAGGAAGAAATTTACATGACATATCTAGAGCACTATGTGGAATAAGGTAAAAGATATTTGGCTTATAAGGTGAAAATTATTTTTATAGTTTAAAGAAATCTCATGGGATGTGGTCTTTGTGTTGGGTTTAGTATTTATGTGATCTAAATCATATCACTATGTTTATTATAAAATAGATGGCAATTGATTCTTTTTTATCATAATGTATGTAGATGATATGTTATTTTTATGTAAAAATAAGGACATAATTTATAATTTTAAATCTCAATTTTCAAACAATTTGATGTGATATTCTTGGAGGTTTCCAAGAATATTAGGTATATAGATCATGGGAGTGAATAGAAAGATTTAATTAGGCCATCATAAGTATGTGAACATGGTACCATAGCATTTTAGCATGGCATATTACAAACCTTTAAGTGCTATCAGTATCCTATAACAATCATTGAGATGGAGGATATTACTAATGCTCATTGTGCCAATACAATTGTGAATTTGATATATCAAATGGTATGTACTAGAATAGACTTTACTCAAGTAGTTGGAGTCTGAGTTACTTTATGGTTAATCCTAGAAAATACCATTGGGATGTAGTTAAGAAGGGATTTAGATATTTGTGGGATAGCTTTGAGTACTCTATTTGTTATTATTTTGATCTATAAGGGACCATCATTCAATGGATATTTGTGGATTCATGATTTTTATTGGGTACAAGATGTTGATAGTAAAATATCCATTAGTGGATATGTGTTCATTTTATTTTGTGGTGTGGTTTTTTTATCAAGGGAAAAATAGGTTTTATAGGGATCTTAAAACCTAGTACTATAAAATGTTAAGCAAATTTCAACATAAAAAGGTTGAAAACCTATATTTTTATCATTTTATTTGGTGGAATTATTATTTTGATTATTAAGTAGAAAATTATGGTCACTTGATCCACTAAACAAGGCAACTACTCATGCAAGGATGCCATCTAGATTAAGAGATTATATTCAAATGTGTAGCTGAGTTACGAAGTTGTCAAAGTTCCTTGTGAAAGTCAAAGTGGCATATGTCTAGCAAATAATTGAACCTTTCATGCAATACTAAAGCATATTTTTGTCCATAACCATTTTTTTTGAGAAATATTAGAGGATTTGAGGGTGAAGCTGAAGAAAGTTGACACTTTTTGTAATGTTGTAGCTATATTAATGAATCCAATTATATTAGGTGGTTTTAAGATCTTTCACTTAAGTACAATTATTCGATATAATTTTAGTTATGATGCTCCATACTATATATTCCTATATGTACATATATATGCATATACATTACTATCAAAATTACTTTATAACTCTTGTTGTCAATACTCTTATAAAGGCTTATACTTTGAAAACATATTGTAACCATTATTTACTAAATAATATATTTATTTTCTTTGGAGTGTGGGGCTTTTCTTTTGAAAGGGTTTTCCCTATGCACAAATAATTATGTTATGATATTTTTTTTTACTTCCTTAGAACTATATGATTATTTAATTTTTGTAAATATATCCTCATATAATAGAATAGAAATTGTATAATGTGCCTCTACTTCCATTCAAATGGAAGTTGTTTCCAAGTAATCTAATGTAGTGATAAATCATATAATAGTTCTAAAATGAGATCAAAGTATTCATACTTTACCCAAATTTATGTGGATTATATAAGTTAATTCAAATCCTTCAATTTTATTCCAGCCATTTATATGAAATATGTGCTTTACAACTAGGGAATCCTTTCTTGTCATAGGAGTTGTTATCTATATTTTGGAGCATAAAATAAACCCTAATTTATAAATAAAACCAAATAAATAATGTGTTAGTATCCTTTCCATGTTATAAATGGTAACATTTGAAATCAACACAGTCATTTATAAAAGCATGAAACAAGAGTATATTATTATCAAATGTCAAAGTTTCAAATGTCACAGTAAACATATATGTAAAAGTATAGATGCCTCTTGTGAATCATTAAATATAATCCCATTAATCTACACATGTAGATTTTGCATGCAAATTATCCAAGATTATACTACAAAAATCATAAGCTTGTCAAAACCAATTGAGCATTTCAAATATTATAATGAACATATTCATATTATATTTTTTAATTTAATGAATTTCAATGAGCTTATTCACACTCATTAGAAACCTTTTTTTTTTTTGAGAGGTTAAGTGATTATATGAGATAGGTGAATTATTTCACCTATTTACTATAAAGCAAGAACATTGTAAAGGGGATTTTAGCGAGGAAAGAGTTTTTAAGTCATTTTACATAGAAAATGTGAAATAAATAGAAACCAAGACCTTTGGCCTACTCACATAAAAAAATTGTATAGGAAGTGAAATAGAAACTTTATGCTTTAATTTTAAAAGGATGCTAATCATTTTTTAACTTTGTGTATACTCTACCTTCCTAGTTTTGGTATAATTTTGAAGTTAATGTGAAATATATATTTTATGTCTTTCTTTAAATGCATAGAAATATGAACCTTTAATAGGTTTTTGTTGTTGTTCTAGAGCATTTTTTTGAATAGGAAAAAATTTGGTTGCAAGAGGTTGATAAAATGGATGAGGGGGATGAACATAAGAAGTTTTAGTAGTAGTAGTAGTGATTATGCAGTATCATTAGAACCACTTGTTCAATTCTTTGCACTCTTAACTTTGAATATAATATTAGGCTTCTTCCTTACCAATGGCACATGTCCACTTATATATTGTTTTCTTCTTCAACATTAAGTCTTTTGGTGGGAGAAACTTGTGTGGATATATGGAAAGGAATAATGTATTTTTATTTTGTACAAGGTTTGATGTTTATCTCTCTTAAGAACCTCTTTTCTTCCTCCATTTGTGTCTTTAGAGACCTAATATATATCAAACTCCTTACTATCACAATTTGAGTTATATTATTAATCGAATTATCTTCAACAATTGACCAATTTATTTTTGTTATTGGTTGGGCATAAAACTTCTCTAAATTCTATGATGGATTTAATACCTTTCTATAATCAAAATTTCATTTTTTTACCATACCAAATTCAAATGCATTAATTTGGTGTGAGATCAACTTGGAGTAATCTTGTTTCTTGAATTCATTCTCATCCATCAAATCACCCCAAAATTCTTATAATTCAAGTTGGTGTTTGTAAAGTGGTCCAATCAATTCTTCAACATTTTCTTTGGGAATAAGTCCACCTATTTTCTCATAAAAATTTAGATTAATTTTTCATTATTTTTCACCATTCTTAGCATGAAGATAAGAGAAATTATAAGCACCAATGGAAATAAGAAAATTTGAACACCTATTTTGTGTTTTCTTGAGAGAAAATTATTAACGTCACATAGATATATACATAAATCCAATGCTTGATGGTCCTATTTCTAGGATATTTTAGAATCTTGTATATAGAATACCATTAAATCCTCCAATTTGATATAATTAAATATAGAAAATTGCATAAACTATTTTCCCCAATTAGTAATTGTAGTAGTATCTTACAATAAAATTATTTTACTAAATTCATTATCCATGAGCCTCGTCGGGTAGAAAACTAAAGCATTATTCACCCTACTATAATTTTGTAGCTTTCTCTCATCTCCAACCATGAATAGTGTTCATATACTTTCTTTTTACCTAGGCCCATGAGTCCTATTTTATTCAATCCTAAGAAAAAAAATTTCCTTTGCAAGAGTTATACAAGATAGGAAGTCATTAAGAACTATTTTCTCTTTTGAACTTCATAGATTTGTTCATGTAGATGATCATTGATTGAATTTGTTCAATCAATTTTATTCTTATTATCCATAATAGTAGGCATGAAATAGAGCATCCATGGATGAAATTATGTATCCATTGGGTTTCCTACTACATTCTAATCAATAGGGTGATTAAATCACTTATGTATTCAATAAATTTACTTTTATGATAGATCTTGGGCATCCTTGTGACAATGGCTCTTCTCTTTATCAATTATTTATCATTTGAGCATTCGACACAAGTAATAGTCTATTTTTCATAGTATTCTACTATATATTTAATGATTATAGGAGCATACTTATTATTCTTAGGAAGACTAGAAGTTTATTCAATTACCTCAAGTGTGATTTTAAGGATGGGCTAATTTAATGACCTACATATTTTCCTCTTGTTGGAATCATATGTTGAGTGCATGTTAACACTAACTTAGAGATTTTATTGAAACTAGAAAAGAAAAAACATGTTAGAAGAAAAATGATCTTCAAGAAGAAGTTAAATTATGATGAAAAAGTAAAAATGTAAGGAACAAATAGTTGTTAAGGGTTATTCCCAAGTCAAGGGAATAGATTTTGGTGATATTTTCTCCTATTGTAAAATTAACTTATATTACATTATTATTATGTGTGGTTTCCAATTATGACCTAGAGTGCGAGAAAATAGATAACAAGACATAATTTTTTCCATGATGATTTGGAGGAAATATACACAAAATAGACTAAGCACTTAGTGGAAAAGGAAAATAAAATTTTGGTTTACAAGTTGAAGAATCCCCTTTATGGTTTGTGTAGAATGAGGTTAGAATTCAGAGAATAAAGCATGAATCAACCAAAAAACTATCTAATTCAAGCTATGAAGACCCAAATCTAACAATGAAGCACAAATGAACATAGAAATCACAATAATGAAGCAATAAACCTCAATATTTATGCCATAGTTGATTCTCCTCCATTTCTCTTATCCATTTTTCTTTATTTATTCTAAGAATAGTATGCAATGTATTTGATAAGCTTGATATTGACGATTGATAGTTGTAGATCTCAAGATAGCAAAATTTCAAAGATTGTGGTTCTTCAAGATGATGATTGAAAGCAAAATATTGAAGATTGTGGTTTTCCTTGAAATGAGTATGATGGCTCACTTTTATAGAAATCCCAATTTAAATGAAGGGTTAGGATTGAATGATGAGGTATCATGATCAATGGATGAGATTAATTGAGAAGAAAAGAGATAAGGATGGGAAGGATGGACCAAAACTCAAGAAATTAGTTGAGGTTTAGGGCTTGGCTAAGAATAAATTCAAATTAAATAATGGTACCAATTATTTAATTTAAAGGAGGGAAAATGAATAATTAAATAATTAAAAAAAAATTATTTAATTATAGAAGAAGGTGGGGTGTTAAAATATTAAATAATTAAAATTAGTTATTTAATAGAGGAAAGAGGGAAATGATAAATAGTTAACTAATTAAAATAAATATTTAATTATAGAGGAAAATGGAAAAAAAATTAAATAAATAAAATTTATTTAATTAAGGATAGAAAAAGATAATTAGTGATGAAATTTAAATAAAATTGATATTTATTTAAATTAATCAAAAGATTAATAAGATAAAGTGAATTAATTAAATAATTAGGAATTATTTTATTAATAGTAGAAAATGGCACTAGAGAATAATTAAATAATTATGTATGGAAGAAGGAAAATTAGTGTTGGGGTGGTGGGCCTAGCTCGATTGGCTAAAGCATCCTATTGCAGGCAAGAGGTCATGAAGTCTAGTCTCTCCACCATCCCCATGGTACTAGAGGGCGTGTTGCTCTAGTTTCACTGATCACATGAATTTTTTTTACCAAGCACACTACAGTTTATAGGGGGCAGCTACCCGATTATGATTTCTGTAGTCTAAACAAAAGGGTGAATTAGTGATAAAATGTTGCTTGCAAGCTCAGGATATTTTTTAGTGTACATTTTTCCCCTATTTGACATAATGTGATTTCAAGTGTTGTGTCAAAGAATAATCATAAAATAAGATCAAAACTTGGCCCAATATGACTGACATGCCCCAACAGATGCAAGATATGATCATATAACCCCTCGGGAAAATTGCCAAATTTTTGAAAAATTATAAAAAAATTTGGCAAGTTTATCGATAAGCAAGTTGGATAAGTGCAAATGCATTGGTGATGGAAAAAAATAGGATCAAAATTTGATCTAGGGATGAATGGATGGGATGTTAGTATGTGTGGATAATTATTTTGGCACCCAACTTCATTTTAACACTTCTAGGGTTTTTCACCTAAAAGGAGAGAGAAATGTGCCAAAATGGGAAATTGTCTACACTAAAATTTAATTTAAATGAGATGTATTAGGTATAATTAAGATACACTAAAACTCTTATCAAAAAATGAAATGATCTAATTATGCAAAACCTAAGAAATACAACTTGTTTGAAAACACAACGTGATATGCAAAAATGCCTAAAAATGCAAATAAATGATGAAATAACTATATAAAATCAAAGAGGTGCACCTAGAATATGGAATCTGATGCTAGGAGATTCTGGAATCCTAAAAAAATGACTAAAAATGTTGACTGGGACACTTACGCCAAGCTGGGCGACTTAGTCTTAATTTCAAGAAACTTTGTCAAAATAGGAATCCGCCAAATAGGTATCCAAAAATGTAAAAATCACTTTTTAGGCCCAGAAGTACGACTAATCCACCAATAGTAGTGACTTAGTCCTCCTACAAATCTCATGAATTTTGGGACAAAATATTGTAGCCACAGGTCTAGACTTACTTTCTTGGCAGGTGTTTGCACTTGATTCTCCAGAAAATGGGGTAAAAAGTCTCTCCAAGCTTGAATTAGGGTTGTGATGACTTGATTGACTTTGAAGACTTCTTGACCAATTTTCAACACCTATTTTCTTGAAAAAACTACATACAAAATCTACAAACACACATGCAAAAGGGGAAAAATGGTTAAGGGTTAGAGTATAGGGGTTTTCCTTAGTCAAACCCCACTTTGGTAATCAAACCCTATGAAACGAAATGTAAGGAGAATGATGAAAAAAAAACATGCAATGTCATGAACTTACCAAACCCTTGTTGTATAAATCTTAAGATATGCAATGAAGTGCTACAATGGATGGCTTGATAATGCTTGATTGCTTGAATGCTTGAGAATGATTAAGTTAATGAATGCTTGATGAACTAGGAGCTTGAATGGGATATGTAAAATGAGGAGAAAAACCCTTATTTGTACATTATTTTACTAAAATTTCTTGAAAATAACACATCACAGGCTGACCTCAAGGGTTAAAGGACAAAATCCTGCTAAAAATTTAAAATTATTTTGAGTTTTGTGTCAAAAAGGACTAAGTCACACCTTCGGTTGACTTAGTCCCACTTAAGAAAATTAAGTGGGTGTTAAGAATTACAAGGCATTAAATTTTTTCCAACAGGAATATCCTCAAAAACGCACTTAAAAATGGTTGGAAAGTGTACATTAAGGGGTCATTTAAACATAAGAAAGGGTCGAATTTGTGATGAAAAGTCTAGAAAAGCGTGAAAGTGGGTTACAAAACTTTACAACACTTTGAAATAATATTTGGTAAGTGATAACAAGGATTTATTTAGGTGAATTATGATGAAAGGGTCCTAGAAAAGTGTGACAGTGAGTTACAACACTTCACAACACCTTTACAAGACATCCTAGAAGTCTTAATGATTCATAAAGATTCAAGACCTAATGTGAATGTGTTGACCACATTACAACATTAAATCTAGGAAAAATCAAGCCAAATTCCAAAAGAGAGACTCAAGTGAGGATAAAAATGTCAACTATACATTTTTTAGTGACACATTATGCCCCCACTTTAGTGAAAGGATGAACTTAGTTCAAACTCTTGCTAAAGTAGCTCAATGTGCACATCAAGAGGGATCCAAATGCACACATGTTGGTAAGATGAAACAACAATCAAGAGGGATGATCAATCCCCAAAGATCAAGATCTCATGACAAACCAATCATAAGTGCAAAGGAACACACATGATGATGAAAAAGAATGAAATCTTTGATCATCTGTCTAGCTTGTTGTTGATTAGATCTAGGCTATTTGTTTGAATTAAGAAATATATACTCACTCTAGGGCAACGATACTCATGGTTTTCTACCGGGTGAGAAAGCCCAAGTATACTCACTCTGGGGCCATGGAACTTTTGGTTTTCCATGGGGTGAGAAGGCCCAAAAGGTTAGAAACATTTACTCAGTTGGTATGCACTCACAAGTAGGTGGCTATGGGGAAAAATCATGCCATTGGATGGGCTTTCCCACTCAACCATATTAAAGTTATACCTCCTGATAACTTTAATAAGGAACCACAAAGGACAATGTTAGTTCGTGCT
>VDFB02000017.1:507580781-507872849 GCA_007258455.2 Sequoia sempervirens | reverse complement strand
AAACTAAATGCATCCATAATAGGCATCCATCATAAAATCATATAAACACATATAGATTGCTAATCATCGTTGCATATCATATCACATCAAAATAAAAATGTCAAGTGTACAATGATGTCCAAACATGTAAAGAGATATAAGATCAACATGGTAGTGAATCATCAATGTCTCATCATAGAATACAAATGTCTCAAGTACATCAAATCTGTCAACATCAAAGGCAACATGTTGCTGCCCCCAGACAATGCTAGCCCTGTGCCTCCTGATGCACCACCCGGTGACCCTACCCCTGGATCTCTGTGAGAAGGTGGCCTTGTAACACACCTACCAGTAGTCCTAGAATGATTGCGGGCACTGGTAGACTAAGCATAACTAACCTGACGCTCTGGAGGCACTACCTCATGATATCGTCCTCTATAGTACTCGGCCTCCCTAGCAAAGTGCCATACCTCTTGAAGGTAATCTATCATCAATGTACCCTCGGAAACTCTATGCAGTCTCTCTACCAAACCCTCTTCCTGATCACACCACTATCTCAGGTTGTCTCCCTCCATGGTAATTGTAGCAATTTGTGCATGTGCTTGTGTCTAAGCCTGTGCCTGGGTCTGAAGTTGTGCCTACACCTATGCTAACTGACCTTGTAGCGTCTACACCTGGTTTTGTAAAGCAACTATCTATGTTTGTTGTTGTTGTGAGGTCAATTGAATCTAAACATGCTATTATGTTGCAGCCACCAAGGATCTCCTCCTTTGGGGTACTATGAAGTCCTGCACATCCAACACTGGCCCACCACCACCCTCATCTCCATCACCACCATTTCCTTCGTCACCATACCTTCCACCTCCACAATCTCCATCCTTGTCTCCATCATCACTACTCTCTCCCTCCTTCTCCTCATCATCTCCTACATCTCTCCTCTACCTAGGTGCATGTGGTGGTGCCCTCTCATCATCGTCCAGTGTAGGTGTTGACTCATCTCGACTAGATATCCATGAGAAGGGATGTGCAAAGAAGTAGTGGGAATACTCCTATGATATTTTAGCCTCTATAATCTCCAAGTGATACTCCCATATCACTGCTTGTAATCCCTGGTACTCCTCAACCATTGCATCATAAGATAAAGTGGGTCCCCACTCTAGTATATCCACTTGTCTTCATGCATAAAGAGCTACTCCCTAGGCCATGCCACATACTCTGCCATACTGTTGCAACACTCTCCCAAGCATGAATCTATCAATCATGAACTAAGTCCTCCCAATCAGGTATCTAGCCATGCACACATAGGGCATCTTAGTGTCATCCTCCAGCCACTACTCACAATTAAGATATGGCCTCCATGTAACTGTATCAAGATCATCCAATACCCTCCTCCAGTACTCCAATTTTCCCAGCTTATGCTAGACAATTGGACTTGTGTATTTGTGAACATATGGATGATCGGCTAGCCACTATTTATCTACAATGGGACAAGTGACAGCTATATTCTCCCACACCCATATTTGTAGCAATGTAAATTCTGCCGACAAACTAGCACCTCTGAGATAAACAACCTGGTGAAGATCATGGTACAAATGAGCCAGCATACAAGAACCACAAGCATATTGGGTCCCCTATGTGATCATCCTCTTCAAAATCCAACCCCAACTGATTGAGAGTCCCTTCGACCTACGGTCAGGACATAAGAATCCTCCAATGAAACTGGCAAGAACACATGGCAGTGTCACATACGCATCAACCATATCTTTCCATGAGATCTCATAACCACAAATGTTCTCATCCTCAAAGACTCTCCTCAATGCATCGGTGCCTCCCTATTTTGTGGAATCATAAACAACCAACTCACCAACAAAATAAATCTGCAAGATCTGATAAACATCATCCGATGTCACTCTCATCTCACTAGTGGGTAGGTGAACGGTGTTATGGTCATTGTGCCACCTCTTTGCTAAAGCGGTCAGAAGTCCCCTATTAATCCTATGCTATGGCATATCTATCAAAGAGGTCAATCCACATCATCCAATCACATCTAGATCAGCCTACACCATATGTGGAATCAAATCCTAGGTCCTTGGGAAATGCTCCCACAACATGAGGACTGTCAAAGGTTCCTATCATCATAACATATCGCAAATCAGCAATCTTATCAATCAATCAACATCAATCATCCTATCAATCTAATTAGCTCTGATGAGATTTTGATCACATCTCGTGAGTATCTATCATTGATCCTCACTTATCATGAGGTCAATTATTATCAATCTATCATTGATCCTCACCTATCATGAGGTCAATCATCATTATTCTATCATTGATCCTCACCTATCATGAGGTCAATCATCATTATTCTATCATTGATCCTCACCTATCATGAGGTCAATCATCATTATTCTATCATTGATCCTCACCTATCATGAGGTCAATTATCATCATCTTATCATTGAATCTTACTTATCATGAGATCAATTATCATCTAATATATCAACATCATCAAAAAATATCAAATCAATAGCTGACGTGATCAACAATCATCAAAATCAAGGAGTCTAATCTAAATTTTATCATTATGCCCTAAATGCACTAAAACAATGTCTCAAAGCGCTAAAAACATAGATGTGCTAGAGAATTCTACCAATGTGCTAGAACAAGGTCTCTATGTGCTAAATTACCATATGTGCCATCAAATTTCATCAATGCATTGTTTCCCTCTATACATGCACTAAATAATTCTATGCACTGAAACATTGACCTAGTGCACTACAAAACATCACCTATGTGCTAAACAACTAGTTTCACTACAACATTCATTCGATCTACTAATTTACTATATGTGCTATAACTTTGAATGGATGCTGAATGGATGCACTAAAAATCTAACCCTATGCGCTATAACAGTGACTCGATGCACTACATCAGAGTTTGTATGTGCTAAAATAGTAAAATTGAATTTTAAACGCGAAAAAATGAGAAAAAAAACAAGATTCAAATTTACAAAGGGGTTTTTTAGGGTACGTACCAGAGGTCCATACGCAGTCGGGCAGTTGTGACATCATACATGCTCGAATCGGTGAGTCTGAATCAGAATCACCATCTTGCTCAATTTGCACTAGGTTACTCTAATCACTCAATTTTCAAAATCCAAATGGAACAAATGAAATTCAAATCACATCTTTTAACCTTTTAAAGGATGATTAAGTGGGATTTTTAATGGGATTGATTTATTTTATTTTTTAAAAGGGTCTTAATTAATCAATTCAATCACTTTAGGTCCAGTATCATTTTTCAGGAGATAAATCGTTTCAGTGTCATAAAATTTGAAAAACATCATCAAATCATTAGAAAATCATAATTTTTTTGAAAAATTCAAAAATTCTTCGATTTATCTCCCGGGGGCGCATATATTCGTCATCACCTGAAAATCAACGTCTGGGCATATCAAAAAAATTGTCGGCATCATCAGCAAATTTTTCTTTGAAGCAATGTGTAAACACATCACTTCAAAGAGGGGAAAAATGTATCACCTAAAATCAGTCGGGATAATCAATTAATTAAATACAAGGTATTTAATTAATGAACCTTTTAATTCGTCTACTTATAAATCAATTCTAAATTTATTTATACAGTTCACATTTTCTAATTCTTCCATCTTAAATCACATTCTTCTAATTTTAATTAAATAAACAAATTCAAATATTTTGTTTTATTTAGTTAATATTTTCTTACTAAATTTAAATTTAGTCACATGTCTACAACTTTTCCTCTTGCCGCCTCATAAAGTGTCTCATGAATTTAAATATCCTTAATATTTAAATGGGCTTTTTCCTCAACAAATTTTGAAACAACCTTGGACACTTGGCTCTCTTCCTCCATTTATTCTCTCTTACACTTGGAAAAGTGTTCTATTAAAGGGAACACTCTCCATGATTCCCTCTAACTTCTTCATCCTCCACCCTTGATCTCTCCAACTAAAATACTAACCGTTGGTTGCTGCCACATCATTTTATGCCTTGGAAATCCTATAAATACATCATTCTCCAACATTTCATATCCATCTTTGAGCAAACTTACTCTGTAGAATTTTCATGAGAGCATTTAGTGTTTGAGCATTAGCATTTTGAGCATTTAACATTTAGAAGCATTTTAGTTTATAATCATGACTTAGTTATTAGCTGCATCTTAGTCTCTTTAATTTCATCATCATTATCATAGTATAATCTCCATTTTTATACAACATCATCATCATATCACTCAACAAATCATATAGTTTATCAATCATGTAGGAATAGATTTCTTGAATTTTACAACATTCCATTCTTCAGGTTGTCATTCAAAAGGTCATAGTGCACAAAACAATCTGAGAGCCATTATGATTTCATGAATCCTTGGAGATAGAAAACAATGGAATGATTTTAGGGAATTTTGTTTTGTTTCAATCCAATTAGTTTTGTGATTCAATTCTCTAATATAATACGTTTCATTGATTGTGTGGTTTTATTACTCATTTACTCACATTACACAATTCACACAATACAATACTTATTGTGGCTACAAGCCACTTCACTCCATACTATAAAAATGCCTTACACTCACCCATGCATGCTTATGTTAGGGTTAGAGATGGTAGATATCTAACAATTAAATGCAGATTTAATTAATAAATAGAGAAACTAAAACACACACAGAGATTTAACGTGGTTCACCCAATCTGGGCTACATCCACCAAACCGCAACCATCCAATACTTTTATTATCTAGTGTAAAACTTATTACAATCTTGCGAATAATCACATTTTTCATTATACTATAATACCCATTTGAACCCCTTTTTAACAAGCTTAGAAGCTTCCAGATTTTTGGGTTCTACAAAATTGGATTTTTCTTTTTTCATTGACTTTTCCCTTTTTCGGTCATGACGCGAAAAAGTAGGAAGAAAATTTTTCTTGGGGGCTACCGCCCCCGAACCCCCATGGTACACTGTACACCCCGGCCCCTATCTGAATTTCATGTATTCTCCTCTAAAATATTGCAAAGAAAGTAGTAAGTGCATCATCCTATGCATTAGTGTCTCCAAGGCTCTTTGTGTAATAAAAAATTTGATGTGCCAAAGGCCTTCTAGTTATTGAGTTGGCCTTTCCAATTACTAGAACCTCTTTAAAAAAGTAGAACAATAAGAACATAACTAGTGTGCCATATTTAAACACATATTTTTTCTTCTTGATCTCCTTTAGGTTTTCTATTAGTTTTTGACTAAGAAACTCACATAAGTCATAATCAACACCATTCTCTACTATATCCTATGCCACATGAATTGCAGTGGCATAAATTGAGATATCTTAGTTGGTGTAGTAAATCTTGTATCCAATGACCATGGCAGCATACCTAATAGCAAGTTTTCTGATAGGATTTATAGTAAGGGCTCTTTGATCAAAATTTACACCTGTTTTCTCCATTACATATTTATTTTTGATAGATTTTAAGACTGGAATCGGTTTGATGAAGCATAAACTAGTGATCTCTCTTATCATTGTACCGTAGAAAAATGGACCTACTACTTGACATGAGAATAATTGATGATAAATTTGACTTAATGAGGCCTTTATTTAGTGTTGTGAAGAATTGTATGCATCCAAACTAGGTCTTGGACCCTTGCAAATTGAATAACATGATTTTACTAATGTCTTGTAAAGGTGTTGTAAAGCCTTGTAATGGACTTTCACACTTTTCTAGACTTAGTGAACCCATTTCTCCCTAATTCAACATTATAAAATGTGTTTAACTACATCTTCATAGTAATCTAGAAGGTTTTTGAATTAAACTTAATGATAATCTAGTGTTGTAATGTGTCTTACACATTCACATTGGATATTGTGCATTCCTAGGCTATGTGGACCTCATTTTAGTGTTGTAAAGTGTATTTAATCACACTTTCACATTGAATTATGTGTCCCAATCCCTAACTGACCTTTACATCATCACTAATAGGTCCCTATTACCCAATATTGTGCATCTCGAGGCAATATTTGATAAAATACCTGACAAAGTTGCAGTTTAAACCTTATTTCCTTATCTCCTGGCATCCTAGTTGTCAAAATGGCCCCTATGGGACCCATTCGCCATCCATGGTGAATCAGTTCCATCCAAGTGGGATCCATTTGCCATGGGTGGCGAATGAGTCCCATTTGGCTCAATTTTGACCTTTGAATGAGAAAAAAGTGAAATTAAAGTTTAGTATTCTTTCATGTCAGCCTTACGAATCCAATTAACGGATGAATAAGGTAAAATTCCTATAAATATAAGTCTTTTAACCATAATTCACATCTCTTATCGTTCATTCATCCATCATTCTTCCATCTCAAGTCAAGCAACTTAGGGTTTCATCATTTCAAGTCACCAAGATATCAATTTTCAGACATTCAAGGGTAGATTGTTCATTTTTTTTGTAGACATTCAAGATCATACATCATGGCAAGGTAATCAACTCCATTATTGAATGTTTCATTCCATTCTTTCATCATTTCAGTTTAATTACCTAAAAGGGGTTTGACCAAGGCAAACCCATGTGTCGTAGAAAAAAGTACCTCTTACTTGGCATGGGAATAACTCATGATAAATTGGACTTAATGAGGCCTTGATTCAAGTGTTGTGAGGAATTTTAGGCATCCACTAGGTCTTGGACCCTTGCAAGTTGAATAACATGCTTTTAATGATGTCTTGTAAAGGTGTTGTAAAGTGTTGTAAGATACTTTCACACTTTTCTAGACTTAATGAACCTATTATCCCTAATTCAATATTATAAAATTTGTTTAATAACATTATCACATCAATTTAGAAGGTTTGTAAAACAAATTTAATGGTAAACTAGTGTTGTAATGTGTCTTGCACATTCACATTGGTTTGTGTGCCTTTCTTGGCTATGTGGACCTCATTTTAATGTTGTAAAGTGTACTTAATCACACTTTCACATTGAATTCTATGTCCCAATCCCTAATTGACATTCACATCATCATTAATAGGCCCTTATTAACCCATATTGTACATCTTGGGGCTTAAATTGATCAAATAACCAACAAAGTTGCAATTTAAACCTTATTTCCTTATCTCCTCGCATCTTAGCCTTCAAATTGGCCCCTGTGGGACCCATTCGCCATCCATGGTGAATCAATCCCATCCAGGTGGGACCCATTCAACATGGGTGGTGAATGAGTACCATTTGGCTCAATTTTGACCTTTGAGCAAGAAAAAAGTGAAATTTAAGTTTAATATTCTTTCATGTCAGCCTTAGGGATCCAATTAACGGGTGAAAAAGGTGAATTGTCTATAAAATCAAGTCTCTAAACCCTAAATCATAACCATTATTCATGATTCATCCATCATTCTTCCATCTCAAGTCAAGCAAGCTAGGGTTTTATCATTTCAAGGCATTGAGATATCAATTTTCAAACATTAAAGGGTAGATTCTTCATGTTTTGCTACAAAATTTCAAGATCAAACATCATGGAAAGGTAATAAATTATATTATTTCATGTTTCATTACATTATTTCATCGTTTTGGTTTAATTACCTAAAAGGGGTTTGACCAAGGCAAGCCCCCATGCCCTAACATTCAACATTTCTCTCTCTTGTCTTGTGTGTTTGCAAATTTAGGAATCTTGGAAGCTTGTAAAATTGAAGATCAAGTTGCAAGGTTGTTATTTCTCCTCATTCAACAAGTCAAAATATCAACAATAACTCATTTTTAGACCCATAAATTAGAGTTTCAGAAGCAGACACCTGTGGGAAGTCAAAGTGTAGACCAAAAGCTCCAAATTCCACTTTTGAAAAAATTCAAAAATTCAAAAGTGGACTCATCCACTATGGGTGGTGAATGAGTCCCACTCTAAGGTCAGTTTTTAGTTTTCTGCATTTTTAGATACCCTTTTGTCAAAAACAGGTTTCAACTCAGTTTTGTAGAACTGGGACTAATTCACCCAGAATGGTGAATGAGTCCCACCAGGCTTGAAAAACAACATCATTATCATTTCAAATGTAATTTCCAACCTTCATCAAGATTCCAAGTGCACACTTTCAGTTTGGTTCATTTATGTTAATTTTTGCATTAATTTCTAGTTTTTTTGCATAACACAATGTGTTTTCAAACACTTCACATTTCTTAGGTTTTGCATACTTAATCAATCACTCTTATCAATTATTTGCATTTATATCATTGAATTTAGTCTTAACCTCATCATACATATCTTAATTTGAATGAACCTACATAGATTTTGTGTGGGGTTTATCTCTCTCCTTTTAGGTGAAACATCCTACGAGTGCAAGGGTAGCCTATAGATCCCACACCCAAAAATCTATGGTTCATTTTGGTGAAATTTCTTTTTCAAATATCTTCTTGTTTGATTTGGAGTCCTTTATCATACATCTATCTTGCATTGATCTTGCATTATGACTTGCATGAATTCATTTGCATACTAGGTTTCAAATTTTGCATCAGGGATAACTTTAAGAAACCCCCCCTTGGTGAAGGTGTAAAATTTTGGAGAATATTTCCTTTTATTTGAAAAAAAACATTAATTTTCTTGGCGAATCTATGTACATTATTTAATAAATTATAAAATCTTGGTGAATCTTAACATTTGAATAATTGGTAAAAATAATAATCATAGTGGCGAATCCTAGAAAATAATCACAAAAAAGATTAATTACAATGGTGAGTCTCTCCTTTAAAAATTCTCATAGTTGGTCAGCGCAATTCCCCCATATTTTTTTTGTTTTTTGTAATATTGAAGTAGGGGCTCGGGAGTGGTAGCCACTAGCGGGGTCAAGGGGTGTTGTCCCTTGCTGGGGTCAAGGGGGTAGAGCCCCCTTGTGGGGGTCGAGGGGGCAATTCCCCCTCGCCACCAAGCATAAATTCACTATCGAAAATGTATTGGAGCACACACAGATTAAGTGTTTTTTTAAAATATCACTTTAAAATTAAGACTAAATGAAAAGTGAAAATGTTACCATCAATTAGCTTTTTAATTGGATGGTTGCAGGTTAATTCCATGACCTAATACACATGTTCCTTTTAAGAGGCTTGTTGAGGTCCAAAATTTGTTTTGTGCCACACAATTAGATTTAATGATGTGGCCCAAAACAAATTTCGGGCCTTAACAAGCCTTTTAAAAGGCACATGTGTATTAGGTCACGGAATCAACCTACAACCATCCAATTAAAAGATAATCGATGGTAATAAATAAAAGCCCCAAAATTAAATGGAAATTTATTATTAGTGGTGATATTGCCCCAAAATTAATGGTAGGAATATAATATTATTGGTGAATATAATTAGTATTTGTAATTACAGTATAAACTATTGGTGAGTTAGTTCTAATGACACATTGTTTAAATAGGCGAATTAATTGAAAAAAAATTATTATTTTGTAAGAACTTGGAGATTCAACATCCTTTTTCGCTTGTACTATTTGCCATTTTTGGAGGTCCCAATTGGCCCGAAGATTTTCCACTAAAGTTTTCCCTACTTTGCATTCATAAAAGTGCATTTAGGTTGCATTCTTGGCATCTAAATTCATTTCAATTCTTTGAAATTCTACATTTTTCACTTAGGTCTGCATCATAGCACTTAGAAACCATCAAAATCACCCAAATTTTTTTGAAAATTTTGAAAAAATTCCATACTGGGACTCATTCACCAGCCTGGGCGAATCAGTCCCTTTTGACCCCTGAATCTGCATTTTACATAATTGAAAACTCTATTTTTAAGCTTTTGTTTGGTGCCTTAACCTACCTATATTAGTTAGTTGCATTTTTGTAACATGCATTTCACTATATCTCACTTAAAATAGCTCATTTTATGCCTTGTTTAATTTCACATTTACATCTCCCACATCTCATTTTTCAGATTATTGCATACTATAATCAGCAATTTCCTTTGTTTTACATCTGAAAATTACATTGCACTTTATTTACTCTTTCATAACATGTTCTTTAGATGTTCCTTTTATTTGATTAAACATGGATTTTATAAGCATAATATCCCCTCTTGTGAGTTAATTTTGATTACAACAATGAGGAACATGTTAGTCCTGACCACACCATTACATTACCCATTGGCGCGAATGGAAATCTAGACAATCATAACACACATACTTGTTCTTCTCTCAATACCTCTCCTATTAGTGACGAAGGTATCCTTGTGAAGGAAGTTACAAGCATTGAGGGTATTGATTATCTAGTTCCTTATTCCCCTTTGGACGATGTTAGACAAAAAAAACATGAGATCAGAGACACATTCCTACAAGTCACCTTATCTAGTCTCTATGGTCACGACAATCAATCTTTTCCATCTCCTAATATCCCTCCTTGATGTAAAGAGGATAGGTTGGTGTTAGAAGATATCCCTATTAAGAATCATGACACCCTTGATCCTCCCTTCCCTAATGCTCCTCCCATTTTAGAAAATCTATTTGAACACCTTAGTAGTCCTTCTCTTGATGTCTCCCCCACTTGTGATGAAGCTACCTCAAACTTGGATGAATATATTAAAAGCTCTCCTAGTAGGGTAGATAATATGGTACAAGAGAATGAGACCTTAGAAACGACCCAATATCAAATAAATTCTTCTCCTCTTCCCACTATCACTCATGAAACACATTCAACCATTAATAATTCCCTTAGCTGTGATGACGTTAGTTTGGATGAACTAAGCCTTAATTGTAAAGAACATGAGGTTTTTTGTTCTCCTAAACACCTTCCTTCTAGGGAAGATATCATCATACAAGGAAATGATAATATTGATACTAATATTATGACCTTGAAAGGAGATGAAGAATCTATGTTAGATTCTCATTTGCCAAGGGATGTTAATATTATTCAACCTCAACTCATCCTATACCTACCATCCCATAAACCTTCACCTAAACTTGATTTCACTCTCTACCCGCATTCACACAAACAACAACCTCAAAATAAACCTGAACTTATCCTATACCCACCTCAAAATAATGTATCATAGCATTTGAGTTATAATATGATTTCTCATACATATAACACACAATAATCTGCAATCACAACAACCCACACCAACACCCTTACCATTGCCTAATTCTATCCCACCCAACCCTTTCTTACCAGGTCGCAAGGAGTACAATCTTGTAGAACAAATAATCCTACTAAGATATCATTGTGGGACCTTCTTCAAGCCTCCCCTCACTATCACAACATGATCCAAACAACCTTACAAAAAGTTCATATCCCTTCTAATGTGTCACAAACTAACATAACAACCATGATTAAGGGACCAAACATTGGAATTCTTTTCCACCAAAGTGAACTCCCCTCTTTGGATGTGCAAAAAAAAAATGAAGCTTCCATGATCATAGCAGAATACAAAAAAAAGGGATGAAGATAACTCTTGTAGATAGTTCTTCTACTCTTAATGTGTGTAATGTGACCCTTCTAGATAGGCTTGGCATTGATCAATCAACCATTTGACCTAATTATTTCTCTATTAAGGGATTTGAAAATGTCAAAAAGAAACCACTAGGGGTAATCATTATGCCTCTTACCATTGGAGTGGTCACATTGAATACCCCAATCCATGTTATTCCTTATGAACTTTCATGCAATCTTATCTTAGGTAGACAATGGATTCATGCAATGAAAGTTGTGCCTTCTACTCTTCATCACAAAATGAAATACATCTGCAACAACATAGTCCACACACATGATGTTGATCGTGAACCTAATAGTATCTTACAACTTGAGAAAAACAAAGAAAATTCCTTAAACACATCAACATCCCCTACACAACATTTGGACGACCCTTCGAAAGCATCCACCTCAACCACTTTAGACAAAGACACAAACTACACAACAACCTTTGATGAACACAATAACGAACAACCACCCAATTCAAAAGCAATGAAAAAGCTTTATGGAAAAGGTTATGAGCTTATGAAACAACTTGGATATAGTGGACAAGGATGTGGTGCTAACGAACAAGGTATTTGCAACCCTATCAACCCTATCACACAACAAACAACTCATGGTCTTGGTTATTGTCATGTTATAGAGATCACCAAGAGTTCACTCAACATCAACAATCTCACACAACACCCTCGTATATCATCCTTAATAACCAGTGGTCTTGAACATCATCCTTTACCAAACATGCAACACACAACTACACCTTCGCTTAATGCCAATGTCATCTCACAAAATGCTCATGATTTGAATTTGTTAGATTTTGTATGATCCTATAATGGAGAGAACAAATTATTACAATCTAAAAAGTCTTGCATAAGTATGACATCTACTACTAAGCAAGATGTATCTTTGACGCAAACCACAAGACCACCTTCTACCATTGATCAAGAGGACATCTTTTCGAGACTCCTCCAAGATCACTTGATCTCTCTCCCTCCAAACACTCAAAAGAAATGCTCTTACAAGACTTCATTTTTTGTTTATCATAGAGTTCATGGACACTTCACTAATGAATGTAAGGCTTTGAGTCATAAAATCCAACATTTTCAGGAGTTTGGTATGCTTCCCTATGTGGGGGCACCTAATTCCTCTAATTGATACCGATTTTCACTCTCACCAACATTTTATCAATTGTTTTGGCTCACCTTTTTCCTGCTCTCAGTGGGGGTAAGGGGTTTAGCAAGCCTTGTCCTCGTATGTCACTTGTGGTTTCCTCCTTTTGCTAGTCATTAACCTTTCATGAATACATAAGAGCAAGCTTGGGATGTGGACGACATGCCTTAAGTTGGCTCGCATATGACATACTTCTCTCTTTCATGACATAGCTTATCGAAAACATATGACTTAGCAGAGGGATTTTTGAGTAATCTCTCGTGTCTCCTTCTTCTACCTTAAAGAAATTTCTCATAGTATTGGTGTTCACAACCACTTTAAAGTGGGGGCATACATTACCACTCACATTTCATTGTGCAATTTCTTTCTTCTTGTGATACGTCCTTTTCTTGGTGGAATCGTTGGGCTTGATTCCTCCAAGAGCGTGATAATTATTTTGACATATCCTCTCTTGGAGATATTAAGCATGATGTTACCTAAGATGAGACCTTGCACGAACAAAGAAAAATCCCTTTGAAAAATCCTTACACTAATTTTCATTAGCAATGTCTATGAGTGTCAAGCATATGAAGTTTTTCTTACCTCATAGAGCTCAAAAACCTTTTTCCTTTTTAGCACCTTATTAAAGTTATTAGAAGGTATAACTTTAGTATGGTTGAGTGGGAAGCCCATTTTGTGGCACGAATTTTCCCATAGCCACCTATGTGTTTGCGAGTGCATACCAACTACTGTATGTTTCTCACCTTTTGGGATTTCTCACTTAGCGAACAACCAAGAGTTTTGTTGCCCCAAAGTGAGTATGCATTTTATTTTGGACAAATAGCCTAGATTTGATCCACAACTAGCTAGACAAATGATCAAAGTTTGATCCACCTTTTCATTTTAATCTTTCTCTTCTTCCTAGTTCTTGCCATTGCATGATTGCATATCTTGATGGTTTGACTTGGGATATTGGATCCTCAGGGATTGGCCACCTCCTTTGATCTTTGTCATTCTTTTTCATCTACATCTATAAACTTGGATCTCTCTTGAATGTCTACTTTAGTGTGAGTTTGAAGCAAGTTCATCCTCTCACTAAAGTGGGGGCTAAATGTTTTGTAGAAAAAAGTACCTCTTGCTTGACATGGGAATAATTCATGATAAATTAGACTTAATGAGTCCTTGATTCAGGTGTTGTGAGGCATTTTATGCATCCACACTAGGTCTTGGACCCTTGCAAGTTGAATAACATGCTTTAAACGATGACTTGTAAAAGTGTTGTAAAGTGTTGTAAGATACTTTCACGCTTTTCTAGACTTAATGAACCTATTTATCCCTAATTCAACATTATAAAATGTGTTTAATAACATTATCACATCAATTTATAAGGTTTGTAAAACAAATTTAATGGTAAACTAGTGTTGTAATGTGTCTTGCACATTCACATTGGTTCTTGTGCCTTTCTTGGTTGTGGACCTCATTTTAATGTTGTAAAGTGTACTTAATCACACTTTCACATTGAATTTTGTGTCCCAAGCCCTAATTGACATTCACATCATCAATAATAGGCCCCTATTAACCCATATTGTGCATCTCGAGGCTTAAATTGATCAAATAACTGACAAAGTTGCAATTTAAACCTTATTTCCTTATCTCCCCGCATCTTAGCTGTTAAATTGGTCCATGTGGGACCCATTCACCATCCATGGTGAATCAATCTCATCTAGGTGGGACCCATTTGACATGGGTGGCGAATGAGTCCCATTTGGCTCAATTTTGACCTTTGAGCAAGAAAAAAGTGAAATTTAAGTTTAATATTCTTTCATGTTGGCCTTAGGGATCCAATTAATGGGTGAATAAGGTGAATTTTCTATAAAATCAAGTATCTAAACGCTAAATAATAACCATTATTCATGATTCACCCATCATTCTTCCATCTCAAATCAGGCAAGCTAGGGTTTTATCATTTCAAGGCATTAAGACATCAATTTTCAAGCATTCAAGGGCAGATTCTTCATGTTTTGCTATAGAATTTCAAGATAAAACATCATGGAAAGGTAATTAATTCCATTATTGCATGTTCCATTAAATTCTTTCATCATTTTGGTTTAGTTACCTAAAAGAGGTTTGACTAAGGCAAACCCCCATGCCCTAACATTCAACATTTATCTCTCTTATCTTGTGTACTTGCAGATTTATGACTCTTGGAATCTTGGAAATAATTGAAGATCGAGTTGAAAGGTTGTTAAAGTTTTCTCCTCATTCAACAAGTCAAAATATCAACAAAAACTCATTTTCAGACCCGTAAATTAGAGTTTCAGAAGTGGACACTTGTAGGAAGTCAAAGTTTAGACTGAAAGCTTTAGATTCCATTTTTGAAAATTTAGAAATTAAAAACTAGACTCATTTTCCATGGGTGGAGAATGAGTCCCACTCCAAGGTCAGTTTTTATTTTTTTTCATTTTTAGATACCCTTTTGTTAAAAACAGGTTCCAACTTAATTTTGCAGAACTAGGACTGATTCACCCAGAATGGCGAATGAGTCCCACCAGGCCTAAAAAATAGCATCAGTAGCATTTCAAATGTAATTTCCAACCTTCATCAAGATTCCAGGTGCACACTTTCAGTTTGGTTCATTTTTGTTAAGTTTTGCATTAATTTCTAGTTCATTTTTTGCATAACACAATGTGTTTTCAAACACTTCACATTTCTTAAGTTTTGCATACTTAATCAATCATTCTTATCAATTAGTTGTATTTATATCATTGAATTTATTCTTAACCTCATCATACATATCTTAATTTTAGTGAACCTACATAGATTTTATGTGGGGTTTATCTCTCTCCTTTTAGGTGAAACATCCTAAGAGTGCAAGAGTAGCCTATAGATCCCACACCCAAAAATCTATGGTTCAACCCCCATTCCCTAACATTCAACATTTCTCTCTCTTGTCTTGTGTGATTGTAGATTTAGGACTCTTGGAAGCTTGCAATTCATTGAAGATCAAGTTACAAGGTTGCTAAAGTCTTCTCTTCATTCAACAAGTCAAAGTATAAACAAAAACTCATTTTCGGGTTCTGAAATCAGAGTTTCAGGAGCAAACACCTATAGAGAATCAAAGTGTAGACCGAGAGCTCCAGATTCCACCTTTGAATATTTAAAAATTAAAAATTGGACTGATTCACCATGGGTAGCGAATGAGTCCCACTCCAAGGTCATTTTTTAGTTTTCTGCATTTTTAGATACCCTTTTGTTAGAAACAGGTTCTGGCACAGTTTTGCAGAATTGGGACTGATTTTCCCAAAGTGGTGAATGTGTCCCACCAAGCCTAAAAACCAACATCAACATCATTTCAAGTTTTATTTTCAGCCTCCTTTAGCATCTCAGGTGCACACTTTCAATTTGGTTCATTTTTGTTAAGTTTTGCATTCATTTCTAGTTCTTTGTTGCATTACACAATGTGTTTTCAAACAATCTACATTTTATTTGTTTTGTAATAATAATCAATCTATCTTATCATTTTCTTGCATTCAAACATTGTATCTAGGTATATTACATCCATATTCCATCCATATTGCATTGATTGTGAGTGTAGACAAGCATTTTGGCCCTCCTTTCTCCTTTTAGGTGAAAAACCCTAGAAGCATTAGAAAGGATTATGGTGCCTAAAATCTATGCTACAATCACCTCCTTTGTGATCATGTGTGGCATATCAATCCAAATAAATTGATCAATAATTCTACTCAATGACATTCTAATCCACTTGTTATCATAGAAAAAGTTAGGGAACCATTCCCACACATCTAGTTTCTTCTCTGCTAAGGCTTTGTATTCTAGCTTAAGGGAAAAAATTTCATCAACTAATTCATTTTCCCATGCATCCCTTAACTTTATAGGAGAGTTATCATTCATATTTCTATGCCTTAATGTCCTCAATTGGTAGGACCCCATACAAAATGTGTGAAAAAAATGCTTAGAGGGTCATCTTTTATGGCTCTAGTAGGATATCTTTTGAACTTAAGTTGAGGTTTCCTTGTAACTTCTACAACTTTAGGTGTGGCCATTGAAATGTGGATTCAAAATTATTTTAAACAATATTTTTAAAAAATAGGGCATGCAAGATTCACTAAATACCTTTTTTCTTTTCCCATTGAATTAAGGTTTTGATGCTCTACAACTTTGAATCACTTTGAATACCTTGAATTCTCTTTTTGTTACTTTGCTTCTCTTCAAATTCCTTTAGTAAAATTTTATTTTAACTCTTTGATTTGACCTAAATCTGTAATAAATGCTTCAATTTATAAATTTGGCAACCTTAAAACTATATGCATAGTCAACTCTTGAAGCTCCACAATCTTTTGCATTACAATATTTTCTTTTGCAATTTTCATCAATAGATCAAGCATGTTGTTCTTCATCACATATCTTTGTGTTGTAGCTTCAACACTTCTTTTCTGGTGGGGGACAAAGGATATTTATTAATGCCCCCCCCAAGCCATAGCTCTTGGCTCAGTTTCTAGAGGAAACATCTACACCAGAGAGTGGTATAGATTCTCCCTTGTCTTCTATCTCTTCCTTCTTTCCCTAGATCTTTTTCATTTCCTTCTTTACTTTAGTTGGATCAATCTTTTTGACTGGTTCATTTTCTCTTTATCGGATTATCCTTTTTTGTGTTTTTGCTTCTGCAAAACTTAGCAATATTTCCAAGTTTATTACAATTGTGACATACACCATTCTTTTGAACAAAATTCCTTCCATTCATCCTAGATTTGCATTGAATAGCCTTGTTTCCAAATCCATAGCATGTATAACAATAACCATTGAAAGGTTGAATCATTCTACCATTGTTATATGCATTCACCATTTGACTTCTGCACTAACTTGCTCTATGTCCGAATTTATTGCATGTAAAGCATTGACCAGTAAAGAATGAAACACTTTGATTCATTTCACTCCTACATTCCATTGCTCTATGTCCAAATGTATTGCAAGAATAACAAAAACCATGAAAAGATGGGTACTGTATACACCTAAAATCCATCTGGATAATTAATTAATATAATAAAAGTTATTTAATTAATTGACCTTTTAATTCATCTAATTATAAATAAATTCTAAATTTATTTATATAGTTCACTTTCTAATTCTTCTATCTTAAATCACATTCTTCTAATCTTAATTAAATAAACAAATTTCAATAGTTTTTTTTATTACCTTTCCTCTTATTAAATTTAAATTTAGTCACATGTTTACAACTTTTTCCTCTTGCCACCTCATCATGTGTCTCAAAAAATTGAATATGTTAAATATTTAATTTAGCATTATATTCAACAAATTCTAAAACAACTTTGGGACACTTGGCTCTCTTCTTCCATTTATTCTTCTAAACACTTGGCTTATTGTTTTATGAAAGGCAACACTCTCCTTGATTCTCTCTAACTTCTTCATCCTCCACCCTCGATCTCTCCAACTAAAATATTGATCTTTGGTTGCTGTCACATCATAATATGCCTTGGAAAATCTATAAATGTAGCCTCATTCTACAGCAAAAGGATCCCAACTTTGAGCAATCTTACTCTATTGAATTTTCATTAGAGCATTTGTGAGCATTTAGCAATTAGCATTTAGAAGCATTTAATTTAGAATCATGGCTTTAACATTAGCTACATCTTAGTTTGCAATAGTTTATTACATCATTTCCATATCACTTTCATCAACAACATCACAACATTACCATAGCATCACTATCATATCGTTCATCCATATATGCATTATATCATATATTTGCATTGGAAAATTATTTTTATGCACTATAAAACATCATCTATGTACTACTTTATCATATGCACTAAAACCTTGCCCTAATGTGCTAAATCTAGACATCTATGCGCTAAAAGGTTTTATCTGCTAAAACATCTCATTAATGTGCTAACAAACTTCACCTATGCACTAATTTACTCTATGAGCTACAACAATAATCAGATGTGCTAAAGCGGATTCCAGATGCACTAAAATGTTAAAAACCAAATTTTAAACATGAAAAATTTAGGAAAAATGACATTCAAAATTCACGAAGAGGTTTCTCGGGGTAGGTACGAGAGGTCCTATGCGGCTGGGTGGTTGTGGTGTCGAATGCACTTGAATTGGTGGCTCTATATTGGAATCACCATCTTGCTCAAAGATGGTCTAATCACTTAATCTCCAAAATGCAAATGACACAAATGAGCTCTTTTCACATCTTTTTAATCTTTTAAAGGGGATTTAAGTGGGAATTAAGTGGGATTGATTTAATTTTTCCAAAAAGGGCCTTAATTAATCAATTCATCAAAGGGGCAGGATCAGTATTATTTTTCGAGAGATAAATAATTGAGACATCTTGAAATTTTGAAAATCATCAGCAAATCATAAAAAAATCAAAAAATTCAAAAAAGAAATCTTAAAAATTCAAAAATTCCCTGATTTATCTCCCGAGGGGGCATATATCCATCATCACTTGAAAATTAGTGTCTAGGGCATATCGAAAAAAAAAATTGTCAACATCATCAACAAATTTTTCTTTGAAGCAATGTGTAAACACATCACTTCAAAGAGTGGCAAAATGTATACACCTAAAATCGGTTTGGATAATTAATTAATTAAATACAAGTTATTTAATTAATTGACCTTTTAATTTGTCTACTTATAAATAAATTCTAAATTTATTTATATAGTTCACTTTATAATTCTTCCATCTTAAATCACATTCTTCTAATCTTAATTAAATAAACAAATTTCAATAGTTTGTTTTTATTATCTTTCCTCTTATTAAATTTAAATTTAGTCACATGTCTACAACTTTTTCCTCTTGCCACCTCATCATGTGTTTCAACAAATTGAATATGTTAAATATTTAATTTAGCATTATCTTCAACAAATTCTAAAACAACTTTGGGACACTTGGCTCTCTTCTTCCATTTATTCTTCTAAACACTTGGAAGATTTTTTTATTAAAGGGAACACTCTCCTTGACTCTCTCTAACTCTTCATCCTCCACCCTCAATCTCTCCAGCTAAAATCTTGATTGTTGGTTGCTACCACATTAGAATATTCCTCAGAAAATCTATAAATGTAGCCTCATTCTACAACAAAAGGATCCCAACTTTGAGCAATCTTACTCTATTGAAATTTCATTAGAGCATTTGTGAGAATTTAGCATTTGAGCATTTAGCAACTAGCATTTAGAAGCATTTAATTTAGAATCATGACTTTATCATTAGCCGCATCTTAGTTTGCAATAGTTTATTACATCATTTCCATATCACTTTCATCAACAACATCACAACATCAGTATCATAGCACCACTATCATATAGTTCAATCGATTGTGTAGGAATAGATTTCTTGCATTTTCCAGCATTCCATTCTTCAGGTTGTCATTCTAAAGGTCATAGTGCACAAACAATCTGAGAGCCATTATGATTTAATGAATCCTTGGAGATAGGAAACAATGGGATGTCTTTAGAGAATTTGTTTTTTCAATTCAATTGAATTTTCTATTTGAATTCTCTAATATAATGTTTCATTGATTGTGTGGTTTTATTACTCATTCACATATTTTACCTCACACAGGTACCTTTGAGCATTTGGTTGTCTAATCAGAGGTCTTCTATCATTGTTTCTTTGATTTCAAATCTTTCCATTGTTCTTCTTGTGTTCAATATTTTGGTTCATTGATAGGTGTTTGATCTGCTTTTGAGATTTCACCTTTTTCAAATCCTAAACCATCTTTTTTTTTGGATGATTTTTGACCTGCAATCAACTCATCAAGCATTGTGGAGCTTGTATTGAATTTATCTTCATGACTTTTTTCTTTCTCTAGATCTGATCTCAGATTACCACTTCTTATTCAAGCCTCGTGCATTCATTAGATTTATTTTTCACTATTGCATTTAGACATTCCTCAACTCTTTTCCTTTCTTCAACTTGCACTTTGAAAAAAGTGATGGATTCATTTTCTTGTTTCAACTGCTCACTAACTTCCTTATTCCTTTCTCTTAATTTCTTGATTTTCTCTCAATTTTCTAACGCATTCATTTGCTTCTTTGACATTCTCCTTTAGATCTCTATTTTCACCTTCAACATTGTCAAGATATTCAAGAGCAACTTTGAGTTCTCTATCTATTTCAAGTATGCAATCTTCTTCTATGTATCCAATAGCAAGAATCTCTTTTGGAGGAATAGGAAACTTTCTATCAGCCATGTGTTCAATCTCCAAGACCTTCCTAAAGCGGTTAAGCTCCTTCCAAGGAACCAAGATCTAATACCAATTTTTGAACACTCAAAATATTGAGGGGGGTGAATCAATATTCTATTAAACCATTCAAACATTAGCCATCCAATTACCAAAGAATATTTAACTATTATAAGGAAAGAAAGCATGAAAACATCCAAAACGTCACATAACATATGAACACCAATATTTTTACGTAGAAAAACAAAAATGGGAAAAACCATGGTGAGGGTTAGCTTACAACATATTATAACTAGTTATAGTATATTACTAAAGTGCTCACTACAAGTGGAATCATTGCCCAAGTGGACTCACTTCCTATAGAGAAAAAGATAGAATAAAGAAGGTGGCTCACTACCTATTTTGAACTGTTACAAAAGCATCTACAATATGCAGGGATATAGTTCCAATGAAGCATAATAATAAACTTTGCACTGATTTGAATCAATGCTCTACCTTGCTTTGCATTTAGAAAATTATGATCTCAACATTCACAACTTATCTCTAATCTAATCAAATTTTCATCACACATCTCACATCCATCATATTTCTACATACAAAACACTAAAAACAATCTAGCATATATATTGACATCAAGTGTAGCATCGATTAGGTCAATCTAATTGGATGTAACACCAAAAGTATAACTTTTTCATCTCCAAATCTTATCATCCATAACATACACCTCAATTCAAAATTAAAAACTCCTTAAGATAGGTTGGCATGGACCTAAAATAGATCCCACATAAAGGCTCAACACATATTAATCCTTCGCAGGTTGGCACACCATGGGACCTAAACAAAAATTCTTCAATTTTTCATCAAATTCACAACACGTGGACCTCAAAACATGATACCATATGGAATCCATACTCATCTAGCATCTGGAAACATATCTTCAACAATGCAACATCAAAGTCTCATCTATGAAGAAGTGTGAAATCTCCCACACCATCACACTATACTGGAAATGACTGTATTATGCCAAATCAAACTCTCACTCTTATCTTTTAGAATACTTGGCCAATCCAGATGAAATATTGGATCTAGATTCCTCTAAAAAGCACAAAAAATAGGTTTGAATCATAGAGCAATATTTTCCTTTTTAGAGTGGTGTAGATCCAAACATTGATACACCGAACCACTAAACTGGCAATTATGACACTTAGTCAGATTTTCACACAATTGGGCTTTTCAGACCAGATCTTCTTGCAAAAATAACTTCCACTACACCTCAAAAAATGTTATAATTAATCAAAATGATCCACAACAATTTTGACATCAATTACAAAAATGTATTACATCATTATGTATTTCTCCATGCTCGTGTTGCCAACTAGTATCATCAATGACAATCTCCTCAAACTTCCAACACAACCTCCATAGATTGTTGTTTCACATATTGCAGCTCTTGCATCTTCATCAAAGCAATTTTCTACTTAAGATGAAGAGACTTTGTCTCTGAGAATACAAATGTTAAAGGATGAGTTAAAACAGAGCAAGGAGAGTGAAAAGAAGACGAAGGATGAGGCAAGAAAAGTTGCAACTGACATAATTGATGACCTTCTTGGTAATATACTTACTTGTGTTTGTCATAAGATAGAGGGAGATTACATAGAATCTAATGGATTAAATAAAGCATATGCAAAACACCAGGAAATTTAGAAAGGTTTCCAAGAGATTTTGAAAAAATGGAGCCTAAGGGAAAATGTGATAAAAGAGATGATTAAGTTGACAAAAGCATATGCAAAAGCCCCAAATAATTTGTCTCAAGTCCTTGAGATAATTGAGCTATTAGGGGATCTTTCATCCTTTCAAATAAAACTAGATATCCAATTCAAGGCGAAATTAAAAATGTTTGAAGGTATGGAACAAGGGATAATGCCAAAGATAATGGATAAAGTTCGATTGATTAAACCTTTAGAAAAATGGAAAGTTGAATTTGGTGGCATTATCCCTTCATTTCCATATTTCATATACAAGGATGGGAAACTTGAATTGTCTCTTTTAAATAATTCAATTGATTATTTGTTCAAGTTGGAGACCAATTTAGACACATTTGTAAAAGAGGCTATGGAAATTACATATTCTAGGTACAATGCACATAACACAAAAGTGCAGAAACTTCTAGCTTTCAATTGGTCGTATGAAGATGAATACAACATGTGGATTGAGAAGTATGTGGAGTAATCCATGTTTCTATTGTTTTCTAGTTATTCTACTATGGTGGGTTCTGCTTTTTGTTTCTTCTAGTGAGTTAGCATCTCTTTGGTTTTTGATTGGTAAAGAAGGTAAGGAAAACAGTGTCAAGTAATTGTACAACCACCTTCTTCTTCGAGTGGTTTTTGAAGGCATCAAGGATCTTCTACAAATTCCCATGCAACAACTTTTGTCTTTGGTGGAGAGTATCTACTCCCTCACGAGGTAGTTTGTACTTGTATTTTCTTATGGATAAAATTGTCAAATGTAAACATGATACTTGTCAAAAGGCCTGAAGCTTGTTTGCTCCCTTATTTCTATAAAAGGGAATTCAGGGTATTTTGCAAGAGATCTTGGAGAATTTTTGTACATGGATCATTTTTGTAATATAGTCAATACTTTTCTATCTAGGTTTTTTGAGAATTGGTTGTGATGTATATGTAAATTTTGTATGATAGTGCTAGTTTCAAAATTGAATATACTACTAAGTTCAAAGCTAAATTATCTCTTGAATTGTAATCTTTATTTCATTTATGAATAGAATCTGATCAAGTATTATTTTTTCATCTTCACAGTCTTTCCTATATACAAATGTTTCTTTTATAGCTTTTACTCAACCAGTAAATTAAATATGATTTATGAGAAGTGTTGAATGTTTTGAATTTTATAGGGACTTGTAAGTAGATTTGGTTATGAACTTCGCAGGGTAGAAATGTAATACATTGTTGTAAGCTTTATTGAAGATAGTTCAAGCATTGTTGTACAGGTCTTCATTTATATTTTTCTTGGCTCCATTTCCTAGGTTTTAAGGTACTATTTTGTTGAATGTGTCTAAAGGCAACTCCCTGGTGAATCAAATTAAAATGAATTTCCCTTTCTGCAATAATATATCACATAAATTTATTTTCATGTTCTCACATCATTGAATATCTAGTAGGCTCAAGGATCTAGCCCATAATACGTGTTTATCTATAATTTCTTGACTAAGTAAGTGAGAATTTATCTATTTAAGACAATATTTTTTATAATTATGGATATTCTATATCCACCTAATCACCATAAAAATATTTGCATCTTGATGAATATTGTGTAGGATCACCCTCATAGATTCTGTAGAGCGTAAAGTGCAGAGGAAAATGTTTCCCTATCTTTTCCTATTCATTGGCCAACCCCTTGAGACAATTAACCATCTAAGTCAACTATTGTTTATATTTTCTTGAGATATTGGTTGGGAAAATTAGAACATCGACAGATTGGTGACTCTGTTAGGGATTAAATTACCATTTCAAGAAATCCTCTAAGTTCTTTGGTTGTATTTTGCATATTTTGTGAAGTTCCTTTTTGTTTGTTGAAAGATTTGGTCATTGCTTCTAATCTTGCAATTTTATCTCAGAGAGATTTGAACATTATCAATTCCATTATTTAGGTAGTGACTTTGAAATTCTCCTTGCTAATGCAACTAATAAAGAATAGGAAGAAATTATGGATGGTAGAAAATATTTGCACAAAGATCATCTTGATAAGAAGCTGGAGACAAAATTGCCTATGCCAATACAATCATAGAAGAAGATACAAGTAAGTCTTCTCCTCCTATTGGCATGATGTTCTCATGAAAATCGTAGTGATAATATTACAAATATGTTTGATTTTGGGATGCCCCCAACAAATTAAGAAAATGTGGCTCTTAGACTTGCATTAAATGGTGATCAAGTAAATCTTGATAGCCTAGACAAAAAACAAAGGCAAAGAGAAAAGACCTTACAAAGAGAATTTGATGTTAAGATGAAATAGCCTTTCCAATCAAATGATTCCTCTGGACCTACAAAACTAAATCCTACAACCTGTAGCAACACTTTGAATATTCCTTTACGAAATACCCATACTAACACATGGAGAAGCTCTGCTATTACTAGTAAAATGTATGTAACTTCTAATGGAAATATTGCATCCCAAGGTTTGGATAAATTAAAGAGTCCCCTAAATATTAACACCACAAAGGGCACAAGTTCTCATGCAAATCCATCATCTCAAAAGGTCATTGCATCTAGAGTATCTAATTAGAAGGATCTATAGTTACAAAAAGAAGTGGAGCATTTAAAAAAAGAGTTAGAGAGAATGGAATAGATCTATATTTATTCATGCACATGCTATCCAGAGAGACCAAAGGAACTTTCCTTTTCTCATCTATGTTACCCCTCCACAAAAAACTTTTAATAATTTTTTCAATATTGTGACTGACACATTTTGGAGCTTTCAAAAGAACAAGATAATAATTTGAAATGGATGCTAGGATAGATTTAATCATCATTATTCAACCAGCTAAGGACAACCACGTAGCTTTCCAAGTGAGAATTCTAGACTTTATTCTTTCAATAATTTTCTGCCAATACTTAACTTTGTCTATTCCCATGAAGAAAGGAATGCCTAAATATGTGCAAGGTAATTCAGCCTATTGGAAACCCAACAATTCAATCATTTTTCTTGAGATGGAGGCCTTTTGTTAAAAAAGTATATCTTGGATTTGTTGGCATTAATATTCTAAGCTGAAGTAGAAGAATATTTCTCAAGAATTTTCTTTACCTACACAACTTCTTGCAAAGAGGACTTACCAAATAGCACTATATCATCAACAAACAATGAATGAGTGGCTGCAATATTTGTATTTAGAATAGAAACACCTAGCCATAAGCCTTGATTATGCACTTTTTGAATTGATCTACTTAATGCCTCCACCATTAATATGAATAAAATTGGAGATAAAGAATCTCTTTGTCTAACCCCTTGAGAAGAACTAAAAAAATTAGTTGGAGAACCATTTACAATGACTAAAAACTTAGCCCCTACTAAACATGACCAGATCCATTTGCACCATCTATAACTGAAACCAAAATTTTGCAACACTTGGATCAAAAACTAACAATTCACTCTATCATATGCCTTCATCATATCAAGTTTGATAATAAAGGATGGAATATTATTGGATTTAATAGAATGTAGCACTTCATGAGCAACTAATGTTCCTTCTAGGGTTTCCCTCCCAAGCACAAAACCACCTTGTTCTTGTGATATTACTTTTGAAATAAAAGGTTGAATCCTGAAATAAATAGCTTTTGTGAAGATTGTGTATATGGTATTGCATAAAGAAATTGGCCTAAAGTCTACAAAAATTTTTGGTTCCTTCACTTTCAAAACAATAGCAATGTGTGTAGTATTGAACTACTTAAGCATTGTACCTATTTTCCTCGATTCTTCCAAGACCAACAATATATCAATACCAATAAAATCCCAACATTTTTGAAAAAGTAAGGTTGTGAACCCATCAAGACCCGGCATCTTATTGGGCGATAAAGAAAAAACCACCTTCTTGACTTCCTCAGGAGAAAAAGGTCTCAACAGCCAATTATTATCTTCTTTTTGAATTATTTTTGGGATTCTTTCTAAAATATCTTCACCTTCCTTAACTAATTTTGATGTTTTATTTTCTAGATCCCTTAAGAGCTGTGAGAAGAATCTAACACCCTCCACTTGAATTTCATCCTCTTTTGTGAACAACTCACCCGAAATTCAATTTTGTATTGAAAAGATAGTAGTGGATGACTTCTTAATTTGAGTTGATGTATGGAAAAAAATTGTATTTCTATCTCCCTCCTTTAACCATAATTTGGGCTTGATTTTTCATGCCAATAAACTTCTTCTCTTGCCACTAACTCAGCCCATTCTACTTGTAACTTCTTTTGTTGCTCATAAGTATTTGCATCTAAACCTTGTGCTATAATTTTTTCATTGATTTCAAAAATTTGTTTAAAGATCAAATCTTTTTGATGAAAAATATTCTTAAAAACATGAATATTCCAATGATCAAAAAAATTATAGAGTCCTTCACAAATGGAGCATTGACCCACTACTTATGCAATAAATGAAAAAAATGTGGATGCCTAAACTACATTTTTTTAAACATGAAGGAAGATTTGGCCTTAGGAGCATAATTATCTACTTCTGTATCCAAAGATATAACATAATGATCAGATGCAACAAATGGTAAAATTTGAGATGAAAAAACCTTTTTACCCAAAAACCAATTAGGTGTAGTAAAAAATCTATCCAACCTTTTTGTAATTTGCAAAAAACGTTGCCTCTTGTTTTTCCAAGTGAACACCCCATTTTCTAGCACAATGTCTATTAAAGCATTATCTTTTATAAATGATGCAAAATCCTCCTTTACTTTTACTAGTGGAAACATTCCCTCCTTTTTCGCTTGCAAGTTGTTTATAGCATTAAAAACACCTGCTACAATAACCTTCTCATCCTTATTACCATCTAGAACTTGAGTAATCTTTTCCCAAAGCTATCTCTTATCCGTTGTTGTTGTTGGAGCATAGACATTAAACAAACAAAACTATAAATTGAAATGTGTGACTTTCAAAAGTTTCCAATTCTTCTCATTAGAAATTGATTGTAACACAACAATTTTGGGATCCCACAATGTGATAATACCCCTCGAAGCTCCTTTAGCAGGAGAATGAACTGACTTCCATTTTTCCATTTTTCAACTGATGCCTCATGAACCTGCTCAGAGGCTTCAGTTTCTTGTTAAAAAACCACATGTGTTCCACAAGCATCAATTTGTTGCTTGATCTGATCTTGCTTTTCAATGGCATTTATACCCCTGACATTCCATGAAAGGATTTTCATTGGTATTGGGGAGAGCAACATGCTCTCCTCATAATTTTTTGTTTTTGAACACAACAAATTACTGTCCAACATATTTTACACCCCTGCTGAAATATCTTCTTTCATCTTTGTGACATAACTTTCTTCCTATTTTACCTAAAGATTTCAAATGTACATGTTGAGTACTCGAAGTTTGTGAAATTGACAAAGTTTTTGAGTAATAAAAAAACCCCATACACTTATTATCTTCAACAACATTTTGAATATCAACATTTCTATCATAATCAACAACATCTGTTGATTCTACTATAGTCTTATTGCTGGAGTTAACAACCCAAGATCTTCAATCTGCAACGCCAAAGAACCTCCACAAGAGATAGAGAGAAGCAACAATGGAAGATGCTATTCCACCAAACAAGGATTGCAATATGATACAATATGATCAATGCAATACTATACAATGCTATATGCCAAATTACATGCTAGAGATGCCTTGCTTATAAAGGCAAGGATGAGAGATAGGATAAGACAAGATCATGACAAGTGTCTTAATCCTATCACATGAGACAACTAACTCATAACTACCTAGGAAAGTGGAAATTCTAGATAAGACAACTAATACTTATCTAGATATGACAACTAATATCCTAAGTAAACTTAACATGTGAATTAAGTCCCCTAAGTCCCTAGTAAAGGAATAAACTAGGTACAAGACTTATTCACACCAACACCCCCCCTTAAGTGCAACTTAGGGAGGTACAAACCAATGCATAATGCAAAAGATGGGTCCTGACAACTAGGCCTGATGAGGTACCCATGTACAAAACAAAAAACTCTCACAAGCAGAGAAAAGGAGAAAAACCCTATGGGAGAAAACTCCTCTCCAAAAGAGAGAAATAAACAAAGAAAACTAATGAAGGAAGGAGGACTCCTCAAGACCCCCCAAGGACAACTTCCTTCACCCCAAGCATCGATCGCAACTAAAGATAACGAGGCGATGCCAAAGGTTTAGTGAAGATGTCTACAACCTGCTGATCTGTAGGAAAATACTCCAAGCTGAGAACACCATCCTGGATGAGCTGTCTAATGAAGTGCATGTGGATCTCAATATGCTTAGTCCACTGATGCTCCACTGGGTTACGTGAAATATGAATGGCACTATGATTGTCACACCAAAGAGTAGTGGGTTGAGTGGAAGGGAATCCGAACTCAGTCATCAACTGACGAAGCCACAAAACCTCCTGACTAGCCAACACAGCACCTCGATACTTAGCCTCTGTTGATGATAATGCAATAGCTGTCTGCTTCTTGCATGACCATGCAATCGAACCAGAACCAAGGAAAAAGACAAAGCCAGAAGTAGACTTTTGATCATTGACATCACCAGCCCAATCTGAGTCAGTGAAGCCCACAATCTAAGATGCACCTGAAGTGTAGTGAATGCCAAAATGAGTAGTGCCCTGAATGTATCTCAAGATACGCTGGCAGCCTTCCAATGACTCTCATGAGGCTCTTGTGAGAAGCAAGAGACAAGTCCTACCGCAAAGGAAATATCAGGACGACTATGTGTCAAGTACAAAAGACTGCCAACCAACTGCCGATACAAGGTAGGATCAACTGTAGGAGTAGTGCAACTAGAAGACAGTACAACACCTGACTGGAATGGAGTAGGGGCAGGCTTGCAATCATCCATGCCAAATCTCTAAAGCAAATAAATAGCATACTTCTGCTGGAAAATGAAGATCCCCTCAGAAGTCTGATAAATCTGAAGACCAAGGAAGTAATGTAAAAGACCAAGGTCAGTCATATCAAACCGCTCCATCAATGCTCGCTGTGTACTCTAAATCATGGAAGTAGAACTCCCTATGAGAATCAAATCATCCACGTAGAGCACAAGTATAAGTAGATCCTCTCCATGTCTCTGTGTATAAACTGTGGGATCAGAATGGCAACGAGTGTAGCTGGAAGCAAGCAAGAAACTATCCATCTTCTCATACCAAGCCCGAGGGGCTTGTTTGAGACCATACAATGAACATCGAAGCCTACAAACAAGTGAAGAGTCCTGCACAAAACCTGGTGGCTGCTCCATATAGATCTCCTCATTAAGATCCCCATGCAAGAAAACACTCTTCACATCCATCTGAAACACTGACCATCCCTGAGATGCAGCTATAGCAAGGACAAGGCGAATAGAATCCATCTTGGCAACAAGAGCAAAGGTCTCGGAATAGTCAATTCCTTCAACCTAAAAAAACCCCTTTGCAACAAGACGAGCCTTGTACTTGTCAATGGAACCATCTGCTGCATACTTGGTACAATACACCCACTTGCATCGAACCAACTTTCTTCCCTTATGAAGAGGCACAAGATCCCAAGTATGATTCTTCATCAAGGAAGAATACTCATCATCCATAGCACTATACCACTCTAGAATACCTGAAGCATCTGAAAACTTCTGAGGATCATGTGAAACTGCATGACTCAAAAGACTAATTCTAGAAGTCTGAGAACGAGTGCGGCGAGTGTCTGTGGGATCACCAACAAGAGGACTAGCCTCCTTAAGAGTAACTCGAGCCCATCGTGGCCTAGTGGGTGAGTGAGGAGGAGGTTCATCAAGACCATCATCAAAGTCTTCCTCCAGTAGCAAAGTATCATGAATTGAAGAAGACTGAGTAGGTTGTGATGAAGAAGAAGTCGAAGGAGGATCTGGCTGGGTGAAGGTCTCATAAAACTGAACATCGCGTCGGAAATGAACCTCTCATGTGTCAGGATCAAACAATCTGTATGCCTTCACATCCTCACAATAGCCAACAAAGATGTAACATTGACTCTTCTTCTCCATGGATTTACGCTGACCATTTGGAATGAATGCCCAAGCCTGACTACTGAATACTCTGAAGAAGGATACATTAGGCTTGTGATGAGACCAAGCCTCCTCAGGGGTCATATTTCGCACTGCCTTGTGGGGCATACGATTCTGAATATAGTTGGTACAATTGACAGCTTCGGCCCAAAAGTCGGGAGCCATGGACCTAGACTGAATCATACAATTGGCCATTTCCTTGAGAGTCATGTTCTTTCTCTCTGCCACACCATTCTGTTGAGGAGTGTAGGGAACTGTGTGCTGATGAAGAATACCATGCGCACTACAAAAATCCTGAAATGTCTGATTGACATACTCCCCCCCATTATTTGTGCGTATCTGTCGAAGAGAAAAACCTGACTGCTTCTCCACAAATGTTTTGAAGGTCTTGAAGTTGGTGAGGAATTCACTCTTGAGCTTCAAAAAATAGACCCATGTCCGGCGGGAAAAATCATCAATGAATGTTAGCACATACTTGGCCCCTGAAAAGGAAGGAGTTGGGAATGACATAAGATCACTATGGACCAACTCAAGGGGAGTGGTTGCACGTTTAGCTTGACCCTTAGGAAAAGGATCTTGATGTTGCTTGCCAAGAACACATCCTTGACAAATACCATCTGTGCAAGTGATCTTTGGAAGACCAACCACTAAGTTATGTGCTTTCATTTGCTGAAGATATCTATAATTCAAGTGCCCAAATCTCTCATGCCAAAGCTTGCTTATTGAATCAGCATGAGCAACAAAACATGAACCCGATGAAGACTCAAATCCGTCAAATCAATACAAATGATTCTCATGATCAACTACCCCTGTTGCGACAACCTTCTCAGGATCTTGCAACTGTCTAATAGTCACATTTTGTGGAGTAAACTCAACTAACTTCCCATCTCCAGACTGACAAATCTGATATATGGAAAGAAGATTCGCTGAAATATCAGGAACAAGAAGAACATCCTTAATGCACCCATCTAGCATCTGAATAGAGCCTATCCCCAAAACTGGAATCTGTGAAGAGTTTCCAACTGCAATCTGAGAAGTAGAAGTATGAACTATGGAATCAAGAAGATCACGTGAATTTTTCATGTGATGTGAAGCACCTGAATAGAGAATCCAACTATCTGAAGGTGAATGCATAGCTCTTGCTGAAAGAGCTTTCCCTTTGCCCATGGAAGAAGGCTTAGCCACTGAAATATTGTGCTTCTTCATAGCTTCCTCTAAGGCCTCTAATCTCTTAAAGCAATGAGATGCATCATGCCCAGTTTTGCCACAAAATGAACAAGGATCTCCTTTCTTGTTCTTGGACTTGGAAGAAGAATCTCCAGAGGTAGAAGAAGAAGGAGATTGAGTGGACTTCTGATTGTTCTTTGGCTTCGGTTTGGAGGGATTCTCACTACCAGAAGATGATTCTGCTTTGGGCTTCTTCTTGTTCTTTCCTTTACCCTTAGATGATTGATCCATTAGAGCATGATTCTTAGAATTAGGTAAGGCATCCAACTGAATTAACTTGGCCTCCTCCCTAGTAAGACGCTCACAAAATAACTCAAATGTAGGCATTTTGTAATCTTTCCCTATTGCATCCATAGTTGAATAGGAAGTAGAAGAAAACACTTGATAAGGGCCCTTTAACTTAGACAGAATCAAGAAGATACATTCATCACTAGATACATCACGTCCACATCCTTTCAACTGTGACAAAATCATCTTGAATTGTGCAAGAAAATCCTGAATAGAAGGAAATGCATCTGGAGAGAGGGATTGAAGTTCTGCTTGAAGTTGCAAGGTTCTAAAATGATTTATTTTACCATACAATTCTTCAAGCTTGTCCCAAACATTCTTAGGTGTTTTGCACTCTGAAATATGAAACAACAAATTATCAGATACATGTAAGCCAATGAGCCCTTTTGCTTCATCCATTTTACATCTATGGACAAACTTTTCATAATCCCTTGTAAATTCAGGTTGTTCTGCATCTAACATTGGCCATAGACCCTTAGATTGTAACAATTGAGTCATTTTTAGATTCCATGTATGATAATTGTGTGGAGTGAGTGGTTCAATTTTCCTTAGATCCGCCATGAACACCAAAGGAAAAGGACAATGTGGCACTTAAATTGTGCCTTTCACCCCCCCAAAATGTATTAAAACTAATTTTGCAACCCCCCCAGCAAATTACAATGAACAAATCTTGCAATTTTTACAAGTGACAAACTCAAATCAACCGTTTATAACACACGGTGATTTTTACAATTTTTAGAAAAAAGAGCTTGTCAAGGCTGAAAACAAAGGTTACAAATAGATTCCTTGCGATTTTTTGATCAATTTCAAAAAAAGTTTGCCAAATTTCAACTTCGTTGGCAAAAGTTACATCAAGAACAAGCAATAAATGCACTTGTACCTTCAAGCTGAAAAAATTGGCAAAAAATGTCAAAATCTGGAAAAATCACCTACACCACTGCAAAGTTCGTCGAACCAGCTTTCTGACGATATCTTGTTTGCGAAAAATTGACTTCGTGGCGAAAAGTTATGCAAAATTGAAAAAAAAGGCCTATTTTAGGCACAGTGAACACTAAACAGGGGCAAAATTTGAGCCCTCGGGGGTTGGCGGTCGGTCACCAATGTGACTAGGCGCTGGCGGCTATTGCAAAAAAAATCTGTCGGTTTAACCGCTGGCGGTTTCAGCTTGCACCGGCAGTTGGCAGGCGGTCAACGGCGGGCAGTTAGAACCCTCTGACGGTGGCGGTCGGCGGTCGGCGGTGTGCTTAACTATCGGCGGAGACTGTTGGCGGGTTGAATAAACCCGCGGACACAAAACTTGATCCGCAGACTTAAATGAAGTCTGCGGAATTTTTATTATTATTATTTTAAACGCGGCTTGCAAAAAAAATTAAAAAAATAAAATAAAATGCCTAATTACAGAAATTTAATTTTTTGAAAAATTTCTGACAACGCGGTACCTGCGCGGGGGCCGTACGGCTCCTCGGCTAAAAAAAATTTTGCTCTAAAGACAACTTTTGCCGAATATAGGCAAATTATATATCAAAAAAATCGGAAACAGCCACTCGGACGCAATGGAAGACTTATTTTTGGCTCAAAGTGCTCTTGTAAAAAGTTGTTCACCAGATCTGAGCTTGAAACCCTTCTTTGCCAAAGTTGCCAATGGTGACGAAATTGAGTGAAACAAAAGCCAAATCTGACTTTTTCGGGCCTCCTGGACGCAATGGGATAGCCTAAAATACTGCCACTATGGCCAAAAGCACTGCAATCACCAGATCTCACCAAAATGTAAGCATGCAATATAGGATACAAGAACTCAAAAAAATGATAATAGAAATTGATGGAAACTCTCTAATAAAGAAATGGAAGGGGCTTGCCAGATTCAAAGATCTGATACCATGTTGGAGTTAACAACCCAAGATCTTCAATCTACAACGCCAAAGAACCTCCACAAGAGATAGAGAGAAGCAACAATGGAAGATGCTATTCAACCAAACAAGGATTGCAATATGATACAATATGATCAATGCAATACTATACAATGCTATATGCCAATTACATGCTAGAGATTCCTTGCTTATAAAGGTAAGGATGAGAGATAGGATAAGACAAGATCATGACAAGTGTCTTAATCCTATCACATGAGACAACTAACTCATAACTACCTAGGAAAGTGGAAATTCTAGATAAGACAACTAATACTTATCTAGATATGACAACTAATATCCTAAGTAAACTTAACATGTGAATTAAGTCCCCTAAGTCCCTAGTAAAGGAATAAACTAGGTACAAGACTTATTCACACCAACACTCATTCTCCATGGTTATAATGACATTGTCTATCTCTATTTTAGTAAACCTTAATTCTTCTAGATTACCACTTAGCCCCTCTTCAAAATCATCTAACCCACCCCATTTTAAAGGAGACTGATTGATTGCTAATGATCCATATTGCACAATGTTAACATCTTCATTCATAATCGCATCTGCAATCTCATCAATTAATTTTGAACCAACAGAGAATAGCACTTTATCAATACAATCTTCCAAATCTTGTGTTTTCATTGATCCCTCTAACTGTGGCCTTGACAAAACCAAACTTGATTTCTAATATACTTCTTCTTGAGGATGTACTACAAAAATGTTTGAATCATTAACTAAAATCCCCCCTCCATTGAACATCAATTTATTTGCTATATCCTCAACTTGATTCAAGGAAATAGTAAGTATAGGTGGATCAGATAAATGTAGTGATTTTGACAAAATCTTGCCCAGAAAATATTGCTTTTTCAATTTTAGTGCAAAAAAAATTTTATGTTTCAAAACCAGAGTAGAATTTTTGACCTTTTCACTTCTAAAACAAAACTTTTCCTTCTGATCTTCATTAATCAATGATGCTTGGTGGGAAAGCAACATTTTATTCTACAAGTATTGATGATTGGTACATGGGAGTAGCATATGCTTTTTAAAATTTAGTCTTTGCTTTATAGGGCACTATTTGAAGATATAAGGATTCAAATTTCTCCATTAATTGACAATCTCCTCTAGTATGCCCCAAATCATGGCAATCTCCACTAGTGTGCCCCAAATCATGGAATTTAGCACAAACATTTTTTGCACTTTCCACAATTACATTTTGGACCCACTTTCCATATTTTGAAACAAGAAGAATTTGGGAAGGAAAGACCTTTGTTGTATCTAATAAGACAAAACCTAACCGGTTTTGAAGGACTTTCTAAAAAATACTTATCATGACACAATAATATTAATATGTTATGTAAATTTAGATAACTAAAATGATTACCAAATTAGGATGAAAATCCTATAAATGCATGTAAAATGATAAAAAAAATTGACCATACTAGTAGAGGTGAATCTACTATGGACAGGGTTGAGAGGATGATGGGGGAGCTAGTAATGTTGTGTGAAGGGTTCATGGTAGCGAAGGACATAGTTGGCCAAACTATAGGTGCATGAAACCCTTGAGAGTCCACCTTATGAAAATCATTAATGGTATGTATATATACACACACATTCGGTCGAAAGATAGGTGCATGATACCCTTAATAGGGAGAGTTGCATACATTATTTACAGACAATGCAATATGCATTTACTGTTATTTTTTGACCGATTGTGTGTATAGATATACACACAAACACACATACACATATAAATGTATATATATGTATGTATTTATATATATACACATTCAGCCATAATATAGCTACAAGAAACCCTTAACAGTGAAGCATAGTATAAACTCAAATGTTGTCAGTATACCTATATAAATTACAGAGATATAGACAAACCTATATTATGGTCGACTGTGTGTATATGTTTGTATACACACACATATATATGCATATATACATATATACATATATGTGTGTGTGTGTGTGTGTGTGTGTGTGTGTGTGCTTATACACACATATACACACAATCAGCCATAATATAGGTGCAATATTGCTGCAATATACATTTCTTGACAGTCTATCTGTGTATATATATATGTGTATGTATACACACAAATATATTTATATATATGCATATATATGCATATAAATGTGTGTGTGTGTATACACACATATACACGTAGTCAGCCATAATATAGGTGCAATATACATTTCTTGACTATGTGTGTGTACATATACATGTATACAGATATATATATACATATATACATATATGTATATATATGTATATATATATGTATGTATATATGTATATATATACATATATATACATATATATACGTATATATACATATATATACGTATATATAAATATATATCTGTATAAATATATATACACACATAGGCGATCATAATATAGCTGCAAGAAACCTTCAAGAGTCAAGCATATCATAACTTGTTTCAAGAGCTAGTTACAGAAAAAAATGCAAGTAAATTCAAAAAAAAATCTTGCAATGGATAGATATTGCCCTTGTGAGGTTAGAACACAACCTCACCTACCTTAATAGAAGTTAAATATTTTTCATTTTGGCAATTGAGGTGTTGAAAAACACAAAAACTATGAAATATGCATCACCACCACTTGTCCATAGCCTCACCACCATCAGCCTCGAAATGAACTAGCATTGGTCTTACAAGAAATAGCTTAAAGTGCAGAAAAATAGCATGAGTGGTGTAGCTATGAAGATAAACAAGAGATAGCAAATGAAACGCATGTTGAGGTGGAAAGGATAAGGTTGATGGAAGAGGAATGTTGGGAAGTTAATGCACAGTTAATGGGAGTTAAGTGACCTAGTACTGGCATGGCGAGAAATCATGAAGCAAGTAACAAGTGTCCACCATCAGTGACACTAGTTTTGAGCTCAAAAATGTGGATTTTGAAAAACGGTCTAAAAACATTAGGAAATATACACAAATTTCTCCTGGAATGATTTTTTCAGGTTGACAAGCGCACTCTTATTAGATTGGTAAAAAAAATGTCGACGTGGACCCTGTTGATGTGGACCCCTCACACAACATAGCCGTACCCACCACCGATCCCTCACCCAAGTAGTGTGTTTTTCTTATTTTGTTTGTTTTAGATTTCTTAAAAGATCCAAGGGAAATTTTGATTCGTTGCACTCTCTCAACACGCTGTAGCATGTTTTCGTGCATTGTACTCATAGTCCTAACCAACTACATTTCTTATAGAGATTGAAGTGTTAGTGATGTGACACAGTGGCTTTTTCCTGACCTTTATCACGTCTTCCTTGAAGATGCACTGATTATTGGAACAATCATTTTACATTACCTCTTTCTTTTTAAACATTAAATGAATGTGTATTATTATTCTAAATAAATAATATTATGCATTATTATTTTTAAATAGGTGGAAGCCATCACATTTTAATCTTGAAACAAGATAAAGTTTGGAATAAATATAACAAAGTCAAAATTATTATGTGATGAAACTAAACCACTAGAGTATGGAGGTAGGTTCTTTTCATCTAGTTGTCCCCATTCACCAGTAGGGTCCATGTCATCCAGGGGAAGCTTCCTTTCATAACCACTCCTCATCTTTATCTCCCTCCAATTTTTGAGTGTCACAAATGGGTAAAATGGCTAGGGAAAGCTGAGGAAAACAAAGTTTGTCGAAATCCAACCATCAAACAAATCCATGGTCATAGATCTAGGGAGAGGTAGAATGAGGGTGAGGGGGTTGAGACCACCCACATTAATTTTTTATGTAAGTCTTTGTGTAAGTGGCTAAGAAGTGTGTGAGTGTACATAATATTCACCATGAGAAAATTTATTACATCCATATCAATGACCACTAGGAGGAGATGGACCCTTTCTATAGGCTAGAGTAGGTGGAACCCTGACAACCATGCAAGGGGTATTACTAGATGATCAAGAAGCACCTACACATGTGAAAATTCAAACATGAAACTTTAGTGGCTTGTACCTAAATCTACATGAGCACATTAGAGCATATCATAGCCTTAGTATAAAGTGAAAAGTGAGTATTAGCATAACAACAAGTAAAGATAGCGAGATTCTTGTCTTTTCAAATGCTAAAAATTACACTCTAAAAGCATGCCCAATTGAGGCAAACTTGGCATGAATTTTAGGCCAATTTCCCAATGAAAAAGATTCAAGCCTAAAAGCCTAGAAAAGCCATGAATTCAATTCCATGTAACCTATTCTCTAGGGAAAAACTAGAAAAAAGTGTTTGAAGATATCATGTTGAGCAAAGAAGGGGTAATGAAGATTCCTAACACTCATGAGATAATTTGGCACCAATAGGGATGGCTTAGTAGAGAATGCACCAATATAATTATGTGTAATATTATAAAAATAATGCACACAATTATACAAATTATAACCCAGATGAATTCATAATATTGCAAATGATGAGTAATATATCATAATATGTATATTCTAAATTAGTATGATATCTTAAATACATTTTATGTACTTTTTTATTTTAGGTACGCCAAGACTAATATCTCTTGGCATCTTTTAGATATATGTATTTAAGATATCTATACTAGTTTAAAAATAAAAACAATTTTAGTTTTGATAATCAACCAAATGTGTTAGATTTTATTTTTAGCAAGTAAACACTTGTTCTTCAAATGTAAATATGTAAATTTGTTAGTCATTTTTTTAGATGTTTTTTTAATGAATGGTAAAGGGTAGGATTTGAAAGCATCCCCACTCTTATATAAAATCACAATTCCCAAAGGACTAGAGTCACATTACATGACTAAAGAAAAAATGATATATAATTGAAAACTAATAGGGGACCTAACCAAATACTCCTATATTGAAATTCCACCACCAATCTACCCACATAGAGTCACTTATATGGTTCCTAAACCTCTCCCTAGCAAATTTTCCTTCTCCCTTTTGAGAGCAAGGATTGAGACCAATTTTTAGAGCACCTTTCCTTGTATTTTAAATAACTATTCAAGAAAGAGAGTCATACTTTGGAACTAAGTTGGAAGGTGATGAGATCAACTTGTAGACATCTAAAGTTATTATAGTAAATTCCATCACCATTCTCCTAATTAATTAAATGATTTATTTAGTCAATTATCCTAATTATTTCTCAAGCATTGATTAAATAACAATTGTTAATTAATCCATATCAAATTAATTAGATAAAACATGACCTATTATTCAATTAATTAATCATTTATCTAAGGTTCAAACTTAAATAAATAAATTATTTTTTTGAGCCCATTTTATACATTCATCTAAAAACTAAATAAATTATCTCATTTATTTAATTCCTTATTTTGTTCATTTTTTCAATCTCAATTAAAATTAACTTGATTAATCATTTGCACAAAATTAAATGTGATTAATTAGCTTAATCATTAGTCACATCTAAGTCCACTTACCCATAAAATCTTACAACAAAATCTCAACCCTCTATTATATCCTTAAAAATCTTAGTCATTACCATTACTCTATGCAATCTCTACACATGTCAAATCTCATTTCTCCCCACGAGACCTCTCATACATGTATGAGAGGACACATGCCAACTTTTTTCTTTGCCATGTATTCTCACACATGTGTAGGAAGACATCACTCTTCCTCATAAATCTTCTCACACATGTATGAAGAGATTTAATTCTTGTATTTTGATTCAAATAAGAAAATATTAGCCATCCATTCCACATCAATCATTGACCCACCTAAATCCTCCCATTATGAATTATTACTTGGAATCTTCTCCTTTTCCCAATCCTCTCATGAATCCCTAGCCCTTAATCTTGAAAATCAACCTTCACCTTTGATCTAAAAACTCAAAAATCTATAAATAAAACCTCATTGAAATCATTTTTATCAAGTGTTCATATGTTATTTTTATGCTAATATTTTTTAGACCAAGTACATCTATTGCAATCATTCTATTTCATCATCAAGAGCATATCAAGAACTTTGGTTGCATTCTTCATTATCAAACTCTAATGGAGCTTATGAAGAAGAATAAGATATAAGAAGCTTATAGTTTATGTTTTGTTTATTTATTTATTTTATGCTTTATTTTTCTCATACATATGTTGGTACGTCCATTGAGACCCACATCCCAAAAATAACTTATTTTTAATATTTTACAAGCTTTTTATTTATAGGTTCTAGTTTTGTGCCTATGAATTGCCATTCAATGTCTACCCTTGTCCAATCATTTCTACCTTCTCATTTGTGCATGAATCCATCCTCCATTTTTCCACTTACCAATTTTTAAATATTTTCTATTTTATGTGTTGAGTTCCCTTCTTTTCTCATATATTTTTATCCTTTTCCTAATCATTTTCTTTTAAGCTGACAAGCTTGTCTTGCATATTTTCTTGCCTCCTTCCACATAGTTTTTTTTGACACTTGTACTCCCTATTTTGTCACCCTCATTGTTTGTTGCATGCACATCACAAAACAAAACCTTTGTCCCCAAGAATTTAACTATTTTGTCAAAAAAAATTAAAAATCCATTAACACATTCCTCTATCATATCCAATATTTTTTTACTAAAAAGAGGGGTAAAAATTTATTAAATCAAGGAAATAAATACAAGACAAAAGATCTCAAAAAACCCACCAAGGGCCAAAACCCATTGAGAGAAAATAGAAACCCCATCAAATCCCTCTAGAAATCCCCAAAAAACTTATCATGTCTTCCATAACAAGATCCTCCAACAAATGGGAACAATCATCTGAAAGGTTTTCCTAGTCTTCCACACTCCACTTCCCCATCACCTCAGAAGTCCATTCATCCAAGTAATCGACCACCTTATTCCACCCCTAGGGAATATGAAAAAAGGTGACAGAGTCCAACAACTCATTGAGAAAAGAGATTTTCTTAACCACCAAGGCTAATTGTCAATTTGTCTCATAACGTTGACACTTATTCAACATATCAATCACTATATGTCAATATGACTCACAGATGATCCTTCTCCAACCCAGGGCACATGACTGTTTCAAAGTATAAATAATATACAAAGCCTCCATAAAGGTGTTGGTTTGTTGACCTCTATGCACATAAAAGAAGAACATAACCACCCTTGAACTATCTCTTTCAATCCCACCAATCCTACCAGGTCCAAGATTTCCCCTCGAAGACCCATAAGTGTTTATTTTCAACACACCAAGAGGAGGGGGCGACCAACAGCCAACACTGAACCTTCCCTTTGGAAAACCACCCAATCTAGGCTAAGAAACACTTCTATCCACGTCAGCTAGACCCAAATTCCAAACAACACCCACATCTCTTGGATCCACGGGGATAGATAAATCATACTTTGTCAAATAAGTCTCCTAAAGAACACCCATAATTCTCAACCATAGTTGTTGAACTTGAATCTTCTTGTCTTGCAAAATATTGTAATTTCTTTCCAACCAAATATTATGAATGTTCAAGCTAGGCCCAATTTTCCAAGAATTTTGAAGAAAAGAAGTCCTTGTTGGGGGGTTCCCCTACCCACCCCAAAACTCAGCTAAAGAAGAGGCATGACTACACACCTAATTCCAATCACCCCAACAAAAATACCAAATCTCTCTAGCAAAGGGGCACTGAAAGAATATGTGCTAGGAACACTCTTCACTGTTGTTACACATAACACATATAGAACCCTGAAATCCTCTCTTCCATAAATTCTCCCAAGTGAGGCACTTATTTTGTACCACTAGCCAAGAGAAAAAATTACACTTAGGCCAAGAGAAGTTGTTCCAAACCTATTTCCACCAAGGAACACCAACACTCCCATAAATATACTTGTCCAACACTTGATATCTCGAGGCAACCAAAAACTTACATTTCTGATCAGGGCCCCAAGAAAGAACATCTCTCTCAAGTAAGGAATTGCAAACTCTACTAGCCAAGATGTTAGCCAACTCACGACAATCCTCCATCGAGCCTTCGGGACGCCACTCATGAGGGTCTTTCCATCTGCATACTCTCTATCATACCCAACATTACTAACATTTACATTTACATTTTTTTCTATTTTTAAAAGATTTAACTAAGAACCTTTTGGTTGTTTCATAGCTTTTTCAAATCCTCACCTCCATAGTCTATCTTTAGCCTATGTAGTTTGGTTCCTATGAATTTAGTCACCTCCATGGTTCATCGCCTCTAAAATTAATCAATTATTAAGTTTTTGCTAAGTATAATTTCTATTTTTCAATCATCATATGTGTTTTAGTGCCTTTGTTTTCACAAATTCACTTGCTCAATTTGTCACCTCTATTTTTACAAAGTCACTTATACTCTTAATTTTTACTTATCATTTTTTATTTTGTTAAAAAAAATTATTTAAATTCTTGATCCTAATCAAGTTGGAAAATGTCTATGCAACCACCATAATGCACATTTGATCATATTTATTAATTAATTAAAAATAACGAATCCATTATATTATGATTTTCAGTTAATTAATAAATACAATTAAATATGCATTCTAGGGGTTGGATAAACAATAATACCAAGTTATGCAGCTATTACGTATGTAATTATAAATATGAAGGAAAACTTAACTAGTCAATAGGCTACATATAGTGTGAACTTTCAACCTGAAACTGCCAAAAATAGGTTGTTAAAAAAATTGTCGATGTTGCTTATTGTTAATCCTAGACTAATTAAACATTTCTCATCTAATGTCTAAAAATAATGTTTGACTCGCATTTAATATTAGATCTCTAAATCAAATCAGATTTCAATCATATGTGAAATCTTGTCTAGCCCTAAATCCCCAATATTTTCTTATCCACTTTTTGTTTACTATGAATAGATTGAAGTAGGCAAATTGGTTTTGGTTTGCCTCATTTGAAAAAAAATATTGTTGTTGGACTTTGTAATTTTTTCCTACAAACTCTACCCATTTTTTCTCATTGGCATCAATAACAGCATGACAATTTGTGTAAACTCTTGAGGTAAGTCACTTGCCATGATCTCGAAGTTTTATTTTTTGGAATTTCTTAGCAGCTATTATCATTTATTTGTTGTGTTTTATTTCATTCTAAAACAATTATGTTGTTATCAGACATGGCTCTCCAAAAAAATGTCGAAAAACAACTAGTAGACAGTTGAAGTATTCCTCACCCCGTGCCTGAAAATAAAACTTTAACTTGCAACCAATATTTTCATTTAAAAGGCTACAAAAATCTTATCTCGACCTCAAGAATTTACTAGCTCTATAGCCTAGATATTTTTAGATCTACTTGCCGTTTATTGCAAATAGATTGAATAAACAATTTGTTTTTGTTTTTAAATAAATTTTAAATCTAAGGTTAAATATATTACCCATAAACTCTTTTCTGAAATGTAGTTCGAAAGAACTACACACAAGTTTTTGAACAAGGGACAAGTCGCAAAAATTGTCTTTGATCCACTTTCAAAGCAATTACACAATACTTTCAATACTTATTTATTCACTTCAAATTGTGCTTATTTTCTTTCCTTCAAACATTAATGCCCCCTTCTCATTGAAGTTTAAATGTGTTTTGTTGAGATAGCAATGTCATTTTCTCACTAATGTAGATTTAAGAATAAAGATTATTTATAGTCATCATTTTGTTTCAACATTATTGTTTGTCTTTCATTTATTCTATGTGTGATCGGTTAACTAAAGATTGAATTTATCAAGGTTTAGGGTTTCTTGTTTAATTTTTTAAATATTTTAGAAACCTTTAATTATTAATAGAGATGCATCCTTTTTGTGCAATTATCGTGCATGCCCATAATGTTAAAAGTCTTGATTCTTTCCTATGGGCTTTTAGATATCGAGCATCACCTAGAATGCCTCTGAAAAAATGTTTTCTACAAATTAATATGGGATACTAACTTTACTTGACTCCTCTTTTTTTGTTTGGTTTTCACTTCCATAATCATAAAAGTTATTTATCTTATTTGTTCTATGACACTGTTTGAGACTTGTTTATTCAATAAGGTAAATACACTATATTAAAAAAATGTTTTAATATACGTTAATCTTATGTTTAGTTGATACTATTTAGGGCATCTATTCCATCAAATTCATGGAGCATATCTGCATACACACAATTTTTGAAGCCAAATTTCAATGTGTTTGTTCTCTTTTGTAGATATTGAAGGAAATCTTCCTCAAAGTTAACAAGGTAACAATGAATATGTTGCATAAGGTTAAGCCCTATGTGACTTATGGGTAAGATATAGTAAGATGCATCTAGCAAGCAAAGTGAAGTTTTAAAAGATATTTTTCCTTAGATGTCTTGTTTTGTTGAACAAATGCTTTTTTTATTAATTTTCTAAAGCCATCCTAATTTGAAGAGCATCCACAGAGCTAATATATAAGGAAGGTTATGGAAAGGTGGACAAGAAATGTATTTTGTTGACAAACAATTCTATTATTGAAAAGGTATTTGAATGTTCTAGTTTTTATGGTGTATTTCCCCAGTCAATTTTTTTTAAAACCAATTATTGAAATGTACTAGGCCAATATGAATCATCTTTATTGAAGATCTCATTCATGAGGTTACTACTGTTGGGCCACATTTCAAAGAGGCAAACAACTATTTATGGCCATTTAAGCTCAGTGCTCCATTAGGTGGACTTAGAAATGAAGCGGAACCATTACATTGAGTGTGGAGAGGCAAGAAAATGTGAGGATAAAATCAATGAACTTATTAGGAAGATGAATCAACTCGTTAACATTGTTTTGTTGGATCTTACATTTAGCATCTCAATTAGGTTTATTTTTAGCCATTTGAAGTAATTGAACAATCTTGGAGTATGAGACAATTAGTGACTTGATGACACTATTTTGTAGTATTTCACAGTTAGTTGCTTGATTAAACTTATTCATAGCTATTTGAAGTCACTTGTCAACTCTTGGAGAACCGGAGGCATTATTGTATGTGTGCTTTCATAGCGTAGACTTAGTTAGTGTTTTTAAATACCACATCCTTCACCATTTGGTTGAGTTTACTCTGCAATGTATTGCAAATAGTGAAAGTAATCTTGCAAAATATTTCATTTTTACATGATCTATTTTATTAATATTATTGTTTGTCACAATATACTATTTCTTGCAAAATATTCCATTTTTACATGATCTATTTCATTAACATTATCGTATGTGATAATAATATATGATTTCTTATGTATGCTACACATTGACCACAAAAAATATTATTTTGTAGTGTTGCAGGTCTGTCAGATGATATGCTTTTAAATTTTCTTGGCATTTTTATTATATTTAATATCATCCTAAAATTTCTTAGTGTTGAATGTGGAAGATAGATCATTGAATTTGTTGAGTCCTTTTTATGTATTTTTTTAAAATCCTACAAGAAATTGTTTGTGTTGTGTAGTAAACCCTCTTTACTATAAATGAAGTTGAGTTGAATTATGAATAAAAAATTATCTATACAATCTTTAATGTCAGCAACATATACCCTTTTCAGTGCTAAATTTTAAACTAAATTCATAATTAGTAAATGTGTTCAAGATTTTTATTTATTTCATGTTTATGGAAATCTTTTTTTTTCAAAATCTTTGATTGAGCGAAGGAGATTACTTAGACAATAAAGCAAATGTAAAGATATTAGTACATTTTTTCAAATTCATTTCTAATTTGCCATAACAATAAACTATACATAATATTATTAAATTTGATCATTTGAGAAGTAATGCTTCATACATATGTGTGCAGAGTGTACCTCAAAAACGTAGTATATATATTTATTTCATGTTTATGGAAATCTTATTTTTTTCAAAATCTTTGATTGAGCGAAGGAGATTACTTAGACGATAAAGCAAATGTAAAGATATTAGTACATTTTTTCAAATTCATTTCTAATTTGCCATAACAATAAACTATACAAAATATTATTAAATTTGATCATTTGAGAAGTAATGCTTCATACATATGTGTGCAGAGTGTACATCAAAAACGTAGTATATATGCCCAAATACAAAAGAAAAAATTGAATTTCCAGTTCATATGCAAAACCAAATTTGTATGGAAAGCTCATTGTAATCAGCTATCTAACAAAGCAATAAGAACCTACCCACATTTTTTTGTCATTTTATAAGCTGCAGAAGTATGCAAATATAAATTATATCTTTCAACAGTTGATGCCAGCAATAATAGTTAGAGACTGACCCTAAAGCTTTCCTTACTGAAAATGATGTAAAATTATCATATATAAGTACCAAAGGAAAACATCTGCAAGTTAGTTGACTACCTTAGTATAGAATGCCTCTACTCCCTTTTTTCTTTTGATGTTGATGCATATTGCTTAACAGATCTTAATCAGATTAGCAAGTGAAGCCCTTTTCTTATGGAACAAATTAATCTTGTTTCGACAAAGAGCAATGGGAATTTTTCCATTTACAGACAAAAATTAATATAGACTCAAACTATTGATTGGAAATCACTAACTTCTTAGATATCACTAATGCAAAAGAGTTATTTCTAGAATATTACCTACAAAGATCCCTATGCCAAGTTGGGAAATTCTTACAAGTCAACCGAGCAGTAACATCAAACATGATTATTATGCACTACCCATGTATGTTTCATTCAAACTAAAATAACATCAATGATACTCATATTACACCTTGATCTAACCAAAATAATAACACAAATGTATGTTTAGAAAATAAAGTATGAGAATTTAAATTTTGAAAATGAATTATGAGAGCTTGCTATTTGTAGCTGAGGAATTTCTTGTCTATAGTATGGTTGAACTAATTTATCTATTTTGGATTAAAAGTCTCAAATTAAGACTAGGCATCTAGTTTGATTTTTACATCCATTCCACTCGAACATGGTGATAACACGTACACAAGTACTAAAAAAACATGTAGATTAGTTTACTACCTTAGTAAAGAAGGTCTCTCTTAAATTTGCTTTTCATGTTGACACATACACCTTAACATATCTTCTTAATCTAATCAACAGGTGAAGCACTTTTCTTCTTACAATATAAATAATATAAACAAAACTGTAAATTTTGGCAACTTTTTCCTTTGCAAACAAGAAGTTTGTCTATATAAATATCATAGTTATGTTGCTAGTCAATCCACTTTTATTAATCATAATTGAATAGATACAATTCTTCTATGATAAGTAATCAATAACCAATTTCAATTTCTACTGTGCTAAAAGGAGAAATAAAGGGAAACCAAATAGAATGAGATTATGTACTAGCCAATGCAAGGAAAGTGCAAAAGAAATGATAGAAAATATAACTATGAATGCACAACATAAATAGAACAAAAAAGAATTAGACAACTTTTAAAACAAGTTTTGCAGAGAAAATATGTTAATGAGTTGGAAAAGTCAAAATGACTCAATGTTCCCGTGATAACAAATTGTATCAATGTACATATTATATGTTTGGAAATTTTGGCTACTTTTTTCTTTGTAAATAAGAAATTTGTCTATACAAATGACAAATTGAATGGTATTTCATTTGAGAATTCAAGAAAATAATTACAAATCAAGATAATAATATTGTGGTTTAAAGAAGGATAAAGAATAAAATATAAATATTGAATAATAAGATAAATATTATTACTGTATATTCTTTTGTTCCTCTACAGATTTAAATAAATTCCCAGCAATTGTTTGAACTATGTATTTTGCATGTTATTTAAATTTATTTATTTTATATACATATGTATATAGCAATATGTATCCAAAATGTCAAAGCATATACAAGGCATGTGAACTATTTTACCAATGTCATGTTATACGCTTTGGAGGGCATGCCATAAACACATTTTTTGTGCCCATAAAAACTTATGCAAAATTAAGAATAATTGTTCAATCCAAAAGCATGAGTTAGTAGGTTAAAAATAAAAAATAAAGCAAACAATTAGCTAACAAAAAAATATTATAAACAAATCAAAAACATTAGCTTATATCTCCCAGCACAAGTTCCAATGCAAACAAATATCAATTTCATGGGCACCAAACATTAGCTTATACTTTGCAATATAGGTACCAATGCAAACAAATATCAATTTCATGAGTGCAAAACATTAGCTTATACTTTGCAACTCAAGTACCAATGCAAACTAATGCCAATTTGCAATGAAAAACATAAGTCTACACCTATAGATAGGCATGGACTAATAATCAATACCTAGGAAATATCTAGAAAACTAGATACACAATTAGTCTCAACATGAGAATAAAATAAACATGAATTATGCAAACTAATACCAATTTCATGGACCCAAAACATTAGCTTATATATTGCAGCACAAGTTCCAATGCAAACTAATGCTGGCCAATTTGTAATGAAAAAACATATCTTCGCCTATAGATAGACAAGCACTAATAATACTAGCATATGTGCAATCATTGTAATGATTTGCAATTTATTAACCATGATTTAGGATTTCTAGTGCAATAATGAACAAGAATATTAGACTCTCAAAATAATCATAATTTGCAAGGCATTGGATGTAAAAGGATACTTGTTTGACAAACATGTTCAAAATGTATTTGAATTGAAAATGCTTTAGAAACTTTCAAAGAAAACTTGTAGCTATTCCATAACATATTGGCTTTGAAATCTATAGTGGTACTTCAGCCTGTCCAAAAATGACAAGTTTGAAACATGGTATCGATCAAAGCATAATCTTCAGAACAAAAAGGAAACTAGAACAAGACATTTGTTTTTTATTAATACTTCAAGACAAGATGCTAGTTTGCATTTGTTTGAAAGTTTCTAAAGTATTTTCAACAAACACATTTTGAACATGTTTGTCAAACAACTATCCTTTAAGTTTGCAACATGTCTTGTAAATTATCATTATTTTGATAATCTAACATGTTTATATTGACAACTAATGGTACGTCAACATATTTTTTGGTGATTCATGTTTATGTTGTCAAGAACTAATGGAACATCCAAATATTTGATGTCGCTTCATGTTTATGTTATGAAGAACTAATTGTATGTTCAAATATTCCATGTTGCTTCATGTTTTATCTAGATTTGAACCTTTAAGAATGTTTTGAAGATATCAAATTATAGCATCTAGCTTTCTAGACCTAGTGAACATTGGTGACAAGATTTTGGTAGCAAGACAAAATATAAGCTACTATTTTGTGTTCATGAAATTGGTATTAGTTTGCATTGGAACTTGTTAAGAACTAGTAATACATGCAAATATCTCTTGTAGCTTTATGAACCTAATGAATAGTGGTGAACACATATCATTATCATGTGATGGCCAATATTAAATAACTTTCCTTTGGTACAATCTATATGTTGTCACATACTAAAAGAGGGGTAAAAATTTATTCAATCCAAAAAAGAACAATACAAAGAAAGGGCATTACACATCCATATCAATCTCCACTAATTGGTCCAGCTTTTGTGACAAATCTAGGGGTAATTGACCCCTTTCCACAATATTTCAATCTTGCAAATGATCAGAATCCCATTTATCCAAACAATCCACAACCCCATTCCATTCCCATAGAATATGACAAAAAGAAACAGAATCCAAGGAAGCACATAGATTAAGAATTTGTTTGATAGTAACAACCAGATGCCAACTAACATCCTCTAGTTGTTGCCTCTTCAACAACGTCACTACCACCTGAGAATAAAATTCACAAATGATCTGTCTCCACCTGAGATCACAACCATGATCCACAACACATAGAATAGCAAGAGCCTCCATCACATTGTTAGTATACCAACCCTTACAAACAAAAAAGATAAACTCAACAGTCCTAGAACTAGTCTGCCCAACACCTCCAATACCAGGGCCAGGATTTCCATGAGAAGAGCCATTTGTGTTGATTTTCAACACACCCTGAGGAGGAGGACACTAATGACCCTCCCTACTTATCTTCTAAAGGGGATGACAACATCTATTTCTTATTATTTGACCAACACTCTAAGTAGTCCCCCGCTGAAGAGGAAGATTGAGACATTTATAAAAGGAAACCTCTCCTAGATCCACACCCTCATCCAAGTCACACTTAGCCATAGTAGTTTCTCCCACAAAATGAAGAATCCTCCACCACAAATGTTGGACAACCAACTGCGCATCTTGAAAAATCCTACGATTCCTCTCCAACCAGATATGCCAAATAATAAAATTCAGTCCCAGAGCTAAAGCAACTTGAAGAAAAGAGGTCTTAACAGGGGCCTTCCCCCACTAGGCAAATAACTCCACCAATGCCAACAAGCTTGGTTCCACACAGCCCACCAAAGGTGTCAAAGCCTCCTAGAAAAGGGACACTAGAAGAAGAGATGAGAGATACTCTCTTCACTTGTACAACACAAAACACACATCAAGGGACCGTAGAACCCTCTACTACACAAGTTATTCCAAGTAGGACACTTGTTTTGGACCACCAGCCATAGAAAAAATCACACTTGGGCCAAGAAAATTTATTCCACACTTGCTTCTAGCAAAGAACCTCAATGTCCCCAAACACCTGCCTAAGCAACTCACCATAACTTGCTGAAACAAAGTACTTACCAGATAAATCAATGTTACTCCAAGCTAGCATATCTTGGCCCGCCATGGAATTGCATTCATGTGAAGCAAGAATCTGAGCCAACTCTTTCCTATCCCCCTCTAACCCCCCTAATAGCCAATCCAAGGAGTGATTCCATCTAAGGCTAGCAACAAGTCTAATATTTCACACACACTTATAAAGCTCAACTATGTTTCAACCTACAGTAGTTAAATGATCACAAAGATACTAGAAGTGAGGGTAAGCAAAAGGAATAGAAGGATGACCATCCCAAGAATCCCACCAAAAAAGAGCCTGAGAACCTATATGACATATCCAAAAAAACCCCTTCTTGAGCAACTAAGCCCCCGACTTGAGGGTATTCCAAATCATAGATCTCCTTCCTTCTAAAGGGAAATGATGAACATCAAAAGTGTTAACATCCTTAAAAGATACTTGTGGGTAAGAATACGGGCACAGAGCTTATGATGACTAGTACACCAACGCCAATATAACTTGGAAGGAAGAGATTTCCCATTCAAAACACTAGAACACAATCCAAGGCCCTCCTCTTTTTGCGGCCTACACACTGTATCCCACTTAACAAGACTCCACTTAGCCGACTGTAAATTACCACTCCAAAGAAATTATCGTGAGAGAGTATCAAATTCCCTTAGGAAATACAAAGGAGTCATCTAAAAAAAACACCTATAAATAGGGAAAGCCTAGATAACAGACTTCAAAAGAGTCACTCTTGCAGTATTAGAAAGCCAACGATGAGTCCAATGATTGATTTTACTACGCAACTTATCAAGCAAGCTTTTCCAAGAAGACCTGGGCTTCCGACCAACAACAAGAGGTATTCACAGATAGAAAAAGGGAAGAGATCCAATCTGAAACCTCAAAATATCAGCAATCCATCTTTGAATAGCTTGAGGAGTATTAAAAAAGAAGATAGAAGACTTGTGCTCATTGACTTTCTAACTGGAAGCAGCGAGGTAAATATCCAAAGCCCGCCTAAAAGAAACAACCTCCTGAAGGCGAGCCCTCCTCATGAGAGAAGTGTCATCCACAAACTAAAGATGAGAGAGTTGTGGTAGCCCATTTCCCCAACACCAACCTTGAATCCTGCCTTGGGAAACCCACGACTTAAGAAATCTACTCAAACCCTCAACCATAATAATAAACAGATAAGGGGAAAGAGGATCTCTTTGATGAAGTCCCCTAGAAGCCTCAAAAAGCTTGGAAGGTTCCCCATTCATAAGAATAGAAAAAGAGGAAGAGATAACACAAATCATAGTCCAATTGACCCAATTAGGACTAAAACCAAAGCCCGAGAGAATTTTCTGTAAAAAATGCCACTTAACTCTATCATAAGCTTTGGCCATATCCAATTTGATAAACATAGACTTTTCCTTAGAAGTTTCCATAGAGTGAATGACTTCAGAGGCAACCACCACCCCATCTAGGATCTGTCTACTAGCCACAAAGCCTCCTTACTCCTCAAAGATTACAGAAGGAAGACAAACTTTGAGCCTCTCTGCAATCAATTTAGTAATAATTTTGCACACCACATTATAGAGAGCAATAGGTCGAAAGAATTCAAGCTGATCAACACCTTCCTTTTTAGGAATGAGAACAAAAAAAGTAGAGTTCAAGGCACGAAGCATCTACTTACTGCGAAGAGATTCTTGGGAAACCTCTAGCAAATCCAAACTTATAATATTCCAAAATTCCTGAAAAAAATCAACAGGGAAACCATCTGAACTAGGGGCTTTACCTTTATTCATCCCAAAAACAACCTCTTTCATTTCAAGCAAAGAAATTAAGTGAATGAGGAAATCATTCATCTCCTTGGAGATCAATGAAGGAATGCAAGCAAGGACCAAATTCTCCTCATCTTCTATAGGGGGTGAATCCTCAGAAAAAATATTAGAATAAAACTGTCTAGCCTCATGAGATAAAGCCTACAAAGAAGAAATGTGGATCCCATCCGCAGTGACCAGAGAGGAGATACAACTTTTATTGCGATGAGCATACACAGAATGATGGAAGAAAGCAGTAGTCTTGTCCCCTTCCTAAAGCCAATCAATTCAAGCCTTTTTGCTTCTAGAAGATCTCCTCTCGAAGCTCCCACTCCTCCACAACTCTCACAGCCTGGGATTCTGCTTGACCTAAAGCATCCAAGAAACCAAAATGCCAAATTTGGTGAGTAATCACATCAAGGTTCCCCTGGGCATTCCTCTTCATAACCTTAAAGTTACCAAAACTCATCCTATTCCATCACTTAAGGTGAAATTTAAAATACTGAAGTTTCTTAACAAAGGTGTGCATAGCTATTCCATAAGCAGGGTTGTCATCACATCACCACTGGGCCATAAGATCATGCAAAAAAGACTCTCGAAGCCACATAAGATGAAACTTAAAGGGGGGATTCTTGGGAGCTATAAAATAGGTTACTGAAAGTTTAATTGGCCAATGATCAGAACCCCTCCAATCAAGAATCTCAGAACTAGTAACCAACCTACCTCCCATCCAAAAACAGGAAACAAGAAATCTATCCAACCTTTCAAATACTACTTCCTCTCCACTCCATCTATTATTCCAAGTAAAAACCCCATTAGAAGGTTTAACATCAATTAAAGCAAGCAAATCCATATTCTCCCAAAAAAGATCAGAAGTAGGACCAAGCCAGGGCAACCCACCTATTTTCTCCTCCAAGCTCAGCATAGAATTAAAATCACTAGCTAAAATCCAAGGAAGATATGGAGCACATGATCTAACATACCTTATATGATCCCAAAGCTGATTTTTAAACGAATGTCAATTCGGGCATAAACATTGGTAACCAAAACATTCTCACTAGTTTCCAAGGAAGAGGCAACCATGGAAATAGTAGAGTGACTGGAAATCCACCAAAGTGGAGCAATCTTTCTTGGATCCCAAAAAAGAGCCAAACCCCCAAAACTCCCCTGAGAACCAATGCACTGACACTAACCAAAATACCAGATACGAGAAGCACACTGAAGCATGAAATCAATTGAAAGTTTAGTTTGTTGAACACAAAAAATGTTCAGAGAATGGATAGCAACCAGATCATGAATAGCCTTTTGATGGGAGGTGTTATTCAACCCCCTTACATTCCATGAGAGAACAATCATGGGGGAGATGGACAAAAGTGAGCATCAATGGGTTTAACAGACCCAGATTCCACCAACGAATCTCCAGTATGCTTAATCTTCCCAAGATCCTTCTTGTGGCCACTTTTAGAAGAGTGCTCAGACAAACCCTTTGTAATCATGCATTGTTGCACCCCCAAGGCTAGAGAAGACCCCTTGCACTTGCCAAAAACCAACCCCTCCTTTTCCAAATCTACCAAAACAATATAATCTTCATCTTGCATAGGGTCATTCAAAGATACCAGTGGGTCCTACGGGTATGTGTAGGATCATGATGGGCCAAAAAGTGGCAATATGATGGGTATGTGTAGGGTATGTGGCTGACGACTTTTTTTTTACCCAAAATTGATGAAACAAAAGGGTTTTAAAAGGAGATTCTCAGCTTTCCATCAATATAAATTATGATTTAATTTGAATTTAATAAATTATTATTATTCATTTTCCATTTGAATTACGATTAAAGTCCCGATTGATAGGCGATTGAAAAACATCTATAGCTTTCAAACGGTATCACATTTTGAATCCAAAATATGCATCACATTCTATGCTTCATACTATAAGATTAAAAAAAATGAATTTCATGAAGTTTTGACCAAGTTAAGGTGGTCAAACATACGAAGTTTTATTTTTTAAAAGTTGTAATAAAAAAATCATAATTAATTATTTACTTGGAAAAAAATTACAAAATATGCATCACATTGGGACATGAGTCCTCTACTTATATCTAAAATCTTATAAAAAAATATTATCATTTTATTGTGGTTAGGGTGGTTAGACAGACACCTACTTCTTATTTGTTACAGATTCTATTCTTACATATTTTTTAAATAATATAGATAACTTATTCAAATTTTTACGTCAAGTTGTCTAACTCTGATTTTTTGAATTTTTCACCACTTAAGGGCTTGTTTTATCCATGATGATCCTGCACATACCCCTACATACCTTATGATAAATGAATATCCTGACCAAAACCTTGTCCCTGCCCCACAGCACAACCCATACCAACAGCATCAGAAGGCACATCCGACGAGATTCCTTCCTCCAAGGTTGAGGTATCCAACACCTCAAACCAATTAAAGTCCTCTTCATTCTTCCTATCCTTGAACGATCTCTTCTAACCATGACCCTTAGCCTGAGGCTTAATTGGCACAAAGCCATCTTTATCTGATTCACCCTCCATCGTGGAAGATTTCCCTTTATCTACCTTAACTACTTTTGGAGCCGAAGACGAAGGGGAGGAATTAGGAGGAGCCTTATTAATCCTAGGACATTGCTTCTGAAGATGTCCATACTCATGACAAATCTAACAATGAAAAGGAAGGGACTCATTAATCAAGTTGTTGAATCCAAGACAAATAACCAAGACAAATTTCTAGAGAATCCAACAAGGGATTATTCAAATCAACCTCCACACAAATCTGAGCAAAGGAAATAACCTTTCTTTCAAGGGTTTGTTGAGCAACTGCAACAGGCTTACCAAGAAGAGCTGCAATCTGTTGTAAAATTTCTTCTATCCAAAACTCTAGGTGAAGCCGCTCCAAACGGAACCAGACCGGAACCCTCGATGGAATTCTTCAGCTGTATTAAAACCCATATGCCATGGTTTTATGAACCCAACATGATTATAAAAGTAGGGTCCTCCCTCAAAAACCTGATTCCTATCAACCATATTGGAAAAAGAAACCACAAAATAGTTGTTTGCAGCCACCATTAGCTCCATGTCACCCTCAACCTGCCACGTACACCTGATCCAAGCATCCAAAGCCGGCAAAGGAATACGAATCCCAAGAAATTTGCATATTAAAGCATGCCTACTCTAATAAGAAACATCATCAGCGACAGATTTTGGAGAAAGAACCAAGACCAGATAATCTTGACTCTTGGGAAAATAGTGATTCACTTTCTTCAGTTTGGGGCCCTCCCCCACATAAAATGACTCTAATTGCTGAGATTTCAACCCCAAAGAAGATCCATTGTGAAACCCACCATGATCAGCCACCACCAAACTATAAGAGACCTACTGCTCTGCCATAATCCAACCAAAAAACCACCCCTGAACTCACCCAATGGCTAACAAAAAGAACCCACCCCTGTAAGTTAGAATAACCCACCCCCGAATACAAAAAACCCAGACCCCGCACACCAAAAAAGACCCACCCCACTAGTGTTGTACACCCCATGCATGACAAATAAACCAACAACAGCAAGCAGGAAAAAGTGACCACATGCAGGCCGCGACCCTATTGGTCGCGGTCCTGCATAGCTGCAGCCCCAAGACCTATCGTCGCTATCCCTCCTTTTCTATATGTTTCCATATACATATTTATACAAAACAAATGAATTTAAATAGCATCCAGATATATAAGAAATGAATTTCAATAACAATGCAAAATATATAGTTCAAAAAATTATTGGGAATTTGTTTAAATCCCTAGAGGAACAAAAGAATATGTAGTAATAAAATTTGTCTTATCATCTAGCTATTGCATATTTATATTTTTACAACTGAACCACAGTTCCAAGTTTGGATAATAAGGATTACTCATACCAATTTGCAAATAAAAATATAAGTCTATTTCAATAGCATAATACTAATTCTATAAATTTGATGCATGTGTAAATTATATCTACCATATATGTGTAAACTTCTCTCTCTACGTACATTCATGCGCATATACATACATGTCTACCATATAGGTTTGTATAGGTAGAGAGAGACGGAGGTGCCTCTTAATCTAATGTGTCATGACATAGTTAGAAGTGTTCTATACACTTTCACTTTATTGCATGGGAGAATCAAGGAATCAAAATATCTATAGAACAATTGTTGCTATGCGATGACATATTGGCTACGACACACATATATGGTAGACATGTTATGAATTATAGATGCATCAAATTCACAAAATTAGTTTTATGTTATTTGCGGAGACTTGTATTTTTTATTCCATCTTATATATTTGCATGTTATATAAATTCATTTCTTTTATATGCATATATCTGACAACATGCAAATTGCATCAAAGGAAAAGACATTGGCATTAGCTCATATTTTACATTGGTACCACAATCTTGTCACCAGTGTTCACTAGGTCTAGAAAGCTAGATTCCAAAATTTGATATATTCAAAACATTATTAAAGCTTCAAATCTAGAAAAAAAAAATGAAGCACTGACAAATATTTGGTCGTACCATTAGTAATTGACAACATAAACATGAAGCAACAACAAATATTTGAGCGCACCACTATTCTTGACAATATAAAGATATTAGATTATCAAAATAATAATAATTTACAAGGATGCAAAGTTAAAAATGGTTGTTTGACAAACATGTTCAAAATCTGTCTCTTGAAAATGCTTTAGAAACTTTCAAACAAATGCAAACCAACATCCTATCTTGAAGTATTGATACAAAATGAATGTCTTGTTAGATAGTTTGTTTTTTGTTCTGAAGATTATGCTTTAATCTATACCATGTTTCAAAGTTGTCATTTTGGGATAGGTTGAAGTACCACAATAGATTTTGAAACCAATATGTTATGGCATAGCTACAAGTGTTCTATAGATATTTTGATTCCTTGATTTTGTTATGCACCAAAGTAAAAGTGTATAAAACAATTGTAACTATGCCATGACATATTAGGAAACCCAAAGATGGCCCGAGCAGGTGGAAAGCCTAAAGCGATGGCGGCGAAATGTACAGGAGAACCTATGGTGAAGACGGCGGCTTGTGTTGGCGAAGGATCCTCTTCTCTGGTGGCCCATGTTGTTGATAGTGGGGATGGCCATGGCGGCGAAAGAGCTACAACGAAGGAATCAACGTGTTTTGGTCATGTTGCTTGGGCGACGATGACGACTTTGAGAAGACTGCCGAACAGGGGTATAATCCCTGTTGCAAACGCCATCTTCGTCGATCTGAAAGCAAAGACGATGGAGGAAATTGATAATAATGCTTTTGAGCTTTCATTACAGGGGGTGATTTGTAGGTTTAGGGGTTTTTGGCCTAGCCTCCCTCAGTTGCACTCATGGATATCAAAAGAATGGGAGCCTCTAATTACTAGTAAAGTTCATATTTTCCCCATGGCTAAGGGGTTTTTTGTTGCCAAGTTTGACAATGCTCAGGATAGAAACAAAAATTTATGTGATCATTTTTTTTGCTAGGACATATTTTTGTTGATGATTAAGCCTTGGCATTCTAATTTCAACCCTTCCTCTGAAACTTTCGATAAGATCCCAATCTGGGTTCGGCTACCTAATCCCCCCTCCATTTATGGGTTGATTCTCTTTTAGAAGAAATGGGTGAAGCCCTTGGAGATTTTTTGTTGGTGGATGTTGAATCCTCTAATATTTTTCACTCCACCTTTGCCCATATATTGGTGGAAATGGATGTTTCAAAAGGGTTGCCTGCTGAGATTTTACTTAAATCATCTAAGGGTTCTTAGGTCCAATCTATGGACTATGAAGGGGTCCCCTTCCACTGTCGAAGATGTTTTAAAACGGGTCATGTTGTTACACAATATGGATTAGAGAAGAAAGCAATGATGGCTACATGGTGGAAAGGTGCCTCTCAACAACATTATATGGTTGAGAAGAAACCTGAGCAACATAGGAGCTTTTTTGAGGTGGTTGCATTGGAATCACAGGGTCTTGGGGCATCCTCTATGGATGTCTCAATTGAAGGGGTTGCTAATACTGAGAAAGATTATCATGTTGAAACCCCAAAAGAGTGTGAGAATGGGTCTCAAGCTGCCATTACTGGGGATAGCGCTCCGGCTAGTATTTCTGGTAGCTTTTCTGATAAGACATTGCCTGCAGGAAGAAATACTGATGAAATCTCTGAGACAGTGGCTACAGGAAATTTTCTTCAAGATAGTAGTATGTCGGCTTGGCATGCTAAGGTAGCGCAAGTGGAAGAAGGTTGGATTACTATAAAGGGAAATAAAGAAAAATTCTCTAAGTCTTCTTTTGACATGACTCTTCGCTCCCACAAGAGTAGTTCTAAATGTAAATCTTGAAGTGTCTTGTTTGGGGGTTGGTTTTTGGTTGGCTACAGGTTGTTCTTTTTGCAGCTCTGTTTTTGGTTGTAAAGGGTTTCAGGTCCCTTCAAAACCTGCTTTTCACCTAATCAAAAACTATGTCATGACATATTCGCTTAAGAGGAACCCCCATCTCTCTCTCTCTCTCTCTCTCTCTCTCTCTCTCTCTCTCTCTCTCTCTCTCTCTCTCTCTCTCTCTGTGTGTATAGACTTATATCCTAGACATGCATGCATGTGCATGTAAATGTTTGTAGAGAGAGAGAGAGGTTTACACATATATGGTAGATATATTATGAATTACACATACATTAAATTCACATAATTAGTTTTATGATATTGGTGGAGACATGTTTTCAATTGCAAATTGGTATTAGTTTACATTGGTGTGTGTGTGCTGCAAAGTATAAGCTAATGTTTTGCACTCATGAAATTGGCATTTGTTTGCATTGGAACTTGTGCTAGGAGATATAAGCTAATGTTTTTTATCTACTTATAATATTTGTTTTAAGCTATTTTTTTTGCTTTGTTCTTTTTTAAACCTCTTGGCTTGTGCTTTTGGATTGGACAATTATTAATAATTTTGCATTAGTTTTCATGGGCACAAAAAAATGTGAATGGTGTGCCCTCTGAATCATGCAACATGACATTGGTAAAACAATTCACATTCCTTGTATATGCTTCCACATTTTGGATATATAGTAGATATGTTATGAATTACACATGCATCAAATTCCCAGGTATTTAAAAGTTGGATACGCTTACCATTAAGCTTTTACAAATTTTTTGAGCTTGACTATGTATGCAAAAAAATTATTCTATAATTATTGCAATACAAACAAAAAAATTGTTTGAGACATGTTCTCAAATTGTTCATATGCCCAATCTATGTTTCCATAGATCGCATACATGGGCAATTGCAACTATAAAATTTGACAAGAACTTGTTTCCTTTTCTTTTGATAAACATCCATATTTGTTGCAAAGCCCCATTTTGGCACTAGCACACAAGATTCCATGAAATGCTATGAAATTTGGATGTACACCTACTAATTGCATTTTCAAGAAGTTTGTAAATCCTTTTTTACAAAATCCATTTTGTCCATAGCTTACAAGCTTGGCATGCAATGAGACCATGTTTCTTTGAGGCTTTTCATGAAATAGTTCAATGCCATATTTATGCAATTGGTAGGTGTTCATCTAAATTATATAACTTTTCATGGCCTTGTACATGCCAATTTCAAAATGACAGCTTTGAAGCAAAGAGGTTTAGCATTGGCACATACGATGCCATGGAAAATTATGCAATTTGGATGAACACCTACCAATTGCATTTGCTCAAAATTTTCTAAATCCTTTTTACAAAATGCATTTTCTCCATATCCTACAAGCTTGGTAGCAGGCCTCCAACACTTGGATTCAATCTTATGCAAGCATGTATCCAAAATGTGGAAGCATAGACAAGACAAGTGAACTAGCACATCATTCGCCTAATTTTTGTGCCCATAAAAACTAATGCAAAATTAATAATATTTGTCCAATCCAAAAGCATAAGCCAACACATTGTAAAAAAAACACAAAAAAAAAGTTGTCACAAAGGTAAATTTGGAAAACATATTTGACTAGCACAAATGTTTGAAGCATCTAGTTGTTGCCAATGCTACATGCTTCAATCATTTATTCAAAACTTATATCCAAGCCAAAAATCAACATACTACATTAGACAACGTTTTAGGGATTGCTACATGTGCATTCAATAGTAATAAGGATGATATATTGATTGTTTGAAACGCAAGGAAGGAAGAAAGAAAGTTTGGTTTAAGGCAAAAAATTCAGTTCACAAACCGTTTATTTCACTGAAAAACTCAGTCCGTGAACCTTTTAGTTCACCGAAAGCCAAGCTCGCCAAAATACACTTAGTCTCAATAGATTGTTCAATTCGTGAACTCTTTGGTTTATTGAAAGATGAAGTCACCAAAAACCTAAAGTTTGTAAGTTCTCAAGTTCACTAATATGTCGATACGTTGAAACGCAAGGAAGAAAGAAGGATAGAAAATTTGGTTTTCAACAAAAAATAATTCACAAACCGTTTATTTTATTGAAAAACTTGGTTCATGAACCTCTTAGTTCACCAAAAGCCAAGCTCACCAAAGTACACTCAATTTTGGTTGATTGTTCAGTTTGCAAACTCTTTGGTTCACCAAAATATGAAGTCACTGAAAGGAGAAGTTGAAGAAGTGGTTCATGGAAGAGTGAGTTTACTGAAAGAAGATTGTTTCGGCACTTTCTCTAGTTCACAAACTAGTAGAGACACTGAAAGGAGTTCACATAAAACCGATGATTTTCAATTTCAAATTGTCTAAGGCATCATCAAGTGAAAAAGCTTAATGAGTATTTACAATTCAAATTTACGCTTAATGAGTATTTACGCTTAACCTTGGGGAAAACACCCTGGTTAAGTGTGCTTGAGCTGGAGCAATACTGGGATGGGTGACCTCTCGAGAAGGCCCAGTGCTTCACCTCTAGGAGCATCACCTAGATGCAATGAGTGCTAAGTGAACCATTCATTATCATGAGAGATGGGTTCTTGTGAACCACTACTCATGAAATATGGGTCAATGAGTTTGACTCGTAAAACTACACGGTTAAATCTTGATAGTAATATCACAATTTGACATGTTGTGGAAAATACCTCCTACTTATCAATTGATGAGCTAAAGGGGCTCTATAATGGATGGTTCATAAGGCACAACACTTGTTGAAGGTTTTTCAAATGGGGTTGCAAGCTAAGTGGGCTTAAACTTGGGGAAAACTCCCTGGTTAAGTGTGCTTGAGTTGGAGCAATACTGGGATGGGTGACCTCCTGGGAAGGCCTAGTGCTTCACCTCTGTGAGCATCACCTAGATGCAATGAGTGTTAAGTGGACCATTCATTATTGTGAGAGATGGGTTCTTGTGAACCACTACTCATGAAACATGGGTCAATGAGTTTGACTCGTAAAACTACACGATTGAATCCTGATAGCAATATCACAATTTGACACGTGAAAAATACCTCTTACTTATCGATTGATGAGCTAAAGGGGCTCTATAATGGATGGTTCATAAGGCACAATACTTGTTGAAGGTTTTGCAAATGGGGTTGCAAGCTAAGTGGGCTTAACCTTGGGGAAAACTCCCTGGTTAAGCGTGCTTGAGTTGGAGCAATACCAAGATGGGTGACCTCCTGGGAAGGCCCAGTGCTTCACCTCTGTGAGCATCACCTAGATGCAATTAGTGTTAAGTGGACCATTCATTATCATGAGAGATGGGTTCTTGTGAACCACTACTCATATAAAACATGCGTCAATGAGTTTGACTCGTAAAACTACACAGTTGAATCCTGATAGCAATATCACAATTTGACATGCTGTGGAAAATACCTCCTACTTATCAATTCAGATTTGGTCAAGTTCAAAAAATTTAGAGAAAGTTAGAACATCTTAGAAAAACTAGAGGTTCGCAAAACCTGAAGATTTTTTGAAAAAGTTTGTAAGTTCTCAAGTTTTCCGTTATGTCCATTCATTGAAATGCAAGAAAGAAAGAAAGATAGAAAGTTTGATTTTCATAAAATAACTTTAGTTCACAAATCGTTTATTTTTCCTTTTCTCAAAAGTTTCTAAATCCTTTTTACACAATCTATTTTGTCTATATTCTACAAGTTTTGCAACATGCCTCCAACACTTGGATTTGTGATGGAAGCATGTATCCAAAATGTGGAAGCATAAACAAGACACGTGAATTGGCACATTGTTTGCCTAATTATTGTGACAATTAAAACTAATGTGGAATTAATAACTTGTCCAATCCAAAAGCATGAGCCAACATAGTTATAAAAAACAAAGAAAAAAATTTGTAACAAGGGTAAATTTGTTAAACATATTTGTTATGAGGCGCGATGATTGTTTTCTGGTAGAGTTATGTGTTGGATGCTTGCGGCCTGTTCTAGGCCGCAAGCCCTCTATTTTCCTTTCCTACGGGTTTGGCGAGTAGGGTCGGTGGTGGGCTATGTGAGGTGCGGGGCTTGGTGTGTGTGGTGAGGAGATGTGGTGGTGTGGGGTTTGGGGATTGGCGTGTGGGGGAGGAAGGCTAGTGTGGAGCTTGTTTGTGTGGGGTGGGATTTTTTGCTGATTTGTTGTGGTGGGTGTCAGGGTGGGGTTTTTTTGCTGATTTGTTGTGGTGGGTGTCAGGTGTGGTGAAATGGCTAGGGATTCCTTGAGTGTGGTGATTGCGGGTGCGAAGCCGTCTCAGGGTATGTTTGCAGATGTGCATGTACCGATGAAGGATACCTCATTTGTGGGTGAGAGCTCCAAGCTCAAAAAAGTGAATGGATGTTTTCTGCAAAGTCAAGCTCATCCAGTTTTGGTTATCTCTCCAGAATCGGTGCACGAGGACTTCTCTTATTGGACTCAACATGTTCTGATTTGTAAGTTCTTGGGTATTCGTGTTCCCCTCTTGGCTTTGGAGTCCTGGATGCATTGTACTTGGTAGGTTGAGGGTGATTTTGATATTCTGGTGGCTGGGAATGGCTATTTCTTGGTTGATTTCTTTTGCATTTCGGATCGTAATCGTGTTTTTGAGGGAGGCCAGTATTTTTACAATTAGGTGGGCTTGTTCATGAAACCCTGGCATGGGGGATTCAATGTTGCAGAGGATCTGCCTTCTTGGGTTCCAATGTGGGTTCGCCTGCCATGGTTGCCTTTGGAATTATGGAGAGAAGATATTTTGCAACGGATTGTTGCATTGTTGGGGAAGCCGGTTGCCATTGCTTAGACTACTTTGGTTAAAAAGGTATTTTCTTTTGCTCGCATTTGTGTTGAAATTGACCTAAATAATCCTTTGCCAGATTCTTTAGAAATTTGTATTGGCTCTACCTCATGGATTCAACAGATAGATTATGAGTCCCTCCATTTTCGTTGTCGTTTTTGTCATGAGTATGGACACCTTCAATGCCAATGTCCTCAGACATCCAGATCGGCTGGGGCTTCTTCTCCTCCTTCATCAAGGCCTTTGGTGGAGAAGGGATATAAAAGCAAGGTGCATGTGGCTGAGGGGGGGGCCTGATAAGGATGGCTTCACTCCTGTTAAGCCAAAAGCTAAGGGGAGAGGTCAAAAGCAGGCCTTTAAGGATAGGCAAAGTGATCAGGGGTTCAATCGTTTTGAGGTCTTGGATAATCAGGCCTTAGAGGAGGGGATTCCTGTTCAAATTTCGTCTGGGGCTACTAGTATGGATCCAAGGCTAGAAAAGGCAATTGTTGTTAAGGACACTTCTTCGTCTATGGAGTAGGGGAGTTTTGGGCCTTTGGATGCTTTTGCTGGCTTATAGGATATTATTTTAGCGGATTTAGCTAAGGAGGCTCTGTCTTCAGGTAAAGGTTGGGGGTCGGCCTCTTATTTGGGGGTGCTACAATGCCCTCTTAAGAAGGGGCATTTTGAGCACTCCTCTAAAGTTGGTCGCAAAAAGGATGTGGATAAGATTAAAACTACTGGGGATTTGATGGTGGAATCTAGGTCTATTAAGACCATTGATGCCCACTTCACTCAACCTTCCTCATGATTATTCTTTCATGGAATGCAAGGGGGTTGAATAGCGCCTCCCGTCAAAAAGTTATTAAGGATTTGATTGGGGTTTATTCTCCAGATATCTTTTGTGTTCAGAATACTAAGCTTCAGGTGGACTTCATGCTTCAGTATGCTCCTCGTATTTGGTTTTCTGGTCAGTGTCAGTGTATTGGTTCTAGGGGAAGTTCTGGAGGCTTGGCACTTTTCTGGGATCCTCGTAACGTTGTTCTGCACTGATGGATTTCTAGCCATTCCTCTATTTTTGTGGTGGCTTCGGTTTTGGACTCTGGTGAGACTATTTTGGTCAGTAATGTTTATGCTCCGATTGACATTCGTGGTAAAAGTCAGCTTTGGGCCCATATCGGATATGTTAGATCTTGTGCACCCTATCTGCCTTAGATCTTAGCTGGTTATTTCAATTAGGTCTTGTGTCTTGAGGAGAAAAGAGGGGGGTTGTCGAGACTTGACCCTGCTTCAGATTTGTTTCGAGCTAATGTGGACTTTCTTGCTGTTGTTGATGTTAAACCCTCTAATGGCATTTTTACTTGGAATAATCGGCGGAGTGGGACTGAAGCGATTTTTTAGCGGCTGGATAGGTTTCTTGTTTCTAGTTTTTGGGTTGGGGGTAGTTTGGTCACCTGCTCTGAGATTCTAGATTGGTGCGGTTCTGATCATTGGCCTATTAAGTTTTCAGCTTCTTCTTTTCCTACTCCAAAGAATCCTCCTTTCAAATTTCAGCTTGTGGCTTCATGATTCTTCCTTGTATAATCTTGTTGCTCAGTGGTGGCGGGATGGAGCCCTTGCGTATGGTACTGCTATGTATTCTTTTGTTAAGAAGCTGCAATATCTTAAGTATCATCTTAAGCAATGGAATAGGTTGTGTTTTGGCAATTTTCGGGCCAAGAAAAGGGAAGAGCAAGAGCGTCTTGTTGTTATTACTCGCCTGATTAGGGATCTGGGATTTTCATATGCTCTTGGGCATGCTAAGTCCCAGGCCCTAAAATTGGTGGAGTGGGAGCTTCGTGAAGAGATTTTTTTGAAACAAAAGGATAGAATTGATTAGATTCAAGAGGGGGACAGGAATACTACTTTCTTTCATCATTTTGTGTAGGCTTGTCGGAATAAGTGGTATATCTCTTCTCTTGTTAATTCTAAAGGATTAGCTATATCTTCGCAACAGGCTTTATCCAGAGAGGCTCGCCATTTCTTTTCTGCTCTGTTTACTGAGGATTCACTTCCTGCTGATGCTGAGGAGAATATGGTTCTTGCTTGTATTCCTTCTTTGATCTCTAATGTGATGAATGCTTCTCTTATTCGTCCGATTACTTTGTCTGAAGTGGAGGTTGTGTTTGGGATGAATAAGGGGAAGGCTCCTGGTCCTGATGGGTTCCTAGTTGAATTTTTCTAGGAGTCTTGGGATGTTGTGAAGCTGGATGTGTTGGAGGTTGTTCGTGAGTCTCTTCATAATAAGCAGGTGCTTCGTGCCCTAAATGCTACATTTTTGGTTCTCATTCCTAAGAAGGAGGGTGTTGATAGGCTTGAATTCTTTAGACCTATTGCGCTCTGTAATGTGGTGTATAAGATTATTACAAAGTTGATTGCAGAGCGGCTTAAATCTTGTTTTCCTGTTGTCATTTCAGAGGAGCAAGGAGGCTTTATGGCGGGTCATCAAATTTTGGATGGGGTGGTGGTTGCCTCTGAGGTCATTCATTCCATGGCGACCTCCAAGGATAGGTCTATGTTCATCAAGCTGGATATGGCTAAAGCGTATGACAGAGTTAAATGGAATTTTCTTCAAAAGATTTTGTTGGCCTTCAAGTTTTCTTCTGAGTGGGTGAGTTGGACTATGAGTTGTATGGCATCTTCCTCATTCTCGGTTATTGTGAATGGGGAACCTTCAGAGCTGTTTGGGGCAAGCAGGGGCCTTCGCCAGGGGGATCCGCTCTCTCCCTATCTGTTTATTATTATGGCGGAGGGGTTGGGCCGCTTTCTTAAATTTTGGGTCTCTCAAGGATTGATTCATGGTTGGCAGTGGAGGTTAAGTTTGCCAACTCTTTCTTATCTCCAATTTGTGGATGACACCTCTTTTATGGGGTTGGCTCATATTCGTGAAGCTGAATCCTTTAGGTAAGCTTTGGATATCTACCTTGCTGCTTTAGGCCAGAAATTTAGTGAGCAGAAGTCTTCGATTTTCTTTTTTAATACTCCCCAGGCTATCCAACGAAGGATTGCAGCTATTTTGCGGTTTCAAATTGGGTCCCTACCCTTTGTCTATTTGGGGATCCCTCTTGCTATTGGTCGTTAGCCTAGGTCCTGGTAAATGTTGCTTGATAAGTTAAGGAAGAAGGTAACTCACTGGACTCATCAATGGTTGTCTACAGCTACTAGAGTTACTCTCATTAAGTCTGTTATCTAGGCCCTTCCCATCTACAAGTGCTTTGTTCAATCGGCCCCTATGTATTTCCTTAAGGAATTTGATGCCCTCTCTCATCAATTCTTTTGGAGCGGCAACTTGATGTCTTCTAAGTGGTGCCTTGTTAAATGGGAATTTGTGTGTAGACCGAAGCAAGAGGGTGGTCTTGGTATACGCTCTACTATTTTGAACAGGAAAGTTCTTGCTGCTAAGCTGTACTGGCATTGGTGTACCAATCAAGATCAATTATGGGCCTGTATTCTTAACTATAAGTATCTTAGAGGTGTTGCTTTTTTTGAAGTTCCTCGCTACCCTCTGGAGGGGAGTGGTTCTATGATTTGGCATACTTTGAAAGTGGGGGCTCAGTTGATTAAGCATGCACTTTTTTGGATCTGCCACTCGGGGTCACAGGGTCTCTTTTGGTTGGATTCTTGGGATGGTCACCCACCTATTCTTTCTATTTTTCCTCATCTTCAACCCTTTGTGATGTTTTTACTGCTATTGGCTAGGATATTGTGGAGCACTACAAGATCGCCGAGCATTGTGGCTCTGTTGTTACCTTTCATTGGAAACACCCTTCTGAGTGGCCACCTGGGGGGTCTTAGGGGGATAGGCGTGAGCTTGTTCAGCTTTTGGCTTCCCGCACTTGTAATTCACTGAGGGGTCCGAATATTTTGGCTTGGGATGGTTCTGATAGGTCTTGGAAGTACTCTATGTCTGTTGGTTATAAGCAGTTGAGTAGGCAGTTGTTTGGGGATATTGAGGTCCCTTGGTGGCAGCAAGTTTGGCACAAGTTGTCATGGCCCAAGTGCAATTTCTTCATGTGGTTAGTGGCTCAAAATCGGTGTCTTACTTGGGACAATTTATGTAAGCGTGGTTTCCAAGGCCCCTCAATTTGTGTTGTGTCAAGTTGCGGAGGAGAGTGTCTCTCATCTCTTCCAATGTTCTTATGCTCGTGAGATTTGGCATTATTGGTGGAGGGTGTGGAATACGCCCTGTAGGCATGTTTCCTCGTTGGCTAAGTTTGTGGATCGGTGGGGCAGGGCCCCTGTTTCTACCTCCTTTCTTCAAGCTGCTTGGGCTATTGGCCCATCTTTTATTATTTGGAATCTTTGGTTGAAGAGAAATTGTCGAATTTTTCAGGATGTGATGTTGGTGGCCCCTCGTGTGTGGTGGAAGATTTTGCATTCTTTGGGCGAAACAGTTGCAGCCAAGTGTGAGCTGGCAAATTTGGTGGCTCCTTCTGATGTTGGTTGTTTTAATCGTCTTCATCTCCCTCCTCCGCAACGGCAGCTCATGCGCAACAAATGTAGACATCCTACCCCGAAGGTGAATAGAGAGGGAAGATGGTCCCCTCCTCCTCAGGGAGTTCTTAAAATTAACATGGATGGCTCCTCTCGTGGAAACCCTGGTCATGCTGGCAGTGGTGGTGTTGGTCGGAATAGTTATGGGAATGTGCAGTTTATCTTCTCTGTTTATAAGGGTCTTCATACTAATAATCTTATGGAGGCTCAGACGATTTTATTGGTTGTGGAGCGTGGAAGTCAGTTGGGCTGGCGCAGAATCATATGTGAATTTGATTCCCAGGTTGTGGTTAACTTATTGAATAGGCGGCAATTAGATGATGTATGTTGGCACCTGGCTTTGGTTGTTGAATAGATTCTCAACCTTTGCGCTTCTCTGGAGTCCGTTACTTTCACTCATATTCCTAGAGAGTGGAATGGTGTTGTTGATTGTTTGGCTAAATGGGCTTTTGATCATATTCAGGATTGGAACTTGGTGGATCGGGTCAATTACCCCCAGACTGGTCTCAACAATTGGACCATTTGGTGGTGCTTGATAAGGCTATTTAATGGCCTTGCTTTGTAATCTTTTCTTTTTTTAATAAATTTGTATCCCTCTTTTATGTTAAAAAACATATTTGTTATGATGACCAGCACAGATGTTTGAAGCATATAGTTGTTGCCAATGTTACATGCTTCAATCATTTATTCAGAACTTGTAATCCAAGCCAAAAATCAGTATACAGCATTAGACTAGGTATTCTAGGGATTGCTACGTGTGTTCAATAGTAATAAGGCTGATATGTATGTTGCTTGAGATTTTGACTGGAAAAGCCCCTGCACATTATCATTCTCAAGACGATGGAAAGGGAAACCTTTATCGTCTTACTGTTTGTGTTCTCTGTGTTTTATCATGTTTGCGAGGCCTACTTGTTCGTCTATATGCTCTTTTTTGGAGATGCCTATTATATATACACTTTCTCTGGGCTTGCTATCGGATAATGTATACCATATATCTGTACCTACCAGTGGATAGTATCTATTAGAAACCATGAGATTGCTATTATCAGGTAGCAAACCTAAAGACATGGTTTACATTATCCTAATTAAACTTATACACTGGCCTTACTAAAATCTGAAGTTCTTTATGATAAACATTTTTCTTTGTAAAATAAATTAAATTTCTGCACTGGCCTTAATTTTGTTAAGTACCTTTTGAGGTGATAGAAAGCTCTTTGTAGCAGCAATACAAAAGCTTCAAGAATTTAAAGGTCGGTCTCAAACTTGAGTTTGAAAGCACATGAGGGTAGAGACTTTTTTCGCATTTATAAATGATTAAAGTAATCAATGTCTTATTATGAAGACCCCTACTATTTGGTCCGTGCAAAATGGCATAGGATTTGTTCCTGTGTAATTGGAATGAACCTTTTTTATTTTGTTGCAGGATGAACCAAAATTTTCAACTTTAAAGCATAGATGATACGACTCGGTATGGCATAGTATTTGACATGTTTTCATGTATTTTTGTGCACCACATGAAGTTCCTCATTGTGAGGACTAAGGGAAAAATACTGAAAAGCATTACCACAATGATACTAAGCTGAAGCTCACAGGTTGTGGGGTGAATTTTGAAATGAATCAAGCGTGTCACACACTAGGAAACAACCAAAATGTGAGCAGTTCAAGGATTAGGTGTTACAAGTCACCAATAATAGGAGGACGTACTATGCACAGAAGATCTGCAGTGCCATGGTCTATAAATGACTCTTTGATCAGGTTTTAGCAGTTATTCCCTCAAAAGATGAGTTCACTATCGTATCTTATGTTCTGAAACAACCAGAATGTGAGGAATTCAAAGGTTAACTGTTACAAAATGCCAATGAACAAGGGATGTAGTTATTAAAGAAGACTGTTTTGCAACACCATGGACTACCAAGGAAATCTTTTGGGCATTTTTTCTCAAACTGTTCATGTACCCAGTCTATATTCCCACAACTCGCATCCATGGGCAGTTGCAACTGTAAAATTTGAAATAAAAAACCTCTCCTTTTCTTTTAATAAACATCCATATTTTGTTGCAAAGCCTCATTTGTCATTGGCACACACGTTGCCACAAAAATTTATGAAATCTTTTGGGCAATTTCTTTTCAAACTATTCATGTGCCTAGTTCATGTTGCCACAAATCACATGTCCATGGGCAATTGCAACAGTAAAATTTGATAAAACCCCCTTTCTTTTTCTTTTGATAAAGATTCATATTTTGTTGCAAAGCCCCACTTTGGCTCGGCTTGACAACAATGGCAAGATTTCACATGCTGAACATGCCTCAGCTCGAACCTTTCACTCTTTTCTTTTTGAAACAATGACCACGCCATGAAACTCAAGATTTCAATGAAGGGATACTAAAGGTAGCTTTTCAATCGTAAATAAAAACAAACTATTAATTTCATTTCAAAACCCTGAACAGAACCAAACAAAAATCTCACCTTTGGCACCCAAAAACAGGAAGAACTATTGCCAAATTCACTTTGGCAACAAGAAAATCCAAACAATGATCTCATTATATTAATCCCTGCCTACATCGCACCATGTTGCAACACGCCTCCAACATTCGGAATTTGGGATGCAGGTATGTATCCAAAATGTCAAAGCATAGCCATTCCCACATTTTTTGCGCACATAAATACATACAAAATTAAAAATAATTGTCAAATCCAGAAACACAAGCCAGCAGGTTTAAAAAAAAAATGAAGCAAGAGAATTAGCTTAAAAAAAAATCATTATAAACAGATCAAAACATTAGTTTATATCTCCCAACACAAGTTTTAGTGCAAACAAATATTAATTTCATGAACGCAAAACATTAACTTATACTTTGTAGCATGAGTACCAATGAAAACTAATACCAATTTTATGAGTGGGAAACATTAGCTTATACTTTGCAGCACACATAACAATGCAAATTAATACCAATTTACAATGAAAACATAAATCTCTGCCTATAGATAGGCAGGAAATAAAAAAATTAGAAATTGGAGATGCACCAAATAATACTTCAACGTGGGTAAAACATTTCAAGCCTGAGCAATATTATAAGTTGTATTGATTTCAATACATACCCATGAAATAGTAGTGCCAGAAAACATTTGTGTATCTTAATTTGCAGAGAGCGCATTGTTTTGCATTTCCGTGCGAACATTGAATAAAAAAATTTAAATACAACTAAATCGTGAGAGGATTTAATACACAATGTAAAAAGACTAATATTGTCTAAATTTCTGCCCTGGAATACTTGAGCTCTGTTAGAGTCCTTCAAAGCCACAGCTGAGATAGTCATTCAATGAACATTACATTCCTTCCATCCTTCCAACTCAAATATTCCAGTTTTGAGAGGTTGTCAATGGTATCAGGTAGGTTATTTAAGCTTCTACACCCTTTTAAGTTCAAATATTGCAGCTGTAACAGGTTGCCAATGGTATCAGGGAGGTTATTTAAGTTTCTACATTCTCTCAAATTCAAGTGCTCTAGCTGTGACAGGTTGCCAATGGTATTGGGTAGGTTCTTTAACTTTACACATTCTTCCAGGTCCAAGTGTTGCAGCTGTGACAGGTTGCCAATGGTATCAGGGAGGCTATTTAAATTTCTACACCCTTTCAAATCCAAGTGCTGCAGTTGTATATTAGGAAGTGAAAAGAGGGACGAGATAGAAAGGTTGTCAATGCCATGGCAGAAATTTATTTGCACGGTCTTCAATTGCCAAATATTATCCTCAAATCTGGAGTGCCTTCGATTTTTTATTGCTCTATTCGTTCTATTAGAAAAGCGACAATTTTCCAACTTTAACCATATCAAACTTGGAGGAAGCATGGCTAGCGTGTCTTCTGTCATGCCTTCAATGAGCAGATTCTTCAAGTGAAGAAATTGAAGACCAGGTCTGCACAGCATTTCGAGGGTTTGTGGATTGACTCCATTGAGCTGAAGGCGATAGAAATTGTTGTTGGATATGGTGCTTAAATGGGCAGCTTTCCATAGTCGAGTACCCTTTTTTTCTTTTTCAGCAATTGTCCGCCCCATATCTCGTAAATGATCATGCATGTCAAATACACCTTGGTTGTCAATCTTTATTAGTAACCTATGCAAAAGATTACGTAGAGCAGTGACTACCGTCTCATACAGAGATTTCCAGAAAAGGGTGGGAAATTTTTGGCGTTCTCCAATGAAAAAGCAAGCAATGTCAACAAATATTTCTTTCTCATCATCACTAAGAGCATTATAACTGATGTAGAGTACTTTGTGAATGCTTCGGTTGACGGTAATGTTAGTAAGAGCTTCTGTCCAGCAACCTGGGTCATTCTGCTTATCAGATAAGAAAGATCCAATCACTTCCAATGAAAGAGGATGCCCCTTACAAGCTTCCACTATTCTTTTGGACATATCTTCGTATCTGGCATTTGGAGATGCTCTGGAAAAAGCATGCCAACTAAATAACTGGAGACCTTCATTTATGTCCAATCCACTCATCTCGTGGATGCAATCAGATGAAACCCCAGCAACATTGAGAATATGTTTGTTTCTAGAAGTTATTATAATTCTGCTGCCAGGGGCCAGCCAATCCCCAACCAGAGCATTCAATTGTACATAAGCATCCAATTCTACATCAGCATCCATATCATCCAAAATGAGCAGCACACGTTGCCGTCCCAGACGATCTTTGAACAAAGATTTGCCATTATCAACATTACGCACTTTTCCTTCATATTTGGTTAAATCTTCAAGAATTTGTTGCTGCAAATCTGGAAGGCCTTTGGGGTCTGCGGCAGTGGCGCGGACATTAAATACAAATGAAGCAGCGTCAAAATCAGCATAAATTTGATTGTACACGGCCTTGGCAACTGCGGTCTTGCCAAAACCACCAATACCCCATATTCCAACTTTAACTACCTCTTTCACAGAACTGAGATTTAATTTCCCAATGAGAGCTTTCTTGACGCTTTCCATTCCCACTGGATGCCTGGCAACCTCTAATGGCACTTTGTCGAATGTCTGAATCAGGTCATTCACAACCGTTTTTACTAGCTGAGCTTCGAAGCTGCAATCGCCAGAGTATTTCAATAAAAATTGCAGAAGGTACGAAAATAAAACTCAAACAGGAAAATTGGAAAATTGAACATTCTTTTGCATAAATTAAATGAAAGACTTTGATAGTGTTAGAAATAATTTACAGTATTTAGATCAATATCCCCATAAATTGGAGTTTTAATAAACACATTTATAATTATAGTAACAGAACTCTGGAAAAAATCCGATTAAGGCTAGACCATTTTTGTCCCCATTTTTTGATAAAATCTTTGACCTTTTGGTCAACAATTTTTTCCCATTTCAAACTGCAAAATTGTCAACAACAAAAAACAATACATTTAAAACCTGCAAAAAAAAGCGAATAAAGTCACGCTGATTTTCGCGCAAAAAAAAACCGTGAGACCATAGCTGCTTGTTTACTAGTATGCTTTGATAGATTTTTTCTAGGCATCCATAGCTTGTTCGAAAGCACTTGTTTTAGGCTTTTAGCCATAAAACAAGTATGAAAAATGCTTTGGTAGAAATATGTGGTAGCAAAGACAAGGTAATGAACTGGTTGAAAAATTGCCTCAAAGAAATGTGGTTGCTATTGATTGTCGTGGCATTCCATCACCATGAGACATTTCTTTGAAGCAATTTTTGATCCAGACGATGAGTGGATTGCTAGTGATGAATTTCTTGAGGCTGAGGATTTTGAGATCCTAAGGGAGTCCAACTTTGATACTTATTTGACTGAATGACTTAGGAGAGGCAAAGCCCAAGAGCTTCATCTTCATCATCAGGACCTGAATCCCTCTAGCATAGCTCTATTTATAGTAGCAACTAGCAAGAGTCATTGACTACTTCTGATTTTTTGAAACTTTGTACTCAATTTATAAGTTGACTTTGTACAAACTATATTGTAATTGAACTTTTGTCATCTATCAGTTATGCATTGTGAACCTAATGCTTTGAAAGATGTAGAATACAATGTAATCAGCGATATGAATATAAACAACAAAATCTATTTTCTATGATTCATTAGTTAAACTCTCTATTTTATTTGCTCTCTATAACTCTATTGCTATGGAAATGCCTTCCAATTAAAAAAAACAGTTTTTGTCTCTTATTCTACAATTTTTTGCATTTTTTAAAAAATCTGATTTTTTTCAATTTTTTCAAAAAATCTTGAACTTTTTTTGGTTTGCTAATTTTTTCCCCAAAAGATTTTTGTTGCTATGATTTAAACAATTTACATTTAAGAAGTATTTAGATCAATATCTCATAAATTGGAGTTTATTAAAATAATAGAATAATAGCTCACTAAAAGCTGTCCCTTTTTTTATAAATCTGAAAAGGCTCAGAAACTATGAAGAAAAGGGTAGAAATGCTGGGATACCATTATCAAGATGGTAACGAGTTTCAAAATTAACTGCAGTGTTCCACGGGGACGCATCCCCCCCCAAATTTCAGCCGTCCCCCCGTCCCGGACGTTTCGGAGACTTGGGGACGGCTGAGAAACCTCCCCCCGCCATCCCCCCACCGCCGCCGGGACTTGGGAAACTTCGAGGGGCGGGGGCTCCTGGACGTCCCCGAGACGTCTCGGGACTTCTAGTCCCTCAAGTGTCGGAGACACCCAGGCGTCCCCTGCGGTGGGATGTCCAAAAAAGCAATTTTTTAAAAATTTCTTTCAATTTTCTTGGAATGTAAGCCTTGGGCTGAACCCTAAAGGCTTGTGGGACCCTTCTAAAATTCATAAGCTAAACAAAACACTCTCATTCTTCATTTTTTTGCTCGCATATGCCATTTGATGTTTTGCAACAGCTAGGTGAAGAAGAGGAAAACCAGTGAGAAGAGTGAGTGAAAGAGTAAGTTTGGGGATGATTAGAGGCCTCCCTTCACTACAGTTTTGCATTTTGTACTTATTTTGATATCAATGTATCATTCTACTCATTGTAATCATCTTTATGATATGATATTATGATGTGACATGTCATATTTTCGATATTCATATAATAGAAATCTCAAATTCGACAATTTCATTTGCAAATTTTAATATTTTATATACTTTTAGTCGTTTAGTAATAGTATTCAATTGTTTAAAATGTTAGTATTTGCAATTTTACTAATTTTCCAAAGTTTAATTTGAAATGTTATTCTTAAACATCTTTTTATAACTAGTTATTCAAGTACCATATGTATATCAGCACTGCCCCCCCACCAGCCCCCTGTCGCCGTCCCCCCGCCGTCCCCAAACTTAGACCCCTTGTCCCCCCGTCCCCGAGACACGTTCCCGACAAGGGACGCGTCCCCGTCAGGAAACTCCGTGGAACTATGAAATTAAGTCAATGATACTTTAATCGCCCAGACTCTCCGCTCATTCCTCAATGATACCTCCCCATTATTGGGTCAATGTCAAGTCATTTTCTAATTTAATAATTATAGTTAAAAAACTGTTTAGAGGGGTTCAGTGAAGACATAAACATTATTTATTATACAAAAGTTAAATAATTAATTATATAAAAAATACTTTAAAAATAAAAGTTAAATAGATATATTTAAAAAATTGTTTAGTAAGAATCCAAGTAGAAATACAAATTAAGATTGAATTTTTTAACCATTACATTCATGAAATCAACATGTAATATCAATATTCCCAATAAAAAATAAAAAATAAATAAAAAGTCTCCAATTTGTTGAACAAACTAAACCCACATACATATATCCCACTGCAAACCCCAAATAAGAGAGATTAGCTTTCTATCAACCAATCAAAGGGACCCCATGCATTTAGGAAGGAACCATTCCCATGAAAGACAGAGATAATAGAACTATATAATATATTGCCTTTGTCTGAGTCTACACTGATACCCCTAAGTACCCATACCAGCTAAACCACGAACAATAAACGACCATACATCTGATTGTCCAAAAGAGAAAGCATAGTCAAAAAAGGTATTGGGAGGCACTCGGGGAAAATTACTACAGCCACCCTACTCCAGAGTCATATAAGCGAGAAAATGAGGGGAGGGGCAAATTATGCAAGCCCCAGAAGCAAAATTACATTTGGACATTTACCCCCTTCGCAGAGGGTCTCAGCTAGTTCATCCTTGGACTCGGCATCACAAAAATAGCTAACATGATTTAAATTAGCTTCTTAGATAGATTTACTCTTAGGCTCTTAACAATCTCCTTTACCGTGATGTTGAGTTCTACGAATGCTACACATTAGTTTTCTGAAAGTGATCCAAATTGTAGTTGTAGAACAGCTCAGCTTAGCTTTTGAACCCTTTTACTTTATCATGAAGTAGATACGTCCCCACAACCCTCGAAAGCATGGATGCACACCCCAAGGATTGGGCTATGTAGAAGACATTCTGCCTTTCAAAGAAACTAAATTGGACCAGCTAGAAGCTTAGACAACGCCTTTGTGATGCCCACACAAGGAGCCATGTACATGTACTTTGCCAACTCGCAAATGGCAAAAGCTAGAACCACAAGTTTGGGCTGGAAATCTCCTTGTCCAAGTAATCTGAAAACTTGTTAATCATGTCCTCGCCCCTCGCCCATTCCTGCCTCATCCTACCACCTATACTGCTCTTCCCTTTATCCTCCATGCTTCTCTATTTACCCTTTCCTCTGGCCATGGAAGCCATTAGGAAGATTGTGAGAAACCAAAGCTGAAATCCCCACCAAAAAGCTTTCTTCTTCGGAGCCAAGATACATTCCTCTCAAGATCTATAACACCCCTCACAGGTGTCTACATGTTGCTTCCTTATCTTGCTCGAATGAGATGAAATGAGTAACAACCACCTTGCCAATTCATTAATTGAGTGTATCCTTCCTTCGTTCAAATATCTCCTGCCAAGTGTGCCAACCTTCATTCCAACAAAGGATTGCCCCCTGCCACCTTTTGAACACTTTCACGGTACAGATCATCAACCTACCATACTACTACTTGCCCTTTATCAGGCCAAAATACCTTGTAGACCTTTGATCATCAAATCTTTCACCTCCTTTGGGAAATCTAGTTTCAACAATCTCTCAAGCTTTCCAATTTCCATAGTTACACTCTTGATTGACCCCTGAATTCACCGCTCAATTTGCCATCTTATTCCATTGTTATTGGATTTGAACAAAGCTGGTATTCTCAAATTTGCTGGACGGTTAAAATGATCCTAGACAAGATGATTACATAGGAAGAAAACAAAATTTCTCAGAAAAACTTTTATGTTTATTAATAAGGTATTAAAATTCTTTCCATTATAACAACTCAAACCCCTTTGTAAATGCATAGTATGCAAGAGCAATCCTTATACGATTACATTTAACAAAACTCTTATCAAAATGATGTATAGAAGAGGAAAATAGGCGATCAGAGGCTCAAACCTAAAGGTTAAAAATAGCAATGCAAAACATAAAAATTGTAAATATAAACAGCGATTAATTAATAGTGAAAACAAGCTAAAGAAAGAATAGATATTTTTGAAGTATATATAATTTTTGTTTTAGTTTATATTTGATAAAGAAAAGATATTTTTGAAGTATATATAATTTTAGTTTTTAGCTTATATTTAATTTGTCTTGAATGAAATTTAATGTGTGATATTTAAAGTTAAAAATGTTTTCTATGAAATTTAATGTGGTATATTTTTTAAGTTAAATTTAATGTGGTATATTTTTTAAGTTATAAAAAAGTGTTTTTAATGAAATTAAATAATTTTACTTTTAATTTTATGATTTATAGGAAGAAAGATGGAACATATGAAATAGAAGAAAAAATTAATCATTCATTAAACATGAACTGAATATATTAAAGTAATTTATAAAAAAAAATTATGTGCTTATTTATATAAAATTTGACTTGCTTTGAAAAAATTAATTCTTATTTAAAAACAATGATAAAGATTAAAATGTTTAACAATTATAATTATTTTATTGTTGATCTGTAGATTCCAATAATACATTTCAATTTTTTTAAGATATATAGATTTTTTGAAACCCTACTTTACCTTTAATCAAATAAAATTATAATAAAAAAAATTAATCTCTTTTTAATTTAAAATATAAATTAAATAAAAAATTAAATTTTTTAAATTAAAAAAGGAAATATAACTGTGTAGTTTTACGAGTCAAACTCATTGACCCATGTTTCATGAGTAGTGGTTCACAAGAACCCATCTCTCATGATAATGAATGATCTACTTAGCACTTATTGCATCTAGGTGATGCTCACAAAAGTGAAGCACTAGGCCATTCCAGGAGGTCACCCATCCCAGTACTACTCTAGCTCAAGTGTGCTTAACCATTGAGTTTCCTCCAAGGTTAAGCCCACTTAGCTTGCAACCCCATTTGCAACCTCCAAGGTGAAGCACTGGGCCATCCCAGTGGTCACCCATCACAATGGCCCCAAAGGTCACCCATCACAGTGGTTGCAAATGGGGTTGCAAGCTAAGTGGTATTAACCTTGGAGGAAACTCCGTGGTTAAGCGCGCTTGAGCTAGAGTAGTACTGGGATGGGTGACCTCCTCGGATGGCCCAATGCTTCACCTCTATGAGCATCACCTAGATGCAATGAGTGCTAAGTAGACCATTCATTATCATGAGAGATGGGTTCTTGTGAACCACTACTCATGAAACATGGGTCAATGAGTGTTACTCGTAAAACTACACGGTTGAATCCTGATAGCAATATCACAATTCGACACATTGTGGAAAATACCTCCTACTTATCAATTGATGAGCTAAAGGGGCTCTATAATGAATGGTTCATAAGGCACAACACTTGCTGAAGGTTTTGCAAATGGGGTTGCAAGCTAAGTGGGCTTAACCTTGGAGGAAACTCCATGGTTAATTGTGCTTGAGCTGGAGTAATACTGGGATGGGTGACCTCCCGGGACGACCTAGTGCTTCACCTTGTGAGCATCACTTGGATGCAATGAGTGCTAAGTGGATCATTCATTATCATGAAAGATGGATTTTTGTGGACCACTACTCATGAAACATGGGTCAATGAGTTTGACTCATAAACCGATTGAATCCTGATAACAATATCACAATTTGACACGCTATAGAAAATACCTCCTAAGTATACCTCTTACTTTAAGTTCCTATTTTACCTCCAATTTTATATATTTTATTAAAAAACTATAATTTCTTAATTCAAAATAAAAATATAAGCCATATTTAAATAACTATATTTGAGCGGAGACACTTCTTCTATTTTCCAGTGGCAACCATGAAATAATAAATTAAAATACAAAAGAAAAGCAAAAAGTGAGGCTCATTACTCACCCTTGAGTTTCATCCAAGGTCCATCCTGATCGAGAACAGATCTCCTCAAGGGCATTTTTCCACTTGTCAACCTCTTCGCTTGGGTGTCGTTCTGGATGGCCATAATGTTTGAGGAATGATTGCTTATACGGACTGGAACCTTTATCAGGATATCTAACCTCAGTTGGCTTCACATCATAAAAGAGAGGAATAATCAATGTAGAGATGCTCAACATTGCAGCGGCCTCCTTGAGACACCAATCTGAGTCTGCATAGCATTTGGAAAATATAGGAATGCATATGACACTGCCCTCGATTGCTTTTTTCAAGCTCAACCCAATTATTTCCCCCTTTTCCAACTTTTCACTGTCTAAGAAGACATGCAGTCCCGCTGCGGAGAGAGCTTGAAAGAGATGATCAACCAGAGTCTTCCTCACATCTGGTCCCCTGAAACTCAGAAACACATGATACGTTTTATCTCTCTGGAAGGCAAGTTTAGTGGTGGGAGGCTTGTATTGTTCTTCCATCTTGGAGTTGGATCTGAAGACGGGGGGAGTGGGGCGGAAATGAGGACTACCAACGATAGACAGAAAACAGAAGACTCAACCCTAAATTTCAGATCTTGAATAAAGTATACGGATGGTCGGAGCTCTTACCACGCATTCAACATATCCACTTAAATCACAAAGGCCGCATTTAGTCAATGCAGACGGGCCCGCTTTTATTAATTATTTTCTTCCCCTCACGGTATCTCCCAAGTACTACCACGGCAGGCGTGCCAATATTTATTATTTTTTATATTCTTTGGTTTCTCTCCACCCTGTCAGCTTGTTTTATTTTATATTATTTTTGTGTTTAATTGTCTCTTTATCTTTATTGTGTTCACATGGGATGTACCTAAACTCGACTGCACAAACTGTCTCACGCCTGCGCATATAATAAATATACCTATGAGTCATCTTCACCCTGTTATAATACTTTTCTATGACAATTTATATTTATAAACAGTAGTATTTTACTCTTCTGTTTTCTCTTTTACATCATTAACTAGCAATCACACTTTGGTGTGCAATGGGTACACCGAATGAGTTTGGAAGGTCAATTAAGAAAAAAAAATGGTTTATTTTTTGTATGGGTGGAGTCAATTATGTTAATTAATAGATCATTTATCAAATGATATTGTTTGTGCAATAAAGGTCTCAATAGAGAAGTGATAGCTTCAAATCAACTATGCATCCACTTACAGGGAGAGAGGGGGAGACAGGGAGACATTGGGATAAAAAGAGGGAGAGATAGAGGGGGGGAGAGAGAAAGAGGGGTAAGGAGATAGAGATAGGGATAGGGATAGAGATAGAGATGGAGATGAAAATGGAGATGGGGTTGGAGAAGGAGAGATTAAGAGAGAGGAGAGAGGGATAGATAGATATGGAAGAGATAAATATATAGAGAGGGAGAGAGAGGGAGAGATAGAAAGATGAAGATAGAGATAGGAAGTGATATATAGAGAGAGGTAGATATAGAGATATAAACTCAAAAAATCCTAAAAAAATTGTCATATAAACTCAAAAACCCTAAATCTAGGAACAGTCAAGTTTGTATGCTCCATGGATAGTTTGTACTATTCACTTCGGCAATGCATGGACAATTGAGTTTTATTGTCTTGCATTCTTTAGGGTAAGTAGCAGCTATCTCTTTGTCTTGCATATCTATTCCCCCACCTTCCACCCTATCTCTCCTTTCATCTCTAAGAGCTTAGTTAAGCTATTAGATATTTTTTCCATTAATTTAAATAATATAGTATGCCAAATATATACATATTATATATATTAATTGCATATTATATTATATGTATATTTAATTTAAATAATTTTATTTTTAAAAAAATAATTATATAATTTATATATTTAATAATGTGCATTAGATTCCATATAATATTTAACTAATAAATATATTTTTCATATATTTTTCAATAATTTTAATATATATTTAAACAATAAATATAGATAAATATTAAACACATAATATATTTAAAAATTTTAATTAGTATTATATGTAGTATTTATATTGTATTTATATTTAATAATGTATAATTTATATAAATATTAAATTTATAATATATAAATATTATAATGTTATGCTAAAAATATTTAAATATATAAAATGTAATTTTATTTCATAATTATTCAATTAATAATATTTTACAAAAATATATTTTATAATCTAAAATTAAAAATAAATATCATATGAAAATACGTAGTTAAAAAGTATTTTGAAAAGCAATAGAGTATAAAATATAATAATTTATATTATGTCAAATATAATATAAAAGGATAATTTGAAAAGCAATTGTCCTTTCTCTAAGTGCAAACTTTAAATGTTCAAATGGTGTCGCTTATAAGCTAGGTTTAAAGTAGGGATGGCATCCATTTGCCATAAACATTCAATGTGTGAATATATTCCAAGATTTTAACTAGTTAAAACACAATGTAACATGATCTTGTTAGATACAAGAATTTAAACAAGTGATATCTATGAAAGAAGATACCTATATTCATACTACATCAAAAAAATTCCTTTTAATTACTCTCAATGAGAATCCTTTCTTGATCATATTTATCCATTTAATCCAAATTGGGAACCCAATCCATTATAGATCAATCTATATCTGAGAAGTTTTTGATATTACTCCTTGTTCATGTGTTTTATCTTCCCATAGGGAACCTTTGGAGTCTCATGATTTCAATATTTCTCTCCTCAAATATGTTTAAGATAATTTAGTGTTTTAATGAGTGTTGAGAGGTCTAAAGGTCTAAAGGTCTTCTTTTGGGGCTAATGCATCACACATGACCACCAACACCTAGAAAGACTAATTTATGTAGGATGTGATCAATAGATTGATCTCTAGATTTGAAAAAAATGACTTCTTATAATATTTTAATAAGCTATCACTTGTCACTTGAGAGACATAAAAGGAAAAGAGAGAAGAACCTAGAAATAAAACCTAATCTAAGATCCCGTACCTAATGGAGATTATATGTATTTGCCTCCATTCCAAAGTGTTGATGTCAAGGCAATGGAAAAAGAAATAGGTAAAAAATAAAAAAATATAGTGCAAAGAATGTCCTAAACAATCGTGAACTTTGAAACTTCTCACAAAGTTTCATGAACACATGTTGAAGAAATCCTCTACTTCGTCTATGGGCTTGACAAGTGGTGACTGCACCAAATCACTTTGAAAATGTCAATTTTTTCACATGCCATTTGCTACATTTTATGTTTTCCCAAACATAGCACATGAAATCCTATTAAAATTTTCTAAATACACCAGGATTTAATTTAGTTTCAGATAAAGTTAAATATTCCACATGCACCTCCTCGTGTGTTGCTCTTATATTTTGTTCATTTCCGTTAATTTCTTATAACCCAGCTACAAATTAATTACACTTGATAAATTCACATAATAGAATCAAAAAAAATTATCTATCTGATTTAAAATAATTAATACACTAGGTTATTTAACAGCTAATAACAGTGGAAGAAAAAACAACAAGCCGATCACAGATACACAATAACACAAAATTACCCAAAAAACCCTAGTGTGGGGAAAAACCTACAAATGTTGGATCTTCTATTCAGCCTAATAGCAAACTTTCCTTTCGAAAATACAATACTAATTTGCTATAGCAATCTTACATATATAGCCTCAACTATTTTAAATCAACGTGCAAGAAAAGAAACTTTCCTTTCATTACTCGGCTAACTCACACATAAAATCACTCTCGGTCTTATCTCAACCTCACAAACCTGGAAACATTCTATGAATAAATAAATAAATTGTTGTTGCTGAAAATTCAACTCAAGTTACTTTAAAGCAACTCCACATTCCACCTTTCGAGCTACAAAAATCAACACTCCCTCTTAGCAAGGTGTTCTGCACAACACCCAACTTATCCTTGAAGAATACAAACTTACTCTTCATCAAGGCCTTCATCAGGATATTTTCTATTTGTTCGTCCGTAGGAATGTACTGGAGCTTCATTGTCCCCTTCTCCACACAATCTCTGATGAAGTGGTACTTGATCTCAATGTGCTTTGACTTGTCATGAAACACCAGATTCTCAAAGAGTATGATACAACTCTGATTATCACAATAAATGATTGTAGGACCTAGCTCCTTATCAAAGAACCTAGCTAAAAAAATTTGAAGCCAAATAGCCTCACATGTAGCCATATTGGTTGCCATGTACTCGACCTCCGCAGAACTCAATGCAATTGACTTTTGTTTCCTGTTGTACCAAGAGATTGCTCCTGATCCCAAACTGAAACAACACCCTGAAGTGCTCTTTTGGTCAACTATACTACCTACCCAATCTGCATCAATGAACCCCTCTAGCTTCACTCCATCTTGTTGAACATACTTCAGCCCATAATCAATTATTCCTCGAAGATACCTCAAAACATGCTTCGCAGCTATCCAGTGCACACATTTAGGTTCCACCAAAAACTAAATAAGTGAGTTCACTGTAAAACAAATGTTTGGCCTAGTGTTGACTAGATACATAAGAGAACCTATCAATTGTCTGTATAAAGTCGAGTCCACTGCCTTTGATCTAGAAGCATCAATCTTCTTCCAGTTGGTCACAAGTGGCATGGACATGGGCTTACAATTCTCCATCATGAATCACTTTAGGATATCAATTAAGTACTTCCCTTGTCCAAGGAAGACCTCTCCCTCTTTCTGCCACAACTCCAATCCCAGAAAGTAGTGCATCAACCCCAATTCCTTCATCTCAAACTCTCCTGCAAGATCCTACTTGTAGTGTGCTATGAGCTCCTCTAACCCTATGAGAAATAGGTCATCAACATACAACACCAATATGAGAATTTTACCCTTCACCTAAACAAAGTACAAGTTTAGATTTTCCTCACTCTTGACGAAGCCCACACTTTGCAAGTAACTGTCAATATGTCAATACCATGCCCTGGGAGCCTACTTGAGCCCATACAATGCTCTTCTCAACCTGCATACATGAGAATCCATCCCACGTGCTTCAAATCCTTCTAGTTGTTCTATATAAATCTCTTCCTCAATTACTCCATTGAGAAAGGTTGTCTTTACATCCATCTAGTGAATCCTCCAACCCATCTGTGTTGCTACAGAAATGATAGCTCTTATGGATGAATACCTGGATAATAGAGTGAAAGTCTCATCATAGTCAATCCCTTCTTTCTAAGAAAACCCCTTAGCCACAAATCGGGCTTTGAACTTTTCCACACTACCATTTGTTGCATGCTTAATCTTGCACAACCATCTCGATCCCACCATAGACTTACCTTCTAGTCGTGGTACCACCTCCCACACGTTGTTCTTCATGATGGAAGAATACTCTTCTACCATGGCATCCCTCCATACTTGGTGCTTGGATGCATCCTAAAAGCTAGAAGGCTCTACTTCAATTAATTCACTCATAAGTGCCACATACTCCAGATGAATAATGTCTGGGAGCCTTTCTCTGTCTGATTGAATCCTATGGATCAGCAACATATTCCTAGGCCTCTCTTAGTGTCTGCTAAGCCACCCTATTTCTCCTCTTCTCGGTAATAGGAATCTGGGGCTGAGGAATTTTATTTGTTCCTCCTTCTGATCAATCTGCTCAGCCTACTTGCTCTGCTCTCCAGCTTGCATGACTAAAGTTTGAGGAATTTATGTTGTCTCAATTGTGGGTGATTGCTCCTCCTCATTCATCAAGTTGTTGGACTTCTAAAGAGCCCTCTCTTCCTCAAACTTCACATCTCTACGAACAACTATTTTCTTGAGGGCAGGAATGTAAACCCTATAAGCCTTAGAAGTTTCACTATACCCAACAAGGATACCCTTCGCTGCAGTTGGATCCAACTTGGTTCTCTTCTCCACAGGAATGTGACAATACACAAGACATCCAAAGATGTGAATGTGTCCCAAATCTGGTTTCTTATCAGTAAATGCCTCTTCTAGAGTCAATTTCACCAACACTTTATGAGGGCTCCTATTCTACAAATGCATAGTTGTATTGCAAGCTTCTACCCATAAGAACCAAGGCAGATCCTGATCATGAAGCATGGCCTTGGCTACCCCAACTATAGCCATGTTTTTTCTTTCAACAACCCCATTCTGTTGAGGGTTGTACATAACTATCAATTCTTTCTTGATACCTTCCTAAGTGTAGAAATATTTGAAGGCATTTGAGGTATACTCGCCTCCATTATCAAACCTCAATATCTTGATCTTCCTCCCAGTTTGGTTCTCCACAAGAGCCTTAAACTCTTTGAACCTATTGAAGACCTCATCTTTATTCTTTAGAAAATATATCCATGTCTTCTTGGAGAAGTCATCAATGAAAGTAACATAATACTCGTACCCATTCAAGCATAATGTTGTCATGGGCCCACACACATTTGAGTGTACAAGATCCAAAAACCCTTTGGATCTAGTGTTGTTGCTTGGAAAAATGGTCTTGGCATATTTCCCAAGTGCACAACCTTTTCACACCTCATGCTTTTCTATCTTCATCTCAGGCAACCCCGTCACTATTTCCTTGAGAATATTAAGTGCTCCATGGTGAAGGTGAGCCATCCTCCTGTGCCATAATTCTCCTAGCCCACTACAACTATTTTCCAATGCATGTATTGGCTCAAACAATAATCAAAACAAGTTTCCATGCCTGACTCCAATCACTTTTGCAATGTTGGAATCCTTGGGATGAATATAGACTTTTCCCCTCTCAAAGGTCACAATGTAACCCTTGTCTTTCAAAGTAGAAACGAAGATTAAATTCTTTGTCATGCCAGGGACATACAACACATCCTCCACCAATAGAGGTTTGTTGGACTCCTTCTAAAACTTGATCATGCCAACACCAGTTGCATGATACTTGGCATTGTCTCCTAGCTCAATATAGAAATCTAACTTCTTCTCCTCCAACTTGGTGAAACATTCTTTGACTCCCATCATGTGGCAAGAAGCCCCACTATCAATATACCATACCCTATTGGCAATTGAACTTGAGAGATAGGAAATGAGAGAAAATTCATTTTCAAATCGTGATGCAAACTTGCCCACCTTTGTTGTAGCAGCAACTTACTTCATCTACTTGTCCTTATTTTTCTTATTCGAACACTGACTAGCATAGTGACCAAACTGATGGCAACAAAAACATTTTATCTTGCTCATATCTTTCTTCTTCCCACTCTTGAAAGAAGAACCTTCAGTTTTCTCTTTATTGGACTTCTTCTTACCCTTGCTTGCAAGAGCAATATTTTCTTCATCTTGACCCTTCTTCATCTAATCTCCTCAATGAGCACCTTCACAGATCTCGTCCTAAACAAAATCATCCCAAAGCCTTGCCTAGTCAGGTAGGCGATCTCTGCTGACAACACACTTCCCAGTGCTTCGAGAAACCATTCAAGACTATACACACCAACTCATCTTCATTAATCGTCTCTCCAACAACAACCAGCTCATCCCTGACCTGTGTCAGCTTGGATAAGTAAGAGGTCACACTCTCACCTTTAGACATCTTGGTGTTATGCAATTTGTCCTTTACCATCATCTTATGACTCTAATAGTCACTCTGATAAAGTTTTGTGAGTGTATCCAACGTCTCCTTAGCAGTTTCTTTCCCTAATGGATGAGGAATTAGATGATCTCTTACCCCATCAAGAATAATCCTTTGAGCCTTGGTCTCCTTGACTTCATGTGAACCTAGGGCAATAGGATCATTTGTTGGTGGTGTCACCTATGTACTAGCATAGATCCACAACATGTTCTCCTTGAGAACTGATGTAATCCAAACCTTCCACTATAAGAAGTTAGATGCACCCTCAAGCTTGTCTTCATATCGAACACTGGTTTCCATAGTCACAAAAGAAACTGGAGATGAAATTTTGATTTTTTTTCTCTTGAAATTTGCGTCACAAATATTGGCTTCGTATTCAGAGTTTAGAGCTCTGATACCACATTAATTTCTTATAACCCAACTATAGATCTATTAATTACACAATAAATTCATAGAATATAATCAAAACAATTTATCTATTTGATTTAAAATAATTAATACATTGAGTTATTTAATAGCTAATAACAACAAAAGCAAAAATAACAAGTCAATCATAGATACACAATAACACAAAATTACCTAGGATACCACAGTGTGGGGTAAAACCTGCAAATGTTAGATCTTTTATTTAGCCTAACAACAAACTTTCCTTTCAAAAATATAATACTAATTTGCTACAACATTCTTACGTAAATAGCCTTAGCTATTTTAAATCAACTTGCAAGAAAAGAAACTTTCCTTACATTACTCAGTTAAGTCACACATAAAATCACTCTCGATCTTATCTCAACCTCACAAACCCGGAAACATTCTATGAATAAATAAAAAATTTGTTGTTGCTGAAAATCTAACTTGAGTTACTTTAAAGCAACTCCACATTCCACCTTTCAAGCTACAAAAATCAGCAATTACGATGTCACCTCCAGCTGTTCCGGCAAATGAAAAATAGTGAAAATTCAATGCTCATGATAAGTTTCATTGTCTTGCATCCTCTTTTCAAAAATCTAAGTTGTTGATTTTATAAATTAGTATGGCTCTATTTAAAGAAGGAACATGCCTTCGATGTAAAAATCTCTTTAGTTTATATGGGTGTTTTATACATTGTTCTTATACATATTTTTTTATTGATTTAGTGAAATATATATATATATATATAGATGGAGGATTTTATATCATCCACATAGACACAAGTCTTTAAGTTAAAACCTCTTCATTTGAGAGCCAAAGAGTGAGGGGTATCCATTCCTCCAAATTTGCCTACACACAATCCAGCCCCATCCCTTATGATGTTGAGGCCTTACACTTAGTAGATCTTGATCTCTAGTGGGACCATTTAGAACCATTCAACTTCACCAATAGATCAAGGAACCATTGACTATTTTCATTGTATTGAACATAGATTTATATTTAAAAAAAATATAATTTTTACTCGCCCTAAGGAGGCATAGCAAGTGCTTGTGTCTTGTTATTTCTTACGACTTTAGAGAGAAATACTATGTGATTTCCCTTTTGTGCGAGCACGAACCAAATATGCATATAGTGCCACCGGGTAATTTGTAGGTGGAGGAAGTTAAATTTATGCCAATCATCATTAAGGAGGAGGTAATGCCAGTTCAAAATGCATCTATCCCTGTTCTGCGTGAGCATCAAACTCACAATGCGCGATTACTGTCAAGGGAGAATAGTGATGAGGGACCATTTATGGGTTTCAATTTCTTTGCAAATTATCTAGGCCTACATGAAGCTCAGGAAGGGCAGGATGAAAACTCTACGCAGGGTGGCGACCAAATGGAGGAATAATTGGAGCTGCAATTCTTTTTTTTTTGGATTCTTGTTATTTTGGGATTATGGATTTTAATTTTGCAGATATTGTAATGCTTCTAGTTATTTAGTCTTCATAGGAAAATGTTCGATAAACTCAGTTTTTTGTATTACTATCAAAATTATGAACTTAATCATGTAAAATCAGGTTTTTGAACCTTATCAATATGTTATTAGAAAAGGATTTTGAAGAATCCCATTAATCGGGACATTTTTTGTAAACTCTGCATATCATGAGCTATAATCAGAGGTTTTCTTCCTGGTTCTTTCCTACTGGTATGCTCACCTGAACCAGGATATGTAAATATTTATATATATATATATTAATATATTATAGTGGTCCTCCACTTTTATCTAAAAATAAAATAAAATTCATATTATTGTTATTTATACTAGGTTCACTATTGCAAGTGCAATTTTACCTAGTTCAAAACTGAAGGCATAATTTTGATTGGTTTTCTCTAATATTAAAATTAATTATGGGGCATGTGCAGGATCATGATGGGCCAAAAAGTGGCAATCAGAAAAAAAATACGTTTTACTTCGCCAAAATCATGAAACAAAAAAGTTGACTTTTTGTATGGTTCGAATAAAATTTGAATTTGGTTTTGGTAATACCAAACCAAAACGGGTATATGTTTTCAAAACAAATATCTATTTTGAAAAGAGAAATAGATATCCATTTTGAAGGAAAAATGGATATTTGTTTCCTACAATTATTTTAATTAATTTTATGTTTTCAAAATGGATTTTTGTTTTGTAAAGCAAAATGGATATCTGTTTTGTAAAGAAAAATGGATATCTATTTTGTAAAGCAAAATGGATATCTATTTTGTAAAGAAAAATGGATATTCGTTTTGTAAAGCAAAATGGATATTTGTTTTGTAAAGCAAAAAAAGCACACTTCAGTAAAATGGGTATAAATGTTGTGTTGTAACTTATGCCAAATTTTTTATTTTACATAGGTGTTGGAAAGGTGATTCAAAGATCTACACAATGGATAAGATAATTTTGTTATATTGTACGTCGAAAATTAATTATAATCATTTTAATTTCCTGAATTTTTAAAATTTTAAATGCTCATAATACTTGCATACAAAGTATTTTTTTCATGATTTTTTTACAATAATCATCCCAAAAGACTTGAAACATTAAACAAGTAATAAATAATGAAATATTTATATTTTTGTACTAAGGAGAGTAAAAAATTTGTATAAATCATCATAAAGGTTGTCTTGTTACCTTTGATCCTATCCACACATTTTCTCAAGTTGAACTAGGAGAACATGTCTCTCTCCCTCTCTCCCCCTCCTTCATTCACCCTCTCTACCTATCTCTCCCCTTTTCCCTTACTCTACCTCTATCTATATCTCTCCTCTCTCTCTCCCCCTCTCTACCTAGTTGTCTCCCTTTCTCTTCCCCTTTATCTTTCTTAGGTTATATCTCTACATATCTCTCCCTCTTTCTATCCCTATCTCTCCCTATCTCCCTCTATCTATATCACTCCCTCTTTATTTATCTCTCTCTCTCTCTCTCTCTCTCTATATATATATATATATATATATATATATATATATATATATATATATATATATATATATATATATATCTCCCTCCCTCCATCTCTATATATTTATATAACCTTCATTTCCATCAAGTTATCTCCATATCTCTCTCTCACTCATACACACACACACCTTATTTCTCCCTCCCTATCTTTATCTATTTATCTATCCCCCTCTCCCTATCTCTCTATCTATCCCCCCTCTCTCCATCTCTCTCTCTCTCCCTATATCTTTATACCTCTCTCTATTACTTGTTTCTATCACCTCCTCTCTCTCTCTCTCGCTGCCACTATCTATATCTCCATATCTATCTCTTTATATCTATTTATATCTCATTATCTCTACCTCTCTCTTATTCATTCTCTCTCTATCCCTTTCTATCTATATCTTTCTCTACCTCTATCTCCCTATCTCTCTATCTCTCTCCCTATACCTCTCTATATCTCCCTCTATAATTATGTCTCTCTCTCCCTCTCCCTCTATATAGTGATCTATCTCTCCCTCTCTTCTTCTCTCTCTACCTTTCTACCTTTGAATATAAAATTCATCAAGCTCCCTTCGGGTTTTGGTTTTTTTGCTAAGTACCGGCCCGTGCCTCAAATAAACATCATCAGCCCTTTTAGACAAATGACTGTCGGCCTCTGCCACGTGTGTGTTCAACGCATTCTGAAGGGATTCTTCCCTTCGCTTTTCAAATGACCCCCACCATGTTTCCATGTGGCATCGTTGCGCATGCTTAAAGGTTGTTTCCCTTCACTTTTGAGTCGGGCCCCGACCATGCGCCATGTAGCCTTCATCCGCATATGCTTTGGCGAACCCCATAGTCAGTACCAGTGAAAAGGCACACCCCCACGTGTCTTCCTAGTGCAAGCCTTCAATGGTGAGGAGGAGTAATGAACCATGGGTTGCAAAATGTCACCACACGTCTCTTTAGCGAGTACTTCTTCAAAGCAAAGGATGGAGCGAACTATGGGCTATGATATGTTTCCACGTGTTCTAACTTCCTATACTGGGTGGAAACACTTGTTTGCATGGGACTATGCCAGGACCATTGCCATGATTCACAGGGGATGCACTTGGATGGGGAGCGACCACATGTTATGGCCTGAATCTTTTTATGTTTCAATGGCTAAGGGGAATCATTGCTACTACATCATTCCTCAAGATCCCAAATCTTTTTCAGTTATTACTCGCCAAGTGGTGGGAATGCTCACTATATATACTAATCTTTGCTTCTGAAGAGGAGTTCCAGAGTTCCAAGAAATTCTGGAGTTCTACGAGTTCCAAAGTTCGAGAATTGCAGAAAATAAAGAAGGGTGATCCCACAATAGTGGTTTACAATATTTTGCCAAACTAGACACTGAAATTATTTTTTCTAACTAAATCTTCACTTTCTAGCACCTATAGCGGCTAAATCTTGAGGAATTTGAAGATGATGCAAACTAGAGTTTTGTGACATCTTTTCTATAGATTCTATTTTTTTTTTCAATTTTTTTGGAATCAGATTGCACCTCTTTTCCATCTCCCTCAAAACTAGTTTTTGGAAAACAACATTTTAAGAGTTATGCTCACCGTATAATGCATAGCTCTTTTCCATGAAGGATAAAATTCTAATTCTTTTAAATTTAGATTTGTAACTCAGATATCTAGTGCTTCCCTTGGTTAGATAGTGTTTTATTGAATATTTTTTCCTTAATCAAGTTTGAAGTCAAACCAATTACAATTCATACATAGGTGGACCATATAATGCGTAAATTTTTTGTATGTATCGAAATTCAACTTTTTATAATATTCTATTTTTCCACATGTGAGAGCAGAGAGCTTGATTTTTAGTGAAAACCTACATTCACAAGAAATGAAAAATAAATATAATAATAAAATTAATTTATTTAAAATTATACTTTTGGGAAGCTTATAATAAGGACTACATACTTACAAAAATAAATTTTAAATGAATTCATTTTATCCCCCAAAAGGTAAATCAAAAGTGGTTTTTTATCAGCATTTTGATAGGTGTAAAGGAGACTCTGTTATAGGTATGGTTTAAAACTAGCGGGGTTCTATCCAAGGGGGTTTGATCTAAGGTAGTTTGATCAAACCCGCTTCAATTGGAATGCTTTAAATGGAACTTTTTGAGGCTTAAATCATTATATTTTCTAAAAATATGTGGTTTCAGCAAAAATCAGAATACCCTAGAAATTGTAAACCGGCTTTATGGGATCACCTAGAATTTTAGAAAGACACCAAGCCCTTTTATTGCTATTAGATTATTGTAGAAAGACTCATAAATTGTGCCAGTGTTTGTCCTTTCTCTTTTTCTTAAGCTATTTGATTAACTTTACACTGTGACATTATTGTTTGAATGGTTCATTTGTAGAACTTCTATAATTTTAATGCAAATTTGTTGGTTTAGATCATATCTTTTGACTCCTCTTTTCAGTGGATGGCTGTGAAAATTGTTTTATGTCATTGAATTCATTGTTCATGCTTCAAATCTTTAATTTTTTTCATTCTAGGACATAGCAGATTGTTCAACAGGCCCTTAAATCACATCCAAAAGATAGATTTATCATGCCTTGAATCTAAATCTTGGTGCATCACCTTAGTTAGGTCTTTTATTTTTATACTTGCTTTCGTTTCCCATTCAAAACCCCAATTACAGAAGAAGTCAACTTCTTAAAAAACCTGGAGGTCACTCAATTTAGCTCAATAGGTCCCCCATAAACTGAGTTTCCCACAAAGGGTTGTTACCTTGCCAAATTTTGACATCAACAATTTTTTTTCTTGGCACACCCAGTGGGACTGAGCTTAAATGAACCTAATTTTAAGGGGGGTGTATGAGCCATCAACCTATAACTAGATCCCAAATAGTGAATAACCCTAGTTTATTAGTACCGCCTTTAGGGAAAGTACATGTCATGACCCAATTAGTAAATGTTCCACTTCCTTCGCCCCTCTCGCTAGCTATGTTGCTCACTACTAACAAAAATTATGTGGCATGGGACACCAAAAGTCCTCTTGTTGCACCAGTAGCACTTGTTGTTTGGGCCACTATCCAGGTCTCCACGCTAAAAGCTATACCTAAATTCACTGGAGATTGCTTAAGAACACCATCTGAACATCTGCAAGATGTTGCAGATGTATGTCTAGTACATGATGTTACAGACCAAAATATAGCACTAAGGTTGCTAGCCGCCTCTTTCAAAGGCAAGGCACTAGATTGGTACTAGACGCTACAAGCAAACACTATCAATACCTGGAATGAGCTCAGAGATCCTTTTTATCAAATATTTTTGAACAACAAAGACCAGACCTCACTATATTATCAGCTATCGGTCATAAAGCGGGCCCCACATGAAGCCATGGCTGACTTCAAAGCCTAGTTCCATGCAAGATGGCAAAGAATCCAATTTGATATCTTCCCGCCGCTTGATCTAGCATTCATGTTCTACTTGAAGTCTATCAACCCCGACATCTCCATGATGATCCAATCTTTGGGCGGGACCACACTATCGGGTGCCTACAGTGTCGCTATCAAGGCGTAGAACAATTTGATAGATGATGGGAAGTTGCCACCCTGACCCATCATTTCTATATTTCCAAAAATATCAGTTCTTGCTCAGGAGATGCCTTCCACCAGCGTATTGACTCCTCCTCCATCTATGTACACATATTTGAATGTGCCATAGAACATTGCTTCTACATCTGACTCTTCGAAGGAAGAGATGAGCAAGTTCAAAGAAATGTTGCAGACTATTGTCAATGAAATAACTATCATTAAGCACAACCAGGTCGTGCCTCCAAAGCCGACCTATCAAAATTATCAAGGAAAAAGGTCCTCTTACCAACAAAACTAGTTCTAGGGAGGTGCTTGCACAAATCCATAGGTGCAAACAACAAATCAGATAATGTCGGTACCCACTCCACTGCAGAACGCCAACCTAAGCTTGAGCAGAGAGCTAACTACGGGGCAGAACAATTTAGTCGACGACACCAACCCCTGGTGTTTCCCTTGCGGCGACTCACATATGCCCCAAAACTACCCATGTGGTAACCTACAACAAAAGGTGGTAGAGCAGTGCAACCAAGGTGTGACATCAGATCATGGAGATTGTGTATATGTCTCTCTGCAAATGGACAACACGATGCTCACCACTCAAATGCAAGGAATGTCCTTGGAGCAAGAAACAAATATTGCTCTCGATCACGCACTCTTCTCATGGATGGAAGAGGAAGAGGCGATGTTTGCAAATGAGGCATCCACATCAAAAACCTTGCAAGTGCAATTTGATTACAACACTCGCTCCAAGAGGAGATTCACAGGTGAATCAATCGCCCACAATTAGTCAATCTGTAGCCTAAAAGTGCTCCCAACCAGACACCTAGTACCTCTACAGTGGTGCCACAATGTCTGTCGTGAAGATAATTTTTCATAACAGGAGCTAAGGAGCAGAAGCCTCCAAATCCGCCACCGTTCAATGTGGTGGAACAATTAAAGAAATTTTTTGCTAATGTATCCTTGTGGGATATCTTAGCCATTCCGAAGCAAAAGACATTGCTACAAAAGGCTCTCTCAGAGGATCCAATCATTGAACCAAAGGAGAGTCACTCAAAGGAAAGGTTGTTGATCAATCACCCCCTGCCAAAGTTCTTACAAATAACATAGTGGAAGCCCATGTTAAGGTAAGAGATAAGTCAAAGCCCAAACCCTTCTTCCTAACTCTTATTGTGGGAGAGAAGTTAATACACAATGCCATGATTGAATCTAGTGCTAGCTCCACAGTTATGTCGAAACAAATAGCTGAAGCTTTAGGGCTCAGCTATGAACCTTTGAAAAGAGGAGTGATGCAAATCGATGGAAACAAAGTTGAAACTATCAGTCTCATCAAGGACCTTCCCTTGACTCTATTCGCCTGCCCTAGCATCACAGTGTCGCAAGATACTGTGATCATAGATGTTCCCCCCATGTTCGACCTTTGTCTTTCCTGAGAATTCACTTCGAAGGTAGGCAGATACCTGTCCCTAGATTGGTCGCACATGATCCTCAGGACCAAGTGCAATGTAAAAATGAAGATAGAATCTAAAGCTCTATATTTCAAACATGTGGCTGGTGAATCCATGATCAACTTTGAGGCCACTCATACTTCTATCACCAAGCAAGAAATGTATTGCACTAAGTTGCTAGAAGATGAAAAGGTGATTGGAGGTTGGATTGATCAAGAAGATGTTCTCTTAGTGAACATATGGATACTGATCCTTTTGGCAACTACCATGGTACCGAGTTGGGAACCTATGTCATCTACGATGAAAATCAAGTGCTCTTGAAGGTCATCAAAGAACCCGAGAGTGGTCAAGCCTCAGAGCTATGGGCATTGCACTTTGACGGAGCAAGGTGCAAGACAGGCACAAGAGCCAAGATATGTTTAATATCCCCACACAATGAAAAGAAACTGAGGTCTTTTCACTTCTAGTTTGCTTGCTCGAATAATGAAGTTGAATACAAAGGATTGGTGCAAGGTTTAAGCCTTGCGGAGCAGATGGGTATCAAGCAATTAATGGTATTCAAAGATTTTGAATTAGTGGTCAACCAAGTCTGGGGAATTTCTACAGCCAAGAATGTTTGCATGTGATCTTATAGACACTGAGTTTGGGACCTGATTGAGGGCTTTGAAGTCTTTAACATTCAAATAGTGCCCAGAGAAAAAAATACAGATACGGATCACATGGCAACAATTAGATCCCAATTTGACCCTACCTCTGACCTCATTCACAACAAACACTATGTACGAGTGATAGTCTGACTAGCCATTCTAGATAATGATCAAAGCTGGCAAGTGTTCAACAGTGATGAACATATTGCCTCATTCATCTAGTAGTTGGGAGAATTTTCTGACCAGCTCCAACCAAAGGTCACCGAAGCTTATGAAGGACAAATCATTCAACTGAAATCCAATAAGCTTCCAAAAGGATTGGTCACTCTTGAAAATATTTTCGATTGTGATGATGCAAGAAAAAATAAGAGGAAGTTTGTAGCAGACAAAGGTGACTATGCAGATCTTCAGGTCGAAGATGGATGAAAGCTCAAAGTCGGGAAAGACGTCTTGCATCATGATAAAGAAAGGCTCATTGACTTTTGCAAAAAATATGGAGTGGTGGCCTAGTCATATGATGACCTCAAGGGATATGATCTCGATATCATCCAACATACAATAGAGCTGGTGGAAGGCGCAAAACCAGTCTGCCAAAAATAGAGGCCAGTGAATCCTAAGATTGAAGCGCTAATGGCACAAGAGCTAACAAAGCTAATCCAGTTGCGTACTATTTTCTTAATCAAGCATAGCATGTGGGTATCCAATCTGGTCCTAGTCTGAAAGAAGAATGGAGATATCTGTTTATGTGTGGACTTTCGAGACCTGAACAGAGCATCCTTGAAGGATTATTACCCACTACCTTCAATGGAGTCAATCCTACAGACAGTGGTAGGGTTGGAGATGTTTTCCTTGTTAGATGGATTCTCTGGCTACAATCAAATCTAGGTCAAAGAGGAGGATCAACATAAAACAACGTTCACTACCAAGTGGGGAATGTTTGCATACGCTAAGATGTCATTCAACCTCTCAAATGCAAGAGCCACCTTCTAGCGGGTAATGGATATCGCTTTTAGTGAATTGATCAACAAGATTATCCTAATCTATTTGGATCATTTGACGATATTCTCCAAGTCTAAGGATGATAATTTTGATCACCTTGAGATGGTGTTCAAGAAATGCCAGGAGTTCGAGATCTCCCTGAACTCAAAAAAATGTGTCTTCGGAGTACCGCAATGCAAGCTATTGGGACACATAGTGTCCAAAGAAGGAATTTTAATTGATCCCAAGTGGGTGAAAGTGATTAAAGAGCTTCCCCTTCCGATCAACAAGAAAGGCATCCAATTTTTCTTAGGAAAGGTAAAATTTGTTAGCAAATTTATTTTTGACTTTGCAGGAATAATTAGGCCAATCACCCTAATGTTGAAAAAGGATCAAGTATTTAAATGGACAAAAGAAGCCAAAGAAGCCTTTGAGAAAGTCAAGGATGCTATTTCCTTTGCTCCTGTGCTAGTCAACCTAGACTTATCAAAGGACTTCATAATGTATGTATTCAATAGCAAGTCAAGCATTGCTACTGTCTTAACTTAGAAAGATGATGAGGGAAAAGGAGAACATTTGATAGCATTTCACTCCTAGATCCTGAAGGAACATGAGACAAACTACAACTTTGTAGAGAGGCAAGTGTTTGCAATAGTAGAGGGACTCAAGAAGTTTTGCCACCTAATATCTTGCAATAATGTGATTGTTTATGTTGTGCATTTTAGTGTACGTGAATACATCATGGAAGGAGAAATCACTAAGAAAAGAGCCAATTGGATTACCAAGATCCTCGAATACGACATTGGGGTCAAGCCTACAAAGACCGTTCGAGGAAGAGGATTGTGCGAATATATTGCACACGATGAAGAAATGGTTGCTGAGGAAGAGCAGTCGGAGCTAGTCCTAACGAACGAGTCAGAGTCCAGAGGTTGTTGGCTAGAGGACAGAGTGAGGTTTATGCACATAGGAAAATATCCTTCGGGCCTTCCTTCTCAAAAGAGGAGATTCTACCAACTGCAAAATAGTGGATATACGCTCATCAAAGGGATCTTATTCAAAAGGAAATTCAATGATGTCCTATTGTGGTGTGTCACTGTGGAGCAAGAAAAAAGGATCCTTAACACTTACCACAATAGTCTCGTTAGCAGGAATTTCTCCGCAAAGACCACTGCCATCAAAATCATGTGCGCAGGGTACTTCTGGCCAACGCTATTCAGTGACTCCTACTCGGTAAAAGATTGCAAGGAATGCCAATTCTTCACAGGAAGAAGAAAGAATTATGCAATAACCCTCAATCTTATAGTGGTTGATGAGCCATTCGCACAATGGGGCCTAGACTTCATCGGAATGATCAACCCGACCTCTAGGTAGGACACAAGTGGATCTTGACGACCACTGACTACTTCACTAGGTGGACCAAAGTTGTACCACTGAAGAATGCGACAAAGGTAGAGATAGTGGACTTCCTTGAGGAACTGGTGACAAGATTTAGCCTGCCCAAAACCATCATTTTTGACAATGCCAAAGCTTTCCTAGGCTCTAAGGTATGTCAATTTGCACTTACACATGGCATATTCCTTAAAACATCATCAAACTACTACCTATAGGGGAAAGACTTAGCCGAGTCGATGAACAAGAATCTGGTCTGACTCCTCAAAATGATTGGGTTGGAACACCAAATGGAATGGCATAAAAACCTCTAAGCAGCTCTCTGGGAAAACCACATAACTCCTAAACAAGTCCTCAAGACTTCATCATATGAGCTAGTATATGGAAAGGAGGCGCTATTTCCTATCTCCATGGAGATTCCAGTGTTGCAATTGCTAAAATCTCTCGAGGTGGAACAAAATGATGAAATGGAAGTGTGGTTGGCCAAGTTGCATGAAGTGCAGGAGAAAAGGGAAAATTCCCTAATAGCCATGACTAATCGCCAACAAGTGGTTAAACGATGGTTTCACAAGAAAGCATCTGACCAAGGTCTAAAGTGCAGAGACTTAGTGCTAAAGTTTAATGAAAGGGTTGCAAAGCCGAGTCAGCACAGGAAGTTTGATAGCCTTTAGGAAGGCCCATTCAAAATAATTCAATGCAAGGAACATAACACATTTGAGTTAGAAACCATGGAAAAAGAAGCGTTGGGAATTTCGGCGAATGAAATTCACCTTAAATTATTTAATTAAGCTTACATATCCTACCGATGTAAATATGTTTATAGTGCTTTTCTTTCTTTCCCTTTTATTTATGTTGGCCGGCCTTTTTTATTCTATGGTTCGAGGCAAAGGAAAACAATTATCCCATTAATGTAGAGAGAAAGGAAAATAAATTCACAATTCAAAAGACAGAAAGAATCAATCAAACACCCACATGTAGAATTGAATTGAACACATATATATTGAAAAGGAAAAGATAACCCATGTTGCAAAATCTAGAAGCAAATAAAACAAGATGATTATATAAAGCTATATTTTCATTATATATATATATATATGCTTTAGTATTTACAATGTCAAAATGGCTCAAGGGCCACACTTTTAAAGTATATAGCATTGTTCTGCTCCCTTTTCATATATTCTATGGTAAAGCCTTTTTTCAGGCATATATACAAAAAAGGGACTAACTGATACAAGTTTTTAAAAGCAAAAAGAGAAAAATAGGGGAAGTCTTCAATCCATGACATGAGCGGAAACAATGGATGTATCAATAGCAGCATCCACAATATCTTCATCACCAGGAGCAGTAGTGTCATTCACGGGAGCAATGGCTAGCGACGAAGGGAACACCAGGTTCCTGAAGTCTGTGTACTAGTCAATATCATAGAATGGCACCACGTTGTATATGCGAAAGATGAAATGGCAGGCACATGTGACCCTTTGGCGGTGCTCATCCTGTGATTGGAGGCGAAAGCCACTCAAGAATGATAGCCACGACACAACTGTGTCCTCTTCAATGAATCTCCTGAGGTCTCTTGCAGTTGGAATGCCTCCACCGAATGTAGTGTTAGCCACTACCTCTCTGAGGCCGTTCAAGTACTTCTTTGGGAAAATTTCTTTAACCAGGCACAAAATCAGTGGCTTGGGAATTCCAATATCAAGGATAGAGGCAACGAAGTGCAAGCACACATCAGTGTTAACTTGGTATTTATCCTTGTATTTGAGACAATCACATCCCAAAACCCATTTCATGGCTATGATAGCCAGTGAGTGCTTATTCTTTGTCATCCTTTTTAGGCGTCTAGTTGAAATCTCACCCAAAAAAGTCATCTGAGACCTATGAGAAACTAGCCTAATTGGGGTATTCATGTTGTCAGACACTCTACAACTATCTTAGAACTATCTCTACAAACTTCTTAAGTCTAGGCTATGAAAATACTATGCAACTGCTAACGCTAAACTGCTAAGCCAATTACCTATTACCAACTTTGCTCAAATTGCTAAGTGTGATTTCGCTACTGCCTAGACACCTATTTATAAAAAAAGCGAGAAAATGCGTGGTAATTTTCTTACCATAAACGTGATGCCAATCAAGTACCAACTTGAAAGTTGTGCTAGAACTTGCTCGAATTTCCCACCCAGTTGCGTTTGCCGAGTACGGCTTGTTGCGTGCAAAACTAATAAGAGCTAATTAATTGGCCTAAGCTAGTGGTAGCAATCAACGGTGTTATGCACGGCCAAATGCTGAGGTGTCATTCTCCATGTGTTTTGCAAACTCCAAGGCTGAGCTCATATCTTTTCAAACACTGATTGCATCTTTGGCTTAATCATTCCTTTTGGGATATTAATTGCCAACACATACGAACGCTTAAGCTGCTAGTAAATCGTCAGCTCAAGCTCCAAGGAAATCACACTGTAAAACACAGTTGCTAATTGTAATTATGAATACTTGTCATTTCAAAATGGCAAGCGATTCATTTCACACAAGCCAATTTAAGGTTGGCGGTACATGCCGAATTAAATGCAAAAAAGGAAACTCTCATCTACCACCTTGAGAAAAAATAGCTAAGTATTGCATGTGAAATGTTTAAGCACCTAAAAGGTTTTTTTAAATATGTTACTCAGAGTAAAAGAAATTTCTAGTGCACAACTAGAGCCGAGGTAAAATTACAGAGAAGTTCAAGCTAAGCAGAAGCTTCCCACAAATAAAAATGGCAAAAAGTTCAAGCCAAGAGGCACAGGTGGAGGCAACGCGAAGCTTATTTAAAGTTATGCGAGCAGCACAATATGTCAATGTCTTCAACAATATTTCTTATGCTACGCTTGGTATTCTAGACAAGCCAAAGTGGGAAAACACACAGGAACTGGAAAAGCCCAAAAGCTACATGGATCATAGCCAAATCAAGGAGGAATGGGATAGTATTCATGATCCCAATCTTGCAAAGAACCCTAAGTCTTTGAGGGAAGTGACCTATGAAAGAATGAAGGCATCCAAATAGTCATTGTCAATGGCATAGAAGATATGGCTTAGTGGGCTCCCACAATATATGGTCCCATCTGTGCACTATTTCCTAGAATTAGTCAATGCATCCATCAAACATTTCAACCCAAGAACCAACACTATTGAGGGATAGACTCTGAGGGTTAATATCAACCTAGGAGCTATCTAGAATATGTTGTGTATTCTTGATCATAGCTGCAGAAAGGAAGAAATAGAGACATTCACCTCTGCAAAAAGGGGAAAATATATGGAAAGGAAGGGAAAAGGATCTAGAATTTTATAACAAAGAAACCAAAAGGATTGAGGCAGACCATAAGAAGTTGCCAAGGATCCTGACGCAACATGGTGCTTTCGAAGCAGACTTTCCAGAGGCCTTTTCAATGATGGAATTTGTTTGCGATTTGGACACTGACAAGGAAGCACACACATTTCAGTTGGGCCCGAGATTCCAATTTCACAAGCTACACTCTTTCTTTTGGTATGATTTTGCAGAATACCTCATTGAGGAAATGATAAAGCAAATAAAGGATTATCAAACTAAACGAAAGTTCAGGTTTCCTTCCTTTCTTGCCTATATGTTTTTGCATCAGAACCCTGGTTTTTTTTATAAGCGTGTGAAGTTGGGTATTTTTGACGAAGGAAAAGAAGGAATCTGGTTTCTGTATGGACTCCTCTCCTCTCTTCCACTTTCGAATATTATGCATTTTCAAATTATTTCTTAACTCCGATTTTGCAAGATTTGCAAGGAGAGGATGGTATTAACTAGCTCACTAAAGTGCAGATAGGGTATATGTAGAACTTCATTCCCAGATGTGACTTGTTTTACAGAATGAATTTCACATTCATCCAGATGTGAGGCTTCATCGAGGAACCATTTTGTCTTCCAACATGCATTACAAATCGAGTGCTATCCCTTGAAATGTTTCGATAGGCATGCATTATTGATGTTACCTTCTACTCAGGAAAGGCCAAGAAGAAGGGCTTTTTCATCTATTTGATAAGCTTCAAAATAATGGCCATGAAAAGGAAGCAGACACACCCGTTGTTGCAAGATAAGTTGGCTCATCTAGGGTTGGTAATGATCTGCGACAAATGGAGTTACAACCCTTTCAATGATCTACCATATGAGCATATCAAAGTAACTTACAGTTCTCTACCTTACTGGGAAAAATGACACAACTCGTTGGAGGATGAAGATGAATTATTGGTTTACCTGATCCACATTCCTATAGACGACAACAGGCCGCCATGGAATAAGTTCTACTTTGTTGTGGCGGATTATGATGAGAAGCACAAAATGGGAGCCACCTTGTTCAATAAGTTAAGAAAAGAAGAAGAATGGGGTGTGGAAAGAATCAGATCCTTCTAGATGTATCGCCAAGAGACAAAACAACTTGATGCCCCTTATGGTAGCGTGAAGGATGATGAACAATTTGATAAGTTGTGGGATGATGAACATCCTGCTTCTGACTCAAGTGCTAGCGGGGGCGATGACTCTAACAAGGGATCTAAAAAGCAGGCAAAAGAAGAAGCCGAGACATTGACGTCCTCCACTCAGCAAAGGAGAAATTCCACAAGGAAGCCTACCTATGTCAATTCAAATGTGCGACTAAATATATCAATAGCCTTGCAAACACTCACCTAGGCCTCAAAAACAAGAGTGTCCCAGCAGCAACAACCAAAGAATGTAATGACGGGGGACTCCCCACCTACTAAACAACAATGCATGGAAGCTATTATGGGAGAGGGTTCACAAGAACCTGCCACAAGGCAAGCGCTCGTAGCGAGCTAGGAGTTTGAAGTAAGTAAGGAGCCAGTAGCAAGCGAAGAACCATCATCATTCAATTAGCAGGTAATGTTCACTCCTTCTTTTCTTACTTCTCAATCTTTAGTATCCTTTTCTATCTCCACGAAACCCCTCACTACAACTATTGGCCTTTCCTTTTCCACCTCTTCCATAATGGTAGTGGAGGGTTTTCCCCAATTCATCGAGACGGGGTCATTTATCTTAACACCTCCACGAACCTTGACACCAGGTGCTACTACCCAATCTGTCCTTGCCTCTCTTTCTACAAGCTCAGCCACCATTGGTACCCCTATTGCTATTGTTGTCTTGGGTCTGACCCACTATGCCTAGAAAACGAACTCTACAATGACTACCCCATCACCACAGCAACCAATGAACCCTTTCGCTAGTTCGCAAACCAAACTTTGGCATGCTCCTTATTTCTCCTCGAAGACTATCAATCTTCCACCGAGGAAAATGTAATCACCCGCTACACTTACATTCCCTTTTTCCCTACCTCCTGGCGCACCTTTTGCAGGTGGGCTAGTTCAATCGCCATCCCAATTCATAGCACAGGGTGATGCTACAAAGGAAGCATGGGCCCTCAGGATCTAGAAGCGAAAAGTGAAGGATGACAAAAGGGAAGTGGAGCTAAAGGTGTATACTATGTAAAATGAGGCATAGGAAACGTTGAATTTCACCACCATGTACCTGAACACTATCAAACCACAAGGGGAGATGTTGCCGGATGATTACAACATGTATTTTGTGGGACTCAATTTGAGAGTAGCCCGACCACAGGACAAGGTAGAACTCATGGAGGAAACACAACAAGTGGTGACGACTGACTTCCTTTGGTTTGACCGCCAGCCAAAGAAAAAAGAGGAGTAGCTGAAGCTTGTGAAGGAAAGGGTCAGTTTCCTAGAGACGAAGGAGAAATTATTGGAAGCATAAGTTGTGCGCTTATCAGAGAAAGCATAGGCAACAGAGTTGGAGCAGAATAAAATCCAAGAGAAACTCACGAAGTCCCAATCCATTGATCCCACCCTAATCAACGAGTTGTGGATGAAGAACCAAGAATATCAGAGCCAATTGGCCCTGACAGAGTAGAATCTACAACAAAAAGATGAAGAGCTAGAATTTTAGTGTGCTCAACATGAGCAAAAATTAGAACATAAGGATGCATACTTTGAGGGCCAAAGGGCCCCATTAGAAAAATATTTCCAAGAGATGAAGTCTTCTTTTGACACGGAGTTGGCAAACCACAATCGGGCTAAGGAGAATTGGTCTAAGGAGCTAAGTAACATTGGGGGACAACTTGCATCTGCAAACAAGAGAATTTTGGAATTAACAGAGGATGTTGGCTTAAAGAATGTGAAGATTTCCCTTCTAAAGAGCGCTCCCCAGGCCCCTGTTGCTCAGTCGAACCTCATCCCAATAGCTCAGCAGCTATATATTTCATATTGGGAGAAGGTCAAGGCCTTCTACCTAACACTACAGCCAACACTCTGATTCGTGTTGGCGGAAACAAAATTGAGTAGGGAGGTTCACAGAGCAATTGAATAGTTCTCATGGTTCATCACAGAAAGGGTTCTTGAGGCAAAGAGTTTGCTAAGTAAGCTATACATGGTCTCTAATGAAAACTTAGCAAAGGTTGTTGCCTTAATGATGAATAAATTCATCCATTTCCACTCTGCGATCCCTTGGGCCAACACATTCATAGCTACTTTGGGCTAGACTATGGATAGCACATGGGGAAATTTCTCCCAGCTAACTGAGATGGGCCTCCCATCCCCGTTCCTTGAAGATGAGTCAGTTGCCATAGCTGAGCAAATTGCAGAGAAAATTGAAGAGAAGGAATAAGACCCAATCGCTTTCCAAAGTTTCAGTCAACCTCCTACTACAGTAGATATTGAGGGCTTCATTCATCCAATTGTGTGGCTACTTTTCTAATGTGAGTCAGGGGTTGGTCTACCTAAGGTGTTTGCTTATAAAGAAATGATCGACCTAAGCAGAGCACAAGAGAATTTGTGTGATGTATCGAGACCATCTGAGGATGACTGGTTGCCCCTATAGGCATCCCTTTCTAAGCTTTGATGTTGTCGCCCAATGGGTGGTGCTCTGGTCTGTGAACTAGAGAAAATTTTGGGTTCCTCATTCCTCAAGCGAAACGCCCCTGGTAGTCACCAAAAGCTATGAATATAAAATTCATCAAGCTCCCTTCAATTTTTTTTTTTTGCTAAGTACCAACCCATGCATCAAATAAACATCATTGGCCCTTTTTGATAAATGACTGTCGACCTCTACCATGTGTCTGCTCAGCACTTTCTGAAGGGATTCTTCCCTTCACTTTTCAAACGACACTCGCCAAGTTTCCATGTGTTGTCACCGCGCATGCTTAAAGGCTGCTTCCCTTCACTTTTAAGTCGGGCCCTGACCGTGTGCCGCATATCCTTCATCCGCATATGCTTTGGCGGACCCCATAGTCAGCACCAATGAAAAGGAACACCCCCACGTGCCTTCATAGTGCAAGCCTTCAACGGGGAGGAGGAGGAATGAACCACAAGTTGCGAAATGTCACCACACGTCTCTTCAGCGAGTACTTCTTCAAAGCAAAGGATGGAGCAAACTATGGGCTATGATATGTTGTCGTGTGCTCTAACTGCCTATATTGGGTGGCAACACTTGTTTGCACAAGGCTATGCCAAGACCACTGCCATCATCCGCAGGGGATGCACGTGGATGGGGAGCGACCACATGTTATGGCTTGAATCTTTTTCTGTTTTAATGGCCAAGGGGAATCATTACTACTACATCATTGCTACTACATCATTGCTCAAGATCCCAAATATTTTCAGTTACTGCTCATCAGGCGGTGGGAATTCTCACTATATATACTACTCTTTGCTTCTGAAGAGGGGTTCCAGAGTTCCAAGAAGTTCTAGAGTTCCACGAGTTTTGAAGTTTGAGAATTACAAAAAATACATAATTTTAAAAAGACAAGAAGCCTTTTTATTGTTATTAGATTATTGAAGAAAGACTCACAGATTGTACCATTGTTCGACCTTTCTATTTTTCTTAAGCTATTTGATTAACTTTACACTGCGTCATTATTGTTTGAATGGTTCATTTATAGAACTTATATAAGTTTAATGCGAGTTTGTTGGTTTAGATCATGTATTTTGACTCCTCCTTTTAGTGAATGGGTGTGAAAATTATTTTATGTCATCGAATGCACTGTTCATGCTTCAAATCTTTAATTTTTGTCATTCTAGGACATAGCAGATTGTAGAACGGGCCCTTAAATCTCATCCAAAAGATAGATTTATCGTGCCTTGAATCTAAATCTTGGTGCATTTCCTTAGTTAGGTCTTTTATTTTTATATTTGCTTCTGTTTCCTACTCAAAACACCAATTATAGAAGAAGATGACTTCTTTAAAAACCCAGAGGTCACTCAGTTTAGCGCAATAGGTCCCCCATAAACTGAGTTTCCCACAAAGGGATATTACCTTGCCAAATTTTGGCATCAACACTACCTATCTCTCCTTTTCTCTACCACTATCTCTTTGTCTACCCCCTCTCTATTTATCCCCTACTCTCCCTTCCTCCTCTCTCTCCCCCTCTCTATCTCTCCCTCTTTCTCTCTACCTCTTTATCTCTCCCTCTCTATCTCTATTTTTCTCTATCACTTTATCTCACCATTTATATATATATCTCTCTCTCACCATATTCCTTTATATCTATCTACCTCTTCCTCTCTATTCCTAACTCCCTATCTCTCCTTTTACCTCTATTTATCTATATATTTATTTTATCCATTTCTCTCTATCTTCTTCTCTACCTTTCTATAGAGGGAGAGAGGATGAGTGGAGATAGAGAAGTAGAGAGGGAAGGTTAGAGAGGTGGAGAGGAGAGAGAAAAGAGACGTATAGAGAGATATCTAAAGGGAGAGATATAGAGAAAGAGGGGGGATGGAGTGAGAGGTAGGTAGAGAGAGACAGAGAGGGGAGATAGAGAGAAGTAGAGAGAGAGGGAGGAAGGGAGAGGTAGAGATAGAGAGGCAGGGTGGGAGGGACATATACAAAAGTAGGTAGAAAGAGAGGAAGATGGAGATGGGGGATAAAGAGAAGTAAAGAAATTGAAGAGAGAGAGAGGTAAGGTGGGATGGATAGAGGGAGAGATGTGTAGAGAGATGGAGGGTGAGGAGAGATATATATAAGTACAGAGGGAAGGGGAGAGAGAGGTAAGGTGAGAGGATTAGAGTGAGAGGTAGGTAGAGAGAGGGTGAGGGGAGATAGGGAGAAGTAGCAAGGGAAGGGGAGAGAGAGGGAGAGGGAGGGAGAGGTAGGTAATGAGAGAGAGGTAGAGTGGGAGCTTGATAGAGGGAGAAGTAGGTAGAGAGAGAGGGTTAGTGGAGATAGAAAGAAGTAGAGAGGGAAGGTGAGAGATAGGTAGAGATGAGAGAGAGGGGGAATTATGGAGTGATGGAGTGAGAGGTGGGAAGAGATAAATAAAGAGGGGAGATAGAGAGAAGTGGAGAGGGAGGAAGGGAGAGGTAGAGATAGAGAGGTAGGGTCAGAGGGATATAGGGAGAGGTAGGAGACAAAGAGGAAGATGTAAATGGGAGATAAAGAGAAGTAGATACAAGGAGAGAGATCATATGGTCACCCTCCATCTCTCTACCTACATATCCCTCTATCCCTCCCACCTTACCTCTCTCTCTCTCTTTGTCTTTACTTCTCTTTATCTCCTATCTACATCTTCCTCTCTATCTACCTCTCTCTCCCTATATCCCTCCCACCCTACTTATCCCTTTCTCCCTCTCCCTCTAATTCTCTCTATCTCCTATCTTGATTTCTCTCTACCTATCTCTCACTCCATCCCTCCCTCACACCCCTCTCTCTCCCTTCAAATATCTCTCTATATCTCTCTTCACCCTATCTCTCCTCTATACCTCTTTCTCACCTTCCCTCTCTACTTTTGTCTATCTCCATTCAACCTCTCTCTCTACTTACTTATCCCTCTATCCCTCCCACCATACCTCTCTCTCATTACCTACCTCCCCCTCCCTCTATCCCTCCCTCCCTCTCTCTCCTTTTCAATATCTTTCCCTCTCCCTCTCTTTGTAGCTCTATCTCTCCCCTTCCCTCTCTACTTCTCTATCTCTCTCCCCTCACCCTATATGTACCTACCTCTCACTCTATTCCTCCCACCTTACATCTCTCTCTCTCTTCCCTTTGTACTTCTCTCTATATCCTCTCATCCTCCCTCTCTCTACCTACCTATCCCTCTATCCCTCCCACCTTATCTCTCTCTCTTCATGTCTCTACTTCTCTTTATCTCCCATCCCCATCTCCCTCTCTATCTACCTACCTCTCCCTATATCCATCCCACCCTACCTCTCTATCTTGACCTCTCCCTCCCTCCCTCTCTACTTATCTCTATCTCCCCTCTCTATCTCTCTCTTTACCTATCCGTCACTTCATCCCTCTCTCATTCCCCATCTCTATCACTTTATATGTATTTTTATACATCTTCTCTCTCCATCATCTCTACCTCTCTTACCTTCCCTCTCTACTTCCCTGTATATTCCTCTCTCCAATCCATCTCTACTCTTTGCAAGAGTGATAGGGATAGAGGGAGAGATATAGAGAAGGGGTAGAAAAGGGATATATATCTAGAGATAGATATGACCAAGGAAAGATAGAGGGGAAGAGAAAGGGAGACAAATAGGTAGAGGGAGAGGGAGAGAGAGAGGGAGAGAGGGAGAGAAAGTGGGGAGGCATAAATAGATAAATATATAAAGAGGAAGAGTTGGAGAGGGAGAGGAAAAATAAACCCAAAAGGTACAATTATAAATAATTAAAGTGGAAATATCAATGATGTATCAAATGTGAAAATTAAACCTTAATGTAGTTTCCAAGGATGGGTAGGGTAATTAAAATTGATTTCACAATCAATATAATAAAGGAAGATGTAACAATATAATTTATCAATGTAGAATTGGGCATGAAACGAGATTTAAATATAAAATTGAGATGCAAATATCATAAAAGTATAGATCTAAGAAACCCTACTATGAACAAGAAACCATAGAAGAAGACTAGGTTGAATAGGATTTAATGGGTTTACTAAAATAAAAAGAGACCTAAAGAGGGACAAAAAGAGAGGAAATTGAGGGAGAGGTAGAGAAATATTCCTAGATCTTGAGAGAGATAGAGAGAGAGCGAGAGATAGATAGGGAGGGAGAGAGGTAGGTATAGAGAGTGGGAGACGAGAGGGAGAGATATTGAGAGATAGCTAGAGGGATAGGGAGAGAGAGTTGAGATTGTGTTAAGTAGAGAGGGAAGGAAGGGATGGAGAGGTAGAGAGATAGGTATATAGAGAAAGAGATCTAAAGAGGGACAAATAGAGAGAGGAGGGAGGGACAGAAAGGTAGAGAGATAGGTCTAGAGCTCAAGGAGAGAGAGAGATTGAGAAAGATAGTTTTAAAGAGGGACAAAGAGAGAGGGAAAGAGGGAGGGAGGGAGAGGTAGATAAATAAGTCTAGAGCTTAATAGATTGAGAGATAGAGGTCTAAAGAGGGAAAAATAAATAGGGAGGGAGGGGGAGAGAGAGGTAGGTGAAGAGATAGGTCTAGAGCTCAAGGGGAGAAAGAGTGAAATATAGAGGTAGAGTAAGTGATAAAGAGATATCAGTATTTATGAATATTTGTTCATCTCCTTACTACACAAAATATAAATATTTAATTATTGATTACTTATCTAATGTTTCAAGTATTTTGAGATGATTGTTACAAAAAAATCATGAAAAAGGAACTTCGTATACGAAAGTAATGAGAACTTGATGTTTCAAAAATGAAAGATGAAGTTTAAATGATTATAATTGGTTTTCATGTATAATATATAAATAATACATATTCCATTACATAGACCTCTGAATCACCTTTCCAATTCCTATAAAAAATAAAATTTTGATAAGAAACATAAAAGTTATGCCCATTTTACTAAAGAGGGATTTTTAGACTTTTCAAAATGGATATCCGTTTTGCAATAACAGATATCTATTTTTTTAAAACAAATATCTATTTTGAAGACATAAAAATGGGCACCTATTTCTAAAAAATGAATATTTGTTTTTATTTCAAAACATATATCTGTTTTGAAGACATAAAAGCAGGTACCCATTTTTAAAAGTTGGATATCCACTTTGTTTCTCAAAATGGATATCTGTTTTTTTTTCACATAAATTTTTTCCCTCCATTTTTGCTTTGAGATTGCTTTGGGATTTGGCTTGGGTGTGTCCAACCTGAAAAGTTAATTTCCCTAATGTGTTTACAGGGGTTGCAATAGTTTTTCAAACTTCACCCTTCATGTTGATGACTTTTTTTCATCTGAATTTGATGAAACAAAAAGGGGCGCTTATTCAAAAAATTGTCAAAATTCTACCAATATATAAGATATGCTTTATTTTGAATTTAATGGATAATTATTATTGATTTTCTACATGCACTATGTGTAAAGTCTTGATTGATAGGTTGATTGAAAAATACCTATAACTTTTAAAAGGTTATACATTTTTGAATATGAAAGATGCATTACACACTATGCTTCACAAACTATAGTTAAAAATAAAATAAAATTGAATTTCATAAATTTTTGACCAAGTTAGGGTGGCCGGAGAAATGGTTTTTAATATTTTTAAAAATTTCTACTAGAAAATTCATAACTAATTATTTACGTGCAAAAAAATTATAAAAAAATATGTGCCACATCTAGGCATTTGTCCTCTACTTATATTGAAAGATTCAAAAAGAAAAATTGCTCATACTTAGGGTGGCTGAACAAACACCAATTTTTTTTTTCCAAAATTTAAAGTACTATTGCATTGAAATTTTAAATTTTCACCAAATAAAATTACTTTTTTTCAAAAAAGGCCTAGTAGCCTACAAACTATATTCAGTTTTCTGCAAATTTTATTACTACATATTTTCAAAATTATGTTAATAGCCTATTCAAATTTTTATGTGAAGTTACTTAAGTCTGTTTTTTTGTATTTTCATTGCCACTTAAGGGCCCTATTTGGCCCATCATGATCCTGCACTGACCCTATGGGCTCATGTTATCTCAGCCCTAAAAATTCATTTTTCACTAATTTTTGCACAAAAATGTTCAAAAAATGTACCTATGACATCTCTAAAAAACATCACCCAATTTCCATTTAAGTCAATAGATGATCATCCTTGGATCCATCATTAGAACACCCCCTCCACATCTAACAAAAGGATCACATAGCAATCATTACTTAGTCTTTTCTAACAATCACTTAATCCACATCAATTGTGGCATCACCAAATGGATAAACCTAAGTTCTTCCACTAGGTCATTCTGACATCCATTACATCACAATTATAAATAACAAGCCACAAGCTTAATCAACACCATTATAACCACAACATTATTCATTGCACTTATCATTTGGCATGCCTTTAATATTTTTACAAAATTGTTGGTTCAATCAATTGACTTACTTGTAATTAAAGAAGTGTCAAGGACTCCCCATTACCAATAAGTTATAATTATATTTTTCGATACCACCAAGTCTTCTCTTTACATGTGTACTACAAGGAAATATCTATTGTAGATATCAAAGTTCTAAGTGTTAAGGATTATTATGTATCTAAGAATAGTATATGGGTTTACTTTATTAAACATGTAATATTATTTACCTCGTTAATAGGTTAGTTAGGTTGTTAGTCTATTATAGAGGTTTGTTGTAAAGTGCTCATATAGAATAGAAATGGTTTGAGAGATTTGAATGAGATTATAAGAGTGTATTTCATAAATAGTAGGACCACTAAATTGTATGAATATGCCTTCAAATATGAATCTAATTAGTCTCATCTTCATTCGAGTGTGTTAATCTTGTGTATTATGTTTATTCACTAACTAAATTTTTATAATAGTTTTAGAGTAGGTAAGATCAACTTGTAGATGAAGCATCCTATAATAAAAATATGTGCATATTTGTTAAGAGTGGTCAAGGGGTAGCCCCACCATTGTAGATTGTCATGATTAATGTTAGCATCTATGAAATAAATTAGCCATTAGTTGTATTATTTATTTTTAATGTGATTAAAGTGTTTTCTAATTTCATGTTTTGTATGAGCAATGAAACTTTGAGTGTAACAATTTGATATTGACAAAGAGGTGTCAAATTGTTAGAAGTAACACCCAAATAGTATGAGTATAAGAGTAAAAATAAGTGTATAATTTATATACATTTGAGTAAGAATAAAAGTTTATAGAAATAAAATATCCCCCAAAGCAAGGAGAATTAAAGATATTTTTGCAATTATTGTGACTTTGAAGCTTAAGGTTGTTTAAAGTAGATGTGCTAAAAATAACATGAGGAATGAGCTATTTGGAGACACTCTCATAGAAATGTAATACACCTTCATATACTATGTTTACTATTAGAAGAGACCCATATATATATAGAACACTATTAATGGCACTAAAAGGATTAGAAGCACAATACAAAAAATGGAATGAGATTTGTATGGGAAGAGATGTTTAAACAAAATAGCATTTATCTAGTGCTAACCATGGAAGTATGGAGAAAAGTGCAACTAACAACATCACAAGCACCAATTTAATATAAAATTTTAATAGATAGTTTGGGTGAGTGCAAGATAATGATGGGCCAAACAACATCCTTGAGTGACAATGAAAATGCTAAATAGTGTGTTTAAGTAACTTTAACTAATAAGTTGAAGAAATTATTTATAAATTTGACCAAAAAAGTAATTTGTAGATAATTGAATGTAGTTTTTGGACTACTATTTTTTCAATAATTTCAAATTAATATGGTAAAAAATAGATATAAAAAATATATTGCTAAAATTTTGGAAAAATATAAAGTAGATGGCATTCCATCTAACCTAATTTTGATAAAAAAATTAAAGTTTTTGATCAAATATTGTATATGAGTAAAGTGCACATGGGCTAATGTAACACATATTTCTATGATTTTTTTATAAATAAATAGTTATTTTTTAGATTTTTATATGACTTTTCAAAAAAATGAAAACAATATTTTCTTTCTAACCTAACTTGGTAAAAAATTATGATGTTTTAACCTATAGAGGACAAAGATTAGGTTATCACACAACTTTCATATTTAAAAATGTATAAAAAGATTGAAAGTTATGAGAATTTATGTATGCTTTTAGTCTGGATGCATGTATCTATGTATGTATGTCTAGATGTATGTATGTATGTATGTATGTAAATATGTGTGTATATATGCATACTTAGACATGTGTGTGTGTAAGTATGTGTTGATGGGGTTTTGACACACTCAAGTCAATTCAAGTTAAATACTAAGTGCACCTCACCTCTCCTTAAAGATAATCAACCTCTAAGATGGATATTAACAACCCCAAGGTCTATATAACTAGGTCTTGGTTTTACAGAATAGTCAAGTGATCATTGTATTGCTACTATAACTCAAGGGTCTTGTGCTAGTTTATATCTTTGCTCAGTAAATTATTAGATCAATTATTTTTAAGTTTAATCATATAATCATACACTAATTTATAAACATACCTTGATGACATAAGTTATTTTTGGATTTGTAACTCAGTAATGGATTTACTACTTAAAAATTTTGAGGTTCCCAATTTTATGCTTTACTTGAAAGTTTTGGATTTCTACTTCCCTAGATTCTAAAACTAATCCTAATATACTCTATTAAATAAATAAAATATAAAATATGAAAATGGTTTTAGAGAGAATGAATTTGTTGCAAGGAATAGTGTTTTTAAAATGCTAGAAATGAAAGAGAAATCCAAAAGAAACCAACTTTGTTTGATCATTATTACAAACAATCATTAACACAAACTAGTGCAAGAATCAAATGAAATAAAAGATGAATGATGTACACAACATCACCATATTTCATGCATGGAAATCACATAAAACCTTCCATAATATCCATATTGGATGATTCATAATTAATTACACATGGATTTTATTTTGTTCTAAATATATATATAAAAAATCAATTTCAAAACAACATAGTACTTAATGATTGAAGAATCAAAGAAATAGAGGAAAAAAGACTATTTTGTATTAAATATTAATATAGAAGAGTTTCCAACCCTTATTTCACACAATATCTACCTATTTATAAATAAAGTAGCTTAAAATTACATCACATTACAATCCAACTACATAGGTGTAAGGCCCAACTAATGCTTAGTCAACTTGGTGTTAGACACACAATTCAAAGTTGCTTCCTAGTTGAATAGTCCACTAAACCCTCACAAGGCTCTGTTTAGTTATCAACTAGGGCTACGTAAACTTTTGATGATGTTGGCACTACATGTGCATCTAGAGATTCTATAGTTCCTATATCATCAAGTATAGGTGGTTTACACATGTGCATGAAAACAAGAGATACTTGAAAGGGAATAAAGCTTAAATTCAAAACAATGTAAATAACTTAACCTAGCACCTATTTTATGGGTTCTCTTAGCTTAGTACTGTGGTAACGAAAAAAGTATCCCTTCTGATTTTCCCTAGCTTTTTTGGGCTCTCCTTGTGAAATAGGCTTACCGGTGCCTTCATTTAGTGTTGTAATGTGTTTGAGACATTCACATTAGGTCTTGGGCCCTTGTGAACTAATGAGTTTAAATAAATTTAAATGGTACCTTGCTAAAGTGTTCTGAAGTGTTGTAATACACTTTCACACTTTTCTAAGGTTTTATTAATTAACTGAACCTATACACCTCTTTTTAATGAAAATAAACCTTAATCATGCCTTATTCGGAGTGTTGTAACACACTTTCACACTTTTCTAGGGTTTTCATTAATAATTGGGCATTCTTATGCTTTAATTATCCCTATTTTGCATCCACAAGCCTCATTTATTGCATATTTTTGAGGATAATCCTTACAAAAATCATTATCCAATCATAATTTAGGTGTTTTCAACTTGTGTGGCCCAGATTTAGTGATCTGGACTCATTTGCCACCTTGGGCGAATGAGTCCCACCTAGATTTTTAGGTCCTGAACCTGGTTTCACACCTTTCTAAGCATTTTAAAAAATGGTCCCAAAAATTATGCCTAATGGGACTCATTTGCCACCTTGGGCGAATGAGTCCTGTGTGGCCCAAAATCAAAATTAATTCAAAATTTTGGTGGGAATTTATCCTCCTAGATCTGATGTTGGCTTGTATTGTTGTGATTTTGGGAATTCTTGCATAATTAAGTATAAATACAAGTTTCTTTCACTCATTTTCAAGTCCCAAGCATTCAAGTATTCATCCTTATAGCAAGTTTGAGTTCACGAGAGCATTCAAGTGCATATTATCAACCATTTTAAAGCAACATTCAAGCATCAATCATCATGTCAAAGATTTCATGCATCATGTTTGTCTTTGAGCTAATAATTGTGATGTAGGGTTTTATGATTCAAGCAAGCATTTCATTCAAGATCTATCACCTTCAAGAAAGAGTCAATATAAACATCCATTGGAGCCACTTCATACATGTTTGCAACCTCTTATTGTTAGGGTTTGGTGAGTTGCAACATCACATTCTATTCATTCACCATTCTCCATTCATATTTCATTCTATTTCAAGGTTTGATTACCAACAAGGGGTTTGACCAAGGAAAACCCCTATTCTCTAACCCAACAATTTTTTTCCCTCTCCTTTATGTGTGATTTTCAAGTCTAGGTTGCAGATTTCCTAAGGAGCAAGATTGGAAAAAAGTTGTCAAAATACCTAAAAGTTGTCATAATTGTCATCAAGCATTAGAGAGCACCTACAGGTTAAGTTTTAGAGACTTGGATCCAAAAACTTGAAGAAGCGGATTGAGTAGACTGAGAAGAGAAGATTCAAACTTTGAAGCTTCAAAAAACCCTAACTGTAATGATTCGCCACTTTTGGCAAATGAGTCCCAGTTTCAGTCAAAATTCAAATTTTTGTAGATTCAGATACCCATTTGGCAGATTCTTATTCTCGCACAAAAACCCAGATTTTGGACTGATTCACCCAACTTGGTGAATGAGTCCCACTTAGCATTAAAGATAAATATTCTAGTGTTTCAGACCTCCTTCCAACCATCTCTAGATTTCCAAGTGCACACAGTCCTTTTTGTAGCTTTCTATGTTATTTCATTTACTTTTCTACGTCATTCTATAGGTCATTGCATTGAATTAGGGTTTAGTGTTGCATCTTGCATTTCATTTATCTTTCCAAGTATAAAATTGGTGGTGAACCCCTTATTAGCTTACATTCAACCCCTAGGATAGCCCTATTGCAAGATCTCTTTCTCTTTTGCATTGAGATCTCTAGGGTTACCCTTTAATGTAGTAGGTGGAAAGTGGGTATGCTTTATGTTCTAAGTCATATGATAGCATTGAAACCCCATTTTTCATATAACACATTTTGGAAAACCTGCATTTAGAACATTAAAATTTTGATTTGGAGTGCATCATCATCCTAGATTTTGCTTGCGTTAACATTGCATTAGGATTTGCATTAGTTAATTTGCATTCAAGGGTTTCAAATTTTGCATTAGTGGAAGATCATATAGCTTGCATTTTTACATCTCATTTCACTAAAAAATCAAACAAAATATGCATCTAAACTTAGAATACAGATCATAAAGCATAAAAATCATAAAAATTAATAAAAAATTTCTAAATTTTTTGAAAAAAATTCTCATTGGGACTCATTTGCCACCTTGGGTGAATCAGTCCTAGTGCAGTTTCTACACTACATTTTTTGGCATTTAAAGCATTATTTCTGAGTTTCTGTTTGTTGTTATTGCCTTTTTGTTCTAGTTTATAGGCTTTCAGTTTCATTCAATTTATTGCAACTAGTTTAAATTAGTTCATCTTGTGCATTGCTTAAATTCCAAATTGCATCTAGAACATTTCATTTTACATTGTTGCATAGTTTACAATATGAAATTTGCATCATGGAAATGTGCTTTAGAAAAACATGGATATCATTGAAATCCGTAGTGGATGTGTCAAGTTGTGCATTTGGAAATGACCCTAATGAAATTGAACTTACTCATGCTTACTCAACTCCTAATGCATGTCCTCCTTGTGGTGTTGACATCATTGGAGAAGATGATGACAACATGAATAGGTTCCTAAATTATTGTCTTAACAACCTTGAAGCTAATGCATCCTTTTACCCATCCATCAAACAACCAAACCCCCTATGATACCACCTCATGAGATGTTTGACTACGTACATCCTGAAACTGAAACAAAAGTTGAACCCAAGTTCCCTACAATAGGTGAACCTAGTTCCTCTAAGCAAGCAAATACTTAGCCATTTTATGATAACAAAGTAATAGACATTCCCATCAATCTAGAAGAAACATATGGAAAAGGATTCACAATCTTGAACAAACAAGGATGTGATACAAGTGAACATGAAATTCACCAACTCCTAGAGAAAATTCCAATTGAAAATATAAAAGGGTTAGGATATCAAGATCCCCCTCTCAACATAAGTGCTCCTAAATAATACCTAAGGCTTTGTAGTGATGGTACGGTAGTCTTAGATCCTCCTCCCGATATAAATATCCTCCTTCCTAAAGATCAACCCACACCTCCTAAGAATAAGGACAACAAAGACAAGATCATCTCGAGACCTCCTTCCCTAATCCCATCTAGAGAAGTTGGTGAATCTAGCAAGTGCAAGAGGCCCTACAAGCTACAGAAACTAAAGTTCCCTTGTCCACCACCTGAAAGTGAAAGGAGGTTACAACTGCTTCTAAGCAAAGAACTAATAACATTACCACCAATGAAAGACAAGCTAATACTATATCCTAAAGATGTAAATGTTCCACATTGTTGATATCACAAAACTCTTGGACATATAAGTACTGATGATTTTCGTGCATTCAAATTAGTATTGAACAACTTTCACTTCAATGGCAATGATTTCCATCAAGTGATTGCATAATATACCCTTTTTTTTCACCCCTTATCATGTAATAGTTGTAGAGTCTTGCATTCTCACTATTACATGATCTCTTTCCTCGCCTACCTCGGCTCACCCTTGTCTAGCACTAAGTGGGGGAAAGCATTTGATGGCCTTGTCCTAGTAATGCATTTGTCGTTGTCTCTTTAGCTAGTTGTCCGTCTTCCATTTATACTGACCGAGATTGGGAGGCGGATGACTTGCTTTAGGTTGAATCGCTTGTTCCTTTTCTAGTCTTTCACATTATTTATTTTGATTGCATGTGCGTAATGTGATTCCCTAGTGACATTTGGCTTGATGTACTCTCTCTCTCTTTATTACATTCCTTTGTTTGTACCTTAATTCTTCTCTATGTTGTACATCTTTTCACTTTTCTTTATTTTTTCATTTGTCTTGTGTTTTCCTTTTGGGGATAACACAAGGCATTAAGACATTTATATCTCTTCCATGTTGACCCAAAAGCTTCTCTTTTTCTCTTTTCTTTATCTTGTGTTTTCCTTTTGGGGATGATGCAAGGCGTCAAGACATTCATGTCTCTTCCATGTTGACCCGAAAGGTTTTTATTTTTTTTCACTCTTTTTGTGCCATTCTTCCAATTCTATGAGTATTTGGGGAATGATGACAGTTTCGAGCTCTCTAAAAAAATATTGTAGCAAGAACATACTGATCCCAAATCCATAGATCCCTTATGTGTTTGATTTTTCATTTTGGGGGCAACCCCTCCCTTTTGTTTCCTTTTGCATGATGTGGCTTTACTTGGAAAAATATGACTTGGCATAGGGCTTTCCATGTTAGCTCTCATGTCTTTGTTGATTTGCATTTTTCATTTGCTACTTTAAATTAATTGCTCACAACATGGTGTTTAACAATTTCTTTAAAGCGGGGGCATACATGACATTATTCTCTTACACTCTTCTTTTTCATGGTTCATGGTGTAGTTTGTTTACTTTAAACAATGTGTCTTTCGCTTTGTGGTTGACACTGGGTATGGTGTCCTTCAAGAGTGTGATCTCTCTTAGCATATTACATTGCTCTTAGTGGCTTGATGTGACATATTGCATCCCCCAAGTTGTGAATCTTCTATTCTTTGATTGGTCCTCTCTTGGAGACATTAGACACAATGTTCCCTAAGTTAAAGACCTCGCATGAACTAAGCAAGACTCCTTTGAAAATTCCCTTTTTTTCATTTACATTTTCAGTTATATGGCCACCTTGCATAACATCGCTTGCATGCCTGTAGAGCCATCTTGTTTGTTCATGACCTCCAAGCATACAAATTTTTTCTTGCCTCATGAATCTCGAAAACCATTTGTTGTGTGGCGTCTTATCAAATTTATCAGGAGGTATAACTCTGGTATGGTTTGACGGGAAATTGAACAAGGGCATGGATTTCCCTTAGCCACTCACATGTGTGGGTGAGTGCATACCAGCCATGAGTGTATGTTTCTCACCTTTTTGGACTTCTCTCCAGTGAATAGCCTAAAGTTTTGTTGCCTCAAAGTGAGTATGAATTTTTCAGACAATCAACCTAGATCTGATCCACATTGTGATGGACAAACGGTCGAAGCTTGATCCCCCCATTTTTTTTTCTTTTTCATATTTTTGTTCTCTTCATGTCTTTGATAGTGCATGCTTCTACTTTGTTATTGCTCTTATATCATTATCATGTGTCTTCTTTTTTGTCTATGTTGGTTTTCCATAGGATCTTCATCCTAGGGGCTTGATCACCCTTCTTGATCATTGTCATCCTATCTTACTAACATTGGTACACTTGGACCCCTCTTGATGTGTGTTTTTCTACTTTAGTGTGAGTTTGAAGCAAGTTCATCCTCTCGCTAAAGTGGGGACTAAATGTGGTAACGAAAAAAGTATCCCTTCTGCTTTTCCCTTGCTTGTTTGGGCCCTCCTTGTGAACTAGGCTTAATGGTGCCTTCATTTAGTGTTGTAATGTGTTTGACACATTCACATTAGGTCTTGGGCCCTTGTGAACTAATGAATTTAAATGGTACCTTGCTAAAGTGTTGTGAAGCGTTGTAATACACTTTCACACTTTTCTAAGGTTTTATTAATTAACTGAACCTAATACACCTCTTTTTAATCAAAATAAACCTTAATCATGCCTTATTCAGAGTGTTGTAACACACGTTCACACTTTTCTAGGGTTTTCATTAATAATTGGGCTTTCTTATGCTTTAATTGGCCCTATTTTGCATCCACAAGCCTCATTTATTGCATATTTTCGAGGATAATCCTGACACAAATCATTATCCAATCATAATTCAGGTGTTTTCAGCTTGTGTGGCCCAAATTTAGTGATTTGGGACTCATTCGCCACCTTGGGAAAATGAGTCCCACCTAGGTTTTTTGTTCCCAAACCTGGTTTCACACCTTTCTAAGCATTTTTAAAAATGGTCCCAAAAATTATGCCTAATGGGACTCATTCACCACCTTGGGCGAATGAGTCTCATGTGGCCACCCAAAATCAAAATTAATTCAAAATTTTGGCAGGATTTTATCCTCCTAGATCTAATGTTGACTTGTAGTGTTGTGATTTCGGGAATTCTTGCATAATTAAGTATAAATACAAGGTTCTTTCACTCATTTTCACCCCAAGCATTCAAGTATTCATCCTTATAGCAATTTTGAGTTGACAAGATCATTCAAGAAAATTCAAGGGCATATTATCAAGCATTTTAAAATAGCATTCAAGCATCAATCATCATGCCAAAGATTTCATGCATCATGTTTGTATTTGAGCTAACAATTGTGATGTAGTGTTTTGTGATTCAAGCAAGCATTTCATTCAAGATCTATCACCTTCAAGAAAGAGTAAATATATACATCCATTGGAGCCACTTCATTCATGTTTGCAACCTCTTATTGTTAGGGTTTGGTGAGTTGCAACATCACATTTTGTTCATTCACCATTCTCCATTCATATTTCATTCTATTTCAAGGTTTGATTATCAACAAGGGGTTTGACCAAGGAAAACCCCTATTCTCTAACCCAACAAAATTTTCCCCTCTCCTTTATGTTTGATTTTCAAGTCTAGGTTGCAGATTTCCCAAGGAGCAAGATTGGAAAAAAGTTGTCAAAATTGTCATTAAGCATTAGAGAGCACCTACAGGTTAAGTTTTAGAGACTCGGATCTGAAAACTTGAAGAAGCAGATTGAGTAGATTGAGAAGAGAAGATTCAAACTTTGAAGCTTCAAAAAACCCTTACTAGACTGATTCGCCACTTTTGGCGAATGAGTCCCAGTTTCAGTCAAAATTTAGATTTTTGTAGATTCAGATACCCATTTGGAAGATTCTTGTTCTTGCACAAAAACCTAGATTTTGGACTGATTCACCCAGCTTGGTGAATGAGTCCCAATCAGCATTAAAGGTATAGATTCTAGTGTTTCAGGCCTCCTTCTAGCCATCTCCAGATTTCCAGGTGCACACGATCCTTTTTGTAGCTTTCTATGTTGTTTCATTTACTTTTCTAGGTCATTTTGTAGGTCATTGCATTGAATTAGGGTTTAGTTTTGAATCTTGCATTTCATTTATCTTTCCAAGTCTAAACTTGGTGGTGAACCCCTTATTAGCTTACATTCAACCCCTAGGACAACCCTATTGAAAGATATCTTTCTCTTTTGCATCAAGATCTCTAGGGTTACCCTTTAATGTAGTAGGTGGAAAGTGGGTATGCTCTATGTCCTAAGTCATATGATAGCATTCAAACCTCATTTTTCATATACCACAAGTACTGTAACTAGTTAACTGCTAAATTGAACTTTGCATAAACTATATACTCTTCTCAACTAAACTAATTAACTACCCTGGGGCTTGACTCAAAGTAATGTTACAACATACATACAACCATGAATCTATTCTAAAATTAATGCAACATGAAACATCTATTATAGCAACAAAAATTGAAGTGGGTGGATTGTACCTTGAGTGGCCCTTGCTCAAGTTGTTGTACCCATGAGATAAACCAAATATGAGCTATTAAAGCAACCAATCATAGTAGTAAACTAAAAGCATCTTTATTGCATTAAAAATTGAATGCTCATGATATAACAAGAATCTATAATAGATTTCTCATTCAAAAATTCATATTCATTGCAACAGTAAACTTAACAATTGTCTTGTTAAAGCATAAAAGCTGAGAATAAACTTCAACTATAATTCTAACTATATTTACTCCTTGAACATCGATCCCCAAATATAGGAATGGGAGGATATTTATTTGCATAAGGACCCAAAATAGAAACTGAAACTAAAAATTAAATACTAGTGTCCACTCTACTCATTACTAGGAGGTGAACAAGTCTTTACAACAAAAACTTTAATTAAAAAGAACAAAAGAGAAGTAGAAACATGACTCTTTCTGAAACAATTTTGACAAACACACAATAGTTTTGATCACCTTCATTTATTCTAGAATTGTTGTGTGTTCATCAATCTGGACTCTCCCTTACTACTTGTGATCCTTTGGTTGTGGGTTGAGCTTCCTAGTTGTTGTGGAAAATAGAAAGTTATCCTTCTCACAAATTTAATATCCTTCTCAACCCTTTGCAATTGTATCATTCCTTCTCACACACCTAAAAAAAAACCTTAGAGCCTTTGATACACTTTTGACTGCTTCCAACCCTCTATAACATCTTCAATAGTTGTGCTTCTTTCTATAATTACCTCGCTCTAATACCATATGATGTAGTCTAGATATGGGGTTTTTATCAAAAAACCAAAATCTAGCAACCACAAATATTATCTCAACACAAAGATATTTTCTTTTAATTTTATTTCAATTTTATAAACAAAAAACTTTTACAATATTTACAAGAGTACAATCAATTTCTTATTCAATTGAATTCACCTTATAAATAATTCTTAATGTCAATCCTTTTAGCCATTTCCAAAAAGCTTCCTAAAAAGAGCAACAAATTTGTTTTATATTTCAAGCTCATACGAAGTTAAACTATTACAAGATTGGTTGTTATAGGTAACCAAATTATTGCAATTCATGGAATGTCCAATAATAGGCTCCCAAAAATGACTAGTTTAGGTAGAAAACTTTGCATATCTAGTTTGCTAATGGGAGTCAAATATCCATTAGAGATAGTAATCCTCACAACAGAATAAATAATATTATATAATTCCTTTTTTGTGGAAGTTTGACATTCATCTAAACAAGATTATTATAACTTGTTCATAATTTTGATTCACTAGAAAAATCTTGTGCTTTGTACATTGCTGGCATCATCATTACATAATCTTGTGAAAGTCATATCCATCCAAACAAGATTGTTATAACTTGTTCAATAGTTAGGTTCACTTGAAAAATATCACATTATGTACCTTGCTAACATCACCATTATATCATCATTATCCTTTTTATATAGAAGCTCCTTTACTTATTGAATGAAACCTTTAGCTGATACACACATTCAATTTAGTTGCATTTGTTTGTAGATTGTATAATACTATCATCATCATTTGCTTACATCACATGCTTATGTCATACTAATATCATCATTTTTCAAGTGACCTTCATCCCATGTTGACATCGTGATTACGTTATGTTAACACCAACATCATAAGTGTTCATCCAAACTAATTATCAAAACTTAAAAAGTTTAGTTCACTTGAAATTTCTCGTAAAACTAATTGAACCTTAAGATCTTACAAAATAGTTGAAGGTAGAAAAAAGACTTGGAATCAGTTGTGAGGAAATAACTTGGAACCGGTTGGGAAATTGAATCAGTTCTAGTTGTGGGAAATTGCCTTGGAAATAGTTATAAAGAGATCCAATTCCACATTGAAGTTTTGCAAGTCTGATTATAGCCTAAAAATCTATATTCTAATAATTTAACCAATTTTTATCCATTCTTCACTAAATTAAAACTGCAAGTACCCATTAAGCATTTCTACAAGGTGATGTCCTTAACTTGGCAAAGTTAAATTTGATAATTCTCCATAAGAAAATTTAAAAAAGAAACACAATAAGAATTGAAACACATAAATTGAATTGAAATTGTAAACAAAACCCTTTTTTGTTGATATAGGATTTCTCATGGAATCAAATGCTCCTACATCAAAAGTTGAAGAATAAAAATTGAAATAATTAACCCAACTAATATAATTTATTCTTAGTTAGATCTTATAATAGAACTATTATCTATTTGAAAAAAATTATAATAACTATGACATAAACATTTTAATGGAATTATAAATTAAAATGAAACAAAAAAACATAAATGTAAATATAATATTAACAACCAAAAGGAACATGCAATTTTTTTATTGGAAAATTTGATTACACAAAAAAAATATCATTACTATGTGCTTTCACTTGATGATGCATGAAAGAAATCAGATGATGAATATCATTTTAAAAAGTATTCCTTAGAAGGGAATTTGCACAACTTTATTCCCTTACATTTATTTGAGGCACTTCATGAAAATAATTCATGTTTATTATGCATACTTATACAGTTTAAATAGATATATATCAATGTAGTACTATAATATTTCATGAAATTCATCAACCCTTTATATTTGATCAATGCCCATGCCCTATTTTGAAAACAACGATTCTTTTTTTGTATTGGATTAAGATAGTCAAAATTACAACAAATCAACACTAATGCTGGTAAGGAACAACAACAATGTTGTTAAAGAACATCAACAGAAAAATCTAGAGGAAAATAGCTATAGAGTGTTATAAAACAACGTCAGAAAAAGCAACAAAATATTGTTGTTCATCAACCCTTTGTATTTGATCAATGCCCATGCCCTATTTGAAAGCAACCATTCTTATGTAGTTCTAACTCACACATAAACAAATCCAAACTAAATGATTTTCAAACCTATAAATTATATTTGGAGAAGTAAACATAAGACATTTATTGATAGTGCATTAATGTTGTACAGGTTTCTAAAAGTATGCAAGTTTAGATTTGATAAAATAACTTGGAGTACATGTATATCATCATATACAGTATTTCTTGCAAGCAAATTTATACACTTTAATCAATCATCATTTATTTGGGGTAAAATAGTTCATGTCCCATATGTGTTCTTATATATTTTTCATACATTTTTATGAGTGCAATTCATGCTATTACATTTCACAAAACCCATCGATCCTTTATATTTTATTAATGTCCATACCCTATTCCAAAGCCAATATTTTGGCATAGGCTCTGAATATGCTAGCAAACTTGAGTTGATTGAGATGCAAACTTGTTCATTACAATTGAAAAAGAATGTTTCTACCTTATCATTATGGCCATGAATCTTCTATACACAATAGTTTTACTTCTCATACTTTCATCTATTCAAGCACTTTATGGGCATATACTAATGTTCAAATTTTTCGTAATTTAAAAATAAAATAAAATATTTGAGTGAGAAATACAAATTGCATGTGAGAAAAGAAAATATGGGCTTTCTCATTTTGTAAAAGCATGCCCTTAAAACATACATATGGAATAATATTTATGATATGTAGAGAAGCCTATAGGAGGTTGTGTGCAATTATAAAAATATGCCATGCACCTTCAATTACCACTCTCTACATAATGCTATGATGTTTAAATATGTATTGGATGAAAACAATATTTTATAATGTTAATTGAAGTACACATAATCTATAGTATTATTGAATCCATGTTTAGCGCATAATGACATTACCTATAGTAAACCTTAGAGAATTTTCACTTTCACTGATATATTTCCTAATATCATATGTAATTATAAATCTAAATTATTTCTTTCAAAGCAATGAGAAAGTATCCACCAAAGAAAAATATTATTGAGCCTTTGATCATACATTTAATTTAAAGCTCAACACCAAGCACAAAACATTTTATTGATGACTTAAATTTTAAACTCATACATACATAGTGCATGATGTTGTGCATTCACACAAATATGCATTTTCTATGAAAATGACCTTGTACAAACCTAAAAAAAATGTACAAGCATAGAAAATACATGTGAATTGATTGGCACAATGCATGTTCTAAATAATCCAAACTTAGATTTTTTGATAGTTGTTTGATAGATTTTTTTGAGCGTATGAAAGTTGGAAATTGAAAATGGTTTACCAGCGTGAGATCCGGTTTTAGACGTATGAGATAGGTTTGGAGAGCAAATGTGGACTGGCAAGTCCACAATAAAAGCCTATGGGCTAATTAATTGTGCCTATGTATCTTTTCAAATTAATAGAAATTAGCCTTAAAAAAAACCATTTTCCTTTACAATATACTAAACTGAAGATTTAGTTTTCTTATAAATATATACAAATACTCAAATATTTGAAAGATATAATTAAATAATAGTAATGTTGTTAATAAATCCTTTTAAAAAAAATTAAAAGATTGTTTAGAAAAAATAGTAATAGTCAAAGGTAGTATGCTCGATGCAACTTTGAGGAAGGAATTTTTTTAATGGAAAAACATGCTTGGTGGTTTCCAATGTGTTAAGAGTGAATTATTGAGGAGACATTACGTCGTAGCAATCACTGCTTTAATCTACGCCAATGATAAAAGGCAGTCCCGATGGAGAAGTTTGATGAGAAAAGCATGCCAAGCAGTTGCCAATGAATTGGAAAGTCCTTTCGTCTCATCATTCAGAAAAACAACGATGTACAGGTGGACCAATTTTAGTGTCAAATATTCAATTTTGGTCCACTCTTTATGGAAATCGTATGATACACGTTGTCATTTTTTGGCCCGAGTGATGGCATGAAATTGCTTTCCAACTCACTAACAACTGCTTGGCATGCTTTTCTTATCCGAATTTGTCCATTGGGCCCGCTTTATATTTTTGATAGAGATTAGCGCAATGACTGATTTTACGCGATGTCTCTCCAATAATTCAGTCTAACATGCTTTCGTATATAATACGAAGAATCAGGACTGAGTGCTCCGATTAAAGTGCCGAGTTGATGCGACATGATGGTTTTCGTCTTACCTTTGTAATGCTTTCCTGCAAGGTGTGTTGAGAATTGGGATTAATGAATGACTGTTTTACACTACCCTTGACTATTATTTATGTAGTAAAATACATTATGCTGTAGTGCATAATATTTTTGGAGCTTTAAAGTATGAACCATCCAATTTGGAAAAGTTTTTTATCAAGTCATGGATTTATAGCCTAATATAAGTATTTTGGCATGTTCATTGTATATTTTGGATATTATATTATATTTTAGTTATAATATTTTAATTAAATTAATATTTGTTTTTGAAATAAAAAACAACAAAATTAGGGTGTTCTCTCTTTAATACAAGGTTCCATAGGCCATCAACAACAAAGGAACACTTTCAACATAGTAACAATAGGTCTAAAAATAAAACCATCACCTAAGCAGATCATATCAAAAATATATCCAAAAACTACCACGAGAACTAAAACTAATAGTTATGTCCATCATGAAAACATGATTTAAAGCAGTCTTAACCACAGACCACCAAGGGTCATACTAGTCATAAGGAAACATAAAAGCATTAACAATGTCTTTAGTAAAATTAAACAAAAATGAAGGTTATTTCAACCAGCAAGCACCAACCAAAAACCCAAATCCCCCAAGAACCTAATCCTTCTTCCTACTGCATGGCTTGATTAAAGTTATGGTAGCCCAATCTTTAATGAGGAACTTAAGAAGTTCCTTGTTGATAGCTTCATCATCCACATTGTCCGTGGATTTGTCCTTCTACAACAGACATAAGGTAGTGGCAAACCTGTGCATTATCTTAAGCACGAATCGCGTAACATCCTGCAAAACATCCTGCAATATTTTCTCCAAACTCTCCATTTTGTTTTTAAGGTTGTCAACCTCCTTCCAAATAGTATCCTGTTTACTGCAAACTTCCTCCATGGGAGCCATTCCCTCAGCAATGTTTGAGGCCCTAGACTTGACCTCCTTAATTCTAATGTTGGCGGGACCCAAGGGGCCCCTTTTAAGGCTTTAAGAAACATGGGAGGAGCTACTAGCAGAAATTGAAAGAGCCTCCTCCCCCACATCCTTATCCTCCTTACTCTTACTCTCACTCCCATCCCCATTGTCAGATTATGAGGCCTCCTTAAAACTCTTCTCTTTTTCTTGCTTTATGACCAGTCTACTAGACTTGCGAGGGGTACTAGTCTCCTCGATGATCTCAATGTCAGAGTCAATTTGCTAAAGCCTAAATTTTATTTTCTTAGAGGCTTTGGTCTTAGTTTTCGGGGTGGGAGCTATGCATTTTTTATCCTTTTTCTTCACGACAAGCCCCTGAGAGGGGGATGCGTCCTGTAGAGGGGCTTTCACAGCAGGGTTTTTTATGCATTTTTTCTTACTGGGTCTAGGGGTGTCCATAATGCTAGCAGACAGAGGAGCAAAAGAGACTAGAGCCTCTTCAACAATATTTTTGTTATTTATATCTTTCTTTTATATTCTCATCTGGTACATATAATATTAATTAAATGTATTCTCATTTATGAATTATATCTTTGGTTCAATTGAATATATGTGAATTGATAGTCTATAAATAAGTTATTTACAACTACATTTAATGAAATACAATTATTTTAGTGACTTAAAATCATCGCTTTAATTAAGTTTCTTTTTCTAGAATAAATATTAATTTGCAAGCTTAAATCAAATTATTAGCAAAGAGGGAGCTTTAAATGAGGCAATAGATCACAAAATAAGATAGTAATGTTAGAAATTGCATACCCTAGAGTTTTGACATTGTGTTTCACATTCATTTTGATGTTCATCCTCATACCATGTCTTAGGGTCATTAACCATGTAATTTGCTATTTTCCTTATCCAAGTGTGATATGATATTTTTTTTGTGTTTTCTCGATGTTTATTTAGCATTTTTCATGTATATTTGACATCTTCTAACACCTTGTCACTTTCATTCTTTTGGACTTTTGCATGGTCACACAAACTTCTACATTGATGTTAACATAATTGTGCTATCATCCCATCAAAATGAATTTTGATTGTAACAAATTTAATCAAATAGTTTTTAAACTTCTCACAAATCAATATACTTTTAACATTGTTTGCAAATAAAAAATAAATATTAGGATAAGTGCTAGAAATTGGGGGCCAAAAAATGGTCAAAACTTAAAATTCTTCAAAACATGTTAGCAATTTGGAGAACCTAATGACACGTGTTATGGCTTGTAAGTTTTTTTAAAAATGCAAGTTTTAACCAATCACATCTCTTTATTAGGCTTGATAGAAGTTTGAATTTAGCAATCCTAAAAGTTCCAATACATTCAATTTGGGTGCCAAAGATGTGTTTTATAAAATTTATACAAAAAGCGAAACTAATATTAGACATAATCTCCATCATATTCATAAATGTTCTAATAAAATTACTTTTGAATACTAGATTTTAGAATGCCTTGCTCATTCTATTTTTCTTCCAGTGTTGTCCATTTTAGCATGCTACATAAAGCAGCTCACAACGATTTTTCAGCTTTAGAAACACACATGCAAAATGTGCCTTCTGATTATTCCTTCTAGATTTGAAATACAAAAGATCTATGACATTCTCCAACAAGTGTTTTAATTCTACCGCACAATGATATACACCATCTATTTCAAGGAAGATTCCACATTTAAATCTAGTGAATATGATTGGCTAAAAAGTTTTGTGTGTTATTGACAGAATTTGAGGAAAAGTGAAATGAGTTATTATTTTACCTATTTTTTAGAAAATTGAACTATTATTTTGCCTATTTTTAGAAAATTGAACTATTATTTTGCAACAGACCTATTATTTGGCCTATTATTGAGTGCATCTCAAACTTCTCCACTAGACTTCTAGAATTCTTAGAAGATTGCATAAAAGCATTGTATTATGCTTTATACGATCACGACTGGCATGGAAGGGGATTGTTGTTTACATTTTTTACTAGGTGCTAGAAACCTTTTTATTTTTCTTCCATTTTTTTAATCAATGGAATCTATGGCGTGATTTTGAGTGATTTTTTTCAATCGTTTTTACAACACATTTGCAATTAACAGCTTGCTCCAAATATAATCAATATATTTCCCTATACTCCACCAGCCTTTTGCTTTTATACTTGGCCTTAACGACTTCTTCTAATAAAAAAAATACTTTTACTTTTTTTTTTTATTACTCTTATCTTGAACATAATAATATAAATGAGATTAAATGTAATAATGAAATAGAAGAAGAACAAGGTAGGCTAGTAATAAATTAAAAAATAATAATAATAATAGTAATAATAAAAAATAAATAAATTCATATATTGTTATTATTACAAATAAGTTTAATGACAATTAATAGATTTGTTTTTATTTCACATAAATTATATTATACATATAGCCCGTTAAGGGGCCTGGTTGGGTTAATCCAACTTATATGGGATCAGTGGAGGTCAGTTGGGAAAGACCGATGGAAGGGTGGTGGAAGCTAAATTTTGATGGGGCTTCTAGTGGAAACCCGAGACCTTTAGGAGTAGGATTTATTGTTAGGGATTGGAGAGGAAATGTTTTGGCTTTGGGAGCAAAGAAACTGGAGGAAGGGACCAACAACATAACTGAAGCCTTAGCAGAGTTAACAACTGTTAGGCTTGGTAAAAATCTAGGGACATCAAAAATGCATTTGGAGGGTGATTCTCTTGTAATTATCCAGGCTATGATGAAGGGGAATACTGGGGCATGGCATCTATAGAATGTAATTGAAAAAATCAAAGAGGAATTGGAAACCTTCAATGACTTTAAGGTAAGTCACATCAGGAGAATGAGAAATGCAGAGGCAGACACATTGTCGAAGTGGGTGTTATCGTTTAAAGAATTTGGTGAAATAAGAATTGAAGATTTTAGACATTTAGTTTTAGAAGAGGAAGTGTTATGAGAGGTGGTATGCAGGTAGTAATAAATGAAGGAGTAGTTGAATGCCTTTTAATCCTTGAAGTGAATGAGAGAAGTGTGTGGAGTCAGGTGGCGGCGACAATCATACTCCTAGCATTTATGGTAGGGAATGTGAATTAAGTTATTAATCTCTCGAGGCATTACTTTCTCGTTGCTTCTTTACTACAACAAACAATAGGTGTGAAAATGGTGAACAGGAAGTGGTGGCTCTGTAGCTGCAATGGTGATGGAAGCTAGTTTCTTGCTTACAATGAGGAGACAACTCTCACCCTTTCATGGAGAAGCATCAACAAAGAGACTGATGGTTTGTTTCTTGTACAACAATGAGCGATTAGTGCAGTTAGTGCAACTAGTTCTGGGAAAAGGATTCGGTGACCTCAAGCACATGTATAGAATGAATATGGACATATAGTCACTAATAATGGCTTGGGGCTTAGATTTGGGAGAGCTAATTGAAGTTGTGAAAAAGGTGATGAGACATTAGTGCATGAGGATTATCTAGAATACATGGACTCACTGTTGGAATGGGTGATTCCGAGAGTAGGAATGGATATAAGTGAGGGAATTGAAAGTGAAGAGGATGAAGAAATAGAGAAATGTGTACCCTTTGTGAAATTCCTAGAAGGAAAATGCAAAGCTAGATGGAGAGAGGGAACAACACATGAGTGAAAAGCTCTAAAATTGATTGTGGAATTAATAGAGGTTGAGGCAGTAATAGTGAAGGCAAAGGTTGAAGCGGAGAAGTTGGAGAAGGAGGTGCGACCTTGAAGGAAGAAGAAGATGAACGGGGCCTCCATGGAAGTTGTGGCGAGTAGCTCGTCTAGAGCTCTATAGTAAATTTAATCCTCTGCCAGGAGTTTTGAGTTTTTAGGTTGTCTGTAGCTAGTTTTTGGGGTTTTTAAAAAATTGTGGGTAATGAAGGGAAGTTGTTTTTGGTTTGTAGGGTAGTTAGTAGTTAATCGAAAAAGGTGATGAATGTAATTTTGAGAATTTTTTTTGATTCTGAAGTAGTTGTTAAGGGTTGGCAGTGAAGTCACTGCAAATAAATTGCAAATTTTGAAAAACTAGGGTTATGGTAGTTGAATGCCTGGAGAGTAGATGGTTTTTCAGAAAAATTTAGAAGACAATATAATATGACTTATTTTTTCAATAAAACAAAAATATTATTACCAATCAAAAAAAAAATTATATTATACATATTTTTATTTAACAAAACTATTATATAAAATTTATATTTAAATAATTATTATTTAATTATTTCTTATAATTATATTATATAATCGATTCATTTTATTTATATTTTATTTAATATAATTTTTTTTTTTAAAATTATTTAAATTTATATTATATAATCAATAGAAACCAATAGACGATCTTGGATGGAGTTCGATTGTGAGTCGTGCAGGCAAGCTAGGGTTTCTCTTCCCTAGCTCGACCCTTTCTCTGCATTTTGGGTGATTTTCAGCACACGGGGTGGGGGTCTATTCTGATTTTTGTGGTTGATACGAGAGACGAATCTTGGTTTTGAAGTGTTTATTTCAGCAAAGGTTGTTTTGGTGCTATGTGTGAGGGTCACGACCTCTGAGACCTGTCTTGCATGTGCCTCTGCTGCTCTTGCATACATGAGTTTAGGGGTGGATTGGTGATTGTGGACACAACTCGGTGGAGAGGGGGTGTTGTTTTGGTAGGGGAAGCATATTTTCTGCTTGGTTTCATCTTCTTTTTATTGGCGTTTCTTATTTTTTTTGGATATTTCAATCTATTTTTGGGGTGCAACTTGGAGTCTATGGGTGGCCTCTTGTTCAGCTGGGTTTTTGTAACGAGGCTGCCATGTTCTAGTGCTTTATCCAAGTTTGTTTTGGATTCTTCAGGTTTCTTTGTCTGGGGCCTTGCATGGCTCTAGGAGGGGCTTCGTCTGGCGGAATGAGTATGCCCTTTAAGGATATGGTGGCGGGAAGCAATCCATCAGTGCTTCTGCATGAGAATACCAATTTTTTGTGAGAGTAGTTTTGGAATGGGAGAGCTTTCTTCTCAGCCCAGGGGTTTTAAGCAGGCTTTTAAGGTGAATGGGTGTCTTGCCAAGGGGAATAACAGGCCTATTATGGAGATCCAACCAGAGTATATTATGGAAGACATCAATTATCTATCAAAACATGCTTTGATATGTAAGTTTCTAGGGATCTAGGTGTCTTTTCCCTTTCTGGAGATGTGGGCTCGGCGAACATGGTGCCCAAAGGGGGATATGGACATAATGCTAGCAGAAAATGACTATTTTTAGGTGGTTTTTACATGCATGTCAAACATAAATAAAGTATTTGAAGGGGGGCCCTATTTCTACAATCAGGTTGGCCTTTTCATCAATCCCTGGCATGTTGGATTTAATCCTACAGAGGAGCTTCCTTCAAGGGTTTTGGTTTGGGTGAGGTTATTGTGGCTTCCTTTGGAATTCTGGAGAGAGGACACTTTCAACTTGGTTGCATGTCAGCTTGGGAAACCAGTTGGCCCGTTAAGACAAACTATGGAAAAGAAGGTAATTACCTATGCTTGGGTATGTGTAGAAATTTATTTGAATAAGCCCATGCATGACTCCATGGAAATTTGGTTGGGATCAAGCTCATGGATTCAACAACTTGATTATGAAACGTTACCATTTTGTTGTTGATTTTGTCATGAATATGGGAATTTACAGAGGATGTGTCCAAAATCTAAACCTATAGGGGATTCAAAAATGGGGTCGACTAGTACACCTCCCAATCAAGATAAAAGGAAAGCTCCCATGAGGGAGGATAAGGAGGGATCCATTCCTGTTAGAGCTCGTAATAAGGGTCAAGGACAAAAGAGGACCTTTAAGGACAGATGAGCAGATGAAGTGTTCAATAGGTTTGATGCTTTAGATGATATGGAATAGTTTGATGGAACCATTGCTAATATTCTTGTTGGCCAAGATCTTTTAGAAGCAAGGGAAATAGGTGGGGATGAGAACAATGTCATTCAGACTAACCCACAAGAGGATGTGGAAGGGGTGCAGATGGACATAGATTCCTTCATGGGGCCTATGGATGAGTTGGGAGCAAGTGAATGCAAAGAATTGCAAGAGAGTTCTACTCCTAACCGCTCTATGCCCTGCGCAAGGATGGATCAGAGAGAGGGGAGCAAAGGAAAGGTTACGCCTCCTCTTTTAGGCATACATCAAAAAGCCTTTAAAAAAGATGGTTTGGATAAGCCTCTTAAGGTGGGAAGGAAGAAAGACCAGGAAAAGGTGAAGTTAGTTGGAGAGACTTTAGTGGAGTCTAGTTCCATAAATCCCATTGATTCCCACTTTTCTCTATCTCAGAAATGATTGTTCTTTCATGGAATGTAAGGGGGTTGAATAACATCCCTAGACAAAAGGCTATTCGGGATTTGATAAAGTCTTATTCTCCTTATGTGGTTTTTATTTAGGAAACTAAGTTATCTATTAATAATGTTCAACACGACAGCTAAGATTTGGTCTAGATATCTCTGTCAATGCATTGGAGCTCAAGGATGTTTAGGAGGCTTAGCTTTCTTATGGGATCCTCGCAAGTTGGTTCCACTTTGGTGGATCTCTAGCAGGTCTTCTATTTCCTTGGTGGAAACTTGTTGCAAGACTGGTGAGAATCTTCTTTTCACTAATGTTTATGCTCCAATTGATTTCATGGGAAAATACTTTCTTTGGTCACATATAAGATATGCTTGTTCTCTTGCTCCTTTGTTTCCTTGGATTCTAGCAGGAGATTTTAATGCAGTCTTAAGTTTGAAAGAGAAGTGAGGAGGTAATCCCAAGCTCGATCCTTCTACGAGACTTTTGAGGAGTAACATATAAATTTTGAAGGTTGTGGATGTTATACCTTCCAATGGTTTGTTCCCCTGGAACAATAGAAGATGTGGAGTGGAGGCTATAGCAGAAAGATTGGACAGGTTTCTTGTGTCTTGCTCTTGGATGGCAGATAGTTGGAACACTAGGTCAGAGATTTTGGATTGGAGAGGCTTAGATCATTGGCCAATCATTTTGACTACTTCTAAATTTTGAATGACAAAGAATCCCTCTTTAAATTTTTAGCTTATGTGGCTAAGGGATGCTTCTCTTTAGGATCATATGCTTGCTTGGTGGAGGGAAGGGAAGCCTTCTTACGACATGACTATGTTTTCCTTTGTCAAGCAACTGCAGTATGTCAAGTTTAAACTGAAAAGGTGGAACAAGATGTGCTTTGGCAACCTCTTCGTAGCTAAGAGAAATTATTAGCTGAGGGTGGACACCATTACTTGTCAAATCATAGAGCAGGGTTTGTTGGATGTCCTATATAGGGAAGAAGTTGTTGCGCTGAAGGAGTTGGAGGAATGGGAGCTCCGAGAGGAGTTTTTTTGGAAGCAAAAGGCTCAGATTGATTGGCTATAGGAAGGGGATAGAAACACTAAGTCCTTTCACAATAATCTAGAGGATAGAAGACACAAGAGTGTTATCAATTCTCTCATGATGGCAGAAGGGACTTTGGTTTCCTCTCATAGGGAGATTGCTCGAGAGGCCACTAGATTTTTTGGGAGTTTATTTTCAGAAGATTATGATCTTGCTAGGGTTGAGGAGGATTTGGTTCTTGATTTCATTCCTCTCATTGTCACTCTTGAAATGAATGAGGCTCTTATTAATCCTATTTCACTATCTAAGATAGAAGTAGTGGTGTTTGGAATGAAAAAGGGTAAAGCCCCAGGGCCAGATGATTTTCCTATAGAGTTTTTTCAAGCTTTCTGGGATATAGAAAAGATGGACCTCTTTAAGTGGTGTAGGAGTCTTTTAGAAATAATCAGTTGCTTAAGGCTTTGAATGGAACCTTCCCAACCCTCATTCCAAAAAAGGAAGTAGCTAACTCTCTTAACTCCTTTAGACCTATTGCTTTTTGCAATGTGCTGTACAAAATAATTACAAAATTGATTGCTAAATGGTTAAAGCCATGGCTCAATGAACTAATCTTTGAGGAGCAAGGGGGATTTGTTACTGAAGACATATTTTGGATGGGATTATCATAGTTGTTGAAGTTGTGCATTTTATGGCTACCTCTAAGGAGAAAGCTATGTTCATAAAGTTGGACATGGCCAAGGCTTATGATAGGGTCAAATGAAGTTTCCTGCAAAAATTTCTCAAGGCCTTTGGTTTTGGGAGTGAATGGATTAGCTAGGTAATGAGTTGTATTACTTCACCTTCTTTTGTTGTCCTGATTAACGGTGAGCCTACATACTTATTTGGAGTGGCTAGAGGCCTTAGGCAAGGAGATCCTCTCTCCCCTTACCTATTCATTTTGATGGTTGAAGGTTTGGGGAGATTTCTCAAGTCTCAAGTTAGGTAGGGTTTGATTCACGGTTGGAAGTGGGGGCATGGCATTCCTCCTTCTTCCCACCTCCAATTTGTGGATGACACTGCTTTGATGGGTGTGGCCAGAATTTAGGAGGTGGTTAGCTTTCAAAGAGCTTTGGATACTTATGTGAAAGCTTCAAGATAGAAGATTAATGAAGAAAAGTCCAATTATTTTTTCTTCAATACCCCTACTCTTATTCAAGCGCAAATTGCTTGGATCTTGAGGTTAAAAATTGGAACTCTTCCTTTTGTCTACCTTGGAATTCCTCCTTCAAACAAAAAATTGCAAGGAGTCTGTGGCAGGAAATTCTAGATAAGTTTCAAAGTAAGGTGAGTCATTGGACCCACAGGTGGCTCTCAACTACTGGTAGAGTGACTCTATTGAAGTACGTGGTCTAGGTGCTTCCTATCTACAAGTTTTTTGTGTTGACTACCCCAACTAGCTTCATTAAGGACTTCAATGCTCTTTCCAAGCAGTTTTTTATGGATGGGTAACTTGATCTCCTGTAAGTGGAGTCTAGTCAAATGGGATTGTATTTGCAGATCAAAGTAGGATGGTGGTCTTGGTTTATGGAAAATGAGCTTGAATGGTAGTGCTCTAGCTACTAAGCTCTTTTGGAGATGGTGCATAAGCCAAGATCAAGGATGGGCCAAAATCCTTAATGTAAGTATCTTGGTGGAGTGGAAGGGAAAGATGTACCAAGATAAAATTTGACAGGTAGGGGATCCACAGTTTAGAATACTTTGAATAAAGGAGCACAGTTAGTTAAAAAGGGTCTCTTTTGGATTTGTAATAGAGGATTTGAAGCTTTTTTTTGGGAGAATCCTTGGGATGGGTTCCCTCCTATCTTGTCTCAGTACCCTCACCTTCAACCTCTGTGTGATAGATTTCTTGCAGTAGGCAAGAGTAAAGTTGAGGATTTTAAGGTGACTTTAAGGGTGGGTCATGGTGAGGTAGCTAGATGGAAAGAACCTTATGAATGGCCCCCAGGGGGTTTTGAGGAAGAGAGGGAGGCTCTTGCTTGGATAATGGTAGGTAGAGTGTGTAACTCTTTGAGAGAAGTTGATGTCCTCACTTGGGGATTTAATCTAAAGGGAAAGTTTTATGTGGCCTCTAGTTATCAAGAGTTGGAAAGATAGTATTTTGATAAGATGGATATTTCTTGGTGGAAGCATGTTTGGAATAAGTCAGCCTGGCCCAAATGTAATTTTTTCTTATGGCTTGTGGTGCAAAATAGTTTCTTACCTAGGAGAATCTTCAGAAGAGGGGCTTTCAATGGCCTTCTATCTGTGTTCTATGTAATAAAAGTGAAGAAAATAGTTCACACCTCTTTTTCCAATGCTCTTTCACCAGAGTTATTTGGAATTGATGGTGGGAAGCTTGGAAGCATGCTTTTATTCATGTTAGCTCTCTGGTTGAGTTTTGGAATAGTCTTGGCAGACCTCCTTCTAAGACTCCCTTTCTTGATGTGGCTTGGGATATTGGTCCAGGTTTTATTATCTGGCAGGTGTGGTTCAAAAGGAATCATAGGATATTTTAGGATAAGCTGAAGATGGCGCAACAAGTGTGGTTGCAAGTAATAAATATGCTTCAGGAGACCCTAACTACGAAGTGTGACCTCTCTAAGGATATTGATCCTGGAGATGTCCAAGTGGTTCAAAATCTAAACATTTTTGGTGCAGGCTTTAGTGATGCTCATTGTAAGAATCAATAGCTTAGACAAAGGCAAGGTAAAAGGAAGGTTTGTAGGGAGGGAAAGTGGTCCCCTCCCCCTTTGGGGAGTCTTAAGATCAATATTGATGGGTCATCTAGGGGAAACCCTGGGAATGCTAGGATTGGAGGAATTGGCGGGGATAGCTCTAGTAAGGTTATTTTTTTCTTTTCAGAATATAAGGGGTTATAGAAAAATAACTACATGGAGGCTCTTGTTGTCCTCTTGGCTCTTGAAAGAGGATGTGCTCTTGGATGGAGCAAGATTATTTGAGTATAATTCTCAGGTTGTGGTGGATATGTTGAATCTGCAATGGATGGAGGATGTGGATTGGCATTTGGTGGTGGTGCGTTGACAAATTCTGAGTCTGAGTGCTTCTTTAGATGCGGTCTCTTTCTGCTATATTCACCATGAGTGGAATATGATTGTTGATTTCCTGGCTAAGTGGGCTTCTGATTGCTTGGAGGGATGGAAGGCGGGAGATTGGGTTCACCTGCCTTCAAAATGTGTTCATGATCTTGAGCGTATGGTCAAGGAAGATATGGATGATTAGTTGTGACCCTTTTCGGGGCTTCTTTTTATTATTTTTTGAGTGTTGTTTTCTTTTTCGGGCTTGAGGCCCCTGCTCTTTGTACTTTGTTGGCTTTATTAATAAATTTTTACCCCCTTTTTTATAAAAAATAATTATATAATCAATAAATATTAATTAATATAATATAATAAATTTATATTATATTATATTATACATATTAATTATGTAACATAATTATTAGATAAATTTTATATTTATATAATAATATTTTTTTTCTTCTAATTATATTGTACTATCATTTGATTTGATTTTTATTTTGTTTGATATTTATATTATCTTTCGAATATTTAATATTTTAATATAAAATTATTTATATTAATATAATTAAGATAAGATTAATAATTATTAATACTAATGTTTAAATGTATGTAACTATTTTTATTATATAGATATGTATTATCCTACAATTTATGATTAATATATTATTTATGTAATTTTAATAAAAATTAACAATGTAACATTTTTAAATGGTTATGTTGATATTATAAAAAAAATTATTTGTATTTTTTTTATTATGTTAATACTATAATTAACAAAACAAACATTTAATTTTTTTCACATTTATAAAACTTATATTTATTTTTATTAAATCTAAAATACTATAAAGACAAGTACTAGCCACTACGTGGCACTTGTTTCTTTTGTGATATTGCTTGCAAGGATAGTTAGCTCCACTATCTTTTCATTTATCTACTACCTTCTAACTTTTAGAGATCTTTGCAAAATAATATTAGATTTAGAGTCATTTCCAAAAGAGCTTAAAATCCATCTTATCTATTCTACATCTTTTTTAATCAAATTTTTAATTTATTTTTTTCACTATATTACTCATTCTATATCATGTTTCCACATTGACACAAATAAGATTTGTCATCACCTTGCTTCTCTTTTCATACACATAGAATAATAATGTATTATGTAAACTAGAATTATATTGTTATTGCTATTTTAAAACATTAGAATAATAAATTATAAACTAAATTTATTGTTATTCACAATATCTTAGCACTTAGTCTATATACACTTAAACTATGTACATGCATGCAAATGCATATAGACATACTTTCTCATGTAAATGTACACATGTAATCTCATATCACTCTTAGACATAGACACATGTAGGCTAAGTGCACAAGAAATCCATTTCTATTTGACGATTAAAATGGAGGGTGAAAGATGAAAATAGGAGCCTAACCATCATGGCAAGCTCCTATGTAGTCACTCCCCTTCCGTTGTCCCAAATGTAGGTTGCACAATGGTGAATCTTCTTTTATAATTCAATATATTTTCTCTTTGATTTTGACATTCTTGACTTCTCTTCAAGATTTTAATTTTAATTTTAATTTTTCTAAATATTCTAGTACATTCACTCCATCGTTACATTTTTACTTTTTATGTATAGTGGATATATTTGTATATGATAGTACCTTGCTATTCTTATTTCCACATAACACTTTAAATGCTTCACCTATTCATGTATTCTATTCCAGATCATTCATTTATAATGATTTGTTATTTAATGCACCATTCATAATCATAATCAATTATTTAAATCATTTTCCTCTATATAAAAATTAATCTAATGCATTAATTACCTTTCTCACAATATTACTTCAACTTTGTTAATGCAATATAAATTTAAACTAACTTAAAAACTATATTAAAAAATTCATACATTTTAAAGTTTAACAATCTTTTTTAAATTATAGATTGTAATATATTTTTTATTAACAATTTAAACTAACTTAAAAACTATATTAAAAAATTCATACATTTTAAAGTTTAACAATCTTTTTTAAATTATAGATTGTAATATATTTTGTATTAACAATTTTGGTTTTTTTAACAAAAGAAATTGATACATTTTTAATATCTAGTACACTATTATATTTATAGGTCAAGAAATATTATAATTTGTACACATAACAATGTGATACACATGAATTTTGTAGAATGGATGGATGACTAGGACTCATAGAGTTGGAGTCAAGGTAAAAGTAGATGAAGTGAAATTGTCAGTGGATGGTTAATTGGTTTGTTTATTTGGTTTTTAATGGTTTAAGGATGGAGTCATAGTAAATACATAGGTGTTGGTAAAATTAGATGAAGTGGTGATATTGTTGATTCTTTGGTTTGATTATTTGTTTGGTTTTCACTTAGAGTATTTATTTAGTAAACTTATCCCACGTATCACCTATGATCATGAAACATTAAATAATATCCCTAATTTTCATTTCCATCCCTACAACTTGGATTTTTGATATGATTTCCTAGTATACAATTCTTATTAAAAAATCTATTTTTATCTTATATCTTACGTGCCTATTTATTTATACCTCTCAAAAGTTCAATTAAACATTTCATTTCTACCACTATCATGCTCATCTCCAAATGAAAATTCTTGAATTTGGATTTTGGTATTATGTAATGAAAATAAAATAGACTAAAAACATTTTATTATACTAAATGGAAACATTGAGGGTAACTATTTGGCATGATTAGATGGTTATTCTTAACTTTCTTTTTATGTTAGGATCAAAAGGATAGACTATGCTTATCCATGTGGTGCACAAGAAGAAAATAGAAACATAAATGTTCACCTATCTTATCTCCACTCATCAAAACTAAAAAATCCTCTTTCATGTTATCATGTTGCAATCCTTTAAATGTCTACTAGCACTTGCACCTTAACAATGTGTAATAGTTATGCCAATAGAAAATTATATGTTAATTAATATCATATCCAAACACCTATGTGCACCAAACACATATTTTCACAAAACACCCATTTGCACAAAACACCCATTTGCACCAAACACATCAATTTGAAAAAATGCTGTTGACATGAAATCATAATGCACAAACAACCAATTTTGACTGCACCACTATGTAGAGCTTAAAAAAATACACAATTTTAAAAATCATAGTATTTTAAAAATTGGCATTAAGCCCTTAGGACCTTTGTATATGTCTAAGTAGCTAAGAAAATATGTGCCTATATAGTTAGACCACCTGTTGCGCTTAAAAGGGGGACCAACTTTTAAAAATATGTTACAACTTAAAGAAAACTCATTAAATGTGAATATCATGTAGGAGTTCATAAGATATTTAAAAGTTAAAATAAATGAATTTTATGATTTTAAAACAAGTACATACAATTTTAAAATGAGTCATTTCTAGCATGATTTTTTTTAAAGGAGCCAAAAGATACTGTAAATGATTAGGGACATCTTTTCCTCCTATCAAAATCATAGATATTGATTCAACAAATTTGTATAATGATCAAATACAATAATCAATATCATGGATATGCCTAACATGATATAAAAATATTAATGCTCTAAAGATAATACAATGAAGAATAAAGTGTTCTTGTTAAGTGTTAGATGTGTGTTAATTGTTTGTTAGGTGTTCCAAATGAATTGTGTTTTTTTTCTTCTATACAACACCCTAACATAAAACTCAAAACTTTTAGCACTTAAGTTGGATCATAATGGTTATTTATAGAGGGAAATGTCTTAGACAAAATTTTAAATTTTAAAAAATTGAGTTTATGTCTACAAATCATAAAACTAACCTAAATCATTTCCCCAATCTATGAATTAGAAATGGGATTGAATGAAGGAAAAAAATAAATATTGAATTTGACCCCTTAAAATGAATAGAGATTGAATCATGTTTTTGATTATGTTATTTATCAAATTTCAGAAAAAAAATAAAAAATAAAAAATAAAACATTTTACACACTAATTATTGCATTAAAGAAAAAGAAAAACACAAAACTATAATTATAATTATATAATGAGATAAAAAAGATGAACCTAATTTCACTAGTATTTCATTCAAATATGAGGGTTATAATGCATAAATGAGTTACAAAAATCAATCCTAACCCAAATACCAATTAAAAGGAACATTTTAAGAGGGTCAAATGATGTGTACCTATTGCAAAAGTGCTTTTTCGAGCCTTACTGAGGACTCATTCGCCCTATGGTGAATGGTTCCTGGCTAGGGTTCTGGAAAATCAATTTATGGGTTCTGTTCTTCAATGTCTGCACTCCCAAATCCTATTTGAAGACTATTAGAAACCTGAAAATAAATCTTGTAGCTCAGTTTCCATGATTTGACAACTTTCTTAGCAACTTTGGCAACTTTGACAACTTTTGCAATTTTTCTCTCTAAATGATCTTCAAGCTAAAACTTGCAATCGCACATCAAAGAGGAGAAAAATGTTGTTTGTTAGGGGATAGGGGTTTTCCTTGGTCAAATCTCATTTTGGTAATGAAACCTTGAAATGAAACAATTCATGAAGGAATGATGAATGAACAAACAATGTGTAACAACTCATCAAACATCAATTGAAACCTTAGAGTACAAATCAATAATATTGCATGAAGTGGCCTCAATGAATATAGATCTTGATCATGAACTTTGATTAGAAACAATGTTTGAATTGGATCTTGAATGCTACATCAGCACATTAGCTCAACATGCATGATGCATTATGCCTTTGACATGATTAAATGAATCTTGATTGCTGCAATAATCTTCAATAATTTTGCTAGGTGAAACTAAGTGAAATAGCCTTGTATTTATACTTAACATTAAATCTTGAAATTCAAATATCACAAGCTAGTATCAAATCTAGGATTTTAAATCATTAAAATACAGCCAAAAACATATCCCAAGGGAGGGTCATAGGTCTAAGTGAGGACCCATTCGCCATGTGGCGAATGGGTCCTATCTCACTTAGCTAGGACACACTTTGGGGATTGTGAAATGCTATGAGAAAATAAGGCCCTAGGACCTAGTGAGGACCCATTCGCCAGGTGTTAAATGGGTCTTAGGTCACTAACCTAGGACCCACACCTTCAAAAATTAAGTGTTGTGTAATATCATTTATGAATGTCGGGCTTTATCCCTTAGAATCTGTAATTAATTAGGCTTGTATTTGAATTAAAGGGGCCAATTAAGGAAAATTAACTTCAATTAATTAATAAAGCCCTAGATTAGTGTGAAAGTGTAAAGATACACTTTACAACACCCTAAATAAGGAACAATTAAATCCATTTAGTTAAAAGGGGCCCTAAACTTAATGTGAATGTGTAAAACACATTACAATACTAAATCAAAGGCAACATTAAGCTCATTTTAATTTATTAATTATTCATACCCAAACTAAGGAAAAAGGGATACTTTTTTCGTCACTACATATTCTAATATTTAATTAAATTTAAATTAAACTTTCTTAGTTAAAGCACCCAAACCTCATTGGTGCAGGAGCACCTACCAAAATACAAGCAAATTTTGATGTATTGTTTTTAAATCTTTTTGTTTTTGTTGTGCAATGTCTCAAATACCCTTTAGGATGTATTGAGGACATTTTTGGTGCTTAGGATAAATTTTGAATAAGCTACAAATCATTTTTTGGTTGTTTCCTAAGTTTTTTTTGTAAAAGTTTGAAAACACACTGTGTTTTCGAACAGTTAGATTTTTGCCATTCTTAGGCTCGGTAAATTTAACCTAACTAATTCCTTGCATGGGGAAGGTGGATTTTCGACTCTTGAAGGTGGTGGAATGCTTTTTGGAGTTGGAATTTTTTGTGAATGGAAAAAGAACAATGATTTTTGCCAAATAAAATACAGTTTTTTGTTCTTGCGTCAAAAACAATAGCTTGAATGAATTAAATAAAACATTTATGTTGTTTACTGGCATGTAAAGAATCTTTTTTGAAGTTGTGTATAGTCATTGTAATTAGTGTTCCCATCATTTTCTTCTTTTCTTGTCAAATCGGTGTCTTTTCTTTAATTTAGTTTTGACTGGTAAATTACTAAAAATGGAGTTTTGATTTTGTTTCCTATCCGTACCAAGAAGTATGGACATTTTGGAAGCAAGGAAAAACTCCACCCTTGTAAATATTTTAAATATAAATGTCTTGGTGAGTTCTGGAAGCATGGTTTGAATATTTTCCTAGGCGAGCTTATGAAGCCCGGTTTGGAAAAGATGAGTGGAAATCAGACCTAACATGGCAGGGGTGATAAATACTTGTTGATGCAACATGTGCAATGATTGCAGGAGCCCTCACCAAGGTTGACAAGGTGGAAGAACCTTTGTTTGATCTTTTGGAGGCTAGAAAGTGCAAACAGTCCAAGGAAAGGTTAAAGAAAAACCCTAGTTCTTGCAAGAACAGGGTACATCACATGTATGGACAGAAAACAATCCAAGACCCTAAAAATCTGTTAGTGCTCCAAATTTGAGCAAGGGTGACTGAAGCAAGATTGGCCTGATAAGGTGGAGGAGAGGAGTGGTAAACATTTTTCTTGTGTGAGAAGGCCTAATCCTAGTAGCCCTCCTAAAACCCTAACCTAGGGTATGGTGGTAGCGATAGAAGAAAGGAGAGTTAAGCTTGGACAAGAACCATTCCTAGACTGTTTTGAAGCCAAGAAAACCTATGCACACCCCTGCAACATTGTTAGGAGGATTTAGAAGTTTACTAGTCTTTATAAGAACTAAGGGCTAGATTGAGTGTATGAGGAAAAGCACCAAGAACTCATTGGTGGCAGCAAACTGGAAGATAAGCATCAAGAACTGTTTAGCAACAACAAACTAGAGATGATAGCAGGGTTGGTTGATGTACCAGGGGTTCCGAATTAGCATAGGACCTAAAGTTTGAATGGTGGAGGAAGCAACACCAGGGGGTTATCTAAAGTGAGACCCGGAGCATTGAGTCAGTGAATGATTCAATCCAACCTTTGTCTCTATCACTCACTATACATGCACCACTTGTACTATAAATATAATAGTTAATTACTAACTTAAAAATATTAATTTATCAAAAAACAAGTTAACTTAAAAATCAAACTATTTTAAAATAAAAGCAACTCTTTTTTTGTTGCCCTCGTGAATTGATGAATGAGCTCTACTAGGGTTTCTTCTTTTTATCGTCATCCTTGGCCTCCTTTACATCATTTCATGCTTTAGGAACAATATTTTCATTTACTTTGCTTTGTACAATTGCATTTACTATGGTTTTGTTGTTTTAATATGCCTATGGTCAATTCCAACCCAACAATTATTGTTGGTGTTAGTGGTTTGATGGCTCTACACAATGGCTCCTCCACCAAACAAGCAACCCCAAAAAATTATTCTAAAGGTGTTTCAATAGGTAAGTCTTTTGATTCTCTGATGAATGTGGTATTGCCCATCCCAAATTTTGATTTTGCATGTCACTGGTTAGAACATCATACTCTTTTTAGTTATTTTGTTGGGAGGACTCCTCTTGAAAGTGTGTTAAAAGAATGGGTCCAAAAAACTTGAGTCCCTCATGGGGTCCACCTTGATATGGTCTAGAATTTGACCAAAGGCTTTTTTTTTTTTCATTTTGTGGATGTTAGTCATGTTTAGGCAATCCTAAACCATGGCCTTTGGTATGTCTAGTCTTCTTTGTTGGTTGTCCAACCTTGGACCTAGGATTTCTCTGTCTTTGAGGATAGAAATTTGTAGGTTCTAGTTTGGATTGGATTTCTTGGTTTACCCTTGCCATGTTTGCATGTTCTGCACCATATAGCCTCTTCATTAGGGAAATTCATTTGTGTCAAACTTAATAGGTTATTTTGAGCTCATCCTAAAAGAGGAGTTTGTGTTGAAGTAGACCTTTCACAAGATTTGAAAGAGTCTATTGGTATTCAGATTGGTAATTCGGCATACCCAGAAGGTCACTTATTTTAATCTTCCCAAGACTTGTTATCAGTGCCAATCTAGTGATCATAAGATCAAATATTGTCCTCTTGTGACCCCCCTACCCAATCTCCACCACGAGATGCTAAAAATTATTGTCATGCAAAAGCTTCAACTTCCAAACAAGAGGAAAAATGGACAACAATTACAAACCAAAAAAAACAATTCAAGCGATGTAGGGGTAATTTTCAAAGCCCCCGAGCGTTCAGTGGATATTTCAAATCCTTCTACAAAGGGGAAAGAGGTTCATGTTGCTACTAATAGCATTCTAGCATGGCCAAGGCCCTTTGCCACACCTCAACCAACTTTGGTGATGATAGCTTAATTGGCTACGTCTCCTCCCATGTCAGGAGCTCAGAGGAGATCACACAGTCCTTATCAACCTCTTGAGGGAAAGCATGTTCAAGAAAAATGGAGGAATTCATCTCCTCCAATTTAGATAGGATTAGTACCACCATAATTCTTTCATAATCATTTTTCCTCTTTGGAAGAGCCAGACTTCGTTGCTATGATCGAGTCCTTAACATGAATTTCTCTCCTAAAATGTTCGAGGTCTGGCCGACCTCTCTATGAAGTATTCTATTAGGGATACTCTTTAGAAACATGTTAGTATTGATGTGTTGTGCCTTTAGGAAGTTAAAATTGTTGGTTTTTTTCTTTCCTCTTCTTGTAGAGATATTTGGCCAGCTAGTAAAATGCTTTCCTTTAGTAATGATGTTGGATGTGGTGGTGTTGTCACCCTTTTTTCCCCATGGTGGCATGATTTTGTGGTTGATCATGGGTCTGACCCCACACACTGGCTCATTTGGATCCTCTTGAACATTGATAATCAATCCTTTGGGGTTATTAATGTCTATGATTCAAATGATGTTGAAAGATCTCTTCTTCGTCATTGGATTGCAAATTCATTGCCAATTTCCACTTGGGTTCTTTGTGGGGTTTTCTATATGCTTGAGGTGGCATACAACAAAGATGGTACTTTACCATTTACATGGGCAGTTGGTGAAAGAGAATCTTTTTTTTACATGCACAATTTAAATTGTTTCTTTTCAACCCCAATATTGGCAATTAGCATTCTCATTATCTTTGGAAAACTTGGTGCAACTTTCGAGATGGGTTTGACAGGGTTTTTAAATGTCTTGATCATTCTATGATTTTTGCTCAATCTTTCTTTTCCTTCTCTAGCTTCTCTGCATTTCTGTTATGTCGTTAGTGGATGTCACTCTGTCAAATCACTTTCCCATTCATTTCTACATTGAATGACAAGTAGGGTCATCACATGCTAGTAAGACCCAGGTTTTCTTAAATATTTCTTTGTTGAGTCATCAACCCATGCTAGCCTACATCAGAACTATTCAAAATCTTGAATACAGACCTACTCATTCCATAAGGTGGATCAAATGGTGGAATCATGTCATCACCTGTACTATGAGATTTCTTCACATATATGGGTTCTAATTGGCCATTTTTTGTAGATGGTCTTATGAAGTGACCACTTTAGATCTTTGCAAAGACATTGAGGCCTTAGCGGCTAGCCCCTTCTCCTCTACCTTGCAAGTCAGGGTGGTGGAGCTAAGACACCAAAAGCAAGTGGTTGATTGTTATGTTTCCAGAGGCATACAAATCAAAGCCAAACTTCATTGGCTTAAAATTGGGGGTCGTGCCTCAAAATATATTTTTTGGATCTTTGTACCAGGCACACATTGCTTGGCATCAAGTGGATTAGAGATGAAAATCATGTGCTCACCAAATTGTCTAACATTCTCCAAACATTTGTTAGGCATTATGATCAAGTTTTTACTAACCAAAATTACACACCAGAGCATATCAATGCTCTCCAATATTGTCTCATAGCTACGCCAAACATGACTTCTTTTGCCCAGAAAACCTTCTATGAGAAACTACTCACGATTGAAGACCTCAAGGAAGCTGTGAGCACAATGGCTGATGATAAAGTTATGAGAATTGATGGATTCATGTGTAAGTTTTACAAATCCCTCTAGGACTGTGTGGGAGAATATCTGCATAAATTTTATTTAGAGGCCTTTCATTCTAATTCCTTAGGTCAAATCATTAACAAAGGCAACATAAAATTCATACATAAAGCCAGCAATCTTGAGGATATTTGCAACTAGTGGCCCATTACACTCCTCAATGTTTCTTATAAAATTATTTCTAAATCCCTTGCTTTAAAGGAGTCTGTGCAAGATCATGAGGGGGAAAATAGTGGCAATGCAACAAAAAAATATGACATGAGGAAGTGAAAAGCATGGAAATCACGTTTGAATTTTTGGTTGGGTTGGTAAAAAAATTCACCAACCCAACCAAAAATTCACCCATCTAGGAATAGTTACAAAATTTTGGAGTTGTTGGTGGATGGTTTTTGATAAACCACCCAACAAAAATCTCGATGTCCCTCTATAATTTCTCCACAAATGATATGTGGAATTTTTTTTAGGAAGACATATAAACTATTTTGATTTCAAGAATTCTCAGGGAGTGGGTATGTGCATGCCCCAACATAGACGTAGGGAAATGTGCATTATGCAAGGTCCCTATGTCCCCCCTCCTAGTTTTTCTTCCTCACCTCTAGTACCCCATCCAAAACTTGTTGCTGATGCGACCCAACATAGTCTCTTGGCCCTACACTCTTTGACCGACCATTTGATTACACAATCATCACAGTGTGCTCAACTTCTAAAGGGTGGCACTCCTCGTGCTTCAATTTATGTTGGTGAAACATCATCATCAAGGCATACTTGTGTTCTTCATCAGTGCACTACATGTGGGCATACATGTTTTGGTCCTATGAGAGATACAAATGAGGCTCCCCTAGACACATCTAAGTATGAGGTGCATGATACATCACTTGGAGGAGATGACACACCAATGCATACTACAGGTGTAGGGGAAACATGTGAGGGAGAATGGGTGCAGTTCCCTCCCCTAATGCAGATGAGGAGCAACAACCTCAATCTTTTGTATAGGTAAAACTAAAATATATTCATAGTCCATTTCATTTAAAATTATTATAAAAAATAGTACATGTTATTAATGTATATTTAAGTGGGTTTGAATAGTTGATGACGAAGGAGAAGATTAGAGATGTGTAACATGGCACTCTTTTGGTCATTGACTTTGGCCTAAACACATAGGTATAATTTTTTCTACATGTAAAACTTTTTTATTGTATGCGTATATCATTTAAATCATGATTAATTAAATACATACTAAATTATATCTTGATCTTATTTTTACTTTGGCAGTGTACTCCAAATGTGAGTGATGCCACACCTTTTACCATGATGAGTTCTTCTCAATCAATTATCTCAGTTGTATCACCTATTCAAGTATATGGTATTTTTATATCTAGTAAATCTATATAAGTTTATAGATATATATGTAGATATATGTTAGTTTTTTTTTTTTTTGTCAGCAATTATATATTATTTTTTTCATTTTCATTTGTCTTCTTGTAGAGTATTCCACCATCCACATCCATGGATCTAGGACCAAGAAAATATGGTAAGACTTCTGAGCATCCTAAGGGACCATCATTTGTTGAATGCAGGTAGAAAAATAAAAAATGCTTGAGGTAATGAATAATTGAATTAGACTTTAATTTATAATTTAGTATAGTGATTAGATGTTATTTTGAAAGTTATAAAAAATAATAGATAACTTTATTTTTAGTAGTTTAAGTTATTTACCATTGAGATCTAATTAATCTAATTTGTGGTTCGAATTGTTTTTGTGCAAAAATATTCTTAGCCATTAGGTAGCTCGAAGAGGCTACATTTTGGTGATCCCCAAAAGATTAGGATTTTGTTGAAAAGGCATAGCCATTAGACATATACATTGTATATTAATAGAATAGATGAGATGACATATGCCATATTTTATAAATATTGTTTTGAGTTGGCATATATGCCAAATTTGTATATGCAGATACATAATTACTTTACACTTCTATATATAAAAATTGATATTTGACATTGTTCATTGTCTACATGGTTTCCTATTTTGAAACTTAAAATTTGAATGTATAATCACTTTATAACTAGTGAGCTATGATGGAAAATATGTTATATCTAAATATTGATTTCTTTCAATCTTGCACAAGTTAACATTCTATGAATTACATAGATCATTGTTACTCATGTTATAGTAATATTAAATTTGGTTGTCTTGGGAAACTTCACCAAATTTGATCCCTCTATCATTAGTTTCTATATAGTTGCAACCATAGCAACAAAATTGAAATGCATTTCCATAACATAGAGATATAGAATGCAAAAAAAAAAAAATTCAAGTAATGAATTACAGAAAATAGATTGTTGTAGTTTATATTCATATCAATAATTACAGTGCATTGCACATCTTTCAAACTCAAAGACTTACTTCTCATTGCATAACTAATAACCAAAAGCTAATAGATGACAAAATTTCAATTATGATATAGTTTTTACAAAGATAACCCATATATAATAACTAGGAGCAGCTACCAATTGCATTTTCTTTTCATGGCATTCCATGAGACCACATTTCTATGAGTCATTTTGGAAAATAGTTCACTGCATTGTCTATGCTACCATATTTCTCATACATGTCTACCAAAGAATTTTTTATAGAGATATAAAGAGCAAAAAAAATAGAGTTCAAGTAATGAATTGTCGAAAATAGATTTTTGTAGTTTATATTCATATCACTGATTGCATTGCATTGCACATCTTTCAAACTCAAAGCATTACTTGACGTTGCATAACTAATAACTAGATGTTAATAGATGAGAAAATTTTAATTATGATATAATGTTTACAAGTCAACCCATATCTAATAACTAGGAGCATTTGCCAATTGTGTTTACTTGTCATGGCATTCCATGAGGCCACATTTCTTTGAGGCAATTTGGAAAATAGTTCACTACATTGTCTATGCTACTACATTTTTCATACATTTCTACCAAAGGACTTTTATCAAACAGTTCATTGCCTTCATGCTATTGCTAAAATCCTAAAACAGGTGCTTCCAAACAAGCTATGGATGCTTGGAAAAAATCTATCAAAGCATATTAGTAAGAAATAACATAGACAAGGCAATGAACTATTTTAAAAAATGCCTCAAATAAATGTGGTCTCATGGTGATGGAATGCCATGACAATCCATAACCATGAGACCACATTGCCTTGACACATTTTTTCAAACAACTCATTGCCTTGTCTAAGAGCTACTACATTTTTCATACATGTATACCAAAGAAATTTTATCAAACAATTCATTTCCTTTTTACTATTGTTAAAATCCTAAAATAGGTGCTTCCAAACAAGCTATGGATGCTTGGAAAGATCTATCAAAGAATATTAGTAAGCAATAGCATAGACAAGGCAGTGAACTGTTTGCAAAAATGCCTAAAAGAACTGTGGTCTCATGGTGATGGAATGCCATGACAATCCATAGCCATGAGACCACATTTCCTTGACACATTTTTTTCAAATAGCTCACTGCCTTGTCTATGAGTTACCACATTTTTCATACATGTCTATTGAAGCATTTTTATCAAACAACTCACTACCTTTTTTCTATTGCTAAAATCCTAAAACATGTGCTTCCAAACAAGCTACAGATGCTTAGAAAAATTCTATCAAAGCATATTAGTAAGAAATAGCATAGACAAGGAAGTGAACTATTTGCAAAAATGACTCCAATAAATTTGGTCTCATGGTGTTGGAATGCCATGACAATCCATAGCCATGAGACCACATTTCCTTGATGCATTTTTTCAAATAGCTCATGGCCTTGTCTATGAGCTACCATATTTTTCATACATGTCTACCAAAGCATTTTTATCAAACAATTCACTTCCTTTTTTCTATTACTAAAAGCCTAAAACAAGTGCTTCCAAATAGGCTATGGATGCTTGGAAAAAATCTATAAAAGCATATTAGTAAGCAATATTACATTGCATTTCCTAAAAAAATTAGTAAGAAATTTTTATAGTTTATATTCACATCATTGATTACATTGCATTGCACATCTTTTAACCATCATAATAATCAATACAACTAATAATGCCATCTAATTTTATCGATGACCTCATGTACAAATACATTAATGCGTATTTCTATCAAGCTATCATAGATACAAAACTAAAATGTGCCCCTAATATCCTCACTCCATAATACACATCTTAAATAATTGCTACTCTCACAAACACCTGCATTATAATATTACAAAAAACAATTAAAGATAAAAAAATAAAAACACTGTGTAAAAGTAATGGAAGAATAAAGTTGCATGAACTCCTTGATGCTAGATACATTTCCATCGAACCTCATGTCCTACTCAAAGTTTGTGTTGGGAAACATCTGCATATAAATATTAGAAAATTGTGGATTATAAACAACATAAAAAAAGGTAAAGTGGTCATTCTTTGAAATCAAATGCAAAATTATAAATCAAGAGATTAAAGTATATGAATAAGATACCTCTCTATGAATTACATTGAATGTGTCCTCAATGTTGAAGCAAAATGTTATAACTTTTGTTTTGAATCACTTCTTGATGCAATAGTATTGTCCACCAAAATGACCTACTTCTATTAAGAATTTTTATGAAACATAATCTTTAATCTACTATTGACTCAACAATGGTTCAAATTAAACATGAATATTGGAAAATGCAAGAATTGTAAGATTTTAAATAATTTTGACAAAGGGGCAGCGTGGGAATGTTGAGGTAGGTAGGTAAAAACTAGGGAAGGTCTCTTTTTTTTTCCCAAGTCACTCGATTATTCTAGGGTTCTTTTTTCAGGGTAGTCTCTTAAGAGCCCTAAAAGCCAAAAATTGTCAAACTTTGATGAAGTCATTTTACGAACTCATGACACGTACAAATGTTTTTTTTGGACCTACAGGTGGATATCGAATCCCTTCAGATCAACCTCTCTCGGTTTGGGTCAACTCTCAACATCATTTGTGTGTTCCACTGTCAAATGCATTCTTGCAAAAATTATTAGTGGAAAGCAGTGCGAATAATGGAAAGAAGCATTTTTTTGTTTTGTGCATAATGGAGAAAAACCAATTGCACTAACACATTAAGGTGGGGAGTCCAATGCTAAAAAATCCCTCCTTTCACTCAATCCCCCCATGATTTCGGAGTGCACTAATCTGGGGTAGTCTTGAAAGTGTTGTAAGAGAAAATAATGAAAAGTTGTCAAGTTTTGGGTTATTTTAACAAATGGGAAGTGCAGGAATGTTGAGGTAGGTAGTTAAATACTAGGGAAGGTTTGACTTCATTTCCCAAGTCACCCAATCATTTTGGGGTGCTCTTTTCAAGGTAGTCTCTTAAGAGCCTTAAGAACAAAAAATGCAAAATTTGTAAAATTTATAGTTATTTTGACAAATGGGAAATGTGGAGATGTCGGGGTAGGAAAGTAAATACTAGGGAAGGTCTGAATTTTTTGCCCAAGTTAACTAATGGTTTTGGGTGCTCTTTTTGGGATAGTCTCTTCAGAGCCCTAAAAGCCAAAAATTGTCAAACTTTGATGAAGTCATTTCGGGAGCTCATGGCATGTAGGCATGCTTTGTCTGCACCTATAGGTGGATATTGAGTCCCTTCAAAACAAACTTTCTCAATTTTGGTCAACTCAACACCATTTGTGTGTTCCACTATCAAATGCATTCTTGCAAAAGGTGTCAGTGGAAAGTACTACAAATATTGGAAAGAAGCAGTTTTTTTGTTTTGTGAATAATGGAGCAAAACCAATTGCACTAACACATCAAGGTAGGTAGTCAAATGCTATAAAGGGCCTCCTTTTGTCACTGAAGACCCCCATGATTCTAGAGTGCACTAATCCGGGGTAGTCTTGAAAGTGTCGTAAGAGCAAATAATGCAAAATTGTCAAGTTTTGGGTTCTTTCAACTTTCCCTTCAATCTTAGCAAAGTACATGGATCAAATGATAACTAGAAGTCCCTACTTAAGAGTTATAACTACATATTAAATAATAATACCTTAAAAATTTGAGAAATTGGGAGAATGTGAGAATACTCATTAGAAATGGGGTCAAAGAAGAACCTACATATAAATAGAGACAACTTGTTGAGCATAAGAAACATGAACTACAAAGTTTGAACTAAACATTCTCTCAAATAAAATATATACCTCAAAAATATATTGATCTACATGATCTACCATTGATGTTTTGATCTAAATCAATATATACCTTTATTCTCCAAGAAACCTACATTTTACATATCAATTAATTTTTGATATATGATATTATATATTGATCTACATGATCAATATGTTATCAATTGATTTGGTTTAAGATCATGGATTGCTTAGGATAATGGGATAGATTGAAAGATTTGATTGCATGGATTAGGATTGATTGCATTGGATAGGATTAGATGGGGATGGTTGGATTGAAAGTATATATGGATTGAATAAGATATGATTGGATGGCGGATGGGATGATTGGGATAGAGGAATGAATGGGTCCCAATGACAAGGGAGAACCAAGCCTTAGGAAAATAAATGAGTGATAAAGGGATCATTTGGATAGGAGATATGGCTTTGGATGATGGATGGTGATGGGAGATAAGAGGAAGGGAGCACGAAGGACTAGTTGTAAATGACTAAGATTCCCCACACTAGATGAGGGTTTGGGATTTGAAACATAAGGGCCCAAGATAGATTTGAAGGATGTGGATTATGGATATTTGGATTTAGGTGGAAGGATGAGGGTTTTGGATTTGGAACATAAGGGCCCAAGATAGATTTGGAGGGTGGGTAATATGGATATTTGGATTTATGTGGAGGGATTTTAGATTTAGGATGGGTGGAAGGAGTGACAATGTCTTGAGCTTGGTAATGATAATGAACTAAATATACTTAGGATAAGAAATCTATATTATTCTACACAACCTAAATGATAATGAAATGGTAATGAAAACAAGAAAATGTGTGTAGAATAACAAATTTATATTATTCTAAATAACTTAAATGATAATGAAATAATAATATCATACCTGTCGCATACAATAACTGATTTGTTACTCAAGTGTGCTTGAAGGGTCATCTCTTACTGTAGACATCCAAATTTGACTGCTTCCATATGGTCAAACCCGTCTCCTTCATTTGTCTATTTCATCAAATATTAATTAAATAGCTTATTTAATATTTCCCATTTCCCTAAGGTTCCTAAAGTATTTAATTTTATAATTAAATACTTTATCTTTCATCCTTTCTCTAAATTAAATAAATACATCAATTTATTTAATTTGGTCATTTAGTCTTTTGGAATTTAAATCAAATTTAAATTCCTCTTTTTCTCTCTCCTTGTCATATCCTCCATAACCTTCTTCTAATCTGGATTAGTTTAATTAATCCATGATTAAGATGTGTACACCTTTAATTAGGATTAATGTCACATCCTCCACATCTTCCAACTTGCTTCTAATCTTTCATTAATCTTCTTAATCACCTATTTGCACAACCTTAATCTAATCCCCTTGCTACACTTAGCATACCTTTTCGGTCAACCTTCACAATTTCAACATTTAACCTAGACCCTCTTCCCCATGTGAATTAAAATTTCACATTTATCCCTCCAAGGCTCTTCTCTTTTCCATGCAAGTTGTTAGGAGTTCTAGAACTCCTCATTTGTCACATCACTCACATGAAGAAAAATACTTACCTTTTTGAGAACCTTGTTTTATCCCCAAGGTACTCCCAATCATGTGAATTTAAAATTCACATTTATTTCTCCAACCACTTCTCTCTTCTCCATGGAGGTTTTTGAGGAATACTAAAATTTCTCACATGTCACTCTCCTCCCATATGGGAACAAATTTTTTTTTTTAGGAAATCTTCTCCCAATCCCAAGGTACTTGCATGTACCTCCACCTCACATATCCTTTTTCCAACTCACTTGTCCTTGTGACATCTCATCCTCCACATGGCAAGATGTGAGGGCTTGTGAGTCCTCAACTCACCACAACCCTTCATCTTACCCATGTTGGCAAGATCTTGACCGTCCATTTCTCTAGAGATTCTTACCTTAAAATGGAAGATTTTATCTCAATTCACATTCATTCATCACATTCACATTTTCAAGTTCAAGCTCTCACAACTCACAAGCACTCACCATGCTTGCATTTTGCACTCACAACCTCCATTGTTGAATCTCCAAGCTTCCATTTGCAGGCATTCTACTCACCTGTCAAAATACCCACCTTTATCATTTGAATCCTCATTGCATCTTCTCCATGTTGTAACCATTTTCATCACATTTTCCATCAAGGAGCACACATTTATCAACAATCAAAGGGCCAACCAAGGAGAAACTCATACAAGGTATTAATATGCTTTTCTTTATCTTTATTTTGTTTGAGTTTAATCCAACCCAATCTTGAGGTGTTGAAATGTTACTTTTCTTCTTTTTCATTCTACTTTACATCATTTAGGATAGGAAAATAACACTGCTCACATTTCTCGCACTCCCGGTAGGACCCATAGATGGGTCTTTTTGCTTTCACATTTGTTGTTTTTTGATATTTTGCATGTTCATGTTACACATAGGCGACCCTACACTGAAAAAGGGTGAACCTGCCCTAGAATAAGCAAACCTACCCTAGAATAGGCGAGCCTACCCCAAGACAGGCAACCCTGACTTGAACAGAGGCGACCCTTCCTTGCAGAGTCATCCAGCTAAGAGACAACAACAAAGTTTACTCCTTATTTTCTGCACAGAGGTGAACCTTCCCTAATAGGGGTGAACCTGACCCAAACAAAGGCATCTACGAGGTAAAACAGTGGTTTAAAATTCATTTCCAAACTCTATTTTTTGTTATTTTTATTAATATTGACCCCCTAACTCATCCTATTTGTGATTGTGCTAGCTTTTACTAACAGTTGTGTATCATGTTTCACGCTTGTTGAAGACTGAAAGATAAAACTTCTAACATATTTGCTATAGGATGAACGGGCCCGGTTATTAGTTAGATAGTTTGTCTTTCATTTTTCATACTACTTAGGCACATAGTTTAACTAGGGGAAGTCAAATATATTGTGTGTTGTGTTTGCAAAGTAAGCTATTGACGTATCCAATCCCCTTGAGCCATTTGGTGATCCTGGGTGAAGATAAATCATAGCTTACTTAGTCCTTTGTGTTGCCCAAGGGGCACTATATCATTTAAAGCTTTCCCCTTGCACTTCGTGTGAGCCCAGGGAGTAGCTGAAAATGGTTAGTGTTCTATTTTTAGTAGGACCTACTTGGGGATTTCATCACCCCAAGGGATGATCCCAACCACGCGTATCAATGGAATATACAAAGGGGGGAGAGCCAAAGTTATACCTCAATCCAGTCACATCATGTCTGGTAGAGCGTCGAAGCTAGGGTGATACATAGATAGATGTGAAGAGTTGGTCTAAGCCTTCAGTACCTCACTAGGGTTCCTGAATCATGCCTGTGACAGACTAGTGTTCATGGTTGTGCCTCACATACCAAGCGTATATTGAGGACTCCCTAGTTGCCTTGTTCAGCCTATTTAGAGGACCATGTTGGCCATACCCTTCATACTAATCTTAGGATTGTGTTGTTTGAACTATCTTTTTGTGTGAAACCAGTGAATTTCTATTGATTCAAGTCAACTTTACCTTTTGCTTGTTGTTTGTTGTGTTTTTGGTCCTTCACCATAGTTGTTTTCACTTAAGTCAATTTCAAGTTTGTTGACAGAGGTGACCTTGCCCTAAAGAAGGGTAACCCTACCTTGAATAAGGTTGAACCTGCCCTAAATAGGGGCGACCCTGCCTTCTGTCTTAGTCATTTCTTAGCCTGTTTCTGTCAAAATTGTCTATCTTTTCACTAAATAGGTGACCTTGCTCTAAACAGAGGCAACCCTGACCTTAAGTTGGGTGACCCTGCCCCAAGTTGGGTGACCCTACCCCAAGTTGGGCAACCCTGCCCTAAGTTGGGTGATTTTTCACCTTGAACTACTAGTTTTTCCTTCTATTTACCCATTTCAAGCACTCTTTTTCCTATTTTGACCGTCCATTTAGTCCTTTTGAGCACCCATTTTCCCACTCCAAGCACCTGTTTGCCCATTCTGAGTACCCATTTCCTCGTTTCAAGTACCCGTTTGCCCATTCTAAGCACCTGTTTACCTGTTCCGAGCACCCATTTGCACATTTCGAGTACCCATTTTCCCATTTTGACCATTCGTTCACTTGTTCCGAGCACCCATTTGCTCATTCTGAGTACTTGTTTCCTCATTCTGAATTCCGATTTTCCCATTCTAAATGTCTATTTTCCCATTTCGAGCATCATTTTCCCATTCCCAGCATCCGTTTTCCCATTCTGATAGTCCATTTGATCCTCTTTTCTAATTTAAACAAGTCTAAAAGTTAAGTTGGGTGACCTTGACCCCAACTTGGGTGAAATTGACCTCAAGTTGGGTGAACCTAACCTCTAGTTGGGCGAACTTGACCTCCAGTTGGGTGAACCTGACCTCTAGTTGGGTGAACTTGACCTCTAGTTGGCTGACCTTGCCTCCTAGTTGGGCAATCCTACCCCTTGGTTAGATGAGTTTGATCTTTATCCAATCATTTTGCATCTTCCATTCACCCGTAATTTGCATTTGCATCATCTAAATCATATAGGTACATCATAAATCATCTCTAGGTTGCATACCCCACATCATTTTCTCAGTCCAAATCCTTTGAACTTCGTTTGAATTTATTATCCAAATTGACCCAAATGTCTAAAATAGATCGTCATCCTACAACATTTGCTTAGGATCGCCATCCTTCCTAAGTCAGTCATCATCATTTGACCCTATCAATCCACTTCCATCTCAAGTTGGATTTTGTACTGCAATCATCTACCTATCCTTAACTCGATTAATCAACACTTTAGGTCACCTAGGGTGATCTCTGAACCTAGTTTAAAATCCCTTTCATTGTCCAATCTTATCCAATCATCCGAACTTATCAATCATCCCATCAATCAATCTTATCCAATCTAATATAATATAATCCTTATCCAATCATCCAATCTATTAATCCAATCCAATCTCATCCTTATCAAATCGTCCAATCAGCTGATTCGCTATCCAACCAAATCAATCATCATTTAGGCATTGCATCATATAGTTTAACCACATATTAGTTACATAGTAGTTTTTCATTTTCATGCTTGTTCAGACTCAATCACAAGCCAAGAAACAAATGGCAAAACAATAAGGCCAAGGTTCCCAGCTGAATATCCCTCAGGATCCCAACAACACTACAAACATCCCACAAGATCCCAACAGTGGTACAAATATCCCTTGAGATCCCCATAACGGTGCATCATCGCAATCCAATACTGACATCCAAAACACCTCACAGTCTAGAGATGAAAACATGGTCAACTAGCCTGAAGTCACTGTTGATGAATACCTTAGTATTCCTACTAATGTTTAGACGACAGATCGCCTCCTCAATGAGCGTGGGGATAAGATTCTTGCCACTCTAATCATGAAATGGGTCAAACCACCACCCAACTTTAATATGTCACAATATACTAGCGCCTAGACTCTTCCTACACCTCAAGACCCGTAGACTTTGCAAAACATTCTGGGAAATTCATATGTCCCCGAAGGTGCACCTATAGAGAATTGGTAGCATCTTGAGTTCAAAAATGTTGTGACACACCAAGTTGCTAGTTATCCTTGCCTCCCATCCACTGCCTCTACGACACCACCTGATCCTAATGATCCCTATGCCTATGACATGCCACAGATATTTTGTCTACTCCACCACTCCCACCTCAACATCCTACTCAACCACCTGTCAACACTGGGGGCACTCCACTTCTTGCATTGATGCCACCTCCAAGACCTGCACCTACTGGTAATCTACTATCACTACCTCAAGGTAATATCCATGTATTTCAATAGCCTCCCATTAATCCTCATCAATCCATTGTGATGCAAGCACCACCACAACACACCGCTATCCCTTCACAAGCACCACCATAACATGTTGTTACTACTATTTCATCTCAACCACCCCATCAACAACCTCCACAAAAAGCCACTATCCCACAATAGAACATCACCGTTCTACAACCAAAGGTTTCAATTCCTCAAAAACACACTACTGTTCCTACACAACCACCACATCAAGTCATGCAAACTGCATCACAACCATCACAACCGCCCCATAATGCTTCTGCAATAGTCCCACAACAAAAACATATCCCATCTCACCCACTTTATCAGTAGCCCCCATAGTAGCAAAAATCACCCCATCATACACACGTTCCCATGCAAACACAATGAAATCCTCACACAGTATCTTTACCACCCGTCTAGTATGTACACCATTTATGCTGTTGCATCCAATCCTAATCAAAAAATTCACGTGACCACTCAAAATCCCCCACAGACTCAACTTCCTCCTTACACTAATCCTCTGCAATAGCACACAAACCCATACCAATAGTATTCTAATCCACAACAACCTCCATACATCACGCAACAACCCAATGTTGCGTACAATTACTAGTCCAATCCATACTATGCTCAACAACAGCCTTCATACCAACAAGTTGCTTCATCCACATCCTATATGCAGCAATATCCACCTTATCAATAGGGTGCTCAATCCACCTCTTACTATCAACAATCGTCACCTTACTAGCAAGGGGCTTCCACATCATCGTACTATCAAGCTGCCACACAATACCAACAGAGCACTCCATCCGCTTCATATTATCAACAACAATCACCATACCAGCAAGCGGCTTCCACCTCTTACCATCAAAATCTATCATCCTCCTATCCGCCTTACGTCAATCCTTAATCCACTTATCCCAATCAGTACCAAAAAACACCCCCATATATACACCTCAACTCACTTATGATCCAACTACTTCAACACCATTGTCATCATATCAGTAGTATCCTCCATACAATTAGCCTAGTTCACTCAATCTGACTCTTGTAGCACCTATCAATCAAGATTTGGAAAAATTCAAAGCTGCACTAAAGGATTTACAAGCAGGGATCGACAAACAATCATTCAAGTTTGAGGATATTTGTCCCTATCCATTTGATCCTTCCATTTCATTAGTTCCTTTCCCAAAGCATTTTGAAATGCCAAAATTTGATAAATACAAAGGAACCAAAGACCCTAAGGCTCACCTTCAAGAGTTTTACGCTCACTATCAAGAAGTCATGCATAATGACAATTACCTAATGAGATTGTTCCCTAGGAGTTTACAGGGAATAACACTTGACTAGTTTATGGGTCTTAAGAAAGGATCTATCAAGTCCTTTGCTCAACTTTCAGAAGAGTTTTTCTCCCACTTCTCCTTTAATCTAGACAAGAATATCGATACACTAGACCTCCTGAAGGAAAAATAGCATGAGGGAGAAACCTTTGTGAGCTATCTTCAAAGATGGCAAGCCCTAGCCATTCGCATGAAATCCCCACTAAGGGAAAAGGACATGGTCACCTTGTTCATTGAAAACTCTCATCCTAACATGGCCCACAAATTTAGACTCCATTGTGTCACAACCTTTGCTAAAATTGTGGAGAAAGCTCCTATTCTTGAGAGAGCCATCATTGCCAAAGGGCTAGTCAAAATATTTGATTCTGATAAGGAGAAATCATTCGAAGACAAACCTTGTTATTGGAACAAAAATAGAAATGTTGTCAATGATGGTGTCATTGAAACTAAACACATCCAAGAGGCCAATGCTTCCAAGAAGCAACAATATTCTCCTCCACAATAGTCAATGCCTAACGCTATATTAGTGCCTCAAGGGGCACCTCATCTATCCCAACAATCCAATCAAAACAATCAAGGGGGTAACAAGCGTCAATTCACTCCATTAGGAGAACCCCTAAGTGTCGTGTTTAATAGGCTCCTACAAGCCAATTACCCAATTATATATCCTGTGACTAAGCCCCTTGACGAATCCAAACCCAAACCGAACTGGTTTAAAGAAAATGAATATTGTGAGTTCCACAGGATTAAAGGGCATACATTGAATAAGTGTCAAGGTCTAAAAATGTACATTGAGGATCTTATAGATCGAGGTGACATACATGTGGATTCCAACACGACACCATCATCCAATGCTCAATTATAGATATATCAGAATGCTTTCCCAAAGCATAATTAAGGTCCTAGCATGTCAAACTCAAACCCAGGACCTAGCAACAACAATAATCAGAATAACAACACTAATAACATCTGTTACAAAAATGTGCCACTTAACTATGAAGTTCTCATCATGCACATTGAACAAGTGGAACCACGTGTATCTATGATAAGCATAAAAGGCAAGGATCCTCAGTGTGTTGTTCCACCCGTTGAACCCGCATCACAAACCCTGAAGCCTCTGCATCCACCCAACCCCAACCTGTGAGTTCTCAATACAACATTCTTGACCATCTAGGAAAGACTTCGACACAGATATCCATTTTGGACTTGCTTAAGTCTTCTCCCGCACACCAAGAAATCCTAAATAAGTTTTTACGAGACACCCAAGTTCCTAATGACATAGACCCTATGCAATTTCAAGCATTGGTAGGGCACCTCTCCACCACCTATCAACTAGGCTTTAGCCAAAATGAAATGCCATGCATTGACTCCAATCATAATCATCCCCTCCATCTAAAGGTCCTCGTAAATCGTCATAAAGTAAAAAAGGGTCTTGGTAGATAATGGTTCTGCCCTAAACCTTTGTACATTGAAATTCATAAAATAGGTAGGATACACCCATGCTAATTTAAATAATCAAGTCATAACAATCAAGGCATATGATAATGCAGACTATGATTCTGAAGGAACAATATGTCTTCCAATCCAGGTTGGTCCAGTTGTGCAATACACTACTTGTCATGTCCTTGATTTGGAACTCCCCTATAACCTCCTCGTCGGCAGTCCGTGGATTCACACCATGAAAGCCATTCCATCCACATACCATCAATGTCTAAAATTCCATTCAATGGGGTAGAAGTTACCATACACGTAGACCCCTAACCATTTGAATATTGGCATGCATTAGAAGCTTCTTTTCCTCATTCCCACTATTTTCCTAGAGTGGAAATGGGACCACCGTAGATTTCATCATCCCAATCATCTACCACCACTTAGCCACCACTTCATCCACTCCATCATCCACATCTGATTCCACCCTTACCAAAGTATAGATCATTGACATGGGATGTGGTGAATATGAAATGCGCACAACTTTGAATTTGGAAACTATGCAACCCTCACCACACACATATGGCCAACCTTCATAGTCTAGACCAAAACCAGAAGACAAGACTATCACTTTGAGCTTCAAGAACGTGGGAACCAGTACTTACCACTCTCCTCAGTTAAGACAAGATGCACCAAAGATGACATAAGCCAATGGGTCTACCATGAGGAACTTGATCCCTCCCCTCCTTTGAAAGAATATTTCTAGGAGAACTATCTGTGGCCCTCTAAGTTTGCGGAGAAGTATAATTATCAAGGGGAGGCCTTGGCACCGAAGAGAAAGGAAGGAAACACCATATTGAGGCCACAATAAGACCAAGATACTCTAGCTTGGGTCATGACAAAAAACAAAAGGGACCTATAGCATCATCTAGTGCCTCTAACAACGTCAGTGAGAGCAACAATCCCCTTGAAGACATACCAGAGGAGGAATCCATCATACATGCATACGATGATGTAGATCACACTAACCTCTCTTCCATGTTTGACTGCTTATACATCTGCACCATTAGCCTATCCCTTAAACATCCTAAATTCATAGATTGGGACCTACATGGTAGCACACCTATTGATACCTTTCCCACAATGGATCAGTACATACATGTTATGGGATTGGGGGAAGATGAACACCCTAACCGCAAAAGTAAAAAGAAACAAAATAAAAAAGATTCACCTAGAAAAAACCTCCTTGAGGTGCTTCTTGACCTAGAAAAAGTAAAAAAAAAGGGTGTATCTAATAGTGAAAACCTTGATGAGGTGCTACAAGATGGGGATGTTCATCTTCCCCTTGTAGGAACTCAACTCTCTAAATGATCATCCATCCTCATAGAAGAAACACAAGAAATAAATTTGGGAACTGAAGACAATCCCAAAATTAAATATGTATCCAAAGCACTGTCAAAGGAAGAACATTCTACCATCCTCAAGCTCCTCAAAGAAGGCATCATCAATTTTGCATGGACATATTCAGACATGCTAGGCCTTGATCTCGCCTTAGTAGTACATCATCTGGACGTACGTATCGATGCTAAACCTGTCAAGCAAAAGCTACAAAAAATGCACCCCCAAGTGGCTCTACTGGTTAAGAAAGAATTGGAGAGTCTATTGGATGCTGGATTTATAAGGCCCATTGACTATTTAGAATGGATCTCAAACATAGTGCCTGTAGCTAAACCAAATGGTGTTATCAAAGTTTGCACAGACCTTCGTGACCTCAACAAGGCTTGTCCCAAAGATGATTATCCTTTGCCAAACATCGACATGTTAGTTGACCTCATTGCAAGGCACGAAATGCTTTCCCTCATGGACGACTTCTCTAGATACAATCATATTAGAATTGCGCCTAAAGACCAACATAAAACAAGATTCACTACACCATGGGGAACGTTCTGCTATAATATCATGCCTTTCGGTCTCAAGAACACTGGGGAAACCTACCAACGAGCCATGACTATTATCTTCCATGATCTCATTCATATAATAATGGAAGATTATGTTGATGATCTATTAGTGAAATCAAGAACAAGGGAAGAACATCCTGTAGTACTCAAGAAGATATTTGAGTGTCTCAAGTAGTATAAGCTACGGTTAAATCCCAAGAAATGTGTCTTTGGGGTCACATCAGACAAACTACTAGGTTTCATTATCTCTTGAAGAGGTATAGAAGTTGATCCAACTAAAGTCAAAGCAATCATGGATATGCCTCCACCACACAATCTCAAACAATTAAGAAGCCTTAAAGGTAAACTATAATCCATCCAGTGGTTCATAGTTCAATTAACCAACAACTATCAGTCATTCACTCATCTCCTGAAGAAGGATAACACTTTTAAGTGGACTCAACAATGTCAACTCGAATTTGACAAAATCAAGGATTGTTTGGCTCACCCACCAATCCTTATGCCACCAATTCCTAGTAAGCCACTCCTATTGTATATTTCTGCTACTTCAGTGGCACTGGGGGCATTGCTAGCACAACACAATGAGTCATCAAAGGAAAGAGCAATCTATTACATCAGCTGAACCCTGGTGGGTTATGAGCTCAACTATTCTCAAATGGAAAAAGCTTACCTAGCCATGGTTTTCAGTTTGCAAAAAATCTAACATTACATGCTCAGTCATCTAGTAAAGCTCATCTCCAAGGTTGATCTACTCAAATACCTATTATCCAGGAAAATTCTAACTGGTCGCATGGCTAAGTGGGTCATGCTTCTGAGTGAATTTGATATATAATATGTGGATCAAAAATTTATGAAAGGACAAGCGATAGTTGATCAGCTAGTAGATGCTCCCCTAGTAGATGCCTACCCCCTAACAAAAGAATTTCTTGATGAAGGAGTCTTCACAGTAACAAAAGTGGCCACATGGAAACTATACTTTGATGGGTTGTACACATACAATGGATCGAGGGCATGAATCTTGCTTATCACTCCCCAAGGAGATTGTATACTAAAGTCATTCAAATCAGCCTTTGTGTGCACAAATAACATAGCTGAATATGAAGCTCTTCTTACTTGCCTCAGAATAGCAATCCAGTGGCATATAACCCACCTAAGAGTATTTGGTGATTCTCGGTTAGTCATCAAACAGGTCAATGATGAGTTTCTCATAAAAGATGATAAGCTATTGCCTTATAAACGCATGGTTGACGACTTCAAGAAGTATTTCACTTTCATTTAGTTTGATCATATTCCAAGAGTCCAGAACAAATCAATGGGTGCCATGGATACCATTGGTTCCTTAATTGACATGCCTAAAGACAAAACAAAGTGTGAGTTCCTCATTGAACTGCTCTTAATCTCAGCCTACAATATCCCAGAAAGTGAAATGGTAAGTGACATTGTAGGTCCCACGTCCCCTTGGTACCATGATATCTACACCTACCTTCATGAAAACATCCTACCTCCTAATCTCACACAAGCCAACATAAGTCTTTCATCCAACATACGTCCTGCTACACCATCGTAGGTGATACACTTTATAGACATGGGTATGATGGAACCCTCCTTTGATGTCTAAACAAGAATGAAGCCCACACTCCATTAATAGAAGTACATAGTGGTGTATGTGGGGCCAACTCAAATGGAATGGCCCTAGCTAAGATAATTCTTCAAGTAGGATATTACTAGCCTACATTAGAACATGATCCTTGCAAGTTCATCAAGAAGTGCTTACACTATCAACAACACACTGATCTGATACATGCTCCTGCACAGGATCTGTAGCCTCTTGTAGCAATGTGGCCCTTCTCTTAGTGGGGTTTCGACCTAATCAGAAAGATCTATCCCCCATCCTCCAATGGCCATACCTTCATTATTACTATAACTGGGTACTTCACCAAGTGGGTGGAAGCAATGACACTCTCACAAATTACAGGTACCCATATTTCCAAATTTATCCTCTTCCATATTCTTTGCAGATATGGAATACCGTCCACCATCATTTCTTACAACAGAAAGCCTTTCAAGAACCAAGCTATGAAACACCTTGGTGACACCTTCCACATCCAATATTTTTGGTCCACGTCTTATTACCCCCAGGGTAATGGTCAGGCGGAAGCCACCAACAGAACCCTCATCAGGATCCTTAAAAAGGTGGTCAACATTACTAGTCAAGATTGGCACCTTCACATCCATCCTGCCCTTTGGGTATACAACACTTCCATCTATACCCCTACCAGTGCCACTCCATATTCTCTCATCTATGGTGTCGAACCCATCTTTCTGATTGAGGTAGAAATCCCATCACTAAGAATATCCCTGAAGAATCTCATCAGCGATGAAGACACTCGAGTTACTAGACTCAGCCAATTAGAACTCAATCAGAATCATTTGAAAAGAAGCTACAACAAGAAGTTCTATCCTTGCCAGTTCAACATTGGTGATTTAGTCCTCAAGGAGAATCAACGCACTCAATAGGACTGAGAAAAGAAGGGAAAATTTCAAGAAAATTGGCTTGGTCCTTATGTCATCACAACCAAGTATGGATTAGGGGCCTACAGAATGCCACGCCTAAAGGAGAACCCCTAGAGGATCCCATTATCATCATGCACTTGAAAAGGTTCTACACTTAAATAAGCTGGGGTATCCTATCCTGCAAAAAATCAAAAATACAAAAAAATCAAAAAAAAAAAAATTAGTAAAGAGAAATAATTCGTCCTATGGTGAAAACCTAGTCACAGGTGCCATTCGTAAAGGGGTTAATCATTATCTACCTTGCATCCTAGTTACTCTATGCTTCCATCCATCCCGATCTCATATCCTACCATCTCATTGATCCTCTCCTTCCATCTGCATCCATTATCTGGTCGCTTGCTATATTTTGGTTGAGCATTGGATGATCTTCATATGCTATCTATCATTCTAAGCTTTTATCCTAATCCGAGCTTATGTTGTCAGTCTTGTCATCTTGTTAGTTCTTCATGTCCATCTAGGACCCTTCATCATGTTGGTCTTCATTTAGATCCCATCACGTCTTGTCGGTCTTTTTGGTCTTTGTCAAACTACATTGCCCCTACGCTTTCATCTAGGCAAGGCTGATCATTTGATCTGCCCTCGGGGTATTTTATCCATCCTATTTTGGTCATCCATCGTGGTCTCCATTTTCCCCTTTACGCTCTTATCTCTAATCAATCCTTTTTCAAACTACGTTGCCCCCGCGCTTTCACGTAGGCAAGGTCGATCTTTTGATCCACCCCCAAGGCTTTGCTTTGTTTTTATTTTTCTAGTCGTTGTCTTCCATTGCCCGTCTTCATTAGTCCTCTTTCCACTTTTATCCATGGTATTTTCTTGAACTACGAGCACTCTGCACTTTCACATAGGCAATGCTAATCTTTGATCGGCCCCCGAGCCCCTAGGTTGTTAGGGTGTGTCAGTCGTGTGTCTTGCGTCTTGTGTCGTGTCATCAAGTATGTCCTCATCTAGCTGGTTCTTTACAAATGAGATCCACCTATATCATGAGACTCAATCAGTTTCAGAATCTCCCACATCATGATCAATCTTTTAGTTTAGTATTCATCTTTGGTCTCAACATGATGCATCCTTCCTAACAAACCTCATCAACCCCATCCATCCTCTTGATCCTATGGAAAAGGACATTTTGAAATTGATTGTGATCTTTTCGTGCTTTTCGCTTTTATTTATCATTTGACCTCCCTCCCACAACTTGTTAAGGCTGCCATAATCCATCATATTATGGTGTGTTTTGATAGGTTAACGTGGGGGCATATCTTGATCTTTTTTGCTTTGTTTTTGTCTTCCTGGTTGTCCCACGTGGTACCCACCAAGATCCCCGAGGTCTTGTGTTATGCTAGGGCATCCTTTTGTGCTTGTGGTTATCCCAATGCTTGGCCCGACCAAGGAATTCGCGACTTTGGGGTGTTGGGATAGCCTTCTTGTCTATTGTGTTTGTTTTATGCATTAGACGCTAAATTGCCTTGGTTTCACATACTCTGGCACTTGGTGTCTTATGCTATAGCAAAAATCAATGCTTCAAAAATGGAAAATTGCATTAGGATTGCATTTCATGATCAATTTATTTACATTGCATTCATACCTAACCTATGACCTATGATTTTGGTTGTGCAAACATTCATCCTTCCACCTCTTGTTCTTCTTAGGATACCTATGATTCTTGATAGGTGCAGTTTCACACCCATCTTCCCTCAATTTTGTAATGATTGTAGGGAAAGTACTTGCCATTAAAACCAACAATACACATACCATATACTCTCATTACTATGCAAGTCCTTATTGACACTCATGCTCATAATACATTTCATTTCACGTTAGGTCATCACACTCACATGTCACACACCTTTATTTTGTATAAACTAAAGTAAGCATGATCACAAATAAATTTTATCTACTATCCACATTGCATTTCATTTATCCATTAGTGTTTTTAAGAAATTTAATTGCATCTCATCCCACATTATAGGTTTATTACATTTCATTTCATGTACATTATTCTCTCATATTTAATTTAAGTTGTTTAGGTTAATTATGTTTGGTTATTCTAAGCATCTTAAATTCATTTCATTATCCATTCATTTCCACATCAAACCATATCATTAGCACATTGCATACATCGCCACCTACATCACAAGTTGTTAGAACCATATCCATAGTATATCAAGGCATAAATCAATCATCACATCCTACATCATACATGTTAGTTGTCATATATATCATCTATCTCATCTATGTAAGCATAAACATACATCATCATAAGTACATACATATATCACATCATCTTGATCATCCATAATACAATCATAAACACATACATATGCATAAATAGAATCATCCATCATATATGCATCACATAGTGTCAATAAGAGATGTCACATATCATATATAAAAATAAAAATATGAATGTCCATCACATAGTCCATAATAATGTCCATCATATAACCAAAATACATATCCATCGCATATATCATGAAATAAAGTACAAATACAAGGCTCTAGATCAACTTTGATCTTTGTTGCTTTGTACTATACATCCATCATGTACCTATACAAAAATGGTATCCTGTCACCTGTCCTCTCCCCTCTATACTATGAGCTACCCATATTTGATCTCTAGGGCAAGTCAGGCACTCCCCCTCTATGTGGAGGAGTCTCTCTCTAGCTGTTGTATCTATGGGTGTGTGTCCCTCCTAACTGGGATGGGGTTGGCATCTGTGGCCTCGCTCAAATGTAGGGAGGTACCCGTCGCTCCTTTGGCCCTGATGTATAGTAGGCTGCCATATAATATCTGGCCTCTTGCATATACTCATCCCACTCCACTTCCTTATATCTGACTGCATCCCACTCTCTCCTGTATTTGTCCTGAGATCCACATATGGATCTCCGCTCCTACACCCATGCATCCTGTGCCAACCTCAATTGATCTATCTCTACCCCAATCTATGATACCTACTTTGTGGCCCTATCCCTCTCAGCCTCAATAGATTGTATATGTTCCTACTATCTCTGCACCTATGCCCTCGCCTCACCACCCTCACCCAGCACTGCATGTGCCTGATCCTGTGTTGTATCTCTCTCTCTCTTTGCAACGTGTGCCTGTGTCACCACCACATCCCTCTCCCTATACAGGGTCTGCATCTATATCTGTGTTGCGTCCCTCTCACCCTATAGGGTCTGAACCTATGTTTGTGTTGCATCCCTCTCTATCTACAAGGTTTATACATGGACCCTCATAGCCTCCTCTCTCTCCTACATCAGCCCCATGTCTCCCACTATCTGATCTCCTACCTCGACTCTTTCACGAAGCCCATCTTGCTCCTATCTCAGCTCAATACTCTTTCTCAATAGCCCTTCCACCTATATCCTCAAATCATCCAAGTCCTTTGCCTCTGCCATGGTCCCTGTAGATACTTGCTATGTCAATCCTCTGGGCTCTTGTTGTCCCCTCGACTACAATATAGTCATCACTGCCTCTAGCCTATCTCACTCCCATCTCACAACCATTGCCTCCCCATGCTCTCTGGATACCTCTCCCTCCAGCCGAGTCACCTTTGCTCATAGCTATCTCACCTCAACTCACATACCATCCCTCTCTACCTATAGCTCCTCCTCATATTGCGACGCCGCATCGGCTACAGACCTAAAAACCCTCTTGCCCTCCACATGCACACTAGCCACCTTTGCTTGTAGCATGGTCACCTCTGCCTCTAGTATGCAACTCATAGCCTCTGCATCTCTCAATTTCTACTCAATTATCTGTAATCTCGCTATGGCCCCTCTCAACAGTATAGTTGGATCCTTTGCTATAGGTGGCACCATGGCCAATGGAGGAATATCATGAACATCCATATCCATCGCCTCCAGTTTTTCCTCATCTCTCTCATCCATCATTTCCACATTTTCCTCATCTCTCCCATCCTTTGCCCCGGTCTCCACCCAATCTCTCCTTTGTGTTCTCCTCCTCCTCACTCTCTCTTGCTGCTCTGCAACCCCAACTGCCATCTGTCCTCTCTCCTGCTACCCTGCTGCTCCAACTGGCTCTTTCCCTCTCCCATCCCTCTCCCCCATCCCTACCTCATCTCCCCCCTTCTCTACCTCAAACCCCACTTTGGCTCCCCTTTGTTGTCTCCTCCTCCTCATCCTCTTCTACAGCCCTGAAGCCCCAACCTGGCCCTATCCTCTATCCTATTATCCTGCGGCTCCCGCATCCCCCTATTCCCCTGTTGTTCCAACTGCCTCCTATCCTCTCCTTTGCTATCCCCTCCTCCCTCTCCTCTGGCCCAAACCCCAGTGTCCCCACAATCAGCTCCTCTAGAGTAATCCATGGAGGCTAGTGATGGGTATGCCACACGGCGTATCAAACTATCACTCCTGCCTCTATTTCCCCCCAGTCCTACCCAGGTAGGGTATTAGCTGTAATGTCTCCAAGTGCTCTCTCGCAAACCTCGACGAAATCGGCTCTCCCCATGACCGCTCTCATGTAATTCGTTGAAACCTCTCTGGTCCACGTGAAATGTCCTGTGTAATCCTGAACTGTTTGGTCACTCTGTCTGGCCTATGTGCCTCCACTATTTATGGCTCCCTCCCAACTATGTAGCATATGGTGTAGAAGTAGCCTCTCTTTCTCTCCTCATCTTTCCTCCATCCTAAAAACTATCATGTCATGTACAACCTCCACACTATATCCTCCTCCTGAAGGTCTTCCAGTGTCCTCCTCCATCTGTCTAGATTCTTGAAGCCCTCATAGTGCCACACTCAGTCGTACAATGCCCCGTACCAGTAAGCTACTAGTGTTGTATCATCCTCCACTCCTACTCTCACCACTCCTAGCTTGGCAACACTGATGTGCTCCCAAGCACATACCTATAGCAGTGTCACTTGCATCATGTTGAGCGCCTCTCAATAGCACACAATGTCCATGTATATATAGAGTTGTGCTAGTATGCATGTACCCCATGCAAAATACCCCTCTCCCCACAATGATGTGTCATATCACCTCCATGTAGCTCAGGCTGCAAAAGCACCCACTCTGGTCTTGTAACAACAATCCACTAATCAGTCTGCATAGGTATAGTGGTAGCGGTGGCACCCCTAATGCTAGGCATCAGTCCACGTCCAACCTCTTCCTCTGCATAGGTAGGTCATCTTGTCCAAACAACACCCACATGGTATGATCCAACTCTTCCCCCTCTAATGTCGTCGCACTCACCAGGTGGCCTGCTATAGGCAGCCTTAGTATCTGCCACACATCCTCTAATGTCACTGTCATCTCCCCTGTTGGGAGATGAAAGGTCGAGGTCTTTGAACTCTAGCGGTCTATAAGGGTTGTTAGCATAGCCTGATGAGCTCTAATTATTGGGTATCCAAATAAATGTAGCAGTCCTACCCATGACAAAGCCTCATGGTCTACTCCATTTATGACCACTATCGTCACTTCCAACACTTTTGACCACCTCTCACATGTCTGCAAACTGTCGAAGCTCTGCATTCACACCAAGCACCATATGTCAGTCATCTTATCTTTTTCCTCATCTCCTCCCTCTTGTCCATTTCCCCACTCGGGCTATCTTTTCACTCATTTTTCCCCTCCCCCTTTCTAGCCCAGGTTTTACCCATTTTTTTGGTCTTTTTTCTTTTCTTCTCTCCCATGTCCGCCCCTTGGGTGAACCCACCCTAGTCGTGGGTGAGCCTACCTTAGCGTTGGGAAAACCTGCCTTGGCCACGGGTGAGCCCACCCCAACATTGGGTGAACCTACCCTGGTAGCAGGCGAGCCCACCCTAGTGTTGGGTGGACCCGCCCTGGATGTGGGTGGGCCAGCCCTGGCCCATGGGCACACCTGCCCTAGACGTGGGCGAGCCCACCCTTGCCCGCTGACGGACCTACCCCAAATGTGAGTGGACCTGCCTTGGCCTGTGAGCGAGTTTGCCCCAGCCCGGGGCAAGCTCACCCAGGCGGCGGGTGAACCTACCCGATGTGTGGTCGTGTCCAGGCGGGGTCACCCTTCTTGGGGCAGGGTTGCTTCCCATATGGGTGAGGTTTACCATCTGCTGGGTGTAGTCACCCATCCCCCCTAACTAGTTTTTTTCGAGAGGATTTTCCCCATCCTAAAGCAAATCCACCCTCCCCTATTTTTCCCCTTGCCCTTTTAGGGATTTCCTTTTTTTTTCTTGGTAAATTTACCCTCCAATGGAGCAAATTCACCCACCTCTCCCTTGCCTCTAATAGGTGATTCTGCCTACCCAATAGGCAAAATCCAAATTTTTCCCCAAACCCATTTTCCTAAACTACCCCAAACCCAAAACCCATGTTTTCAAACAAGCATTAAAATTCAAAATTATACCAAAAAATGCTTAAAATCACAAAGAGGGTTTTGAACCTAACCTAGCATGGAACCGCATGCTCATGGAAGAACCACTGTACCTTGTCCCCCTGGTGGATGATGTCAAAATCATAATTCTCTGGCATCCTTGTCTCCTTCCTCTTCTCTTCACTCTCTCTCTCACTCAATTGCGAGGTGTGCAAATGAGGAATAGTAATTTCCAAAATTACCTTATATAACTTTTTCCCTTCATTTTAACCTTTTTTAAGTGAAGGGTATTTTTCCCCTTTATTTAAACCCCTTTTTAATTCAACTAATGGTTTAACTTCCCAAGGCCGCCATTTGCAAACCATTTGTTTGTTTGACTCCATTCAAAAGCCAATCTTCATGGTTTTTTGAGCTCTATCCAACCGTACCTTCCTTTTCCTCATATCGAGAAGTCACCCAGGGCCCCTTTTTCTTCCCCAACTGCCATCTCGAGGGGGAATACCCTACCACTTTCCTCCATTCCTTCATTATTGTCATTCTCTTGTGAGACTGGGGTATCTCCCTTCATTTCCCTCCATTTGGGTAGCTCACGTAACTCCTCCCATGCTGCGGCATCATTTTCTAGTCACTTCCTCTATAGAACCATCTACATTTTATTTTTCTTTGAAACACTATTATTTTAACAATATTTCAAAGAGGGGCAAAATGCAGACATCCATATTTGACTGCTTCCATATGGTCAAAACCGTCTCCTTCATCTGTCTATTTCATCAAATATTAATTAAATAACTTATTTAATATTTCCCATTTCCCTAAGGTTCCTAAATTATTTAATTTTATAATTAAATACTTTATTTTTCATCCTTTCTCTAAATTAAATAAATACATCAATTTATTTAATTTGGTCATTTAGCCTTTTGGAATTTAAATCAATTTTAAATTCCTCTTTTTCTCTCTCCTTGTCACATCCTCCATAACCTTCTTCTAATCTGGATTAGTTTAATTAATCCATAATTAGGATGTACACACCTTTAATTAGTATTAATGTCACATCCTCCACATCTTCCAACTTGCTTCTAATCTTCCATTAATTTTCTTAATCACTTGTTTGCACAACCTTAATCTAATCCCCTTACTACATTTAGCATACCTTTTTGGTCAACCTTCACAATTTCCACATTTAGCCTAGACCCTCTTCCCCATGTGAATTAAAAATTCACATTTATGCCTCCAAGACTCTCTTCTTCCTCATGCAAATTGTTAGGAGTTATAGAACTCCTCACTTCTCACATTACTCACATGAGGACAAGTACTTACGTTTTTGAGAACCTTGTTTTATCCCCAAGGTACTCCCAATCATGTTTATTTCTCCAACCACTTCTCTCTTCCCCATGGAGATTTTTGAGGAATACTAAAATTCCTCATATGTCACTCTCCTCCCATATGGGAACAAGAAATTTATTTTTAAGGAAATCTTCTCCCAATCCCAAGGTACTTGCAAGTACCTCCACCTCACATGTCCTTTTTCCAACTCACTTGTCTTTGTGACATCTCTTCCTCCACATGGCAAGATGTGAGGGCTTGTGATTCCTCAACTCACCACAACCCTTCATCTTGCCCATGTTGGTAAGATCTTGACCGTCCATTTCTCTAGAGATTCTTCCCTTAAAATGAAAGATTTGCTCTCAATTCACATTCATTCATCACATTCACATTTTCAAGTTCAAGCTCTCACAACTCACAAGCACTCAACATACTTACATTTTACACTCACAACGTCCATTTTTGAATCTCCAAGCTTCCATTTGCATGCATTGTACTCACCTATCAAAATACCCACCTTTATCATTTGAATCCTCATTGCATCTTCTCCATTTTGCATCTATTTTCATCACATTTTCCATCAAGGATCACAAATTTATCAACAATCAAAGGGTCAACCAAGGAGTAACTCATACAAGGTATAAATTTTCTTTTCTTTATCTTTATTTTGTTTGAGTTTAACACAACCCAATCTTGAGGTGTTGGAGTGTTACTTTGCTTCTTTTGCATTCTGCTTTGCATCATTTAGGATAGGAAAATAGCACTGCTCACACTTACCTTCAGAGTATCGAGTAATGTTTCATGATTAGCACTACAAATTGTTCATAGTTCCTTTGTTTTTGGTTTGGCATGATGTCTCAATAATTTAACATTTGTTTCTATAGCAAGGTACAAATACATGATAGTAGTTTTTTGTTTCTCATAGTCTTCAAATGCAGGTATTCCATTCTTTCTAATCATATACATTCACAACCAAGTTCTAACAACAACAACTAAACTTGTAGGATACATGAACCCATCATCATCTATCATCGATTATGATAGCTTCCTCTTTCCTTGCACTCAATGTGCTAACCAATAGTTTGATCCCTCTTCATTCCCCTATGGTGCAGGAACTGCATAGACATGTTCTAGTTGTACAAGATCTGAAAGATGGTCATAGTCAAGTGAAATTTCCATTTCATCTTCTAAAGAGGATTGTGCTACACATAAAAGGGTTATATATTACAAAATCCATGTATCTACCCACTCACTTGACTCACATTGATCCCAATCATATTGAATATAATTCTGACAAAAACAAGCCAACTCTTGTGTTAATATGGTCCATGAACCTACATTTAAGCTTTGAAATGAATGCATCTTTGAAGATTCTCTAATTGTTTGACATTCCAATTTTTATCCCATTGTGCCCTCCTCAACCAAACAAAATAACCTACACACTTGTGAATCAAGTGTCCCTCCTCATGATAATGCATTACTACACCAATCAATAATAGAATGTGCATCACTAAATGTTGCACCACCTCTGATCTTCAATTGTTCCTTAACTAAAGTTTTCTTCACACATGCACTTGCACCATCATGCTCTCCTTTTCCATGCCCAACTTCAAAAAACTCTAAATATGTGGTACACCCCTTTGTAGATGCATCTTTCTCAACCAATAAAACATACGAGTATTCTTGAATTTCCCTATGTAGTTATTTGACCAAATGAGATGTCAACCCATTACAATACCTTTTTTCCTACAAGAACTCAAAAAAAATTTCAAAACAATGTTGCACAAACTCAGATGAATGAGATCTATCATTAGTCATGTAAAAAAGGTACTCCCTAGAATTATCTTCCTATCCTTTTCTGTACTATTAGGGGCATGCCTATATGTTATGTGGATAAAAATAATAATTTGAATAGAATTATAATATTTTGATTGTACCTCATTCTATGGTTGCAGATTTTTAGCAAAACCAACTACAAATATAATAGTTCCAATCATGAAAGAGTCCTTACACATCATGAGTTGTCGATCCAACCATTGCGACCTGTGGTTATACTTTGCATACTTATAGAAAATATTTTTCTTAAAATCATAAATAAAATCAGTAATACTTACCTCTCTTGTAACTATAGACACTGAAAAAATGTCCTAAATCATTTCATACACTCAAATTAGGTATAATAACATCATTTACTCTCGAAACTCATCCTCTTTTCGCTTAATTAATTGAATTAGCCTAGCTAATTAATTAATTGCATTATTTTCGTCTATTAACCTAACACATTTAATCAGGTTAATTCATCCCCTTTTCACGCTAACATTTTGTCTCATTAAATTAAATAAATCAAACAATTTAATTTAATTCCCTAAGTCATCTTATTTAATTAAATAACCCTAAGTTATTTAATTAAATGTCATTTCATCTTTCCCCCTTTCATTAAATCATTTAATTTAATGAATATCACTTTAATCCTTCTAAATTCCCCTAATTGCATGATTAAACCTTGTTCAAATAGCAATTATCTAATTGATCTATTTTCTCCCACTTGCAATGGAATATTCTCTCCCCTTTTTGCACAAATTAAACTTTGTTTTAATTAGCAAAATATCTATTTCCTCGCCCATGAATATTCCAAAGAATATTCTCTTTCCTCAAATCATTTGAAAAACAGATATTCTCACTTGGCTTCTTGAGCAAGCTAAACTTGTGACTTCTTGAGCAAGTTACCTTATGACCTATGTTTGCAAGTCAAAATTGTGTTTGTTTGGAACAAATGGGAACCCTTGATTCAATCTCATCTTGCATTCTCACCCGTTGATGAGAATCCATGATCCATGCATCTTCTTTCTTTCATCCTTTACCGTTGATTGATTTGTTTGATCTCAACCCTTCATTTCTCATTTGCTCTCCTATAAATAGAACACTATTTGGAGACAAATGTATCCTTCTTTCAATTGCAAACTTATGCTATTGAATTCGCTCACACTCACACTCATACTTTACTCACATTTAGCATATTTTAGTTCATTTTTAGTGGAATATTTGTTTTAAGCTTCCACTAATGGCTTCCATGCATCCATTTTAGCTAGTTTATAAATTAGGGTTTGAATCTTTTAGCTTAACTATCACTTAGATTAGCTCATATTTTGCATACTTAGATCTTTTTTAGCATAAAATTATGTTAATTTAGCTTGCATCATGTTTTCATCCATTTATCACAACAATTTCATTGATTCTCTTCAATAGAATCAATTGAAACAAGCTCATCGATCATGGGATTGGGAAAGGGTTGTTGTTCCACATCAACACAACACCAATTCCAAAACAAGATAAGTTTCAAATGGGGTAGAATAGACATTTCAATGTTTTTATATTTAGAATGCTTCATTTCAATAAATGTTTATTTTATCTCTAATTTGAATGATCTTGTTTGAAGATTGAGTATTAGTGGCTACATTATGCTTCGATTTATCATGGATCAAGTGTGATTATCCCATACTAGTATCCTCAGTCAACATTCTAGCACGAGAAGGAGGGAAAACTGACAATTCAACTAGTTTCTATCTCAAATTTTGTTCATTTTGCTTTTTTGTAGGAAATAGCGACACCCAAATCAATTACAATGACGCATTTTGCAGAGCGTCAACCTATAGCAATGCTATCTCAATCTAAAATAGTGATGCCTATTAAATGCACTAACATTGATTTAAAAATGGTGACACTAATATAATATAGAGGTATCAAAAATTTACAAACAGTGGCACCCAATCAAATTATGACACTATCATGTTCTCTGGTTTTTCTATAGAGTGACATCCTTATTCACCAAAGTGACACCCTTATTCACCAGAGCGACACTATTGTAAATAGTGACGCCGAATTCAGGTAAGAATTTTTACGATCATTTTTTCAACATGTGCTTTAATTTTCTTGATTTGCCATTTTACTAACACACTTCTAACATTGTTCTAGTTGTTAGACTAACAGGGTTTTGTAGGTTGGACGACATGGAGCTAAAGTGACTTGAAAGCATTCTCATCTTAATATTTTATGATTGTAACAAGCATTTGATGCTTTGGGGCAATTATAACCCAATTTCTTATGTTTTTTACTTTCTACTCTAGGACCTCACTAAATTCTATTTGGGTTTAAAATGAACACTCAAATGGGACTAAAATTGAACCCTCATCTCATCATTGTCTCTTGGGTTTAAAATTGAACAAGGCAACTTCACATTTCGTTTGGTGCATAAAATGAAGTCATCTTAGTTTAGGGGTTAAAATTTACAACTGTTCGCTATATTTTGTGATTTACAATGTTGTTATTGGATGTGTATGCAATTCTCTCATGCCACTCGGTGGTCTTGAGAAATGGAAAAATTCCTTAACACTTTGCAAAATCACCTACATCTTTCATTTCAGATTAAAAATGAACCCCTTGCTAGTATAGGGAAAAGGAGTGGCATGTGTTCTCTCTTTGTTCATATGAATGGGGATGATCTAACTACGAATGTACTTCCTTGCTATTTTTTTTATCTTTAGAGGGCCTGCCTCCCCGCTTTAAAAGGAGGGAATGACCCAAGCGATAATGAGCTAAAACCAAGCTCTTCTAAACTGCTATTTAAATGTGTGGTTGCAATGAAAATTGTGATCAATGAGAAGTGGTACGTGATAGCTCTCCCTAGTAATGTTATGATGCGAAAAGCCCGTGTTCTAAGGGGTGGGAGACCTCTCGAGGGAGTTTATCATAGTATTCCTTGAACTGGAAGCCCTTACTACGAACCATTGTTTAGAATCCAAAATCATTAATACTTTTTGGTGCAAGAATGGTTATTCTAAAGCTACCCCAAATTTGTACTATGCATTATTGAAACTGAAAAAACCTTTTGATCTCTTTATTTTAAGGATTTTGAGATTTGGTTGTCCTAAGAAGTGTGTTTTGTGGATGGGAGCCAATGTCGCCAAATCTCTAACTATTCTCAATGCCTTAGTATTTGGAGAAATTTGAGTGGAGACTCAACAAAGTATAGCCATTCCAAACCTAGGGTTGTAAATGATTTTGAGTCATTTTAATACATTACTTGGTTTCAAAATGTTATAAATAAACATTCACTATCTTCCTCAAAATTTTAAACACTTTGGCTTAAATATGGATATCTTTTGAAAAAAAAGCCTTGATATTGCTACTTGTCTTGAGGATTCTATCCTTAGAGATTTCTAAATATCTTGACTTATATCTCAAATCCATATTTTCTAAAGACAACATAGGAAATTATGGCTTCAACCCCATGATTCTCACAAAATGGACATTGTGAAAGTTATGATGTTTTGGACATAAACATTTAGTTTGAAAACTTAATCAAGACAAGTGATTGTGGTAAAATAAAATCACTTAAGCAGGATAAATTGACAATTGAACCCCACATGAATATTTGGAGACCAATTGCTCCAATTGAACAAGTTGATCTTATAGGTGCTATCATTCAACCAAACTTTGAACTCATTAACGAAGAACAAACTGATCTCATTAGTAGTTTGAGAAGCTTCACTTTTGAAACAAAAGAAACACCTACCCAGTGGAGAAACAAAACAACAATTTTAGAAGAAGAAGAGGAACACACTAATATTGAGGTTGGAATGCCCACATTATCATCACTCGTGTGGTAATAAATATCTTCCTTTCTTCCATAAACTTGATTTTTTTCTAAATGATCTCACACAAAGTCAGGATCCCTAAAGTAAGGTATACAAGTCATCATTTCAGACTTAGGCATCTTAGTTGAAAAGCTCTCAAGAAACACCTTTGGGAACTTCATAAAACTGGAACTAGGTTGGTATACAACTTCTACAAACTTTCTTCAAGACACAATCCAAACTTGTATTCCTTCTATTACTATCAAAATCCTAGTCTTTTCCAACGTTTCCAATTTCTCACATAATCATGATCTTGAACTCACCTAAATGATCTATCACATAATCAAAATCCATAGGGGAAGATCTAAATGTTGCCATTATAGATGTAGGTTTTGTAATTCCAAGTTTGGTAGGAACTGGGCCTTAATACTTTATTGCAATCATAACCTCTTGTTAAGAAACCATTATACTCAATCTGGGACAAACCAAACAGGTTTACATACCCACATATATCCTCTCATTTAGGCCAACATTAGTCTTTAGAATTTGAAAGCTTTAGAGGTATATCATGTTTCTCACTACCTTGGTCTTGGAAAACAAAGGTTCACTTTAGGTCAAAATTGGGTCAAACATCTCATCCACCCCATCATCAAAATTTCATCCTTCACTTCACGAAACTTTGAAAAAAAATTGAATACACTAACACTTTGTGACTTAAAAATCTATCAAACCAATCCCTAGCTTGGCTATTTTTTATGTGAAATGTATCCTTTTCCATGCATTTAGACAAGTTAGTTATCATCTTTGAACTAGTTCATCTTGAAGGTCACAAGTCTACCTTAAAGATTTACAAATTCATCAACATCCTTTATCCCAACACCAAAATTTGAACTTAAGTCAACAATGTTGTGCCAAAATGTTTGCAAAGATCGCTCTCCACATCACCCATCTTTTCATCCCCCTGTAGCATCATTGCTCCCAAAAGACTTAAAGTGTCCCTTTTACCTAGATTTGAGTCAACTAGAGAGTTCAAACATCACAAATCACAACATAACTCTCCCAAAGGTGAAACAAAATTTATGATAAAGATGAGATCACAACACAAGAGAATCATGGAGAAAACCAAAGTTACATTTACCTCAAGTGATCCAAATCCTTTAGAATTTGATCCAAGAATTCAAGTTACACCATCACAACATCCTTCATCACCATCAGGGCCTTATGAGATAGAAGAATCACAAATAATCCATTTGAACTCACTAGGGAAGAACTCATGGAACGTCAATCCTTTGAGAATGTAGCTCCTATCTCCTCATCATTAGTTGCACATAATTTGACATAGGGATTTGCAACTCCATCACTAGGGCTACATCAAACCTACATTCCAGGTATTGTAACAATCCTTGCCAAATATTTTGGCCATGATCTTTCATTTGAAAGCAACACACTTGTGGGTACCCTTGAAACTAATCCTCCATCTCACACAACCACTTGGACACCTACCTTTGGTGCTCCTCCCATCCCTAAAGATCCTAAACAATACACACCTCTTGATCTTCATTACTCCACCATATTTTCACATATTGAGGACATCCCTCTCCATCCATACCTATGAGTACAAAAAGTGTGTCTACCATCACACAAAGTGGTGCAAATCAAGTATCTCAAAACAACACACAAGGGAATGTTAGTACCATACCACAAAGTCAACATTTAAAGTAGACATGTACATCCTTACCCAATCCTCCAATTGGTTCATCCATGTCATTGGTTTCACAAAACGCATCCATCCCATCTATTATCAACCCATCTTAAAGAAATCCCTTGGTAACAAATCCTATCAAGACAGGTAATACGTTATCTACATCCCTAACACAAGGGAATCCTCCAGACATGGGACAATGAAATATTTTTAATCAATGGACCCAAGGTCCTAGTTTGTCATTTCCATCACACAATCTAATGGCATCATCCTCATCTTTTCCCACAGTCCCCTTTACTATGCCAAATCAAACAGGATCTCAAAAATACATTCCTCCACTCTAATCCACTATCTTACAAGGAATGTTGAACCAAGGGAATCCCCAACATCTCATCACCAATCCATTACCCACTCAAAACATCAATATCCACAATCCTCAGCCAATGTCCCAACAACCACTTGATCCAACATTGCAAGTGCATGCCTTAGCCCTACAACAAGCACAACAAGCCTATCAACAAGAAACCCTAGCTATGCAACAACAACAACAATAGCAAGCAGCCCTAGCAGCACAACAACAACAAATTGCCTTAGCAACACAGCAATAGTAGCAACAACAACAAGATCAAGCCCACCAAGCAGCTTTAGTAACACAACAACAGTAGGCCCAAAACCAAGCCCTAGTGGTGCAACAACAACAAGCTCAACAACAAGCCTTACTAGCTCAATAGTATTCCCAACAACAACAATATGGTTCCTATTATAATCCTCAATTGCACATTGTCAATCCAAATGCATTAGGAACATATACATCAATACCCCAATCACCTTCATAGAATCCTACACCACCATACACCCCATACAACACATCCTCATATCAAAATCCCACTTACAACTCATCTATTATCCCACCATATGTTCCTCCACCCAACCCGCAAGATGATCTAGCATTGCAATTTAAGGTGATATCACAAGATATACAGGACCTTCACATGGGCAAGGCAAAAAAGCCCCATACATAGAACTTGTGTCCATATCCATTCAATCGAAACATCGCAATGGTACTATTGATGCCAAAAATTGACAAGGTAACAACCCTTTGTGGGAAACTCAGTTTATGGGAGACCTATTGTGCTAAACTGAGTGACCTCCATATTTTTAAAAAAGTCATCTTCTTCTATGAATGGGGTTTTGGAATGGGAAACGAAAGCAAATATAAAATAAAGAATCTAACTAATGCAATATGCAAAAAATTATATGAAAGGAACGATAAACCTATCTTTTGGATATAGTCTAAGGGCCTTCTTAGCAATTTACAATGTCCTAGAATAACAAAAATTAAGGATTGTAGCATAAACAACTCATTCAATGACATAAAATAATAATCATGCCCATTTACTGAAAACAAGAGTTAGAAGACATGATCTAAACTAACAAACTTGCATTCAAATTATATAAGTACAACAAATAAACCATTCAAACAATAATGGCACAACATAGAGTTTATCAATTGCATAAGAAATAGAGAGGTTGAACAATGGCACAGTTTGTGAGTTTTTGCAATAATCTAAACAATACAAAGGCCTAATCTCTCCAAAAATCCTATGATACTAAAAACTGGAGAAATAGCATATGATCTCCAAACTTGTAACCTAAAATATTGGAACCCTTGGAATGGAACTGTAGAACTGGGAACCCCTCCCCTGAAGCAAAGAGTAGTATTTAGAGCAAGCCTTCCACTGCTTGGCAAGTGGCAACCGAAAGGACTCAAAATCTAAGCAATGATGTTGAGGCAATGATTTCCCTCAATTGTTGTAATAGAAAAGATTTGAGACACAACATTTGGTCTCCCTCCATTCAGGTGCATCCCCTGCGAATGATGGCAGTGGTCTAACAAAGTCTCGTGCAGACAAGTGTCTCCCTTTAGGAAAGGCAATTAGAAAACATGGCAACACCCCACAGCTCATAGTTTTCCTCATCCCCTACATTGAAGAAGTGTGCCTCGAAGAGACGCGTGGCAACATTTCACTGCCCACAGTCGATATTTCCTTCCTTCGATAAAAGCTTGCACAAAGAGGATATGTAGCAAAAATGTTTACTATAGACGTTGCTTGTGGGGCCCACCAAATCCTTATGTGAATGGGAGCTATGTGGCATGCGAGTGGGGGCCGATGAGGAAGTGAAAGAAAGCGATCAAAATCACCCATGGTAACAACACGTGGGAGCATTTTGGGTCTAATAGAAGAGCAAGGAGAAAATTCCTTCAGAGTGCGATGAGCAAACATGTGGCAGAAGCCGCAACGACAACCAAAAAGGGGGTCAATGAAAATTGTTGAAGGCATGGGCTAGTACTTAGCCAAAAATAAAACCCGAAGGGAGCATGGTGAATTTTGAATTCACAACTTCTGGCGACTACCAGGGGCATTTCACTTTGAGGAACGTGGAACCCAAAATTTTCTCTATTTTGCATACCAAAGTGCCATCCATCACCAATGGAGTTAGAGCTTGGAAAGGGCTGCCTACAAAGGTGGCCAAGTCGTCTTTAGATGACCTCGCTATATTGCACAAATTCTCCTACACTCCACCTAGGTTGAGTGTTTCCTTATAAGGCAGTGTCTCAAGTAAATAGGTCCCCATCTCACAATCAAAAAGTAGTTGTGCAAGAGGATGAGTAACACCTTCAATGTTTGATGTGGTGGGAGGATGGCTAAAACTCTGGAAAGCATTTGGATCTTGCTCCTTGTCTTCATTTTTTTCTGCAATCTGCTCAGTTATGGCAATCGACCCATCCTCAAGAAATGGAGAAGACAGACCCATCTCGCTCAGTTAAGAGAAATTATCTCGCATGTCATCCATTTTCTGGCTCAAAGTAGCTACGGCCGCTTTAGTTCACTGGAAGGCCAAGTGGCAATGGATAAACTTGTTTATCGTGTGGGCAACAATATCCTAATCTTCAATCCCTCCCTTGGCCAGGTCTTCATCAAAGACTGAATATAGCTTGGTTAGCAAGCTCTTTGCTTCCAGAACCTTCTGTGAGATGAATTGTGGGAATTGCTCAATTGTACGATGAACCTCCTAGCCTAGTTTTTCTACCTTTGAGATGAACCAAAGCGTCGACTGAAGAGTCAGGAAGAAGGTTTTAACCTTTTCCCAAGAAGAAATATATATCTGCTGAGCCAAGGGGATGAGGTCCGACTGCACAGAGGAGGCTTGGAGAGAGATTTTTAGAGAGTCGATCTCTACATCCTTTGAGTTAATTGCCTTTGTTAATTCCACATTTTTCCTTTTCGAGGATGCCAGTTGCTCCCTAGAGCTTCTCATTTCTTTACGCCAATTTTCCTCGGCTTGGGCGTGGTTCGCCAATTCTCTGTCAAGAGAGGACATTGTCTCTTGAAGCTCGTTTTCTAACTGGGCCTTTTGGCCCTCAAAGTCCTTATGATTCTTTTCCAATTCTTTCTCATATAGAGCGCTTTGAGCTACTAACTCTTTCACCTTTTGTTGTAGATTCTAGTCCATCGAGATCAATTGGCTCTAATATTCTTTATTCTTCACTTGTAGCTTGCTGAGCTGCACATGGCCAATGGATTGGGACCTGTTGAGCTCTTCCTAGAGTTTTCTCCTCTCCAAATATCCTATTCACACTTTCTCAAACAATCCCACAACTTCTAGTTCAAGTGACTTCTCCTTCATTTCTAGGAAGCTAACCCTTTCCTTCACCAACTTTAGCTGCTCCTCCTTTTTCTTCATTGATGACCGAACTTAAGGAAGTCAATCGTCACCACCCACTGCATTTCCTCCATGAGTTCTACCTTATCCTGCGGTTGGGCTATAGTTAGATCAAGCCCCATGGCATACATATTGTAATCGCTCGACAACATCTCACCTTGTGGTTTGGTAACATTCAGGTACATGGTGGCGAAGCTCAACATTTGTTGTTCTTCATTGTAAATTGTATATACTTGGGACTCTGCATCCTTTTTATCATCCTTTTCTTTTTGCTTTTGGATCCTAAGGGCTCACATTTGCTTTGTGGTTTCTCCCTAGGATATGAATTTGGCTAGCGACTGAACCAACCTGCCAATGATAGGTGTATTGAGAGGTAGGGCAAAAGGAAATACCCATATAGCAGGCCCTTGCATTTTCTTTGGTGGGAGATTGATGACAATTTTTTGGGGAGAAAAAGGGAACCTACTATAGTTCGATTTGCAAACTAGCAGAAGGGCTCATCAGTTGTGGTGATGGGGTGGTCATAATCAAGTTTGTTTCTTGGGAATACTAGGTTGGACTTGAGGTAGCAGAGGCAATAGGGGTGCCAATAGCAGCTGAGCTTTCAAAAAGAGAGGTGAGGAGAGATTGAGCAGTGGCGGTCGATGTTAAGGTTCGTGGAGGCATTAAGATAGATGGCCTAGTTTGGGTGAATTGGGAGAAACCTCCCGCAAACATTGTGGTAGGGGTATATAAAGTAGGGCTGACACTTGTAGTAATGGGCACCACAAAAATGGAAGAGGACACCAAAGATTGAGAAGTAAGAAAAGCGGAAGTGAAAATTACCTGTTGACTAGATGTTGGTGGTGCTTCACTTGTCACTGGCTACTTACTTACTTTGGGTTCTTGGCTTGTTGTGAGCACTTGGCTTGCAGCGGATCCTTGTGATCCTTCTCCCAAAATAGCTTCAATGTGTTGTCACTTAGCAGGTGGGGAGTCTTCGATCTCCACGGTCTCTATAGTTTCTGGCTATTGTTGTTGGGGATCTCTTGTTGTTTTTGAGGCCTAGGTGAGTGTCTACGAGGCTTGTGACATATTCAATCACACATTTGAAGCAACATAGGAAAATTTCCCTGTAGACTTCCTTTTTTGTTAGATAGAGGATGCTGATGTCTCAGCTTCCTCTTCTGCTTGCTCTTCTCCTTCATTGAGGTCATTGCCTCCGCTATCACTTGAGTCAGAAGTAGGGTACTTCTCATCCCAAAGCTCATCAAACCACTTATCCTCTTTTATTCTATCATAAGGATTATCAAGCCATTTTATTTCCTAGCGATACACCTAGAAGGCTCTAATCCTCTCATTGTTCCATTCCTCAACATTTCTCAGCTGATTGTACAGAGTTTTTCCCATTTTGATGTTCTCATTATAATCCACCACCATGAGATAGAACCTATTCCATGGTAGCTTGTTGTCCTCATGGGGATATGAATCAGGTTAACCAACCATTCATCTCTATCTTCTAGTGGGTTGCGCCTCCCTTCCCAATAAGGCCGAGGACTATGAGTTGCCTTGAGGTGATCACAAGGTAAATCATTGAAAGGGTTGTAATACCACTTGTGACAAATCATCACCAACCTTGAATGAGTCAACTTATCCTACAATAGTGGGTGCATCTACTTCCTTTTTAGGACCACTATTTTAAAACTTTGCAAATAGGTGAAGAATCCCCTCCTCTTTACCTTTTTCCCGCTATAGAAGGTAATATCAATAATGCATGATTTATAGAACAATTCAAGGGTGAGCACTCAGTTAGTCACGCATGTTGGGAGGAAGAAGGGTTCCTTAATGAAGCCTCACATTCAGATGAATGTAAAATCTGCTTTGAAAAACCAGTCACATTTTCGAGTGAAATTTTGCATAAACTCTGTCTGAGTCAAAGTGAGTCAATTAATACACTCCTCTCCCAATAAATCCTTCCAAATTAGAGTCAAGAAATAATTCGAAAATGCTTAATAGTCAAAAGTAGAAGAGAGGAGAGGGGTCCAGACATAAACTAGATTTTTCCTCCTCTTTTCATCAAAGATAGACAACTCTATATGCTCAGCAAAGAAATCAGGGTTTTGATATAAAAACATATAAGCAAGATAGGAGAAAAATCTGAACTTTCATTCAACTGGGTACCTTTTAATTTGCTCTATCATTTTCTCTGAGAGGTATTTCACGAAATCATACCAGAAATAAGATTTTTGGTAGTGAAATTGGAAAGTTGGGACCAATTGAAAAGAATGCACCTCTTGGTCAGTGTCCAGACCGAAAATAAATGCCATCATTGAAAAGGAATCTTGCACGTCTTTCCTGAAAGCGTCATGCAGAGCAGGAATTCTTGGAAGTTTCTTGTGATCTACTTCAATCCTTCTGGTTTCTTCATTGTAAAACCCCAGAGCCTTATCCCTGGTGCTCCATATTTTATCTCCCTATTTAAGATTGAATGTCTCCACTTCCATCCCTCTTTGCATAGGGTTTGGAATGCATAGCATATACCAGAAGGCAAACGAGTTGATGTTAACTAACAGAGTCTATCCCTCAATAGTGTTGGTACTTGGATTGAAATGCCTAATGGTTGCATCTACCAACTCTAGGTAGTAGTGCACAGACAAAACCATATACTGAGGAAACCTGTTGAACCATACCATTTTTGCAGCTGACATTTCCCTTCTAGACACCTTCAATTGTGCACAGGATGCTTCCCTCAACCCCTTAGGGTTATTTGCAAGAAAGGGATCATGAACATTATCCCAATCTTCTTGAATTGAGCTCTAGTCTCTGTAATTCTTGGGCTTGTCCAACACGATTTTGTTTTCCCGTTTTGGCTTTTTCAGGAATACCCGGCATAGCATAAGAAATACTCTCAAAGACATTAACGACTAATCAGATCACAGAGTTTTAGCTAATTTTTGTGTCTCCACTGGCCTAACTCCTTGGCTTGAACCTTCTTCCATTGTTAATTTGTGAGAAGCTTTGGCTTTAGCTTGAATTTTTTGAAATTTTAATTTAGTTCTGGCTATGCGCTAGGAACTGCTTTTGTTCTAGGCAGCGTGTTTGAAAAGACCTTTTGAATGCCTAAAATTTTTGCATGCAATACTTAGTTGTTTTTCTGAAGGTGGTAGATGAGAACCACCTCTTTTGCATTTAATGTGGCATGTACCGCCAACCCTTAGCTTGTGCAATATGAATTACTTGCCATTTCGATGTGACAAGAATTCATAATTGCAATTAGCAACTATATTGTATAGCACAATTTTCTTGGAACTTGAGCCAATGTTTTGCAAGCAACCTAAGCATTCATATGCGTTGGAAATTAATATCCTGAAGGAATGATTAAGCTAAAGATGCATTCAAAATTTGAAAAGATATGAGCTCTGCCTTGGAATGAGCAAAACACCTAGAGAATGACACTGTCGTGCATAACACCACCGATTGTTGCCACTAGCTTAAGCTAATTAATTAGCCTTCATTAGTTTTGCACGTAGCAAGATGTACTTAGCAGATGCAACTGGGTAGGAAATTCAAGCAATCCTGGGCACAAATTTCAAGTTGGTACTTGATTAATATCACATTTATAGCAAGCGGATTACCATGCCTTTCCTCACTTTTTCTATAAATAGGCCTCTACGTAGTAGTGAAATCACAGTTAGTGATTTGACTAGAATTGGTGTTAGGTAATTGGTGTAGCAGTTTAGCATTTGCAGTTGCATAGCATTCTCATAGGCTAGGCTTAGGTGCTTTGTAGGAATAGTTTTAAGGTATTTCTCAAAAAATATGACAAGATGAACATCCTAATTAGGCTAGTGTTACATAAATCTCAGACTACCTTTTTAGGAGAGATTTCTAGCAGGCGCTTAAAAATAATGACAAAGAACAAACATTCGTTGTCCATCATAGCCATTAAATGGGTCTTGGGATGGGGACTACCTTGAGTACGAGGACAAGTATTGAGTGAATACTGATATGTGCTTACACTTTGTCACCTCCATGTTAGATATAGGAATTCCCAAGCCATTGATTCTTTGCTTGGTGAACAAAATTTTATCCAAGAAATACCTGGACAACCTTGGTGAGGTTGTTGCAAATGCTGCATATGGTAGGGGAATTCAACTGAAAGCATCCTTAGGAGGTTCATAGAGGAGGATGCAGTTGTGTCATGGCTGCCATTTCTAAGTGGCTTCCACCTCCAGACATGAGATGAGCACCACCAGAGTGTAACTCAATCCTGCCACTTCCTGTTCCACATCTACAACGTGGTGTCATTTTACAACATCGACTGGTATACCGACTTCAGGAACCTAGTGTTCCCTTTGCCTGCCTTTTCTCTATTGGATGATGTTGTTGCTACTGATAATGCCCTTGTGGAAAAGGATATTGTGGACACTGCAATTGATGTGTCCATTGTTGTTGCTCACGCCATGAATTGAAGACCTGCGTTTTTTCTTTTTGCTTTCAAAAATCTCATAGTAATTAGTCCCATTTTGTATGCATGCCTGAAAAAGGATTTTGTAAAATATATAAGAAGAAGCAGAATAGAATATAATTTTGGAAGCATGGCCTATAAGCCATGTTGAAAATGTAAATATCAAAGGATATATAATGAAAATATATCCTTATATAACCATTATGTTTTCTTCCTTTGAATTCTACAACTGGGCTATTTTCTTCCCTTTTCAGCATGTATGTATGAATTTATTTTTTGCATGTGGGTGTTTAATTTTTTGCTTGGTTTAGCTATGAGTTCATTTCTTTTACTCTTAGTAATAATAGGTCACTTGTTCCTTTCTGCCTTAGGCCATAGAATAAAATAAAAAAACCAGCCAACAAAACAAAAAGGAAAGAAGGGAAAAACGTATTTACATATTTACATGGGTATGGAAAGTAAGCTTAATTGAATAATTTCAAGTGAATTTCATTGACCAGAATTCCCAGTGCTTATTTTAACATTGTCTCTAACTCATATGCATTGTGTTCCTTGCATTGAATTATTATGAATGGGCCTTCCCAAATGCTATCAAACTTTCCATGCTAACCCGACTTTGTGGCCCTTTCGTTATATTTTAGCACCAAGTCTCCACACTTTAGGCCTTAGTCAAACATTTTCTTGTCAAACCACCTTTTAACCACTTGTTGGCAGTTAACCGTACCTCCATTGTGTCATTCTATTCTACTTCGAAGGACTTTAGCAATTGCAGTGTCAAAATCTCCATAGAGATAGGTAATAACGCCTCTTTTCCATAAAGTAGCTCATACAATGAAGTCTTGAGAACTTGCTTTGGAGTTATGTGGTCTGCCTAGAGCGCTACCCTTTGGTATTCTGACTCCATTCTTTTGAGAATTCGGACTAGATTCTTGTTTGTTGATTCAGCTAAGCCATTCCCCTGCGAGTAATAATTTGACGATGTTTTAAGGAATATGTTGTGTAAGTACGAATTGACTTACCTTGGAGCCTAGGAAAGCTTTAGCATTGTCGAAGATGATAGTTTTGGGTGGGCCAAATCTTGTCACCAGTTCCTCTAGGAAATCCACTATCTCTTCCTCTGTCACATTTTTGAGTGCAACAGCCTCAGTCCATCTTGTGAAGTAGTTTGTGGCCATTAAGATCCATTTATGTCTTGTGCTGGAGGCTAGGTTGATCATTCCGATGAAGTATAAACCCCATTGCGTGAATGGCTCATCAACCACTATCAGATTGAGAGGAATTGTGGAATTCTTTCTTCTTCCAGCGAAGAACTGACATTCTTTGCAAGGTTTCACTAAGGAGTAGGAATCATTGAATAGCGTCAGCCAAAAGTACCCTCCACACATGATTTTGATGGCAGTTTTTTTCTGGAGAAATGCCTGCCTGCAAGACTACTATGGTAAGTGTCAAGGATCCTTCTTGCTTGCTCTGTGGTAACATAGCGCAATAGAATGTCGTTGAAATTTCACTTGAACAAGATCCCTTCGATGAGTGAAAATCTGTTATTTTGCAACCGGTAGAATCTCCTTTTTTGGGAAGGAAGGCCCAATGGATACTTTCTTGTATGCATGAACCTTACTCTTTCTGCCAGCCAACAACCTTCAGACTCTAACTCATTTGTTAGGACTAGTTTTGGTTGCTCTTCTTCGGGGGCCATTTCTTCCTCGTGTGCAAGATACTCACACAGTCCTCTTCCCCGAACAGTCTTTGTAGGCTTGACTTCTATGTCATACTTGAGGATCTTGGTGATCCAATTTTCTCTTTTCTCATTGATTTCTCCCTCCATGATGTACTTGGGCACACTAGAATGTGCAACATAGACAATCACCTTATTGTAGGAGATTAGGTGTCAAAACTTTTTGAGCCCCTTAACTATGGAAAATGCCTATCTCTCTACAAAGTTGTAGTTTGTTTCATATTCCTTTAGGGTCTGAGAGTGAAATGCTATTGGATTTTCCCCCTTTCCTTCGTCATCTTTCTGAGTTAAGATAGTAGCAATGCTTGACTGGCTACTGAATACATACATTATGAAGTCCTTTGATAAGTTTGGGTTAACCAGAATAGGAGAGGAGGAGATAACCTCTTTTAATTTCTCAAAGGCTTCTCTAGCTTCTTTTGTCCATCTGAATATTTGATCATTTTTTCAACATTAGGGTAATTGGCTTGATTATTCCTTCAAAATCATAAATAATTTTTTTAATGAAATTTACCTTCCCCAACAAGGATTGAATGCCCTTCTTGTTAATTGGAAGAGGAAGCTCTTTGATTTCTTTCACCCACTTAGGATAAATTGAAATTCCTTCTTTGGACACAACATGCCCCAGTAGTTTGCCTTGCGATACTCCGAAGACACATTTTTTTGGGTTCAAAGATATCCTGAACTCTTGGTATTTCTTGAAAACCATCTCAAGGTGGTCAAAATGATCATCCTTAGACTTGGAGAACACTGTCAAATCATCTAAATAGATTAGGATAATCTTGTTGATTAGTTTATTGAAAGCAATATCCATTTCCCGCTAGAAGGTAGCTCCTACATTGGAGAGGCCAAATGGCATCTTAGCGTATGTGAACATTCCCCACTTGGTAGTAAATGTTGTCTTATGTTGATCCTCCTCTTTGCTCCAGATCTAATTGTAACCAAAGAATCCATCTAACAGGGAAAATATCTCGAATCCTACTACTGTTTGCAGGATTGACTCCATTGAGGGTAGTAGGTAATGATCTTTCAAGGATGCTTTGTTTAGGTCCCAAAAGTCCACACATAGGTGAATATCTCCATTTTTCTTTCAGACCAGGACCAAATTAGATACCTATGTGTTATGCTTGATTGAGAAGATAATCTGTGACCAAATTAGCTTTGTTAATTCTTGCACCATTAACACTTAATTCTTGGGATTGACTTGTCTTTGTTTTTGGTGGATAGGATTTGCACCTTCTTCCAACTCTATTGTGTATTGAATGATATTAGGATCATATCCCCTAAGGTCATTGTATGACCAGGCCACCACTCCTTCATATTTATCAAAAAAGTCAATAAGCCTTTCTTTATCGTGATGCAGGACATCCTTCCCGACTTTGAGCTTTCTTCTATCTTTGGCCTACAAGTCTACATAGTCACTTTTTTCTACTACAAACTTTTTGTTGTCAATCAGATTGCACCCGAACGCTGGAATAACTAAACTTAGCAATCTATTGAAACATTGGATCAAACTCAAGTTGTGGGTGACCTATAATGAGATTGAACCTTCGGATTCTAGGCTAGCTTCCTATATGATGGTCAATTTGGAATTTGAATAATTTATTCTAAGAAAAAGGAAAGAGGAATTGAATTGAATGCATGAACTAAAACTAAAACTTTGGTGATGCACCTAATTTATATTAAACTTGCAGAATGATTCACAACCTATCTTTCAAGGAAAATTGTTAACACAGGGCAATTTGAGCTCTCCGAACACATTATTAATTCATTAAAAGACTGTATTTATTTCCTTTCTTCTAAGGAAAACTAATTTTTCACAAATAGGAAAAGGAAACAAGTTTTTAGCACAATTAATGACCTGTTACAAACAATAATTGTGTATAAGTATGCAAAAATAAGATAGAAGCTTGAAGGTTTCGGTAATGAAACACATCAGACTTGCATCAGATCATTCAAGCATACAAAACAACTGAAATTGAAAAGGTGAACTTTATCTCAATGAACAATACAAAGGAAAAATCTACAAGACGACAATCCAAAGTAACCTATAAAGCTATAAAATTGCATTAATCTAAATTTGAATATTGAGTTACATGACAATTCCCTTTGCAGAATGCAAAGGCTGAATAACAAGAACTAGAATGAAAAAGATAAAAAATTTCAATATATATAATATGAATGCACTTCAAAGTGCATGAATAAGCAACTGAAAGTCAATTTCAATGAGAAAGTGACAACTCCAAAGTGAAATCTGAGCAGAAACAAAGATCCCTAAAAATGAGGTTCAAACTCATGCAAAAACAAGTGAACTCAATCTCGAACCTTCAGTCATAAAGCATGCAATTTATTTGCAACTCAAGTTGAACTAAAAATATCTGAACGTGAGCCAAAACATGCAAAAATCCTCCTTTCTTTAATCAATTCACCTACGAGAACTGGAACTCCATCCATGCATGATTAATCTTCAGATGAGTCTTAGTTTGAACTCAACTTTACATACATTTTCTTATTTTCCTTTTTTAGAAAAAAATGCTAAATTAATTAAATGATTTATAACATATCATTTAATCAATTAGCTTACATGATACAATGCAAATAATAAAAGGAATAATTCACTTGCAAAGTTGAAAGTATTATTCTTCCCTCACAGCTTTATACACTAAGCATATATTTGAAAATATGCATATTCCATTAACAAAAGTAAGCCGACAACATCATTTTATGCAATAATTATAAGGAAAAGGTCGACCACATCCTTGTCATGTTCATTTGATAATGATTATGTCAAAAATAAAACCCCATTTTGACTTAGGGAAAATGGACAAAGAGCCATCAAACTTGAAAAGATCACTATCATTTGCACTTGTCTTGGAGAAACTTCTGGAAGAAATCGGCCACCACTGCTTGGTAGGGTTTCTGAGAAATGGCTAAGAGCTGGAGATCAAAAATTCACCATATTTATTGTTTCTTGGCTGAGTCTTACTATTTTTCTCAAGTAAATTCTTCAGTTAAAAGTCGGAGGTACCTTGACCCCATTACATAATATCATTCGAGGCTTTCAGGCTGCCACTATGGAATATTTCTGATGCATCTTTTTCATTTTCTGTTGCCATCAAATTTCCAGCAAGCTCGCCATGAATGAGAGGGCTTTAATTTTTTCTAAGACTCACTCTATAGGAGGAACTCATGGCTTTAATTGTATCTTCTGATACAGAATATAACGGTAATTTTCATAAAAAACTATCTCCTTTCTGCTATTTAATTTTTGAATGCTTCTTATATCTGTATGAGATCGAGGCTTTTTCAGCTGATATTGACATAATCAATAGGCGGGTTTATGACTCTGGCCGCGACTATCCTAATTTTTATTTGGGTTCTTGTAATTAAAAATATGTGACTATAGGTGCCATATTTATTGTTCCTTCATAAACCTCTACATTTTTCCTTTGTATTCTGGCGTAGTTTCTACAATCCTGATTTGGGTATTCTTATTTCATTGCATTTTTTGAATATATTTTTTGCAACTGGAAAAATTTCATCAGGCTCTATATTTGGCCATGCATACTGTGCTTGGGTTTATGCACTCCAGTTGAAGTCTAGAATGGGCTCGACCCATAATTCTTTTACACCATTTTTATATATTTCTGGCCACGACTAATATAATCTCCATCATCTCCATCTGGGTATCCTGGCACAAACAAAAAATATTTTATGCTTTGTATCCTCAATGATTTTCCTTTATGCTTAAATGACTTCCATAGATATGAGTAAAATCTTGAAACCCCAGATCATTTTCTCCTTATGTGGGATTTGTATTGATTATTATGATATATGGCTCGACCCATGAGATATTATCATTGTGCTGCAAGTGAAATATGGGTTTTATGATGTATGAACAAGCTTGAAGGATTTAATCTAGAAATTGCATTTTGTACCTTCCTCTAGAGATTCTTATGTGATTACTCTATGATATTCAACTTTTGTGATCTGTAGCTTTTCTGTGAATAACAAAGGTCTTCCATATATATGTAGACCCGATTTGAGCAGGTCGTGGCTTCACAACATTCTGGGTTTTTTGCATTTCATTGCATTTTGTATTTTGGAAGGAAGGCTGAGATTGACATCTTCCAAGCTCTTAAGTTTCGCGGCAGCTGTAAATGCCAACCCTTGCATATGATGTTTCTTTAGCAAACTTCATCCTCTTTTTGCAGAATTTGAGTTTGTAATTGAATGTCAACTGGATTATTTGCAGCTTGTTCAGACATACATTTTAAGAATGTTATCTGCACTACTCACAATATCATTCTATTGACAAGAAAAATTGTATCCTGCCTTGTTAATCCCAAATGATTACCATTATCAAATATAGAATTGTGCCATTCTTTGTCACTGGTTTTCTTTACTGATCTGTTCCATTGTATGTGTGTTCACCATTACACACAACAACTTAAAAAGCATTATACTTTTCTCTCTATTGCTTATTCTTGTCTCAAACAAGAATTTCAAAGTATCACATGTCATAAGTATTATGAGATAGCATTCTTTTAATCTATAAATGTAATGCTTACATTTGTCTAGTTCTATATCTAAATCAACTTCACTTCATTTATTGTTCTTTTCCATGGAAAACCTGTAGATACTTGTTCCTTGTTGTTGTCTCACATTTGTTCAAGCTTCTTAGCACATTTTGTGCACAATTTTCTGTTCTAAAATGTTGAGTTTGTAGACTGTATCTTCACTTATTATTGCGCTTTCATAAACTTGTATTCCATCAACAGTCACTTAGAACATACTATAAGTTTTTTCAAGTTATTGCTCCTTGAGTTGAAAGCCTCTGAGATGGTTGCCAATTTGTTCTATTATTGACTGTTTACATCTTTTCCTTCGTAAAATATCTTTCCACAAGCCCTGCTTCTTCAAGTATTTTTATTTACAAACTATGCGTTGTATGCTATCCATCTTAACTTGTGAACATGCCTGAAAATGGCTATTGATTGATCAACACTGCAATGGCATTTGTCACTGTTCTTCTTAAGTCTCTTGTAGACTGTGTATGTATGAAGTTGCTAAAATAGTTTTAAAATTAAATACCCTATTTCTCTTTAACGTAAAGGCTGCTCCATGTTAATTGATGATATACATGATCTAAGGTAAATCAGTTGCCTTTTATGTTGATGTATTTTTGTTCAAATGATGGATGAATGAAGACTTGCTCTATTTGTCTCCAACATTTATTTATTTTTATGACTGCTATGACTCTCATGTATGAAGGTTGAATATGAGAGTACCTTATGATATGCTGGGCTCAACCCTTGTGGGAGCCCGTTTACTCCACATATCTAATAAAATGATCTCAAACATGATGAACCTGTTCCTGCACATTGAAACAAACATGTTAGTAAAATAAAAGAAGCTAAAAGCTTCCATTGAGTTGTGTTTTTCTTGATTGTCAGCCTTTCATCTGATGAATGCTTGTTTTAATGCAAATTACATTTTTGTCTGTAGCATAGGCATAAGGCAGAATGTAATTCATCATTGCTTAGAGTATAACTCTAACACCACTCTTTTACAGTTTTGCAGGTTCATGGAGCAAGGAAACGAGGGTGCAGCTGCTTGGAGACACGATGACTGAATATACCAACAAAAGTGATTCATCATTATAGGCAATGATGAATTGCTCCTCTTCTTTACACTTATGTTATTTTCAGTAGTGTAGTTTGTCCTTTGACTTTTTTATTCATCTTTTGATTGTCATAATCAAACTCAATTACTCTCGTGGCTTGTACAAGATTCAACATTTTTACAAAATGAATAAAAGGCATTACTAAGCAAATTTCTCAATTTTCTATTTTAAATGCTTGCACAATAAAACTATGATTCATATGTAAAATGATCTTCTATGATGATCAATGAATACTTCAATCAGATGAATGAAAATTTCAGTACCTATAAATGATGAATTTGATTTAGCTCTACCTGTTTGAGCTTAATTTGAAAAATAGGTAACACTTTCATTTGTCATTTCTTGCATCGTCATAATTGAAAAGGTTTTCGAGCATGACTAATCCTTTTGGAAGCTTGTTGGATTTCAACTAGGTGATCTATCCTTTATAGGCTTTAGCAATTTTCGGTTGGAGCTGGTCAACAAACTCTCCTGACTGCTAGATGAACGAGGCAATGTGTTTATCACTGTCAAACACTTGCCAACTTTGGTCATTGTCTAGAATCATCGATCGAAGTATTACTCATATAGAGTGTTTGTTGTGAATGAGATCAGAGGTAGGGTCAAACTGAGATCTAATTGATGTCATGTGATCTGCATCTCCATTTTGTTCTTGAGGCACCATCTGAATGTTGAAGGCTTCAAAACCCTCAATCAAGTCCCAAACTTGGTGTCTATAGGATCGCATGCAGACATTCTTGGCCGTAGAGATACTTTGGATTTGATTGACTACTCGTTCAGAATCTCTGAACACCATCAATTGCTTAATGCCCATCTATTCCTCAAGGCTAATACCTTGCACTATTCCTTCGTATTTAGCTTCATTGTTTGAGTAGGAAACTAGAAGAGGAAAGACCACAATGTCTTTTCATTCTATGGGGATATTAAACATATCCTAGCTACTGTGCCATTCTTGCATCTTGCTCCATCGAAGAGCAACATCCACATTTATGAGGCTTGATCACCTTTAGATTCTTTGACAACCTTAGGGAGCACTTGATCTTCATCATAGATGACATAGGTGCCCAACCTAGTAGCATGGTAGTTTCCAAAGGGGTCGGTATCTATATGTTCACTTAGGATAACATATTCTTGATCATTATGTTCTCCAGTCACCTTTTCATCTTCTAGTAGTTCAATGCAATACATTTCTTGCTTAGTGATAGAGGTATGCATGACTTTAAAATTGATTGTGGCTTCATCGACTACATGTTCTGAGTGTAAAGCTTTGGATTCTATCTTCATCTTTGCACCATGTTTGGTTCTAATGATCAAATGCGACCAATCCAAGGACAGATATCCACCCACTTTTGAAGTAAATTCTTGGGATAGGAAAAGGTCAAACATGGGGGGAACATCTATGATCATAGTGTCTTGCGGCACTATGATACTAGGGCAAGCAAATAGAGTCAAGGTAGGTGTTTTGATGACACATATAGTTTCGACTCTATTTCCATCAAGCTACATCACTCCTCTTTCTAAGGGCTCATAACTAAGTCCTAAGGCTTCAACTATCTATTTAGGCATAACTGTGGTGCTAGCACCACAATCAATCATGACATTGTGTAATAATTTCTCCCCTATAATGAGAGTTAAGAATAAGGGTTGAGGCTTTGGCTTATCTCTTACTTCAGCAGGGGCTTCTGTTGTGTTGTTTGTAAGAACTTTGGTGGAAGACATTTGATCAACAACCCTTACTTTGGGCAATTGTTTCGTTGGCGTTGCGCTTACATCCTCCCAGAGAGCCTTCTATAATAGCATCTTTTATTATGGGATGGATAGAATATCCCACAATGACACATTAGCGAATGATTTCCTCAATTGTTCCACCACATTGAAAGGTGGAGGATTCAAAGGTTTTTGCTCCCTTGCTCTTGTTATAACAATTTCCTTTTGTGGCTGATATTGCGGCATCACTATGGAGGTACTAGATATATTCTTAGGAGTGCCTTTAGGTTGTGGAATGACTAGTTGCTAGACAACTAGTTCGCCCATAAATCTCCTCTTTGAGTGAGTGTTGTAGTTAGATTGTACTTGCAACATTTTAGATGCAGATGTATCATTGGAAAACACCGCTTCTTCTTCTTCCATCCATGAGAAGAGTGTGTGGTTAGGAGCGATGTATGCTTCCTACTCTAGTGACGTCCATTGCATTTATGTGGTGATCACCACATTATCCATTTGTGAAGAGGTATACACATATCTTCCGAGGTCTGACATTGTAGCTTGGCTGCGCTGATCTGCCACCTTTTGTTGTAGGTTGTCACATAGGAAATTTTGGGACATATGTGAATCGCCGCAAGGGAAACACCAAGGATTGATGTCATTTGCTAAGTTGTTTTTTCTTGTAGTCAACTCTCTATTTGAACTTAGATTAGCGCTCTATAGCAAAGTGGGTACCGATCGGTACCATTTGATTTGTTGTTTGCACCTGTGGATTTGCCCGAGCACCTCCTTGGAATTGGTTTTTTTGGTAAGAGGATCTTCCACCTTGATAATTATGATATGCAAGCTTTAGAGGTATGGCCTGGTTGCACTTGATAACAGTTATCTCATTGACAATAGTCTGCAACATCTCCTTGAATTCACTCATCTCCTCCTTTGAAGAGCTAGATGTAGAGGCAACATTTTGCGGTGTGCTCAGATATGTGTATATGGATTGGGGAGGAGTCGGTGCGCTAGTAAAAGGCATATGTTGAGCAGGAACCAATATTTTTAGAAACATGGGGATGATGGGCTGAGGTGGAAACTTCCTGACATCTATCAAATTGTTCTCCACTTTAACAACGATGTTATATGCACCCGATACTTTGGTTCCACCTAGAGATTAGATCATCATTGAGATGCCAAGATTGATGGCCTTTAGGTAGAAAATGAATGTCAAATCTGGTGGCAGGCATATATCAACTTGAATCCTCTGCTAGCTTGTATGGAACTGGGCATTGAAGTCAGCCATGGCTTCGTGCAGGGCCCACTTTATGACCGAAAGCTGATAATATAACGATGATCGGTCTCCTTCATTCAAGAATCTCTAATAGAAAGGCTCCCCGAGCTCATCCTAAGTACTAATAATATTTTCTTGTAATGTGTGGTACCAATCCAGTGCCTTGCCCCTGAAAGAGGTGACAAGCAGCCTTAACACCACATTTTGGGCTATAACCCCATGTACTAGGCATACTTCCGCAACATCTTGCAAATGTTCAGACGATGTTCTTGAGCCATCTCCAGTGAATTTAGGTATGGCCTTTAGGGCAGAAACGGGGATAGCGGCCCAAACGGTAGGCACTACTAGTGCAGCAAGAGGACTTCTAACATCCCATGCCACATAATTTCTATTAGCAACAAGCAACATGGCTAGCGGAAAGGGAGGAGGAAGCGAAATGTTAACTAATTGGGTCGCGGGCTATACTATCCCTAATGGTGGTACTAATAAACTAGGATTATTTTCTATTCGGGACCTAGTAATAGGTCGATGTCTCATACACCCCTCTAAAAATTTGATTCATTAAGCTCAGTCACATCAGGCGTGCCAGGAAAAAAAAACTGTAGATGCCAAGAATTGGCAAGGTAATAGCCCTTTGTGGGAAACTTAGTTTATGAGGGACCTATTGCGCTAAACTGAGTGACCTCTAGATTTCTAAAGAAGTGAGATTCTTTTGTGAATGGGGTTTTGGAATGGGATACAAAATCAAATATAAAATAAAGAATCTAACTAAGGTGATACACCATAATTTATATGAAAGACATGATAAACCTATCTGTTAGATATAGTCTAAGGGCCTGCTTAGCAATTTACCATGTCCTAGAATAACAAAAATTAAGGATTCTAGCATAAATAACTCATTCAGTGACATAAAATAATAATCACGCCCATTTACTAAAAGGAAGAGTCAGAAGACATGATCTAAATTAGGAAACTTGCATTCAAATTATAGAAGTATGGCAAATAAACCATTCAAACAATAATGGCACAACATATAGTTTATCAATAGCATAAGAAATAGAGAGGTTGAACAATGGAATAGTCTGTGAGTTCTTACAATAATCTAAACAATACAAAGGCCTGATATCTCCAAAAATTCTATGATTCTAAAAAATGGTGAAATAGCATATGATCTCCAAACTTGTAACCTAAAATATTGGAACCCTTGGAATGGAATCGTAGAACTAAGAACCCCCCACCTGAAGCAAAGATCAGTATTTAAAGAAAGCCTTCTACCGCTTGGCAAGAAGCAACCAAAAAGATTCAGAATCCAAGCAATGATGTTGAGGCAATGATTTCCCTCAACCATTGTAACAAAAAATATTTGAGACACAACATTTGGTCTCCCTCCATCTAGGTGCATCCCCTATGAATGATGGCAGTGGTCCAACAAAGTCTCATGCAAACAAGTGTCACCCTTTAGGATAGGTGGTTATAAAACCTGGTAACACCCCATAGCTCATAATCTGCCTCATCCCTTATGTTGAAGAAGTGTGTGTCGAAGAGACGTGTGGTAGCATTTCGCTATCCACGGTCGATATTTTCTTCCTTCGCTGAAAGCTTGCACAGAGAGGACACATAGCAAAAATGTTTTCTATAGACACTGCTTGTGGGGCCCACCAAATCCTTATGTGAATGGGAGCTATGTGGCACGCGAGCAGGGGGCCAATGGGCAAGCGAAAGGAAGTGATCAAAATCACCCACAGTGACAACATGTGGGAGCATTGCGGGGGCTGATAGAAGAGTTTAGAGAAAATTCATTCGAAGTGTGATGAGCAGACATGTGGCAGAAGCTACGATGACAACCAAAAAGGGGGTCGATGAAAATTGTTGAAAGAATGGGTGGGTACTTAGCCAAAAATAAAACCTAAAGGGAGCATGGTGAATTTTGAATTCATAGGTACCACTCCCTCCTAGTTTTGAAATCCCCAAATTTGATAAATATAAAGGGAGAGGAAGTCCTATGGACCATATCAAAGAGTTTAACATCATGTGCATGGAGGTGGCTTACAATGATTCATATTTAATGTGCCTCTTCCCTCAAAGTTTAATAGGTCCTTCTATGGATTGGTTTTCTCATCTACCTCCTGCTATCAAAAAATTTCAAGAAATTATTGATAAATTTTTTGATCATTTTGTTAGAGATCCAAATTTACACCCCTCTGCCAAGTTGTGAAAGAACTTAGAAAATTTGGAGTAACATGGGACTACTTTCAGGATGTGGGTATCCTATCATGAAATTAGACCTCCAGATTATGGGTTGGATCCCCTTTTTATGTCACTTAAACTAGTGATTTATTGAGGAAAGAGTAAAAAGATGCATGAAAATGAAACTTAACTAAAACTTCAAAGGGTGATACACCAAAAACTAACTAAGACTTGCAAATAACTTACACACATTCAAAACAGTGACAAATCCTGATTTACACAACACATTTTTGCATGCATTCTTGCATAAGTAATTTATAAGGAGGTTTTTTAGCTGAACTCTTAGAAGGAAAAGATTTCACAACTAAAATCATTTGCATTTACTAACACAACTTATAACCTGCAAAAATACACTTTCCTGCTAAACAGGTGCTTAACAATGAGACAGTACTACAAGGAAAAGCTAAATTTCACAAGTAATCTGATCAACCACTAAATGCACACAATAAAAGATGAAATGAGAAGACAAATATTCAATATCATTGATTCAAGGTACTCACTGGTATACAAATCTATCTCTGAGTTACAATACTACTCCTGCTGAAAAGATAACTCCAGAAATCAAGCTATCACTCTGCTAGAAAGAAAGAAATAACTTCAACAATACAACTTGAAGTTACTTAAGCAAAAAAATCAAACAACTCCTTCACACAAGTCCATCTAGAAGATTTTGGTTGGATGCAGCAAAAAATGCCAAAAATAACCTTCTAAAATCACTCCAAATTGTCCTCCACATGAAGGAAGGTCAAGCCAAGACCATAGTCACACTAAAAATGTGACAAAACTGCCTCCAAATAGCCCATTCCCTCCTAAAATAGTCAAAGACAACCTCCCACACTTTCTCCATGTTAGCAAGTCATCACTTTTTCCCACACATGTCTTCAACTTGTTTCACCCACACTTTTAGTGCTTTTGCAAAAGCACAAGACTCTATTTTGCATTTAAAATAGTAATTTGATGAAGTGATTCATAATAACATCACTAAACCAAATTATTTTACATTTCAAAATGAGAATGTAGAATAATAGTCCCCACCATTCCTTGAATCACATCAATATTCTGCACTATGGATAACATTAAAATAAAGTTATTTTTGTAAATAATTTAAATAATTTTTTACAATTTGAATAAAGGAAAAATAATAATAAACTCCCAATCACTCCAAATGCTTGAAAAATCATTTAAGCCAACTCACTAATCACCCCTCCAAGGCATTGATAAAACTAACTCACCCTTATTTTTGCATTTAAAATCCAAAAGTGACTTATGAATATCACTTGGTCAAACAATTTTCATTTCAAATACATACAAAAAAGTTCAATGGTTCGGCCTATGTGAGAGGTCATAAGGCAATCCCTAAGTCTTGGAAGACTTTGCATCTTTCAAAAGACAATGAAAATAAAATAACCAAGGCACATGTGGTTTTCAAAATGAATACAAGGAAAAAATTTCCTAAGCATTGAAAATGCAACAAAAAACTTTTCCTAAGGCATAAGACTTAATCTCCTAGCCCACTTAGCATATTAAATTTTGTTTTACAATTTTTAAAACAAAGGTGAAAAATTCCTTTGGTTGGAATCCATAGGTTTTCTAACTCTAACACAAAACAATGGGAAAAATTCCAAAATCACATTCATTTTCATCGAACCTTCATGAAGAGTTTGCTCTGCCACCATGGGTTTCAAGGATAGAGCTTTGCAGATGATTTTATTGTCATTTCTAAGTATTTTTTCCATGCAAACTATTGACACCAAAAATTGATGAGGTAACAATTCCTTATGGGAAACTTAGTTTAAGGGGGACCTTTTGCGCTAAACTGAGTAACCTCCAAATTTTTAGAGAAGTTGGCTTTTTCTATAATGGGGTTTGGAAAGAGAAAAGGAAGCAGATATAATAAAATAAAGTTTAACCTAAGGCGATGCGCCAAGACTTAATGATAGGCATGATAAATCATAGATCTAAGGGCCCGAATGTTGTTGTAGTGTTCCAGAACATCAAAAATTTAAGATTATAGCATTGAAAATCCATTCATTGACATAAAATAATATTGCATATATTCCTACTACCAAGAGGAGTCATTAGACATTATCTAGGTTAGCAAACTTGCATTCAACATATATAGAAGTTCTTTAAATGAAGTGTCGATACAATAAAAAGCACAGTTTACAATTTGATCAAATAGCATAAAAAATAGAAAGGCCGAACAATTGGAACAGTCTGAGAGTTTTTTGCAATCAAATAAAACAACAATAAAGGCCTGGCATCTTTAACTAAAACCAACGTTTTCTTCTAATTCCGAACCCCTTTCTCATAACAGAGAAAAGTATATATAGTAGGAAGACCTCCCACCGCCTCGAAGAGCAGCAACAGAAAAGATTTCACAATCCCTCAGCAATGATGCAAGAATCGGAATATTCCCAAGACCGTTGCAACATAATTAATTTCGAACACAACATCCGGTCACTCCAGGCACAAGTGCATCCCCTAAAAATGATGGCGGTGGTCCCAACAAGGCCCGATTAGACAAGTGTCACCCTCCTGTGTGAATGATTATGACATGTAGCGGCCAATAGCATTATTTGGTTCATCTGGTCCATTTCCAGAGCATGAGATCCGTTGGCTAGACACGTGGCAGCCTTTCGCTTCCCATATGAACTTCTCTTCTTTCGCCGCTAAGGACTTGCGTTAGTGCTATACATGTCAAATGGGGCACTTCATCAACAATGGAGGGAACAATCGCCAATCAAGCACAAAAGAGACGCGTGGCAGCGTTTTGCTGCCCGTGGTTGCTACTTCATCTCTGTGCTGAAAGATTTGTGAATGGATGACACGTAGCAAGTATATACTGCAGTTAGCTACTATGGGGCCCGCCGTAACCTTTTAGGAATGAAGGCTTTGTGGCAGCTTTTTGGAGCCCAGTGAGGCATCAAGAAAGTAGGATCAAAAGAATCCCATAGTCGCAACACGTGGAAGCACAACGAAGCTTTCTGGGATGCGAAAGGAATACCGAGGCTTAGAGTTGCGAGGAGTAGACACATGGAGTGGCAGAGCAAAACATAGATAAGAGGCCGAGCTGACTTTGCAATGCGTGGGTCGACGCATAGAGGAAAAATACACCCGAAGGGAGCTAGTTAAATATTTATTAACAACTTTTGGAAACTATCAGGGGCGTTTCGACTAAGGAACAGAGAACCCAAAATTTCTCTAATTTTTAGGGCAGATTGCCATTTCATTGGACAATGGAGTCAGAGATTGGAAAGAGTCATTTGTAGAGACAACCATTCATCCTCAGATGGCTTCACCATGTTCCACAAATTCTCCTACGCTCCACTTAGATCAATAGTTTCTTTGTGAGGCAGCGCATCGGGTAAACCGACCCCTACTTGAAAATGAAATAGTAGTTGTACAAGCAAATGGATCACTCCTTCAATGTCGATTGCCATGGGAGGATGACTGAAATCCTTGAAAGCCTCCAGATCATTTTCCTTCTCTTCTATTTTTTTCACAATCTACTTAGTCATGGAAATAGAGTCATTTTCAAGGAACGGGGATGAAAAACCCATGTTGCTTAACTCGGAAAAACTCCCCCATATGTTGTCTAATGTCTTGCTTAAAATAGCCATGATTGCTTTAGTGCGCTGAAAGGTGGAGTGGCAGTGGATGAACCTATTTTTCATTTGGGCAGCAACATCTCGATCATCAATACCCACTCTAGCAAGGTTTTCATCAAAGGCCGAATATAGCTTGGTGAGCAGATCCTTTGCTTCCAAAACCTTCTCCAAGATGAACTCTGGAAACTGCTCAATCGTATCATGAGCCTCCTAGCTCAACTTTGATGCCTTGGCAATGAAATGAAGGGTAGGCTGTAGTGTTAGGCAAAAGGCTTTAATCTTTTCCCAGTGAGAGATGTATAACTACCTAACCAACAGAATGATGTCTAGCTATGTAAGGGGAGATAAGAGAGAGATTTTGAGAGAAGCAATCTTTGCGTCTCTTGAAATAACGGCCGCAGCCAATTTTTCCCTTTTCTTTTTCTTGGACGCTAGTTGTTCCATAGAGCTGCTCATTTCTTTATTCCAATTCTCTTCAACTCGGGAGTGACTTGATAAGTGCTCGTCCAGAGAAGACTTTGTCTCTTGGATTTCTTCCTCTATTTGAAGTTTTAGGCTCTTAAATTTAACCTATTTTTCTTGTATTTTCTATTCATATTGAGCCTGTTGGTGCTCCAAATCTTCATTCTTTTGCGCCATTCCTTGATTGAACTCAAGGCAAAGTCGCTCCAATTCTTCATTCTTTAGTTGCAGATTTTGTTCTGCCTCCTGATTCTTAGAGCGTAGGTGTTTTATCATGGTAGGGTTAGTGGCCTGAGTCTTCGCAAGCTCACCCTATAGTCTGTTCCTCTCATCCTTTGCTGCCAATGCCTTTTCTATCATACAGGAAACATCTGTGTCTAAGGATTTCTCCTTTTTCTCCAAAAAACTAACTATTTCTTCTTTAAGTTGCTCATCCTTCTTTAGTTGGCGACCAGTTTTAAGGAAGTCGGAAGTGACTACCCGTTGCGTTTCCTCCATGATTTCAACTTTATCCTACGGTCAGGACACCTTCATGTCGAGCCCTACCACATATATCTCATAATCTTTTGGGCACATTTCCCCCTAAGGCTTGGTTACTCTCAGGTAGATGGTCACAAACTTCAATTCTTGTCGGGCCTCATCATAAAGAGCTTGTACTTTTGGCTCAGCAGAAGCGTTATCATCTTTTTCCCTATGCTTTCTCATTCTACTTGTGCGTGCCTCCTTTCCACAATCAATCTGTGCCATAAATTCAGTTGGTGACAAAACTAGTCCTCCTGCGAAAGGAGCACCAGAAGGCAAGGCATAGGGATAGGTAACCCTCATAGGCACAAACATTTGTTTCTTTTGGAGAGTGATAATTTGTGGGGAGAATTGGGGCACATTCCATAGTTTGGTTTGAGGCCCAATAGTAGGGCTAGTCATTTGTAATGACTAAATTGGTGAATCAGCCACAAAAATCATAGGCTAGGATGGTGGAGGAGTTGTTAATGTGGTGTCAGCCTATTGTGATGGAAGAGGATCTATAGTAATAGTTGAAAAAAAGGGGCATGTGTAGGGGGCATGTTTTCTGAAAGCAAGGCAAGGAGAGTTTGAGTGGCAGTAGCGGGTGTAAGGGTCCACAGAGGAGTAAGGACAAGCGGAGTGGTTTGGGAAAATTGGGCGAAACCTCCTGAATATGTTGGATTAAAAGTGGAAAGCTAAGGGATAGTACTCATGGTGGGGATCATTGGTGATGTAGGGGAAGATACCAAGGAATGATAAGCAAGGGAGGAAGGAGTGAATTTTACCTGTTGACTAGTTGATGGTGGCTCTAGAATTGTCAACGACTCCTCCTCAGTCTCAGGCTCCTGGCTAGCTGCGAGCACTTTTCCTCTGGCGGGTTCTTGCAAACCCTCTCTGATAATGCTCTCCGTGCGCTGCCTCTTCACAGGTGGGGTCTCTCAAGCTTCGACGGTCATCGTCATTTATCGCAGCGATAACCTGGTTGGTTTAGCAGCCTAAGTGAGTGTATGTGAGCCCCTTAATATATTAAAGCACACATTCATGGCCACATAGGTGGGTTGTTCAGGGCCTTTCTCCTTCAGTGTAGAGGAAGTCAATGTCGCCGCTTCTTCTTCCTGCTCTTCAGACTCTTCCCCTGGCTCTCCGCTCCTATTAATACTTCATCTCAAGCTAGGTGGCCTTCATTCCACCATTTTTCAAATTCTTGGTCATCCCTCAGACTGTTGTAAAGGGCATCCAATTGTGTTGTTTCTTGGTGATACTTCCATAAGGCCTCTATTTTTTCAGCACTCCACTCCTCATATTTCTTCAACTTATTGTACATGGAGCACTCCATGTGGATATTATTTTGGGCCACCATCGTAGCAAAGTAGAACTTGTGCCATGGCCCTCTAGTATCTTGCATAGGAATACGCACCAATTCAACAAAATTTTCATCTTCGTCTGCCTACAGGTTATGCCGCTTCTCCCAGTAAGGTTAGGGAACATGGGTAACTCTCATGTGTGGCTCCAAAAATTCATCGAAAGGGTTGTATTCCCACTTATCATTTACCAGCACCAACCTTAGATAATCCAATTTATCTTCCAATTACTAGTCCGATTGTTTTTTAATCAGAGTTACCGACTTAAAGTTCTTTAGACAAGAGAAAAATCTCTTCTTCTTGACACTTTTGCTACTGCAAAAGGTAAAATCAATGATACACACCTATCGAAATATTTTTAGTGTGATCACCCTATCTGTGACACAGGCTAGGAGTAGGAAAGGTTGACCAATAAAGCCCCGCATTTGAAGAATCATGAAATCCTTGCCTAAGAACTAGTCACATGTGGGAGTGAAACTCTGCATATATCTGGTCTGCTCCTTGTTGAGCCAGATTATGTCACCTTTTCTGATTAAATCATGCAAGACTGGAGTTATGAAATAATCTAAAAATGCATAATAATCATATGATGCAGAAAGAAAAGGCTTCCACGTGGACACTGGCTTCCTCTTACCCTACTCATAAAAAATTGTTAATGGAAAATATCGGGTGAAGAAATTAGGGTTTTGATGCAGAAACATGTGAACTAGGAAATACAAAAATCTAAAATTTTCCTCTGCTGGGTAATTCTTTATTTGTCGTATCATCTCTTCTACCATGAGCTCAACAAAATCATATCAGAAGATATCATGCTACTTGCAAAATTGGAAACTCGTTCCCAGTTGAAAAGTTTCCACCCTCTCATCGGAGTCTCGACCGCACACAAAAGCCAGCATAGACATGCAATCCTACAAATCCTCATGTAACGCACTACGCAACAATGGAATACTTGGTAGTTTAGTGGCTGGGATGCCTTTCATACCAGTCTCCTCCAACAAAAACTCTGAGTTCTTTTTCATCACCCTCCATGTCTTTTCTCCTTTGCCAAGGTAAAAGGACTCAATGTTCTCTTTTCTTTTACTTAGGTTTGGGATGCATAGCATATGCTAGATGGCCTGTGGGGTGATGTGAAGCCTTAAGTTTTGGCCCTTGATGTAGTGGGTGTTAAGGTTATAACGCTAGATGGCAGCATCAACTATCTCCGGGTAGTAGTGCACCAACAGGACCATGTATTGAGGCAGACCATTGTACCAAATTTTCTTTGTTGTAGATTTCTCCGCCTTTTGTGCCTTCAACCTTGCACAGGTTGCTTCTCTTAAGGACTTAGGGATTTTTGTGAGTCGTAGATCATAGATATTATCCCATTTCTCTTCAATCCTTTTCTTATCTTTGCAATCCTTTGGCCTGGTTAACTCTATTGTATAGGCCCTCTTCAGCCTACTGGGTATACCAGGCATAGCGTACGCCACATCCTCATAGACATATACATCCTCTGACGACCGTATGGTTGTAAATAGCTCCTGGCTAATTTCTTCTTGCATTGGCTGAGATGAACTCTCCGACATTTTTCTTTGGATGAAGACCTTTGCAAGTTCTTGGCTTTGGAATTTCCCTCGACTCTGGATACACAAAATAACAACTCTGCACCTTTAGCTTTGGAATTTCTAAAAAGAGTTTGAATTATTAAGCCTTTTCATGCAATATTTGGCAATCTTTCTTCAAGGTGGTAGATGAAAGCGTGCCTTTTGCATTTAATTCGGCATGTACCGTTAATTTTTCAATTCGTGCAAAATAAACTACTTGCCATTTTAAGGTGGTAGGAGTTCAATATTGCATTTTGTAATCATGTGATATGTTGTGATTCCCTTAGAACTTGAGCCAAAAAATTTCTTTCTAACCTTGTGTTAGTATGCGCTGGTAATTAATATCCTGGCCGAAATGATTACGCCAAAGCAAACGATCACGACCTGAAAAGATATGAATATTGCCTTGGGCTCTAGGAAACGCTTGTGAGATGACACAATAGCTTATGACCGTGCACCTTACTGTCGATGAGCGCCACCTTTTTAAAGCTAATTAATTAGCTACTATTAATCTAGCACGCATTGAGTCGTACCTCCACAGATGCAACTGGCCCAGAAATGTGAGCAAACGCAAGCGCACCTTTCAAGTTGGAAACTAGCTATTATCACATTTTATCGAAATGGATTAGCATGCGTCTTGTCATTTTTTCTATAAATAGGCCCGTAAGCAGTGAGGAAATCATACTTAACATTTGAGAAGTGATAGGTTGGTAGCAAAGTTTTAAGCAAGTCTTCTCATAGGTTAGATGATAGGTAAATTTCAATATTAGCTGAGAGCATAGGAATAGTGTCAGAGTCATGGACACTCCAGTTTGTCTAACCTCATATAAGTCGTAGATAGTGTTTCTAGGGGAGGTTTCCACTAGGAGGCTAAAATAGATGACCAAGAATAAGCATTCCTTGGTCCAGATAGCCATAAAATGGGTTCTGGGTAAAGACTGCATAGAGTATGAGGACAAGTATTGGGTGAACATTGATATATGTTCCCACTTCGTGGAGTCCATGTTGGGCATTAACATCCCCAGGCCCCTCATTTTGAAACTTTTCAAAGAAATGTTTCCCAAGAAGTACCTGAATGGCCTTGGCGAGGTTGTTGCTCATGCCACATATGGAGTAGGTCTGCTATCAGCCAGTGACCTTCATTGTTACATCGAGGAAGAAGCGGTAGTTGTGTGGTTTTTGTTTCTCAGTGGATTCCACCTCCAAACACGCGACGAGCATTGGAAAAGGGTTACCCAGGCCCTGCATTTCCTATTTTGTAGCTACATCGTGATAACCTGGTATTTCCCCTGTCAATGGCGATTGTGTCGAATGATGTTGCCTCTGCTGCTGAAGAACCTACTGAGGAGGAAGAGGTGGATGATGCCATTGATTCATCAATTTCTGCCTCTCATGCCATTGGATAAAAACCCTTTCTACTCCCAAGAAAAATTTCTCCTTGTTTTCTCCATTTTCTGCTGCTTTCTAGACCACCTGCTTAATAGCTATATATAATCCTGAAAAAGGGCTATCATTTTGTATATATAATAGCTCGAATACTTGTATATTTTGGATTATGGCTTCCCCAGCCACTTTTACAATGAAAAGAATATATATAAATAGATATATATCTTTTTAAGAAAAATCCATGCTCTTTCCTTCATTTTGTATTTTAGTTTTATGGGCTATAAAACTTTCATTTTGTATTTCAATTTTATGGGCTCTTTTATAGCATATGTGTTATTTCTCCACACATGGGTGTATTTTATGTAAAGCAATCCTGATATTCCACCCTCAGTAATAATAGGTTAATTCTGCAGAAGCACAATCCAATTTTGAAAAAGACGGGCCAAAGAAAGGAAAAATAGCACTATTCACATATGTACAAAATAGAAATCAGCACCTACTGGAACAGCTTAAGATGAATCCCATTAACCGGGATTCCTAAGGGTTCCTGTTCCATATCTTCTAGCTCAAAAGCATTATGTTCTTTGCACCGAATAATTTTAAAGGGACCCTCCCATAGGCTATCAAATTTACCATGCTGACCTGGCTTAACATCCCTTTTATAATACTTTAGTACTAAGTCCCTGCACTTTAGACCTGGGTCGAAAGCCTTCTTTTCAAACCATCGTTTGACCACTTCTTGGTGGTTTGTCATGGCTATTAGTGAATTTCCCCTTTTTCCTATACTTCTAACAGTTCGGCGAGCCAAACTTCCATGGCGCCATTTTGTTCTATTTTGAGGGACTTCAACAATTGGAGTGCTGGAATCTCCATAGATATAGGAAACAATGCCTCATTCTCGTATACCAACTCATAAGGCAATCTCTTAAGGACTTGCTTAGGAGTTATGTGGTTTTCCCATAGCACTGCTCAGAGATTTTTATGCCATTCCCTTTAGTGGTCTGAACCAATCCTTGTAAGGAGTTGGACTAGGCTCTTGTTTGTTGACTCTTCTAGGTCGTTTCCCTATGGGTAATAATTTGATGGTGTCTTGAGGAATATTCCATTCTTTAATGCAAAGTGACATAACTTTGTGCCTAGGAAAGCTCTGGCATTATCTGAAATGATAGTCTTCAAAGGACCGAACCTTGTCACCAGCTCCTCGAAGAAATCTACAATCTTTGTTTCTGTTGCGCTCTTAAGTGGAACAACCTTCGTCCATCTTGTGAAGTAATCCGTAGCGGTCAGAATCCACTTATGTTTGGCACTAAAAGCTGGGTTAATCATTCCAATGAAGTTCAAACCCCATTGCGCAAACGGTTCGTCCGCCACTATGGGTTTGAGAGGCATTGCAGAATTCTTCCTTCTATCAGTAAAGAACTAGCATTTTTTGCAAGACTTTACCAAAGAGTGGGAGTTATTAAAGAGTGTAGGCCAATAGTAACCAACACGCATGATTTTAATGGCGGTGGTTTTAGCAGAGAAATGTCCACCCGCAACACTGTTGTGGAATGCGTCGAGCATCCTTTTTGCTTGCTCTAAAGTAACGCATCGCAAGAGAATACCATTGAAATTCCTTTTGAAAAGGACTCCTACTAGCGTATATCTACAATTTTGTAGCCGGTAGGATCTTCTTTTTTGGGATGAGAGACTTGGCAGATATTTTCCAATTTGCATAAACCTCATTCTATCAGTCAGCCAGCAACCTTTTGATTTTGGTTCATTCAACAAGACGAGCTCTGGTTGCCCTGCTGTGGCAGGTATATCCTCATCTTGCACCATGTATTTGCACAGTCCTCTTCCTCTAATAGTTTTAGTAGGCTTGACCTCGATGTCATATTCAAGGATCTTGGTGATCTAATTAGCTCTTTTTTCTATGAGCTCCCCTTCCATGATATATTCGCACACACTAGAATGTGTGACATACACAAACACCTTGTTCCAAGAAATTAGATGACGGAACTTTTTAAGTCCCTTCACTATTGCAAAGGCCTGCCTTTCGACGAAATTATAATTCGCCTCATATTCCTTTAGGATTCGGGAGTAGAATGCCACCGGATGTTCTCCTTTTCCTTCATCATCCTTTTGGGTTAGGACAGTAGCGATACTGAATTTGCTACTAAACGCATACATTATAAAGTCCTTAGATTGATCTGGATTAACCAATACCAGAGCTGTGGAAATAGCTTCTTTGACCTTTTCAAAGGCCTCCCAAGCTTCAGTCGTCCATTTGAATGCCTGGTCCTTCTTAAGCATTAGGGTGATTGACTTAATTATCCTCGCAAAGTCAGAAATAAACTTGCTAACAAAATTTACTTTTCCCAGGAAGAACTGAACACCTTTCTTATTCACCAGAAGGGGAAGTTCTTTGATAGCTTTCACCCCCTTGGGGTCAATTGAAACCCCTTCCTTAGATACAACATGTCCTAACAACTTGCCTTGTGGTACCTTGAATAAGCATTTCTTCAGATTTAGAGAAACCCTAAACTCCTAGCACTTTTGAAAAACTAATTCTAAGTGATCAAAATGATCATCCTTAGATTTAGAGAACACAATAAGATCATCCAAATAAATTAGAATAAACTTATTGATTAGTTCGCTGAATGCAATGTCCATCGCCCGCTGGAATGTTGCCCCTGCATTGGATAAACCAAAAGGAATTTTAGCATGTGCAAATGTTCCCCACTTTGTGGTGAATGTAGTCTTGTGCTAATCCTCTTCTTTAACTTGGATCTAATTATAGCTGGAGAAACCATCCAGCAGAGAAAACATTTCAAATCCTGCAACCGTTTGTAATATTGACTCCATAGAAGGCAGCAGATAGTGATCCTTCAGAGATGCTCTGTTTAAGTCTCGGAAGTCCACACACAAATAGATATCTCCATTTTTTTTTTTGGACTGGGACCAGATTAGATACCCAAGTAATATGCTTGATTGGGAAGACAATGCGCAACTCAATGAGCTTAGTTAGCTCTTGCGCCATTAGCGCTTCAATTTTAGGGTTGAATGGCCTCTGTTTTTTTCAAACTGGTTTTTCACCTTTTGTTAGATCAATAGTGTGTTGAACGATATCAGGATCATACCCCTCTAGATCATCATAAGACTAGGCCACCACTCCATATTTTTTGTAGAAACTGATGAGTCTTTCTTTATCATGATGCAGGACATTTTTCCCGACTCGAAGATTCCTACCATCGGAGACCCAAAGCTCCACATAATCACTTTTATCTGCTATGAACTTCTGTTTATCATTTCAGGCATCATCACAATTGAAAAAAAAAATGATAGTAACCAATCCTTTCAGAAGTTTATTAGATTTGAGCTGCATAATTTGTCCTTCATAAGCCTCGGCAATCTTTGGTTGAAGTTGATCGGCAAACTCCCCTGAGTGTTGGATAAAAGAGGCGATGTGTTCATCGCTTTTAAAAACTTGCCAACTCTGATCATTGTTAGGGATCGCTAGTCAGACTAGTACTCACACTGAATGTTTGTTATGTATAAGGTTAGAGACAAGATAAAACTGAGCACCAATCATGGCCATGCGATCTGCATCGCTATTTTTTCCTCAGGGAATAGTGTTGATGTTGAAAGCTTCAAAACGATCAATTAGGTCCTAGAGTCGGTGCTGATAAGATCTCATGCGGACATTCCTTGTCACAGAAATTCCTCAGACTTGGTTGAATACTAGTTCGGAATCTCCGAACACCATTAACTACTTAATTCCCATTCATTCTACGAGGCTTAAACCTTGAACCAATCCTTCATACTCAGCTTGATTGTTTGAGCAGGCGAAATTAAAATGGAAAGATATTAACAATTTTTCATTTTGTGGGGATATTAGATATATCCCCGCTCTAGCACCTACTTTGCTTCTTGCTCCATCAAATTACAGTGTCCATAGTTCATTTTCTTGGCTACCTTCAAACTCCTTCGCAACCTTTGGAAGCACTTGGTCTTCATCGTAAATTACATAGGTGCCTAATCCTGTAGCATGGTAATTTCCAAAAGGATCATTGTCCATGTGTGCACTCAATAGAGCATCTTCTTTATCATTTTGATCTCCACTCACCTTTTCCTCCTCCAGTAATTCAATGCAATACATTGCTTGCTTGGTGATAGAGGTATGCACAGCTTCAAAATTGATCAAGGCTTCATCTACTACATGTTTAGAATGCAAAGACTCTGATTCTATCTTCATTTTTGCATCGTGATTCATTTTGAGTATTAAATGTGACCAATCCAAGGATAGGTATCTGCCCACCTTTGAAGTAAATTCTTGGGATAGACAGAGACCAAACATAGGAGGAACATCTATGATCAGAGTGTCTTGCGACACCGTGATACTAGGGCAAGTGAATAGAGTTAAAGGAAGCGCTTTGAGGACACCTACAGTCTCAACTTTGTTCCCATCAAGCTGTATTACCCCCCTTTTCATAGGTTCATAGCTTATTCCTAAAGCTTTGGCTATCTATTTAGGCATAACCGTGGTACTAGCGCCATAATCAATCATAGCATTATGCAATAACTTCTTTCCTATGATGAGAGTCAAGAAGAAGGGTTGGGGTTTTAACTTATCCCTAATCTCAGCAAAGGATTCCTCTGTGTTGTTTGTAAGGACTTTAGCCAACAGTATTTGATTGACAACCTCTACACTGGAAAACTACTTTGTTGGCCCTGTATTAACTTCTTCTTGAAGTGCCTTCTGTAATAGCGTCTTTTGCTCTGGGATAGCTAGAATGTCCCATAGAGACACATTAGCGGATGATTTCTTCAATTTTTCTACCACATTAAAAGGTGATGAACTCGAAGGTTTCTGCTCCTTGGTTTTTTCTATAATAATTTCCTTCCTTGGTTGAGATGGTGATGGGATGGTTGAAGTACCAGGAATCTGATCGAAAATACCTTTGAGTTGCGGGATGCTTGGATGCAGAACAACTGACTCACCAGTAAATCTCCTCTTTGAGCGCATGTTATAATTAGACTGTACTTGCAGTGTTTTGGATATGAATGCATCATTAGCAAACATCGTTTCTTCTTTCTCCATTCAGGAGACAAGCACGTGATTAGGGGCAATATTGAACTCTTGTTCTAAAGACATTCCTTGCATTTGCATGGTAAGAACCACACTCTCCATTTGTGGTGAGGCATATATATAACCTCCATGTTCTGTTGTCGCTCCTTGGTTGTGCTGCTCCACCAACTTTTGTTGCAAGTTGCCATGTGGACAGTTCCGGGGCATATGCACATCGCTGCAAGGGAAGCACCATGGATTGATATCATCAATAAGGTTGTTTTGCCCTATGGTTAATTCCCTATTTGAGCTTGGTGACGCACTCGTCAGCAGAGTAGGCACCGACACCATTTGATTTGCAGTTGAAGCTGGTGGATTTTTGTGAGGCATGACCTGGTATTGATTCTGCTGATAAGAAGACCGCCCGCCTTGATAGTTTTGATATGTAGGCTTCAGAGGTGTGTTGATTGGTTCTGCTTAAGAGTGGTGATATCATTTTCCATGGTTTGCAACATATCTTTGAGGTCGCTCATCTCATCCTTGGAAGAACCTGATGTAGAAGCAACATTTTGTGGGGCAAATGCATATGTGTACATTGAATGGGCAGTTGCAGGCGCGCTAGTTGACGCAACCTCTTGTGTGGGGATCGATATTTCAAGAAATATCGGCATAATAGGTCAAGGAGGCAATTTTCCATAGTCTATTAAATGATTCTCGGCCTTGATAGTGACACCATAAGCATCTAGTAGAATAGTTCCTCCCAAAGACTTGATTATCATGAAAATGTCAGAATTGATGGACTTTAGATAAAATACACACGCCAACTTAGGAGTTGGGCGTATAGTAACATGAATCCTCTGCCAATTTGTGTGAAATTGGGCATTAAATTCCATCAGAGCCTCTTGGGGGGCTCATTTTATGATAGATAGTTGATAATACAATGAAGAACGATCTCCATCATTTGAGAACCTCTCATAGAACGGATCTTTGAGCTCATCCTAGGTGCGAATTGAATTAGGTGTTAGTGTTCGGTACCAATCCAGCGCCTTGCCTTTGAAAGATGCGGCGAGAAGCCTTAAGGCTATATTCTACGTTGTAATCTCATGTACCAGACATACGTCCGCCACATCCTATAAATTTTCTGCTGGTGTTCTTGAGCCATCTCTGGTAAACTTAGGTATAGCTTTCATGGCCGAAACTGGGATAGTGCCCCAAACAGCAGGTGCTACTGGGGCTACTAGGGGAATTCCAGTGTCCCATACCATGTAATTTCTATTGGTGGCCAACAACATGGTGAGAGGAACGGGTGGTGAGAACGGAATGGTTACCAGCTGATTTACGACTTGGACTGTCCCTAGTGGAGGCACTAGTAAACTAGGGTCGCTTGTAGTTTGAGATCTACTTACAAGCCGATGGCTCATACACCCTTCAAAAACACAATTTCATTTAAGGGGGACTTTTTGCGCTAAACTGAGTAACCTCCAAATTTTTAGAGAAGTCATCTTCTTCTATAATGGGGTTTGGAAAGGGAAAAGGAAGCAGATATAATAAATTAAAGTCTAACCTAAGGTGATGCGCCAAGACTTAATGATAGGCAAATTAAATCATAGATCTAAGGGCTCGAATGTTGTAGTGTTCCAAAACATCAAATATTTAAGATTATAGCATTGACAATCCATTCATTGACATAAAATAAGTGAAGTGTCGAGACAATAAAAAGCATAATTTACAGTTTGATCAAATAGCATAAAAAATAGAAAGGCCAAACAATTGGCATAGTCTGAGAGTTTTTTGCAATCAAATAAAATAGTAATAAAGGCTTGGCGTCTTTAACTAAAACTAGTGTTTTCTTCAATTCTGAACCCATTTCTCATAATAGAGAAAAGTATATATAGCAGGAAGACCTCCCACCGCCTCAAAGAGCAGCAACAGAAAAGATTTCGCAATCCCCCGGCAATGATGCAAGAATTGGAATATTCCTAAGGTTGTTGCAACAGAATTGATTTGGAACACAACATCTAGTCACTCCAGGCACAGGTGCATCCCCTGCAAATGATGGTGGTGGTCCCAGCAAGGCCCGATCAGACAAGTGTCACCCTCCTATGCGAATGATTATGACACGTAGTGGCCAATAGCATTATTTGGTTCATCTGGTCCATTGCTCGAGCATGAGATCCACTGGCTAGGCACGTGGCAACCTTTCGCTTCCCATATGAAATTATCTTCTTTCACCACTGAGGACTTGCATTAGTGCTTTACGTGTCAAATGGGTCGAGCACTTCATCAACAATGGAGGGAATGATCACCAGTCAGGCGCAAAAGAGACGCGTGGTAGCATTTTGCTGCCCGCGGTTGCTACTTCATCTCTACGCTGAAAGATTTGTGAATGGCTGACACATAGCAAGTATATACCGCAGTTAGCTACTGTGGGGCCTACCGTAACCTTTTAGGAATGAAGGCTTCGTGGCAGCTTTTCAGAGCCCAGTGAGACATCAAGAAAGCAGGATCAAAAGAATCTCGTAGCCACAACACATGGAAGCATAGCGGAGCTTTCTGGGATGTGAAAGGAATACTGAGGCTCGAAGTTGCGAGGAGTAGACACATGGAGCGGCAAAGCAAAACATAGATAAGAGGCCGAGCTGACTTTGTGATGCGCAGGCTGACACATAGAGGAAAAATACACCCGAAGGGAGCTAGTTAAATATTTATTAACAGAAACCACTGAAAAGAGGTAAATGTTGTTCTTTTAACAAATTTGGTTTCTTTTTCTTAATTTGAAAGCCACTAGAGCCTTCAAGGCCATGGTTGTGAGCCTTTTCTGATGCAAAATTTTGAACTCCATTTTCTTTGTGGTTATTGCTATGTGCTCTCAATTTCCATTGAGGTGTTTTTCTGAAGCTCTAATGGTGAAATCAACTTGCATATTTCATGATTTTTAGGCCGCAACCATGAAAGAATGTAGTGTGTTTTTTATGGCATTTTACCTTTCCTAAAAGAGGGTTTTAACCCCATTATGAAACTTGTACTTTCATCAGAAAAAAGAGTATTTTAATTTTATTCAAAACCCCAAGTGGGTTCTTGGAGTCCATGAAGGAAATTGACTCTTACCAAGCCACCAACATGAATGAACAACTGGGTTTGCTGCATTTTCTATGGCTTGATGAAAACCTCCATTCTTAACTTGGGTGTTTCTATTTTGCATAGTTATGAAAGAGGAAAAAAGCTTTTCATTTTGGGTATACTTGTTTTGGAACAAATTTGAACATTTTCATTTTTCCATCAGGGTATTTCAAATCTTGCATTTTCTTCATCTCATTTTGGCTTCACAACCACGATTACACATTACCTCTTGTGGGTTACAAGGAATTCACTGTATTTTCCTTATAAATAAAAATGATTTACTACATGATTGAATGTCATTGCATAGTAGGGGTATAAAACAAAGAATTTACACATATTTTCCATTTTGCAAATTCTTGAAAATTATGAAGGCTTTGTTATATGAGTTTTACCTTCCTTACTACCTTTATGTTGTCCTTTGTTCATTGAACTGTCAGAATGTTGTGTTGTCACTTGGAAATTTTTAACAATGACTGCACCTTTATATCACTACTCTTGTGCTTACTTGAATGCTTTTGAACAACATTTCGTTTGCTTGCATTGTTGTTTGAAATGCATTGTCCTGTAGCTCAATGTTGATGAGTTTTGGTAGCACAATTTGAAAGCTTGTTTTTTCAAAACAACAATAGACATTGTAGAATATAATTATTTAAGAAAATAACCACCACCAGAAAATCATACTAGTGCATTCTTACTTTGTAGTGAAATACATTTTTCTCAAATCCAATAGCATAGTTTTGTCTCTGCACTCAGACTGTTGGTATCTCCTTCCAATGCTTTCAAATGTTCAAATGTTGGTATCTTTTGTGAAACATATTTCCTACAAATAGTTTTTAATGATCATGCTTGGGGATGCTCCACTTTGTTCATTGTTGCTTGAAATGCATTGCATTCATTGTGATTGATATTATCATGGCTATAGCTAATGTATATGGTTGCTTCATTTGAATGTAATCTCAATATTTTATTGATATTAGCAAAGCAACCAATCTTTGTATTAGCTTAATCCTACTTGAAAAGCTGGAAATATGTGAGTGCATGGCTCTTTGAGTTCATGGAGACTTGTATTTTTACATATATCTCATATTTCTCACCATAACTAGAGACTTGGAGTCCTCAAGCTTGCATTGACCTTTGGAAATATTTTAAACCTTGATATGGTACTTGAGTCTTTGAATGCCTTGTAATTACTTGATGCTTTTGAAGATTAGAGGACTGCCTCCATAGATCATTCCATTGACAAGAACTGTCTTGTAGCATGTCTTTTGGTTGTTTCTCATAGTATTATAATAGTCATTTCAAATATGACTTGTGGCCACCTTCAAAATGGATTGTACCTCTTACATGCTCTATCTTTATTATACTATAGGACTTGATATGTATGCATTAAGAAACAACTTCTTCCTTCATCACCATTATATAGTGATTGCTTGTTGTGGCATGGTGGTTGTTATTTCAATTGACTACCTTTTATCAACTTTATTGCCCTCTTGCTGCCCTGTAGCATAATTTCATTGTTGGTGTCATGTAGCATGAGATCATGACTATATTCATTGTTGTCCTGTTTACTCACCTAGGACCGCCCTCTGTGATTTGTCAACACTGAAAGTCACTATCATACTCACTTGGCATCATGACCTTGGCTTCAAAATGAGTTTGATCTCTTGAATCATGATTGCTTAATGAATATCAATATTCACTGTCATATTAAGGTAGATGCACATATTTTTCTTCACAAGCACAAAAAAGATTGAATGTACACACCTCTTGAATTTCATTTTTTTGAATCCACTATTTATGATATTCTTTCATGTGTCCATGACATGATGCTTCATGACACATGTGAATGCATCTTCAATGAAGTTTCTGCCCATTTCAGATTCATGGCCTACTGATTGTATTTTGGCAATGCTTGATAGCTCTCCTTTGAATCCAAGAAAATCCCCCCTTGCTGCCTTGTGGCATGCACTCATTGTTGTTGTCCTTTCATGAGATGTAGCATGAGATCATTGTTGTTGTGCTGACTATTCCCTTAGGACTTCCTTTTGCTAACTTGTCAACTCTTAAAAGCCACTATTATTCCTCTTATTTTAATCCTACTAGGCAAACATATGGTGGTGACCTAAAAACTCAAAATCCTAAGTGATGTGTGCTTGTTCAATAGGATTGAAGTGAGATGAATTGAACTATGTATTTCATGCAACAATCCATGACTATCCTTGTTCTTATTTTCTGCCCCATATGACTCATGATGGTTCCAAACAGGACTTGATAGCTCCTTCATTATTTATGATGAATGCATAATTGAACTTGACGCATCTTTAATTGAACTTGATGCATTTGTCCTTTAGTACTCACAAAAATCATTTACTTCTTTAACAAAATGGATCTTGGATCCACTTAAGAAGATTGAAAGACATATCCAGCAAAATACTGCCCCTTTTGGCATGATGGTAACCTATTGATTGATTCATTGTGAAAATATGAAGGGTAACTTTCTTCACAGTTCAGATTATTTGTTGCATCTTTTGAATTCTAAAATGAAACTTGATCAACTGGTGTGATTCCATATTGATTTAATGCATCAAGAATATGTTTATCATTGATTTGATCAAGTTGCTCAATTTCCTATCCCTCCTAAAACATAAGAGGGCAACATGTTGGGCTCAACCCTCGTGGGAGCCATATTTTACTCCACATGTTGTAATTAGCTGAATCAGAACAGTAACAAAGACTTGTCCTAAATCTGCACAAAGAACAAACAAGTTAGATAAACAAAGCATATCATAGGTTTGTTTGATTACTCTTTTCTTGTTTTCTTGGACACTTCTGGTATGTTGTCTATTTTAATGTTTATGGACATCAGATTACATGTTTATGGGTGTTTTGCACATATTTTGATAAGTGGCCTTTCATTTCTCTAACAATACTCTCTTTTCAGATATAGGAAACCTAGGAGCAGCGAGGAGACCATTAAATGGAAGCAGGACAAGTGGGAAAGACTGAGATGATGTAGGACCAGGCCAAATGGATTCATCATTCCAAGCAATGACGAGTCCCTTTTCATTTTATGTGCATTTCTTTTTTTGTTTATCTATAAGTGTATAGTCTTTTCTTCATAAGCATTAGAATAGTTAGTCCCTCAACTTGTGAGGGACATTATACACTTATGATCATCAATAAAGATTAAATTTGTAATACATGTTGGTTATCTTTCTTATTTGTACGTAATTGCAAAACTGGAATAATGCAATCTGTTTTGACAATCTCCTTTATGCACATTAATTAAATTTAGTAGAAAATGATGTATCTTTTAATGTTTTAATGCAAACACAATAATAAGTTACCTGATTTAGCTAGAAGCAAAATTAGGTAACACATTTCTCCTTCAATCTTAATATGGATGTCAGTCTAGAGGAATTGTACACCCTTAGACAAAACAAAGGGGAAACTTTCACTAATTTCTTGCAACGGTGGAAAGCAAGTGGCATCTTCCTGATGAACAAGAAGTATGAATCATCATAGAAAATCAAGATTGAGATCTATCATTCCACTTGAAAATGCAATGCATCACATCATATGATGAGCTTGTCCCTAGAGCCCTTAACATCAAGAGAGCTCTAATCTCACAGGGAAATACTCAAGCTTACAAAGACAGCCACCCATCAGCTAGTTCAAATGACAATCCTTGTGTCTGGGCTAAGAACAAGAATGTAACAAACGATGGTGTGGAAAATGCTAAACTAGTCATAAGAGCTTTGAGGCCAAACAACACTCAATTTTCTAACATTCAACCAACTGTGCAACAAACAACACTTCCTTAGAAAAATAAAATATATAACACTAAAATGCAAAGGCAAACCCCTAACAAGAACAACTATCCTAAATACAAATACACACAACTATTTGAACCCATCGAAACTATCATGAAAAATTTGGTAGAGTCAAATTTGATCACAATTCCTAACTTAGAAAACTACCAAGAACCACAAGAGAAACCATCCTGGTACAAAGAGAAGGACCTTTGTGACTTTCACAAGATCAAAGGACACAAAACAACAAACTGCATGACGCTCAAAAACATCATCCAAGCCCTCATAGAAAATGACACCATATCTATTGAGGTACTAGCTAGGAACTAGGATCTTAAGATATACAAGTACCCTATGTCAAATCATAACAAAGAAAACAACATTGGGAAAGCTAAGGATTACACGAACATACAACATACCTATTCCAACGTAGTTGCTTCCTATGATAGCATCATCACTATCGTCACCTTCAAAGTGCATAGGTAAAAGTGTGGAGTCAACACGCAACATGGTAAAGTCACCATCCAAGGAGTCCCACCCCAATCTAGGGAACAACCTACTTAGCCAACAAGTACCATCAACTATAATCTCTTAGAACAACTTAAGAAGACCCCCGCACAGATATCAATCCTAGAACTATTGAGACTATCATCCATGCATAGGGAAATCTTGGAGAAAACTTTATTAGAGTCATTCATTCCTGAGGATATTGATATCGATCAATTTCAAGCTATGGTAGGCCATATTGCTAATCATCTTCTCACCTTCTCTGAGCAAGACCTACCATCAAATCCATCTCATAACTGTGCTTTACACCTTAAGGTTATCATTCATAAGAACAAGGTCAAAAGAGTCTTAGTAGATGGAGGGGCTAGATTGAACATTTTCTCCCTTCGGTTGATCAAAAAATTGTGCTATTCAGAGGATACTATTGAGAGGACAAAGAGTACCACCATCAAGGCATATGACAACCAAGAATGAGTATCACAAGGTATCAATGCACTTCCCATCCAAGTGGGCCCACTCATCACAAAAACTACATGTCAAGTGTTTGACCTTGATCTTCCTTACAACATACTACTTGGTCAACCCTGGATCCATGCTCTAAAAGTTGTAGCCTCAACTTATCATCAATGTGTGAAGTTTCCTTTCAAGGGCTTAGAGATTACTATCCATGGAAATCCTGAGCCTTTTTACTATTGAAAAAATCTTGAAGCTAAGTTTTATAAAATCCCCCAAATATCTAAGAATGAGGAAGGGCCTACACCTTCTGCCTGATTTTTTGACCCATCATCCCTTGCATCTACTTCTAAAACAAAGGCACCATTGTTTAGAACATACCTTATATCAAAGAAGTGATTGAAGATAATAGTTGTGGGAACAACAATCTACTAAAAAACACCTTTTTCTTAGGAGAGCTCCCTATTTCTCCTCAATCTCATGGGAAACCTATGTCTAATAGAAAAATCCTAAAACTATCAAGATGGAAGCCACTACCTTCACCAAGTGGGGGGAATTGAATTAGGAAGATGTCAATGTGGACAATATCTCTAAAATTCTCTATCAAGATAAACAATTTGTCCCCACTCTTCCTATGGAAGATTCTCCATAAAAGGATAACCTACAAGTGGGATGAGAAGTGTGATAAAGCTTTCCAACATATTGAAGACTACCTACTAACGCCTCCAGTGCCCATGCCACCAATACCAAACAAGCCGCCGATCTTGTATATCTCAGCAAAACCAGTAGCATTTGGAGCTCTTTTGGCCATACATATAAGCATAAAATAAGATAAACCCATCATAGAAAATCCATATCCTTATCATATATATATATATAATGAATTTCATGGTACAAAATCTAGATCAGTGTATTTATATTGATCATAAATAGAATATCCATGAGGCTATCAAAAAGGAGCCCGCATGTATATTTGTGTCAAAGAATGGGGCAAAAAAATCAAAAAGTGTCTATACACTCTAGCTAACCCTAATGGTTACTCCCCTCACCGGCCTGCCTCTCTGGCTAATCCTCAGCCCTGGGCCATGCATCACTCTATTATGAATAGTTAGGCTATCTAAGTGGTTATGGGACATCTTTATGGTAATGCATCCTATAATAGGCTGCCTCATTCATAGCCTCTTTGTACAATCTCGTGGATACAATCCTTCCTTGGGTAGCTATTGTAAGGGCCTCTAACTATTGTTGTTGCCCAATCTCCTGATCCCTCTAAGTAGTCATAGCCTGAACCTACTATCTGGAATGATCTCTCTCTGTTGTAATGGCCATAACCTACTGCCTAGCCTAGTCCCACTCAACAATGATCACCAAAATTTGTTGGTGGGCTTGATCCCACTCACTTTTGATAATTTGCACCTGTTGGTGCAACTACTGGATCTATATATCTCTGGGATCTTCTGGTGGTGGTTGTGCTAGTTGTTGTGTTGTTTGTTGCTATTGTGGTTGTTGTTGTACAAGAGGTTGTTGACCCACTGATGGAGCCCCCAGAATCTATCTATCTTGGCCACCCTGGCCAACCTATCCCTGTCCTCTGCCCCTACCTATTCCTCTCCCTCTAGGTCTCCCTCATGGAGGAGCACCTGCTAGATTTGTCAATCTCTGAGGTGTAAACCATGCATCATAAGTAGGCATTGTTTACGCAACCACCTAACCCTAGTCATATGCCCATGGTTAAGCTACCAATTGTCTGAAACCCTCCACTACCTCTAGAGCTAGAATAGTGGGTCCCCATGTGGGAACTTCTCAAAGTGATCTCGTGAATATAGATCTATAAGCATCATCGAGCCTATCCTGCTGCCCACCAAACTATCAAGCCACTCTATCTGGCAGGTATCACATTATAATGGTGTGCTCATGACCCTGCATGTATCATGTCTATCTCACAAAGAACAATTATTGAGCATCATCGTACCATGCTGGCATCTATAGCCAGGGTCACCATCTAAATATTGTCATATCATCCAATACCCACCACCAATATGGGAGCCTAATCTACCCAGTGTGTCGTAGGATAATGGCACCTTTGCACCTCCAAACCATAGGATCATCTAGCTCAACATCGGTCATCTATACAATCAATCAGAGCACAATAATATGCTCCCATGCCCAAATGTGAAGCAAGGTCACCCCTATGCCAGTGGTTTTGTCATCGCAATAAAAAAATTCATGCATATCATGATACAACGAGGCCAACATCACCGAATCCCATGCAAATAATTTCCTCTTATGGAGCATCATGTGCCATGCTAAGCCCCATCCTGGGTTGAACCCTCTACTCTGTCAGTCAGGAGCAACCAAACCTGAAATGATGGCTACAATAATAAATCAAAATGTTGGCACATGACCTCTATATGCCTCAAGGTCAATCTAATAAGTGACTAGAACAATGGCCTCCATCTCCATCACCTCGTGGCAGGCATCGTATCTAGCATTGACATCATATATCACATGCTTGCCATGTATCAGAAAATGCAAAATCTACCATACGTCCTCTATTGTCACTATCACCTCGCCAATGGGAAGGTGAAATGACCAGGTCTCATTGTGCCATCTCTTGTACATCACAGTCATCATAGCTAAGTGCGTTCAAATGGCGGGCACATTCATAATGTACCATAAGTCGATCTCTCCCAAGTGCTCTTGACACAACTTGGATAAACCACCAAGTCTCTCCAAAATTGTGGGTTGGTGCTCACGAGACATCAAAGGTGGAATGACCTTCTACACTCACGAAGTGCATGATGTCAAAATTAAAAAAAATTGGCACAATTTGGAATTTTTAGCTCCAAAATGATGATAGTGTCACTATATTTCAAATTCCAAATTGTGGCACCCAAAGGCATTTCAAATTGCAAATCGCAAATCGCATTGCTATAGACATATGCATCATGATTTAAACTTTGGAAACCCTAACCCTAACTTTCAAATTGAAATGTGCTTCACCATACACATATGCGTCACAATTTAAAATTGGAAAACCCTAATTTTAAATCACGAACTACATCACCATAAACATGTGTCGCTAAAAATCATTTTAGCATCGTCGATTCTCAAATGGTCGTCGCTATATAGTGGCACCGCCAAAGTTTAAATTCTACAATGTAATAAATGTATTAAAAAGTCAAATTTCAAATAAATACCAGTGGTCCTAAGCCTAGAATTTGCTAGTACTTTTGAACTCGATCAAAAATGTGTCATGGGAGCTCTCGTCGCGCCATTTCTTCAAAGGTTCAAAGCTCAAAACAACAAGAATTCCTTAAGGTGTGAATGCACAAATGAATTGAAAGTGACCTTTCTTGGCTTATTTATGCTAGAAAATTATGGGTTTTTTCCCTAATTTAACCTTAAAGCTAGGATTTATCATCATTTTCACCAATTTTTCCAAAATGGAGCTTATTTTGCTTCGTTTTTTGTGTTTTTGGCATAATTCTTGCATCCCAGAGTCTTTCTAGACCCCTGAGGCAGCTTTTAACCTTTATCAAGAAATCAACCTAAAATTCAAAATTTTCACCTAATTTCTTGAGGGGGTGGGGAATCAACTTTATTCTTCTATTGGGGCATCTAAAAAATTGATTTAAGCAACAATTTTAATTTGAAGAGCATTATTCTTTGAACTGAAGCGGCAGGCACCTCACTTCAAAGAGGGGATAAATGTAGACACTAAAAAATGTCCTAAATCATATCATACACTCGAATTAGGCATACTAAAATCATTTCTTCTCGAAACACATCCTTTTTTTGCTTAATTAACTGAATTAGCCTAGCGAATTAATTAATTGCATCATTTTCATCTATTAACCTAACACATTTAATCGAGTTAATTCACCCCCTTTTCATGCTAACATTTCATCTTATTAAATTAAATAAATCAAACTATTTAATTTCCCTAAGTCATCTTATTTAATTAAATAACCCTAAGTTATTTAATTAGATGCCATTTCACCTTTCCCCCTTTCATTAAATCATTTAATTTAATGAATTCCACTTGAATTCTTCTAAATTACCCTAATTGCACATGATTAAACCTTGTTTAATTGGCAATTATCTAATTGATCTATTTTCTCCCACTTCTAAGGAAATATTCTCATGGAATATTCACTCCCCTTTTTCATAAATTAAACTTTGTTTTAATTAGAAAAATATATATTTCCTCACCCATGAACATTCTAAAGAATATTCTCTCTCCTCCAATCATTTGAAAAAGGGATATTCTCACTTAGATTCTTGAGCAAGTTACCTTGTGACCTATGTTTGTAGGTCAAAATTGTGTTTGTTTGGAACAAATGGGAACCCTTGATTAAATCTCATCTTGCATTCCCACCTGTTGATGAAAATCCATGATCCATGCCTCTTCTTTCTTTCATCTTTGACCATTGATTGATCTATTTGATCTCAACCCTCCATTTCTCATTTGCTCTCCTATAAATAGAACACTATTTGGAGACAAATGGATACATCTTTCAATTGCAAACTTATGTTGTTGTCTCACACTCGCACTTATAATTTACTCACATTTAGCATATTTTAGTTCATTTTTAGTTGCATATTAGTTTTAAGCTTCTATTAATGGCTTCCATGCATCCATTTTAGTCTGTTTATAAATTAGGGTTTGAATCTTTTAGCTTAAATATCACTTAGATTAGCTTAGCTTTTGCATACTTAGATCTTTTTTAGCATAAAATCATGTTAATTTAGTTTGCATCATCTTTTCATCCATTTATCACAATATTTTCATCGATTCTCTTCGATAGAATCGATTGAAACAAGCTCACTAATCATAGGATTGGGAAAGGGTCATTGTTCCACATCAACATGACACCAATTCCAAAACAGGATAAGTTTCAAATGGGGTACAATAGACATTTCAATGTTTTTATAATTAGAATGCTTCATTTCAATAAATTTTTAGTTTATCTTTAATTTGAATAATCTTGTTTGAAGATTGAGTATTAGTGGCTATGTTACACTTCAATTCATCATGGATCAAGCATGATTGGCCCATAGTAGTATCCTCGATTGACAATAACCAACTCACATCTAGAACCTTCACCTCCACTCTTCAAATTGTATTTGGTTGTCTCAAACCTTTTTTCTCAACAATCTTGTCAGCAAAATCATGTTCTCTACCCTCATGAAAGCATGTCACAAACTTCAATAAACCACCACATTGCAAACACGTTTCATTTAAATGGTTGTTTCTATAAAAAAAGGACACCATCACCTCTAACACATAAAAGTGAGTTTAACAAGTCCTTGTATGACTTGGGGAGTTGCATTGCATGACATTCCTACAACATTTCATTAGTATGCATAGTAGAATGAATATAGCATAATAATTCATGATACATTGAAAAATCAATGTGGTATAAATGCAACATGTATTATGAATATTAATAGGTACACAATAAAATGGCTTACATGACTCAAAATCCCTTTGTGAGATTTGAAAATTTGGATGTGCTTCACAAAAAACTTTATACAATATTGTTTGGCTACATTCTAAGAAATATCTAGGATCTGGTGTGCGATCTCAATTTCCAATTCTTAACTTTAAAACATCTTTTACATTTGGTGATACTCTAGAGTTAGAGCTCCAAAGTTGTTCAATTTTCATCTTTACATTATCATATAGCTTTTTATCAACGCGTGGAAGCCTCCCACTAAAAGCCCACATATGATTTTGAAGAGAACTATTGAGTCTTTCTCTTATTGAGAGTGCTCTAGACAGTGTTTTATTATCTAGATTTAAATAAATACAAGTTTGTATCATTAAACAAGCCTTTCTCAAATGATGGATTAGTAGTGATGTTGTGATCACTCTACGAACAACTCTTTTATCTTTCTCCTTACTAGTCTTTCCAATAGAAGTTAAAGAATTAAAAAGATTTTTTACAATACTATTTTTTTCTGACTTTTTGGTGACACGAATCTTCAATTTGTTTAATAATGGTCTCATTTTGTAAGACTTTAGCAATTGTACAAAAATTTGACATTGTTTGGTTAATGTCTTATTGGAAAATTATTCATTGAACATAGTGGTAGCCCACAACCGAACCATTTGTGATGACCTTTTTCCATCAAGATTATCTATTATGTTCTCATCTATTTGAAGTAACCATTTAGGGGTTCTTGCATGTTGAGCATTTTCATTGGGTTCATTACAAATAGATGGATTTAGGATTTCATTTTCTTCTTCATAAATATCATCTCTTCTTGCAAAATTAGGAGATACAATGACATTCATTGTTTCATTTTCACTTATTTCATGTTCAACATTAATATTTTTAATTGAGTGTTCAACATTTACAATTTCATGTTCAACATTTTTCACATCATTTTCATGTTGTAAAGTTTCAATTTCAATTTCTTCAATATTTTCAAATTTAATATCTTGGTCACTTTGAATTTCACTTAAAGGTAAAGAGGAGTCTTCCCCTTGAAAATAATTTTACATACCTTTTCTTTCCAACCTCTTCCTTTCTCTATCTTTCGCTCTACTTGTGTAACGCCCCCGTCGAGAACCCTAGAGGACAAAACCTAAACAACTGAAAAATGGAAAAAAAAAAAATTGTTTAAAGGTGAAATGTTGCACGATTGAAAATGAACATAAACTTAATTAATATCTTATGTCCTCTGGGGTGCACAACTGCATTACTTATTTCCCATTATCCAAATTTACAAAAACCATAAAACATAGTTATAACCAAATTATAATCATCATTAAACATCACATTTACTCATCACATAGAATCAAATGAACCATGAGATACAACCATACTATAAACATAAAAGAATAAATAATTACAACCATTTTAATTACCATGTACAATATCACTAAATACATAATTCTTCACATGCATGAGATACATCAGCTTCAGCTTTACAATTACATTTGTACAATAATACTTCCCTGTTACATGTGAGGGGAACTCAACAACATGATACGTGATACATAATGGAGACACATTACAAATACAAGTACAATGATCACAAATCTTGAGAGAAAATGCATAGCAGAAGTCTTCGGGTCATGTGAAGTTGCCACAACAAGTGCAAGAATGGGAACCCAATGGAGGATGTAACATGTTCCACCCAACCATGTGAACCCAAAGGGTGACACAACAAGACTATAATGGGTTCCAACATGCAAGTACAACATAACACGACACAACAGTGATACTGTTTCTAGAGGCACAAACCTTTATAACACTGAAATACAAAACAAGGAAATGCTATGTCGTAGTAGGGGAGAGTGTCATCGCATGGTCTTCGCATGGGTTGTCCTGATAGTCTTCCTCTAGATGTCAGCCCCCATCTATGGTTGTCTAGACAGTTGCACATTCGACGTCGGCCCTATAGGGTAACACATGCAGGAACAATTATCCTTTCATGGGGACAAGAATATTGGTCTTTCCGACTAGGCCTTCCTAGCCCATCCTTAGCCTAAACAAATGCTAAAGGCATGGGTGAGGCATCCAATCATCTTAGTCAAGGTTTAATTCTACCCAACCCCCTAGTTAATTAATTAGGTTATCACTTAATTAATCAGCTCCCACATGGGTTGTCCTAGATGCCACTTCGTGCGCCGAACCCCATTGAGAGCCACTCCCCCTTCTACAAGAAAACCACTGAAAACTAAAATAACACTACTTGCACAAACTCAAGGCTCAAGTAAATCACAAAGTGAGGCATTACCCCTCTCATTCACAAGTTCCACAAGATCAATCACATAAGCAAATACAATGTGTAAGGTAACGACCATCATGAACATAATCAAGATAAAATCCCCAATATCAATATAAACAAATAAATCCATCAAGAGATAAAATCACCTTCGCCTCTAGAAAAATTCCAATCCAATACACACCAAGGAATTCCCATAAAGAGCATTCACAACTATTATCCCAACTTCAAGAAAATTCACGCTATGAGACAAAATTCTCAATAACTAAAGTTATGAAACATTCAAATCAACAATTACAAAAATGTGAGTACAACCGTACCAACCATCATCAATTTCGTTCCTTTAAATCAATATTACAACAATTTTTAAAAGGTTTATACAATTGAACCTTTTATTACTACTTCAATTTCACTATTTAATAAACCTTTCAACCTTATTTACTTATCACTTTTCTTAGATTTTAAAGAGAGAACTTAAGATTATAATCTCAATATAAAAGACATATGATTTAAGGTAAATACACACACACACACACATAACTTCAATATGATTAAGGTAAATACATTTAAAACACACACACACACATATAACTTCAATATGATTAAGGTAAATACATTTAAAACACACACACACACACACATATAGCTTAATATTTAATCCACTATTAAATATTTAATTAATTAACTTAACCCATTCATCTTAAATTGCCAGCACCATAAAATAATTAACATATTTATTAAATATTTCATTATTAAACTATAATTTTTAATTTATTTGAATTAAGCAAAACATCAATAGTATTTTCTTTATTAAAATTACAGCTTATATTTAATTAAACTTATCAAATACCTTAAAATAATTAATTTATTTTCTTTTTCTCCCCCATAATGCACAATTTAATCAGCTCAAATGGACGAACCAAGCCTCATATGACAACATGGTCAGTACGAAGCACGGAGGGGCATTACAACTTGCCTCAATTGCCTCTGCTTGACAATTCCCCTTCCTTTCTTTACGACGATTATTGCTTCCCATTAACCCAACCCAAAGATGTACCAAACGATTGAAAGAATAATTTTTTTGTGAAAATGAGTGCTCCAAAAGTGATTTATTGTCTGTAATGCACATAAATCACAATATTTTTGATAGAGCAAGGAATGTGGGGGCTCTTGGAATGGAAAAAATTATCTTTTATCCATTTTGTCCACTCTCACAAAACGGATCTCCATTTTTTTCTCAAAATAGATATCCATTTTGGAGAAAAATGGATGTTCGTTTTGTAGAAGAAACGGATATCCATTATTCCTAGTGTGTTATATTAATATAAAAAATATAATATAGTTTTTTTCATATTATATATTTTTTTTTAAAAAAAGGGGTAAAAACTTTATTGAAGATCAAAAAGCATCATTACAAATGAAGCAAAGGACCGAGGTCCCAAGGAAAAACAAGAGCCAAAGAACCAAACTAAGATAACATATCCAGCACCATCATCTGTCACCATTCTCATCCCTATCCTCAGCAAGAATATTCATTAAATCAAGACGGAGCTCCTAAGGAACCAACTCCCACTCCTCAATTCTCCATCCCTCAACATGCTCAGAAGCCCATTTTTCCAAGCAATCAGCTGCCCTATTCCACTCCCTTGGAATATGAACAAAAGTCACCTCTTCCATCAATGAACTAACCCACAAAATTTGTTGCACAACCCTAGCCAATTGCCAGCTAACATCCACCACTTTCCGCTCAGTAAGAAAATTGATCAAGATCTGGGAATCAGATTCACAAACAATCCTTCTCCATCCCAAAGCATGAGCTCTCTCAAGAGCACCAAGAATAGCCAACCCTTCCACCAAGTTGATGGTTTGTGCCCCTTCATACATCGAAAAGAGGAAGATCACCGAGCCCAAGGAATCCCTACCAATCCCCCCAATACTGGCCGGTCCTAGATTGCCCCTTGAAGATCCATCAGTATTAATCTTCAAAACACCAATTGGGGGAAGCTGCCATTTTCCCATCCTATGAATTTTTGCTTCTCTCGCCGACCTATCTTACCCCTTGCCAAAGCTAAAGATGACCCCTAAATCCCCAATCTCTCCACCAACTTTTTATCTCTTTTCGCCAAAGGGAAATCCACAACACACCTAGCTTCCACTATTTCCTGAACCATGCTCAATAATCTCTGCCAGATTTATTGCACCACCCTTCATTCTCCATGAAAAATCCTCTGATTACGTTCCAATCAAATTTTCCACAACAAGAAGATAGGCCCCACAAACCACACCTCCTGCAAAAAAGAGGTCATAGAAGGGGGTCTACCCATCCCTTGCCAAAATTCAATCAAGGAGGAAGCATGAACACATGGAATTTTCCAAACACCCCACCAAAAATGCCAAAGATGGAGGGAAAAGGGGCAACAAAAAAACAAGTGAGTAGAGTCCTCCTCATTAGCTCCACACATAACACAAACTGAAGGACCCTGGAATCCTCTCTTCTAAATGTTATCCCAAGTCAAACACTTATTCCAGGACAACATCCAAACAAAGCAATTACATTTTGGCCAAGAAAACTTGTTCCGGACCTTCTTCCACCACTGAATTTCTTCCCTGGCCAACCTATGAGACAATAACACACTATAACCAGAAGCAACAGTATAGATCCCATAGGATTTGGGGACCAAGCAAGCATGTCATCATCACACAGAGAGCTACATATTCTACTGGAGAGGATACTTTGCAGCTCATCACAATCCTCTTGCAAACCAACATCCGGCCACTCATCAGAGGACTTCCATTTAGCCACCTCCCTCTGACCACAGGAGGAAAAGGACTTAAAATCACTCACCCGCGACCAACCAACCTCAAGAAATCTTTGGAAATGATTCAACAAGTTGGGAAACTGAGAGATGATTGGAGGAAAGCCATCCCAAGAATCATACCAAAACTGGACCCCAGTCCCCTTCTTACAGATCCAAAATAAGCCTTCCTTAATAAGCACAACCCCTTTTTTGAGGGTGCCCCATATCACTGAGCCCTTCCAAACAAGGGGGTACCTAGAAATATCAGGTTGAGGGATCCCCGGGAGATACTTCTGAGAAAGAATCCTGGCCCAACTCTTATCTTGCTTGTTACACTAACGCCAATATAGTTTCGTAGCCAAAGCCTCCCCAATCCATGTTGACTGCCTCAAACCTAGGCCACCATATTGTTTCGGGCTACAAACAACCTCCCATCTAACCAGACCCCATTTGGAAGACTCCAAGCAACCAACCCATAAAAATTATCTCACCACTGAATCTAGGTCCTTAAGAAAGCCCATAGGGGCAACCTGGAGCATGCATCTGTAAATGGGAAAAGCCTGCACCACTAAATTTATCAACTGGACATGACCAGCAAAGGATAACCATCGATGAGTCCAGTGATTAACTTTCACTCAAAATTTATCCAAAATAGACTGCCCAAACTCCCTAGGCAGTCTACTCACTAAGATGGGGATACCAAGATAAGTCAATGGGAGAGTCCCAATCTGAAATCTCAAGGTTTGGGAAATCCATTGTTGAATGGGGCCTGGAGTGTTGAAGAAGAAAATGGAAGACTTACCCTCATTAATTTGTTGACCGGAGGCAACCAAGTAAACATCCAACATTCTTTGTAAATTAGAATCCTCTCGCATTGTAGCCATCCCCATCATAGCAGTATCATCCACAAATTGTAGGTGAGTTTGCGGAGGTAAGGTGCCACCCCACCGCCAACCCTGAATGAGACCATACTCCACATTCTATCTGATCCATCGCCCCAAACCTTCAGCAAAAAGAATAAACAAGGGGAAAGAGGGTCCCCCTGACGAAGCCCCCTAGAAGCACCAAACAACTCAGAGTGACTCCCGTTGATAAGCACAGAGAAAGAGACTGAAGTAACACAACTCATAACCCATTGAATCCACTTTGCGAAAAAACCAAAGGCACCCAGCACCTTCTAAAGGAAGGACCACCGGACTCTATCATATGCCTTTGCCATGTCCAATTTGATAAACATCACCTTTTCCTTAGAGTTGGCCATAGAATGAATGACCTCATTTGCAATAACAATCCCATCCAGAATCTGCCTACCAGCTACAAAACCACTTTGTTCCTCGGAGATCAACTCCTCAAGCGCCTTTTTCAACTTGTCAGCAATAAGTTTAGAAATAATTTTATAGATTACATTACATAAAGAAATGGGTTGAAATTGGCTTAACCTATCAGCCCCCTCACTCTTGGGAATAAGAGCAAGAAAGGTAGCATTTAGAACCCTTAACATTTGCTTATTTTGTTGAGATTCTTGAACAACTGCCAGGAGATCAAATTTGATAATATCCCATAAATCTTGAAAAAACTCAATCGGGAAGCCATCAAGACCAGGTGCCTTCCCTTTCTTCATACTGAAAACAATCCCTTCAAGCTCTTCAAGCGAGATATCACTCATGAGTAGTTGATTGAATTCTCTAGACACGAGAGAGGGGATACAAGAAAGAACCTGCGCTTCCTCAGGAAGCCCCCCTTGTGAGTCCTCCCTAAAAAGAGATTCAAAATACTGCACCGCCTCCCTCGAGATTTCAGGGAAGGAGGACAGATGTTCTCCCCTGTCATTCACCAAACTAGATATAGAATTACCATGCCGCCTAGCTTTCACCGAATTGAAGAAAAAAGTTGTATTTTTATCCCCTTCCTGAAGCCACTCAATCCGAGCCTTTTGTTTCCAATACATTTCCTCTCGTAGCTCCCATTCTTCAAGAGTTTTCACAGCTCGAGCCTCATCCTGAAGTAGCTCAATTGTCACCCCATCCTCCCTTAACCTCTTTGTGATACCATCCAAATCTGCCTGAGCCATCGCCTTCGCATGGAAGACATTCCCAAAGCTCTGATGATTCCAGCACTTGAGCTGATACTTAACATACTGAAGTAACTTAGCAAAGGAGTACATTGCTATGCCATAAGCAGGTCTACCATTCTTCCACTAGTCAGTCACATAAGCATTCAAAGATGGGTCCCGCAACCACATGAGCTGGAACCGAAAAGAGGGCATACGAGGCACACGCATTGACTCAGTAGGAAGCTTAATAGGCCAGTGATTTGATCCTCTCCAATCCAAGATCTTAGAGCAAGAAGACCACATCCAACCAACCCAGTAACAAGATACTAGGAATCGATCCAATCTTTCTGCAATGCAGTAATCGTCAACCCGACGATTATTCCAGGTGAACTGACCATTGTTGGGTTTGATATCAACAAGATTCAAAGTATTGATATTGTCACGAAGCAGTAGCACAGAGGGCTCCAACCTTCCAGTACCACCGTGCTTCTCAGCCAACTCACAAATAGTGTTGAAATCTCTAGCCATAATCCAAGGATGAAAAGGCGTCATATTGCGGATAAGCCTAATATGGGACCACAGACCTAGTTTACCCCAAAAATCCATAGGAGCATATATATTAGAAAAGAGAATAACTTCCCCTGTCTCAAAACTAGTAGCAATCATAGACATAGAGGATCTAGAAGAAATCCACCAAAGAGGTTAGATCCTCCGTGGATTCCATAAAGAGGCTAGACCCCCAGAAGCTCCATGAGCTCCAATGCATTGGCACTCCCCACTCCTCCACAACTTAGGTGCCAAATCTTGCATATTCTCAACAGATAACTTAGTCTCTTGCAAGAAGAAAACACCAGGACCTTGACTTCTAATTAAATCATGAACCACTTTTTGTCTAGGGCCACTGTTCAAGCCCCTTACATTCCATGAAAGAACAATCATATCCAGAGTCTTTACTGACCCTGACTCCACCAAATTCTTGCCTACCTGTTTAATCTTTTCCATATCCTTTTTTCTACCAGGTTTAGCAAATTTCTCTGCCCCACCCTTCTTAATATCCTTCTGCATGATGCCCAATTTGGGGGGAGGCTTGTTCTTCCTAGCCGAGTCTAAACCAGTGTTTCACTCAAGAAGAGAAGAAGCCTCACCTACTATTGGAACAACGGCCAAGGGGGCTTGAACCTCTGAAACCACCATCTGTTGATTAGGATCCATGTGCAAAAAAACATCCCTTTGTGGATCCATAGAAGAATCAAGAACAAGATCCTCTTGAACTAAGCCCTCAAGCCCTTGATCTACGTTGATCAAACCTAGGTTCACCTCCTGTTGGTTGAGATCATCCAAAACTTCAAATCTGTTAAAAGTACCTTCATCATGCCTTTCTTGAAAAGGCCTCTTTTGACCCCTATTCCAATTTCAGGCCTTGACCAGAGAAAAACCACTGGTAGCACCTAACTCATCGGGAGTAATGCTCTTCCCCTTACCCATCCCAGGAAGATTGCAAGGAGGTTGTGAAGTCTGGGACTCCATGGGCTTATACCTTGGACATCTATGCTGCAAATGGCCATATTCTTGACATAGACAACAATGAAAGGGAAGAGTTTCATAGTCTGAATGTTGCACCCAAGAATAAGAGCCCACACACATATCTATTGCATCAGGAAAAGGCCTACTTAGATCAATTTCAACACAAATACATGCAAAAGTCATTACCTTTTTACCCAAGGTCTGCAATAAAGTCCCAACTAGTTTTCCAAGCACCGAGGCCAACAGGTGCAACACATCCTCTCGATAGCATTCCACTGGGAACCTAGGTAAATGAACCTACACCAGGACACGATTTGGGAGCTTCTCAGCGAGGTTAAATCTTGCATGCCATGGCTTGATAAACAACCCTACCTTATTATGAAAATAAGGGCATCCCTCAAATACCCTATTGCGATCAGCAATGCAATTAAAAGTAACCATGAAATAATTGTTCGCCAACAACATTAACTCCATTTCCCCCTCTGGTTCCCATGTCTTCTGGGCCCAAAACTCCAAAAAATTCAAGGAAACCCTCATCCCCAAAAATTTACAATATAAGGAGTGATTTGAATAATATTCAACATCTTCAGCAATCATTTCAGACGACACAACCAATCTTGGCCTCTCTTTGCACCGTTCAATACAATAGTTAATCTTCGTGATCCGTGCGCCATTAGACAACCCTGAATTAGCAATCCTAGTATTCGAAGCAAATAAATTGTTATCAAAGGTCTTCATCCCTTGACTTGAAAATTTTGAGCCTATTGCTACCCCGAAAATCCAGGCTAGGGCCCCCTGCTGACGTCTCACCCTTCAAGAAGGCCATCACACCAAAGACAATAAACACTATCCCAAACAAAAATGGGTGGAGGAATCCTCCCCACTCCCTTCCTCTATGCACCGCACCAACACCCACACCACAAACCCTCCCCACCCACGCAGGAGAAAGAAGATTCAAGCACCGCAGAAATAGAACCCAACCTGCTCACACCCTACTCACCATAAAATGCACACACCCCCTCTGTGCACCACCACCATGCACTTAGAGCACAACAGACTCACCACCAAGGTGATCTCCCCACACTAGACTCAAAAGAAATCCCGCAGAAAGAAGGAACGAGCCAGAAGCACACCCTGCGCGCCAGGACACACCACAGTGGAAGAAGCTACCAAACCCCCGAAAATGCAAGCAGAAACCCCCCCAGACAATGTAGAGCAAGAAAAAAACCAAAACGAGCTAGGGCACGGATGCCCTAGCTCGGCTCACGAAAACGCAGACTCGAGCCATCTATGAAACAAAAAAACCATTTCTTCATATTATCTATTAATATATTATATATAGTATTAATATATTATAGTTAATATTAATATAATATTATAACATATCATACTATAATATTATATCTATTATATATAATATTATTTATATTATATTATATAATATAAATTATATATTATATTATTTATATATATAATAATATATAAATTTTAATGTGAAGGGAAAATATATATTTGTTAATAACGAATATCTGTTATCTAATAACCAATATCCATTACTCAAAGTTCATAACAGACCACACTTGGCTTTGTAGAAGAATGATGTCAAAAATGGATATCCGATTTAATATAAAAAGGATATCTATTATTTCAAAATTAAAAATTCTATAATATATTGAATGTTATATAATATGTATTATATGATAGACAGTATATATTACATTTTTTTTCAATATATATTATATATTATATTTATACATTAATATATTTTAATATAAATTATATATATATATATTGTATTTTAATATCCCTCCTACCTCTCTCTCTCTCTAAGGTATCTTGCTTCCTTCATCCCTCCCAGCCTCTCTCTTTGGTTTCTCCCTCCCTCCCTACCTAGATAACTCTATCTCTCTCACTCCCTCTCTCTCAAGTATCTCTCTGTCAGGTCTCTCTCTCTCCCTCTCAAGTCACTCTCTCTCTCCCTCTTAGGTCTCTTTCTAGTCTCTCCTTCCCTCTATCCCTTCTACCCTACCTATACAACTATCTCTCTCTCTCCAACCCCCTCTCAAGTCTCTCTTAGGTCTCTCCCTCTCTCACATTCCAACCCCCTCTCAGGTCTCCTTTGGGTCTCTCTCTCATCTCTCTCCCTCTATCCATCCCACGCCCTCTCTCATGTCTCTCCCTCCATCTATCCCTCCTACCCTCTCTCTTAGGTATCTCACTCCCTCTATCCCTCCCATCATCTCTCTCTCTTTGGTTTATCCCTCCCTCTCTCTCATGTCTCTCCCTCTCAAGTCTCTCTCTCCCTCTTTGATCTCCCTCCCTCTATTTGTCTCACCCCCTCTCATGTCTCTCCCTCCATTTATCCCCCCTACTCTCTCTCTCTTAGGTATCTTTCTCCTCTATCCCTCCCACTGTCTCTCTCTTTAGTTTCTCCCTCCCTCCCTACCTAGATAACTCTCTCTATCTCTCTCCTTCCCTCTCTCTCTCAAGTCTATCCCTCTCAAGTATCTCTCATCTAGCTCTTTCTCTATATCTCTCTCTCATGTCTCTCCCTCCCTTAATCCCTCTCGCCCTACCTAGACAACTCTCTCTCGCTCCATTCCCCTCTCAACTCTCTCTCACTCCAACCCCCTCTTAGGTCTCTCTTGGGTCTCTCTCTCTAGTCTCCCTCCCTCTATCTCTCCCACCCCCCTCTCTCTAATGTCTTTCCCTCCATCTATCCCTCCTACCCCCTATATCCCTTCCACCTCTCTCTCTCATTTCTCCATCCCTCCCTACCTAAATAACTCTCTCTATCTCTCTTTGTCCCTCTCTCTCATGTCTCTCTCTCTCCCTCTCAAGTCTCTCTCTCACCCTCTCAAGTTGCTCTCTATCTCTACCTCTCAAGTCTCTCTATCTATATATCTATCTCTATCTCTCTCATGTCTCTCCCTCCCTCTATCCTGCCCACCCTACCTAGACAACTCTCTCTCACTCCAACCCCCTATCTCACACTCTCTCTCCCTCTCAACACTCTCTCTCTCCCCCTCCCACACCCCCTCTCTCTCTAATTCATATAATTATGTATTATTAATATATAATAAATGTATTATATATTATATGTTATATATAGTATATAAATTAAATTATATATTATATTGTATGCATAGGGTGAAGCTTCAACTAATTTAAATTTCTTAAAAACAAATATTCGTTCTAAAATAACGGATATCCATTTTTTAAAAGTGGATATTCGTTCTTGAAAAGCAGATATATGTTTTTTAGACCATAGACACCCTGTGTTTCAAGACATCAGGGGGTTTGTTTCAAGCTGCAAATAATAGATATTTTTTACTTAAGCATACATGATATCCGTTTTGTTGCATAATGGATATCCATTATGGACAAAACGGGTACCATTTTGTTCTGTGTAAATTATAAATATGTTCGGATTGTACATATTATATATAATATAATATAATATAATATAATATAATATAATATAATATAAATAATTTAGTATTATAATAAATAATATAATATATTAATATTTTATATTATATTATATTATTAATATATTATATAAACTAATGTAATATATATATATATATATTGATAAGAATGTGTCAATAAATGGATATTTGTTACAAAATAGCAGATATTCATTATTTTGTTGGCATTAACGGATATCCATTTTGTATTGAGTATCTGATTTGGTAAAAACAAATATCTGATTTAGTCAAAATGGATATCCGTTTATATTGGATATATATTTTTCTTTAGTATTGCTTTAGTACTTGGTTTGGGGACTACCAAGCCTAAAAGTCAACATCCCAAACGTGTTTACAGGGGTTTTAAGAGTTTTTAGACTTCACTCTTCATGCTAACGGCTTTTTTTCATCCAATTTTGATGAAACAAAAAGGGCTTATTCAGCAAATTGACAACATTTTACTGATATAAGATATGCTTTATTTTGAATTTAATAGATAATTATTATTGATTTTCTACATGCACTATGTGTAAAGTTCTAATTGATAGGTTGATTGAAAAACATCTATAACTTTTAAACGGTTATAGATTTATTGAATCTGAAAGATGCACCACACACTATGCTTCACAAACTATTGTTTAAAAAAATGAATTTCATAATTTTTTGACCAAGTTAGGGTGACCAAACAAATGGTTTTTAATATTTTTTAAAATTCCTCCTAGAAAATTCATAATTTATTATTTACTTGCAAAAAAAATACAAAAAACTATGAGTTACATCTGGGCATGTGTCCTCTACTTGTATTGAAAGATTCATTATATATATATATATATATATATATATATATATATATATTATTGCTCATTATTAGGGTGGCCAGACAAACACCTGCTTTTTTATTTTTTTCCTAAAAATTTAGTACTACTACATTAAAATTTCAAATTTTAACCAAATAGATTTACTTTTTTCCAAAAAAGGACTAGTAGCTTAGAAACTACATTAAATTTACTACAAATTATGTTCCTACATTTTTTTTTAAATTATGTTAATAACCTATGCAAATTTTTATGTCAAGTTGTGTAACTTTGTTTTTTTGAATTTTCATTGCCACTTAGGGGCCTAGTGTTGCCCCTCATGATCTTGCACTAACCTAGAGATCCACCACCTTCTTCTGCAAATTGTTCGTCCTAAGCAGACCAGATATATTATTAAGTCCAGATTTATTCTTGACAACATAATTGCTATTTGGGAAGATATGGAGTGGGCTAGACACTCTAATCAAAAAGCGATTTTCCTAAAGATTGATTTTTCCAAGGCAAATTATGACCACATTGAGTGGCCCTTCACCCTGGCTATGATTTCCGCTCTAGGATTTGGTACTAATTTCATACAGTCTATGGAAATACTTTTTGTAGATGCTTCTGCTTGCATCACCATTAATGGCTACTAATCTCAATCATTTGTCTTGTTTTTCTCCATTTGTCGGGGATGTCTTCTTGTTCCTTCTTTATATGTTCTCGTTACTAAAGGTTTTGGCTATTTCTTTTCCCACTCTATTTCCCACGGGTTGGTCTGGGGAATTAATTTTTCCAATTCGTCAGACTATCTTGTTAATGGACATTTTGTTGATGATACCTTCCTTACTCTATTGGAAGAACTCCCTTGCTTGTCTCAAAAAAAATTTCTTGGCTTATGGGTTTTTTATTTAGTGGAATAAGACTCAATATTATCATCAATCCATTCTCCCTGGTCCTCTTTGGATTCAGTAGTATGGTTGGAAGTGGATTGCACGTGGAGAAATCTTCAAATTTCTTGGCATTCCCTTCGTTTTTCAAGCTTCTTCTACTAATATATGGCAAGCGGTTCTTTCTTAGATTGAGCAAAAGCTAGCTTTTTGGATCACCAAGCCACTTTCCCTAGCTGGTAAATTCCAGGTGTGTTCTAAAATACTAGCAACGACTCATGTGTATTACTCTTCTTGTTGGGCCCCTTCTAAGGCCTCTTATGTAAAGCTAGAGAGGTTGTTGAGAGATTTCATTTGGGCCTTTTTTGAGTCTCATAGAGGTTTTCACCATGTTTCCTAAGAGTTTTGTTGTCTCCCTAGAGAGTCTAGTGGGCTTGGCCTTCTTTCTACTCAAATGCAAAAGACTTCTTTGTGTGTCAAATGGTACATTTGTGCCCTCACTGGTAATGAGGCCTGGAAAATTATTCTCAGACATTGCATCTCGATAGGATATCTTGTTCACAAACCTTCCTAGAAAGGAATTGGATTTCATACCCTTCTCATTATGAAGGAGTCAATTTAGATTGTGGGTAATTTTGTTACCAAAACCATTTGGCATGCTTAGGAAGTTGTTAAGCCTTGGCTCTAATGGAATGGATCTGGTTTCAGAGATGAGTTATCTTTCAATCAATAGAATATTTGGTGGTCTCTTCTATTTTCTGATATGGGTCACCCTTCAACCAAATTTCTATGGCTTAAGTCTCTCAAATTCCACAAAAAGGGCATTCATTCCACAATGAGCATTTGGATGTGGGTAGCTTTTCAAGCCAAGTTTGGCTTACAAAATCATCACTAGGAGACCTTTGAAGGGTTGGTCAGTGTCATATGCTTCACAAAGTTGGTTCCATTCCACCAAACCTTGGTGGAAAGATTGGAAGTGGGTTCATACACGTTGTTCATAAACTACAAGCCCTGACTTGGTTACTAGTGGCTTTCACCTCATTATCCAATGATTAACAGTTTGAACTAGAGGTGGCATCTTCAATCTTTGGTGTTTGTTTGGCATTGAATATTTTCTTTTGTGTGGTCCGCCATTGTTGAGCCCAAGCTTACCCACTTTGCTTGGTGTATTCTTTTCCAAGGCTTACCCATAAAGTCTTGGCTTTCCCGTCTAGGGGTCTAGGACCCTCATTGCCCATTTTGTGGGAAACTCGAGTCTTTTAAGTACCTCTTTTGGTTCTACTTCAAAGCTAAATAATTATGGAATTGGATTCATAATTTCTTTTGGCCCTTCCAACCAAAGCCTTTCTCATGGCATATGGTGTTTTTGGGTGACTCTCCCCGGCTTCCCCAAAAGTATACCTAGGTTTAACACACTTTCAGGGTGAAAATCCTCTTCAGTATTTGGAAAGATAGAAATTCCTATATTTTTTCTCATAGCCAGATTGATAAACATGTGTTGATTTATTCTAAAGTTATTATATGTTCTAATATGATATTGTAGTGCAAGCTAACAAAGTTGCACTTGAGGTGGCTCACCTTCAAGATCTCCTGGACCACTAGGGGAATTCCCCTTACATTGTTTCTCATGTGCCTCCCTCTCCCACTTCCTTGCAGGGTCGAACCGTTTGCCTTCACGTGGCTAACGACAAGGGAGGAGTGGCTCTGCCAGGGATTTTCAGGCCCACCCCCATTCTCAGGCTCCTCCTTGCAATGGCTCACATCCTCATAGGCATTCACCCTCTCTTCCTCCTCAAGTTGACTTGAGGTGGCCTTCTGGAGGAGCGTCTAGAGGTGGTGGTGGTGCTTTTGGTTGGCCTTCTAGCAAAGCTTCTGACAAAGCTTCTGGTTGGTTGACCGACTCTTCTAAATGGTTCATGCAATTGGATCTAGCGATTTCTCCTCGGCGAGAAGATAAAGACAAGGATTACAATGGCTAGAATCCTCTTGATGTCACTCCAATACTCGCTATTGTATCGGGCAAGCCGAATGACAAGGATCTGCCACCCTCTGCTAGCACTATCGTGGTCACTTTATGACTTTTATATTGTTATTTTCATGCTTTTTGATTTATGGGTATAGCCCATGTGACTTTATGCTTTCTAGGCTTTGCCCATGTGACTCTCAGGGTGTGCCTTTTTACCACCCAAAGGCTTTTTATGAATATGTGTATTTTTAGCTTTTAAATCAATAGATATAGATTCCTATTCATAAAAAAAAACTTTAAAAATATTTTTAAAATGTAGAAGTCAACTTTTAAATCCTTGTGTATAGCTCAAATATGGATGCAAATAATATAAATACTAATTTTATAATTAAACCATTAGACATGTTGAATGAGATGGAGAAAGAAAAAGATACCTGTGAAGACAAATAAATGTCATGACATGACATGCTAAAATTAAGGAAACTTTTCCCAATGTTATAGTTTTTGGGCGGCATGAGGTAAGTTTCTATGCAGGTAAAAGTACAAAGCTATGTCACACTTTTAGCCAAATTATCAACACAACTGAATTTTAGTATTTCGAGCTAAAAAATAATTTTGGTCAAACATATGATTTAGTAAGATTAATTGTAGCTAAGTTAGATATTTCCATAACTTTTCCAACTAATATTATAGGCTAAATGCATATGTAACACTACTTTGAGACAAATTTACCAAAAAAATACGATTGTTTGAAAAATTTGATGTTTCAACAACTTCTACTCATGTAAATAATATTTTTTAAACATAAAAAATACTCTTTTATAGATCCATAAGTGTAGTTTTCAAAAATATAGATATTTTAATAGTTTAATTATTATTTATTATTTATTTTTTATTTTTACTAAAAGTAGGTTATCGGCACAAAATATTAGGTCAATTACCATATCAAGAAAAATACTAAAACTTATTAAAAAAATTGAAAAAAATATGATGCACTAGATAAAAGAATCTATATCAAGATGGTATAATTTTTTTTCTATTTTAGATAAATATTTAATATAAAATTTAACATGGGGTGTAAAACCCTGCCACGTAACCTAAAGGACGTTGCAACAATATGGAAGGTTAACATTTTTTTTCTTAAAAAGAGCAATAATAACAAGTAAAGTAATCTACTCTAAACACAACCATCCTCTAGGCCACGCAATGCGTCTACATGTGAATCCCAACATACAAAATTAAACCATCCATAGCATATGAAATTAGCTCATGACAAACAATATAAATCAATGCATTAACCTATTGCATAATATACAAAGTCCAATAATGAAACTCTCAAAGATTACATTAAGTCAATATATCATTACAAAGCTCATCTCCAAGACAAGATAGAACATACAAAATGTTACAATTACAATATACATGGATCCTCCTCGAATACAAATGAGGAGTATAAATACATAGTGTCCAACTGATACAATGAACATAAGAGAAGTAACATACCCACAGATACACACGAGCTCTCCAAACTCAAGCAAAGAAATCCCAGCAGTGTAAGGTGCACAATCCACCCAGCCATGTGGTACTCGTAGGCCCAACCCTCGTGCTAGGAGATAGTAAAAGGCAACCAAGACAAACCTACTACCTCTAGATACAAGCAACATACAAAAAAACATTGTACCAGTAAACACATAACATAAGGTTACATTGCTTCTAGAACCATTGAATCAAGTACATCCATTGTACAATACAAATTGACTATTGTCATAGGAGGAGTTTCATCACAAATTTTGCATTGGTTATCCTTAGGAGATCTTCTTAGGTCCCGGACCCCATCCTGGGTTATCTTGGTAACCTCTCACGAACTTCGGCCCCACATGCATACCAGTGCGGAATCGATTATCTTTTGAAAAGACAAGATAATGATCTTGTCATTCTAGGCCTTCCTAACTCATCTCAATTCTAATACAAGCCCTTGAGCCAATGAGCGAGGCTAAATTATCAAGTTAAATGTATTAAGCTATCCTTTCCCCTAATATAGGTTATTTGATTTTCATTGATTAAACTAACTCTCATACGAGTTGTCATGGCACCACTTTGTGTGTTGGCCCCCATTGAAAGCCACTCCCCTATTGACAACACAATATACTTATTCCACAACCCAAGGGTAGAAAATGCACTAAAACTAATAACAAATAACCACCATAACTCGAGAGATGATACATCCCTATGGATGTCAAATACTGAATCCCAACTACGTACACTACCTGGGCAAGGAAATATCAAAGGGTGAACAAAAGACACAAGCAGCCTTTCACAATTTACAATCTCTGGAAGACTTACATTTTCACAATAACAAATATTCCCCCAATACACCATTACAGAAGAATACATAATTAAAATAAGCAACTCAAGTAATTATATGAACTACCATTAGGATTTCCTAAATCCAAATAAAATAATAACTCATAGAAAATACATCATTAAACAAAATTCCAATTACAAATCAACAAATAATTAAACTAGATGTTTAACTTTCAGTTTCACAACTACTCAAACTAATTAACTCAATTTCCACAATTAAAATAAGCAATCATTAAAGGATAATTATCGTGCTTGCATGCATTTAAAACAATAAAATCCATCCAAATAAATATCCTTTTAAATAAATAAATATTTAAATATATATAATCTAATTACATAATCCAATTATTCTTTTCCAATATTCATTTTAAATAACTATATACAAATATATATATATATATACATTACATATATAACATATATTAATTATTTAATATATATATTATATATATAAGATATATATATTATATATAAAACAAAATATAAATCGCAACCAAAGAAATGCAGGTGGAATACGGCGAATGGCATAGTCGTCACTACTTGCATACAACGTCGGCCCCAGTCATGGGTGCGGCCCTCAGTGGGGGTAGCGATGGCTGCCACCACCGCCACCCTCCCATACGGGAGGCGACTGTGGGGTAGCCATGCCTCCCCACCGTATACAATAAAAATACTTGCAATTTTTTTTATAAAAACTGCGATTTCCAGAAATCTCTGTACCATTTTTATCAGGGTTTTATTTCAAAAAAATAAATTCCCATATACATAATTCACAATAAAATGCTTCAGAAGGGCGTTTAATTTTCATACAAAAATTCTACATAATATATTTACAATTTTATAGAAAGAAGTTTTCTACAATTCAATTTAATTTCAACAAAGGTTCTAAAATTTAACTATAATTTCCTTCAAGGTTAATCCTTTTCTAAAACTTCATTTTAACAAAGGATCTAAAATATATTTTCTACAGAGGCTGTAAACATTCTCGGCAATCTTTTAAAAACAAAAGCTTCTACAAATAATGAAATCCTCTTCTACAGGAAACCTTTCCAATTTGCAAAACAATAATAATTTAAATAACCTTTTCAAATTAAATTTACAAAAGCAATAAGGAACATGTTCTAGAAGATTTGTTGATTTGAAGTTTGATGTAGAGCTTTCCCTTCAATTTCCAACTTTGCTAAAGCCTCTTCCCAAAATTACCACTTTCCAGAGAACAGAAAAATAATCTAGAACCAAAAGAAATGCAACAAAATTAGATCCCCAAATTTTTTGAGAGCTTCTATTTCCAAAATTTTAACAACCCAAAACAAATTCAACCACTCCAGAATAACGCCTTCTTTCTGTGAAATAACCTATTTTCATCAATCCCAATAATTATCTCCGGGAATCAATTTTCAAACTACCATAGTAAATATCTTCTAACTTCTAGTTACAAAACAAATATCTTTTCTACAACAACCACAGATATTTGCAAAGATATTTTACAGATATTATACATTTGAAATTAAAATAACTTATATACTTCAAATCAAATTTAATCTAATAATAAAATCACTTTATAACATAATTTAAATTAATTAATTTATCAATTAGAAAGCCTCAACATCAATAATCCAGATTAATTAAATAACCAATCATAACATTTATAAATTAATTCTCACAAATAAACCTTACACAATAAATAAAATAACAGGGCAAACATGGATAAAGAATACGACCAATACATGGACTAACGACACACTATACTAGGGTAAAGGTTTGACTAGGTAAACTCATTACTATCTCCCAAACAACATTATTGTTGGGTAGTGGACACGCTCAAACCTATGAATCCAAGTGAAGTCATTGTCTTGTACCTACAAACCTACAAACAAAGCATATGTCGTACATGTATCCAAATAATAAATCATGTACACTGTGAAGAGAGAATCATAGAATCGCAAGGCACTCGCATGTGAGTGATGCAATCCTATTCCCTTCACCAATACAATATCATAATAAACTGACGAACTACAACATCAATTAAAATATAGATGAGTATATATCAATCACTCAAATAATCACTTAAAACTAACATATAAAGCATGTCATAAACCATCAATATAGTGTATCATCTCATCAATATAGATCTATCATCACTCCACTGTCAGCAATAGAATAACAATAACATAAAATATGGTCTATCAATGTATCTGAATTGCCAGAGAAAACATAGCAAATCATATGGGTGTTACATGGGGTGGGGGGCCTAGCTCGATTGGCTAAAGCACCTTGTTGTAGGCAAGAGGTCACGAGGTCTAGTCCCCTCCAAACCCATGATACCAGAGGGCGTGTCGCGCCAACGCCACCAGTCACGTGAAAAAAGTTTACCAGGCGCACTGTAATTTATAGGAGGATGATACCCAACCAATTCCTATAGTCATATATATATATATATATATATATATATATATAAGTTGACATCAATAGAAACAAATATGTTTTAATACACACATTTTAATATTTATTTAAAAATATATATATCCATGCACTAAAGTTTAAAGTTATAAACACACAAAAAAATGGAAGGATATAAAGATTGTTGTCTCATGTAACTTCATTTTTTAACATTTTATTAGCAACTAAATTAGAGTGTTAAATTATAAAAAACTATTTTCAAATTTTTTTTATTTTTTTCAAAAATCTACAAACATAAAATATACTAAAAAATACACATTTTATTAGTTTACATATCAAAATTCAAAACATATATGCCACTTTTTAGTGATTCAAGTTTAAAAGTTGGATTAGTGTTGGTTGTTTCCTTTATAAAAGTGTGACACAACTTTGTACTTTTACCCATGCATGATTTACCACATAAGAATTCTATTAGCTAATTAACCTTAGAAACATATATTTAAACATTGTAAAATATGTAAGGACATTTTTCTCATTGCTATCAAGACATTAATTTGATCTTTGATATCTTCTTGTTGGACACCCACATGTAAAACTTCCATTTACCATATTCATTATCCTAAAATATGTACATAGGTCAAATCCCTATTTTTAAAACAAACTTTTATCACATATCTAGAATACAAACACCTTCATCATTTCACTTATTTAGGACTAAAACAATTTGTATGCAATCCCTACATAAATAGTATAAACAATTCCTTAATGTGGTCCTATTGAAAGCTTAAAAATAAAGATTTAATTTATTAAAATATTCTAATAAATTTATAAAAACCCTATATCCAACTAATTGAAAAAAGAAACAAGGAAAATACTAAGAGTTCTACATTTCATTATTTTATATCATTTCAAAATTTAAAACATATATGTAACTTTTAGGCACTCCAAGTTGAAAACGTGTATTATGTTGGCCATTTCCTTTTATACCAATGGGACATGGTTACTAAATTTAACCCTCAGACCCATTAATTCTTGTCACTTCCTATGGAATTCAAGATAACAACCATCCATCTCATAAGGTGAATCATATTCCATTCTTTTAAATGGAACCCACAAGTTACACCTCTCATACACCCTATCCTTTAAGATAGAACCCTACTCTCCTAGGTAAAATTGTAACTCAATGGAAGTCACAAAAAATACTTTCATCTTCCTAAGGGGACAATACAACACCAAAACAACTTGGATTTACATGAATACAATCATGGTAATATTATCCTACACATATTGTCAAGAAAAAAATCATGCATCATAATAAAACAAGGTCACTAAATATACCTCTACTCAAACTAAGTTGGGGAGTCAAAGAAATCAACAATAGATGCCAAAACATTCTAGCTATGAGTTAAAATCATCATGACCTAATCCACTATGGGACTTTCAAATAAAATACCAATATACTTAGGTGAATGGGTAGCATATAGAAGAAGTTCCACCTCATGCTTGTACCTTCATAAGTTAATATGCACAAAATAACTTAACATAATAATTATAATTGCATACTCAACAAATAAAATTTGGAGACTACATAAACTAAACATGTCATTTTTTCCAACAGTTATATCTAAATTACACAAATCACTTCTAAAACCATAGAAGCAATTTCTAATCAAATTCAATCTCCACAATATTCTTATTCTTAATAGAAGCAAGTAATTGAGTTCCAAAACACTCTTCGTAATCACCTATTAATTTTCTCATGTTCCCTCTTCAATCTAACTTGCTAGTGCTAATAAAATCACTAATAAGACTCAATTTTATAATGTTAGCATAGATAAAGAGTCGCTAATTCATTCATATCTCATAATCCACAAATTGAGTATGGTTGTTGTTTTTAGCATTTAACCGACTTGCCTATTCACCTTTCGTAACATGCCTAAAGGAATCCATTTTATACAATTAAAGTTATCAAAGATTGAACATAATTACTTTTCTCATGATAGTTTTACAAGTTTTTTTTAAAATATTCAACTTATTTAAATCACTAAAAATAAATCATAAAAGATAAAATTATAAAAAACGGAGGTAAAGTGTATCTCTTGGTTTGAAATTAAATATCTAATAATTAGCAATATGCTAAAAGTATAAAGTTCTGCCACACTTTCGGCCAACTTATTAGCACACGTGAAGTATTTCTAACCAAAAATCAATTTTGGTCAAACATATGATCTAGTTAGATTCATTCCATTGAAGTTGGAAAAATATCAAATCCACAGCTCTCAAGGATCTCCTACAATCAAACATCTATCACAGAAAAAGAGAATAGAAAAGCTATGGAGGCCAAGAGCTATTGATCCAAAAAAGCATGAATTATTGATTAATGTGCATCTCACAATGATAATACCCAAAAAAAATTATAAAAGGATAATTAATCTAGAAACCCTAGGTGAGGATAAAACAAGATCATGATATGTGGCATCATCTTATGACATGAAACATAAAAGAACATGACCTAAGTAAGCTTAAGTAATTAGAGGAAAAGTAACCTAATAATTAAATAAATAAATAATTAGGAAATACCTTTTTTTTGTTATTTACAACAGGAGTGTCCCCACGACCTAGCCCAATGGCCCAACAGCCTGTATCTTGGGTACATGAATTAGGAAATACCTTTTACTCTAACACATTATACCTAAGTTAGAAATGTCCATAACTTTTCTAACTAAAATTGTTGACTAAATGCATATGTAACACCACTTTGAGGCCAATTTACCAAAAAATAAAATTATTTTTAAAAAATGATGTTTCATTTCAACTCTTACCCATGTAAATAACATTTTTAATTTAAAATATAAAAAATATCCTTTTGTTGTTGTTGTGTCGTTGGATCCTTCCCGTCTCTTGTCAAATGACTCTATTGGTCCTTTGATCACTCATGTCTCCTCTTCTTCACTTTCGGCTCCTTCGTTGCATAGTGGCTCCTCGCCTGAGGTGGCTATTGTGGATCTGCTCCCTTCGCCTCGCTCAATGGATTTCGATTTTGAGCCTTCTTGGTCGGTTGTGCTACGGAAGAAGGGACTCCCCAAATCCGTTGCCTCTTCGCGGCCTCGAGTTCAGGGAGTCAGATTGGTCCCCTCTGGTTTTGGGGTTGTCTAAAATTTTCTTTTGTTGTTCTACAGTTGTCAGTCAACTGTTTATGTTTGTTTCTCTTCTAGTTCATCTAGTTTGAACTATCTTCCTTTGGCCCTCTGGGATCTTTGTGTAAAGGTTACAACACCCTATAAATGTTGCTTATCTTATCAAAAACATTCAAATATTAGGTCAATTATCATGTCAAGAAAATACTAAAACTTATTTAAAAATATTGAAAAAAATATGATGCAATAAAAGATTCTATATCAAGATGGTATACATTGGTAGCATGGTTCATGCTAGCTAGCTCAAATGTTTATTATAATATATTGCAAGTTATTAACTATATTGATATCCTAATTGCATATTGATTAATTACTTTAAGGGATCCTTATCTAGGTTAGCATGAGTTAGGCCTCTAATTGGTGATAGCTTGACATTATTAACTAGGATTTTTGCATTTCTCATAGCAAGTGGTTCAAATTCATAACTAAGAGACATCTACATGCAAAATGTAGACACAAACAAGGCTCAAATGACTATCAAAGAACTATATAGAAGCACATTTTTGGACTTTTATTTTTTCATTCTTGGCATAAAAATGCAAACTTCAAAAGTTTTATAGTGTTGTAATGTTTGTTTATCTTTCAATAGTGAGATCATGTTTGGATTGCTCCACAAAAAATTTACTTTGTATATAAATTTTTTGATTTACATTTAGTATTTGATATTATCTAAGATAGAGAAAGTAGAGATTAGCTCTATTCAAAATGTTTTCAACTTTAAATCTACCACTAGTTCAAGAGAGATCAAACTTACCTCTAAAGTGTCTAATGGACATTTGGCTGCCACTTCTAAAAATATCGTGTAAATTAAATGCATGTAAATCTTGAATTAAATTCTAGAGCTTACTCTTGTACTTGCTTATTCTCTTTTAATTATATTCATAGTCCTTTGACCTATTTTGATTTACATTTTTCTACATTATTCTCTTTGTTGGTATTGAACACTATAAATCTCATGATTATTCTATTTATGGCTATATTTTACTCTTTTGTGTAGCAATATTTATTCCCCTAGAGAAAAAAAAAAAAAATTGCATGTGGTGTAGCGATCATAGTTGTCATGCAATGCAAGTTTGTGGCTTTGCATGGTGAGTGTTTGAAGGTTTACTACCATTTTATATAGTTGTTCTTTCTATTTTTTTGTTTCAAGTACTTTTTCCTTTAATGTGTTTTTCCAATGGATCTCTATTCTCTTTTCTTTTGGTGTTGATGACTATAGGAAAAATAGAGGATTTCCTTGAAAGTTGAGTAGTGACTAAAAGAGCTGAAGATTAGCTCTATACCCAAGACCACCTTCAAAAATAATAGATTCCTTCCACAGGAGAGTATGCAAGAATATGAGCTTGCCTGATATTTATCAAAATGATGATGAGGCGTGATTTATATTACAAAGTGTACAATGACCTTGATTATATAAGAAAGGTGAGCACTAGGATTAAACAATATTGTGACATGTGTCTTAATCCTATGACATGAGACAACTAAGTCATAATAATTAGCGCTAAGCTCAGGATAGAAACATATGGAGAAAACTTAAATAGCTAAAGTTGTTCGTTTCAATTCAGCACATGTTCGCTTGGGACTAGCATCAACCAGATTGGTGTTGAGACAGGACATTTATCCTTTGCCATGCAACAATGTGTGTGAAGCAGGATTTGGTATCCACATCAAGCTATTTTGTACAAAGTATATGACATTTGCAGAGTAAACATGAATTAGCATGTGCTTTAAAATAACAAAGCACAATAGATCTAAGCATTCACATGAGCATATATGTGGTGGCAAGATATCATCTAACTTGTTAACAACGAAGATCGACGATCGTAACAGAGGTATGTGTTTTAATTAACAAGTGTCCATTTCTTTTGCAGGTCTAAAACATTTGGAGGTATCCGTAGCTACAAAATCATGGATTTGAGGTGGCTTCAATGTGGAAGAAAGAGTTCTCGCATGTGGCGGATTTTAGTTTGCTTCTGTTTGTTTGGATATATTTTGAGGTCCATTCCTATTAAAGTGGAAGGATGCATTACAGTTGGGCAATTCATAAAGCAGACGCCAAATGGCAGGGTTAAAAAAAATTATAGAGTTCAAAATGGTGTAATGTTTGGCATATACTGTTGTGGGAGCTACGTGGTCAACAAAGAAATAGAGTTGGGCTTTTCAATCTACTAGCAGCTTTGTCGGGTAACAAAGAATTTAAGCTAAATTATTTCCAGTATAACATGCTGACAAAATTTTATTTGTTAAAATTTTAAGAGTTGCAATATGAGCAATATGAATTACTTTCACACTCTATTAGTCATTGACTAGCTAAATATCGAGAGGAAATTTTGAATTAGCTAGGAGTATTATGATTAATGAATTTTTCATAATTTTGTTCTTCATTTCACTAGGTATTGCATAGACTAGGGGCTTTAGGGATTTTTTCAAATTTCTCTTCTACCTGTTATCTTCAGTCTCATTTTGTGGGTAGTGTGTTGTGCACAATACTTTAAGCCTATTCTCATAGATATTGCATCATGGAGTTTTTTCCACCGAATCATAGAGCTCCATTTCCAATTCAAGACCGGGAGTTGCCATTTTCCAAAGCTTTGGAAAGAGAGCATCTATCACATATCTTCAATACTGATTGCCAACCGGTTTATAAATGTTTGAGGTCCTTGATTGGAGAAGAAATTCTACTTCCTTCAGCATAGAGACTAATTTTTCCTTCAGAATTAGTTTCAATCTTTATTTCAAACGGGTTGGATCTAAACCCCAATTATCAGGATATGGTTAAGCTTGCAAACATGGTTATCAAGGAAGTATTCCTGCAAGATAATGCATTACTGAAGATCATTCAAAAATATCATTTTTTGAAAGGAGATGCATATGTGGGGGGGTTTTTCCCAACCATTACTTGCACCACAAGGTTAGCTTCATTTTTTTGGTACATTGCAATGAAGATATCATTAGAGTATAACTCATCAAGTCATCTATACATAGCAATAGGTAGACATCATTTTGAAGTTGGAGATGATATAGTTAGAAGCTTCAAAGCAAAATATCATGCTTTATCACTTCTGCTAACTCACCATTGTCACCGTGAGGGCAACTCCAACAAGCAAGAGGCAAAACATAAAGAGGTGGCCAAATCTGCAGAGTCTCAAGCTGAAGAAAGCAATAGGAAGGCACATCAAGTCAAGCTAATTCCCCAAGTACCAAATATGAACATAACTGCAAAGTCACACTCAACTCCACTGGCACATTAGACCATGCAAAAAGGTGAAGGAGTTGATAGTTCGTCTGTTCGAAATGTTTGATATTATGAACATTTTGGAGCATTTTTGTTGTATCTTACATTCACCTATTTTTGAATCTACTAATCCATTATCAGATTTCAAAGCATGAGCTTTATGGGGCAGTATATGGCATATGAATCATGAACATTTTGGAGCTATCTTTGAATATAACAAGTTGATATAGTACAAGGTCATCTAAAATTTTGTCAGAAATGAATTGGGCCTCACAAAAATATCATATTGGCAAAAGAAGTTGTTGATACATCAACTTATTATTGTATAAGTTAGATTTTAGACTATGAGTTGGAAAGATATTACTATTGTAATCTTTTACATTATTATATAAATATATTAAGTTGGCTATATGCCTTTTATTTTTAAAAAAAAAACTCATAACAACCTAGGAATCAAGATTAAATGCTAGAAAAATAAGTTCTAGATATGCCAACTAAGATTTCTAGAAGGAATCTCATATCCTAAGTAAAATTAACATATGAATAAGAGTAAGTGCAAGAAGCTAGGTCCACATTCAGGGGAAGTGTCATTTTTTCAACTTTAAAACAAGTACTCGTTCATTTTTTAGAATAGTTACCCATTTTAAAGTGGGTACTCATTCCAAATAGTTTGAAACTCACAATACATGTTTATAATTTAGATTTAGGCTCAAAAAAGGCATGGTAACCCAACACTTAGCCTTGGACCTACAAGTACAAGGTCATGGCAATTTTAAGAGAAAAAACTAACTTTGGCAATAACATATGAGGTTTTTTTCAAAATCATTTTATAAAATTAAAACCCATTATAGATGGAAATGTATATTTTTCGAATATGTAAGTTTTTTTATGATTGGATTAGTTTTTCTATTTTTTAATTAATTTATGATCAAACCAGTCCATAAACTTGAAATGTCGGGTTTTCATTTTTTTTTAATAACTTTTAATTTGTTAATTTTCTTGTTAAAAGAAACATGGCATCAATCTATAAACAATTCTCTACATAACAAAAAAAAATCAAAATATGATAAGTTTAGGTCAAGTCATGGTGTCTGTACACAAGGGTTTTAAATACCAGCTATAATGGCCAATAAAAATTAATAAATAAAAATTTATTTAGATAAAAATTATAAAAAAATATTCTCATCAATTTTCACTATAATACACATCTTTCACCAAAAGGAATTAGAAAAATACTTTTATTTAGGTCAAATTATGATGTCTGTACACGTGCATGGTATGGTATTAAAATTTATTTTGTATCATCTGGGTATTGGAAAAAATTACATATTTGAAAACTAGACTCAAAATACTAAATTTAATGTTACTAATTTTTTCTAATATTCAATGTGTAAGTTCTTCAAATTTTCACTCCAACTGTGACAAATTCTGAAAATTAGGAAAAACACTTCCACTTTTTGATTTGAAAATTTTGTGGACCCAACTTCTTGCACTTACCCATAAGTCCCCTGAGTCCCTAGCAAGATAAATTACTAGGTACAAGCCATATATTCACACCAACACCCCCCCTTAAGTGCAACTTAGGGAGAAGCAATTATTATGCAAATGATGCAAAAAAGATGCAAAAATGCAAAGATGGGTCTCAACTACAAGGCCATGTTAGGTACCCAAGTACAAATGCAGATGTATGTAATATGTCATAATCGAAGAAGAGGAGAAATCCCAATGGGACAAAACTCCTTCAAGAGATGAAAGATGAAGGACTCTATGATACGCCCAAATACACCATCCATCAATACATAAATTACAAATTCCCCCCATAAGAGGGAAATAGAGAGACCATATAGCCCCCCCACAATGTATAATCGCCTACAAAAATGGTAAGTACCTAAAGTTAAAACATGATCCAATGTCGACAAACAACTTGTCTCCCTTTCAAAAGAAAAAAAACACAGTACAAATATAGGAATGCTTCCCATTTTGGATAGGAATTGAAAGAAAGAAGTGTAAATATGTATGATGATATCTCTAAAATTTTCTCATGTGTCTCCTTATCCACTGAAGATGAAGATTCCACAATCAAATCGAGTACATGAGCAATCAAAGAAGAAGGTGACAAACTAGGACTATGTGTAAACTAATGTTAAATAAGATCTAAAGACAAAGATGATTGGACAACAATTTTGCAATGATTGTCATCAAAGAGGAGAGATAACACCTCAAATGTGTCCTCCAAATCTAAAATGTGAGACTCCACAAACAAGGATGCAATGTTTAATAAATAGGAATCCCAATCAGGAAGACAATGAATCACCAACAAAAGATGCATATGGTCCCGCCAAACATGAATGATGGGAGCCTCAATCAATGACTCTACACAGGGAATCAATGAAGGTGAAGGTACAACTATCTCTAATGGAGAAGAAGGAGCATTTGAAGAAACCTCATCATCCTCATTTGAAGATTCAAAGTACTCCAAACATTCAAACTCCCTAATAGTATCATAATTTCATAGGGTATCCATTTTGAAAAATGAAGAGGCACAAGACAATTTAAAACAACATCATTGAATGGCTAAGTATCAAGATCTCTATATATCTCCCAAATCTTAGTCCAAAGAGTATGAGGACACTCAAGATTATCAATAGCATTAAAAATTCCATCATTAACATGCATTGCAACAACTCTTAAGACATGATCCCTTTTGCAATTTCAAGAAAATTTCTTACTAGTTGTACCTAGAGGGCCTGTACTAGATCATACTATAAATGTGACAACAAATGAAGCCAACAAAGATTTTTTATGATGCCATCTCTCCATTGTTTAAATTTCCCCTTTTCAACATAATCATAGAAGGATGAAATGAAAACCCCATAAAGAACTATCATAGAACTTCAAAATTACAAAGACAGTACCTTCAACAACAATTTAAAGAAACTCCCAAACATGATGTATATTGTAAATGAAGCCTTCCCAAACTAGAAAAACCTCTCCAGGAGTTAGAATGTCCAAGTAATTAGTCACAATGCCAAATATGCAAAATACTAAATAAATAGTAGATGGAGTTGAATCTAGTAAAAGTGCATGGGTATAATAATAGAGCTCCTTAATACCTTTTTGATGCTGAAAAAATCATGAAAAATAGAGGTCTAGGCAAAACATTATGAGCTTGAAAGTCCAAATGGGTAAATAAAATTCATTTTCCAATAAAATGTACCTACAAAAGAATCTACCAAAAAAGACCTGCACCACTATGAAGTACATAAAACTAGCTTTTTGTTGATATCTCATTTGTAAAATTTCAATAACTGAGCGAAAAGTTATGCCCTGTTGAAAAAACTACCCAATTAAGGCCTAACAGACTGAACAAGGGCCAAATTGAAGCCCTTGGGGGTTGGCGCCTGGTCACCCATGTGATCACGGATTATACAAAGGAAAAATAAAAACTCTCTCTTAGGCGGGTAGTGGAGCAACAAAAGAAAAGGGTGGCAGTGGGTTCCTACATCACTCCCTTAAGCAGGTTGTTAGGCGCTCAGTGATCGGGGGTGGGTGGTGAGCATGGAACCAAGGGCTTGCCTATCAAATTGGTGGTAGCTATAGGCCAAGTCTCAAACAGTAATCAATTGACAAGTGTTGACAGGTTGTCAATACACAGATGATGAATTTGCAGACGTATGCAAAGGAAAACAATATTTTCCCAAATATTTTGACTGCAACCAAATTTTTAAGCCCCAAAAATATTTAATAAATATTTTTCATGAACAATAATATTTTTTGTTCAAAACAATACAACCCATAGGAATTTAAAAATTGTTATTATTTTTCTAAGAGAAGGAGATCGTACCCTATGTACTTGAGGGTCGTATGGCCTGCTCGGGTAAAAGAATTGCCTAAAAAACACTTGAGGCCGAACATAGGAAAATTTTATATCAAACTTCATCTCTTGGGCCTTTTGAATATGATGGAGAGCTCGATTTGGGTTCAATCTGTGTTGAAAGCTTAGCTACCTTTGGATCTTGAAATCTTCAAACCCTTGTAACATTGGCAAAAAAAAATCAAATTTAAGCGAAACAAAAGTTCATCTTGACTTTCTCAGCCACCTTGAACTTAAAAATGAGCTTAGATTTCCTCTAAAATAAGCAAAAAAATGAACTACAATGAAAACCCACAAAAGAAACCCTCCAATTCTAGTATTTTTTCAAGTTTTTTTTATTCCTAGGTTTACCAAATGGTGCATGGGAAGAGCATACTCAACCTTACTAAAAATAACAAAGATCTCTCACTAGAAATAGTTCAACCCTCAGATTTGAGAAGGGTTTTGTAAGGCCTTTGTCTATGATACCATGTAAGAGCTAAAGATTAGCTCTATACCCAAGACCACCTACAAAAACAATAAATTTCTCCCACAAGAGAGTATGCAAGAATATGAGTTTGCTTGATATTAAGACCTATCAAAATGATGATGAGATATGAAGTATATTACAAAGTGTAAAATGACCTTGCTAATATGTGCAAGGTGAGGAATAGGATTAAACAAGATTGCGACATGTGTCTTAATCCTATGACATGAGACAACTAACTCATAACAACCTAGGAATCAAACATTAAATGCAAGAAAAATAAGTTTTAGATATGCCAACTAAGACTTATAGAAGGAATATTATATCCTAAGTAAACTTAACATGTGAAGAAATCCCCTAAGTCTCTAACAAGATAAATTACTAGGTATAAGACATATATACACACCAACAATAACTAGTGGGTGTTAAGTAGTAGCATAGTTAGAATACTATAAAAAATTAATAATAAAATGGAACTTATATTCTCTAGGTAAGATAATACCTAGGAGAAGATAAATAATAACTCAAAGATTTGGTAAATCTCAACCTTAAATAAAAGCTTCAACACCAATAGTCTCTAGGTTATGACATTGCAAATATTATTCTATAATAACCTAGATTTCATAAATCGGTACCAATACGATCTTGAATAACACAAATTCACTAAACAAGTCTAAATATTTAACATTCTTGTCAAAAGCATGATGTGAGAAATCCCCAAGATTAGCAATTTTAATGTGGAGTATCCACTAGAAATAGATAATGCTAGGAAACTAGTACGAGTAAATAATAGAAAGTGCATTATGCATCATTGTGTACAATTGTGATAATACCTACAACACCTATCAAAATTGTTCTATCTTTTAAAGAACTAGTTTTTTTTATTTTTTACTTTTTTATGTTTATATGCATGCATATTGCAATCAAAGATTTTGTATATATTTAGCATATAAATATTTTTACCAAACCAAGAAATAAATTAATAAGTTATGTTCTTTTTAAATATAATAACCTAAAAAAATATTGGAAAAACTAAAATAGATCAAATGAAATGATACACAAGAATTAAATTTGATGCACTTAATTTTGTTTGAATATTTTTAGTCTAGATCTATGTGAGAGTGTTTTGGTTTATATTTCTACCTATGCATGTTTTCTTTTTGGTTTGTTAATGAACTTCAAGCATAACTAACATTAAAATGTATTGGACGAGCATGCACAATATTCTTGTTCCTATTAACACCTCTAGCAAGCTTAAACAAATTGTTATTACCAAATTGACTCAAGCTACTTTATTTGTAATTTACACCTAATAAATAAAAGTTTTGATATTTATACCTTTGTGTCACATAATTATTGCATAGAAAAAGATCAAAACTATAATTTTCTTGTCTAGCTTGTTTATATGTATACTTTTTGGAAGTAACTTCCACAAAAAACTAGCCAATGAAATGACATAGCAGGTTTGCAATCCCTTAACCTAGGCATCCAATTTAAAGCAATTACATTTCCCTATATTTTTTATAAGATAAGCAACATTTACAAGGTGTTGTACCCTTTACATAGAGAGCCCAGAGGGCCAATGGAAGATAGTTCAAACCAAATGAACTAGAAGAGAAACAAACAAAAACAGTTGACTGACAACTGTAGAACAACAAAACAAAATTTTAGACAACCCCAAAAATAGAGGGGACCAATCTGACTCCTAAACCCGAGGCCGCGAAGAGTCAATGGATTTGGGGAGTCCCTTCTTCTATAGCACAACCGACCAAGAAGGCTCAGAATTGAAATCCACCGAGCGAGGTGAAGGGAGTGGATCCACAACAGCCACCCCGGGCGAGGAACCACTACGCAACGAGGGAGCCAGTAGTGAAGAAGAGGACAAGAGCGATCAAAGGACCAGCAGAGTCATTCGACGAGAGACGGGTAGGATCCAACAACACAACGATAGCAAAAGGGTCCACGGAAGGGCTAGCCGAAAGAGGAGCTTGGATAGGCTCTGACTCCATGGGAGCAGTCAAGGGAGGGTCGCCCTCCTCAGAGGAATCGGAAGAGGGAGTACCAATCATGAGATGGTCCAAGAGAGCATTCTTCCACCAACTAGCAACACTCTTGCGGCAAGCAAGAGGGCAGCCAGAGGCCAAGTGACCAACAAAGAAACATCTCCTGCACCGAAAAGGGAGCCCTTCACTGTGACATACATTTCCCTATGTTAATTCCCTAAGCCCATGGAAAATTGAAAATGAGATTACAAAATAAACTGAAATCTTATGGGAAAATATGACATGACACAAAACACAAGAAAAATAACATTGGACAATACTAAATACTTTATTTTGGATATAAGTCAAAAAAAAAAGTTACAAATGTCACTATGTATGGATTCGTGGTAAGTAAATATGACCTCATTCATCATAATTAATCTATCATACCATACAAGAAAATTTTCACGATTCATAGAAAATAAAAGAAAATCGTACAATATTAGATATTACACTAAAGAAGTAATGCCAAAAGTGAGCACTAAACACTTAATGAGTGAATATAAAAGGTAAAAGAAACTAGAATATAGACTAAAGAAGTGAAGGAAATTTGGAAATATAAGAGGGTGAAAAAGGAAAAATCCACTAACGACTACAAAATGTCATGTCACAAAATAGAACTATTGGAAAATTTGGTAAGTGGTGCAATAATTTTAAAAATTAACATTGAATCTCTATATAAATTAATACAATCAATAAAATAAACTATCAAAAACTCTTTTTTTATTATTGATAATGTAGAAAAAGATTTCATATGTTCCAAACAACTCCAATGTATGGTTAAATTCATATTATAGGGCTGGTCCTATGTGATGTGTGGGGTCATAAACCACCAAAAACTTTGAAATGTTAACAAACAATTGATTGTAAATGAATGTTGCGTTAAGCCAAAGGAGTGAATATAGAGTGGTAAGTCATTGTTAAAAGAAGTGTGTGAAGAAGAGAGAAATGTGAGAAGATGAAGGGGCTAGTGAAGAAATGAGACTAGGGTAATATCAATTTGAGAATTTAGGAATGGAAGGTGTTGAATGATTTTGAAAGGGAAGTTCGATGGAAATTGTAAATAGGAGAAAACTCTAGTAAATAAAATTTGGCAAATCTAATTCTCATTGATGTAGTACAAAATTGGAATTTCACTAGAAAACAATGGAGATGGAAGAAGATGGGCCTTTCTCAAACATCTCAACTCGTGTACTTAATGAAGGATATAAGGAAGCATATACATGCACCCTTAACAATGTCAATCATAGAAAATTTGAAAGCCCTAGATGACTACTATTGCAAAATTTATGTTGAAGAAGAATAAAACATTTATATTAAAGAAACATATGAACGTTCAAATTGAGAAAGTTAAATGATAGAAGAGTTAACAAGTAAATTTGCATTACTTCCACAATTGCAAAAGAACCAATATTTTGTATGTGAGTTTTCTTAAAGATGAGTCTATAGTTCTAATCATGTTATTGATTAGCAAAGTATTTATATTGAATTTAATTGTGATCAAAATTTAACCAAATTGTGATCAAATTTTAACCAATAAATATTATTGAAAAATATCTAAAATTTTGAGCAATAAAATTATAATTGAAATGGATTTGCAGTGTTACTGGTAATACTACATTCATGTTAGACTAATAACTTCTATGAGGTGTGTTGTAGATGTACCTTGAGCTATTGAGGATAGTTGCTAATTTTAGTGGAGAATTATTATGTGACTTTTTCCCCAAAGGGAAAAGCTAATATTATTTTATCTCTCTGATCACAAAGAGAAAAGTCATGTAAGAAGCTTGTAAATTAAACAAGTAAAAAATAAACAATCATTTTTACTTAATTGCCCTTGGAAAAGGTAGTAGAAATAAATGATTATCACAAAAGAATAGTCTCAAGAAATAAAAATGTGAAATGAACTAATCTAATGTTATGGAAACCACCAGTTAAAAGATTATATAAATCTTTTATGTGGCTTGAAATGGGTATGGAAAACATAGAAGGAAGGAGGTGGTCTGGTGAGCTATGGACATTGGAGACATGCATACAAGGTGTGTTATATGATACTCCTAGGATTGTCTCAAGTGGCTTAGAATTTGTGTTGAGCAATTGTTCTATTGAACATGTTTTTTGCACGTTCTAAATAGAACTATTCCTCCTCAAGTGTCATAGCTAAGAGGGCCTAAATCACTAAGATCTTCTTCAAGTGAGAGTTGTCATTTCTAGAGTTGTTTGAGATAAATATTACTGAAATTTTGATTTTAAATATAGGTTTTGAATATTGATGATTAAAAAATATATTTTATTATTATTTAATATTGAATTTCATATTCAAAATGTCAATTTCTATATTATTCAAATGTTATTTCTTTAAATATATTATGTTGGATATGGAAAATTGATAAGTTATACATAGGTCTTGCACCAAATATGAGGCAACAAATAAATAGAGAAGTACTATTCCTGATCTAAAGACTAAATAGATTTCAAAATTAAAGTCAAATCATCTTTGACCATAAAGCTAACTAAGTAAATGCTCATAAATTAAATGAATAAAACAATGATAATTGTAAATTTGATACAAATGTCATTATAGATGTATGAAAATGACTCATCAATATGTTTAAAAATTTAAATGACACCTGCACAAAAACTAGTTCTGTGGGTTGGGAGTTTACAAATAACATAAAAATGTCTTCTCCTTTGACCAAACTCTTCAAATATTAGTTCATGGATATTACTTTTAATATGATTCAAAATAACAAACAAGTATATTAGTAATGCCCTGGATTCTCTAAATAATAATACTATAAAAATTCTTCCACACTTCCCAAATCTCAGATTAATCTTTTAAAAACGATGAAAAAAAAAACAAATCAAATATTTAACAATTTAAATTATTTAGGAACAATAAAACAACATAAATCCAAATTTTAATTGTAAAAAATTTGAGCTTCTCTAGGCAACTCAATTTAAAAAGAATGCCTCAATTTCTGTGCTGTCAACACTTAAATCACCATTAGAATCGCAGCTGTGGCCGCCTGAGAATGCTAGGAGGAAGGACATGTAAACTAGTACACCCTCTCAACTCTAAGTGTTTCAATTGTGACAGGTTGTCAAAGATGTCAGGGAGATTCTTCAAGTTCTCGCACCATTTTATGTCCAAGTGCTGGAGCTTTGACATGTTGCCAATAGTAATAGGGAGGTTTGTTAATTTTATACACCCTTCCAAGTCCAAGTGTTGCAATTGAGACAGATTGCCAATGCTATTAGGAAGGCTATCTAAGCTTCTACACTTTCCCAAGTACAAGTTCTGTAGCTGTGACAGATTGCCAATGGTATCAGGGAGGTTATTTAATCTATCACACCATCTTAAGTGCAAGTGTTGCAGCTGTAATAGGTTGTCAATGGTACTGGGGAGGTTATTTAAGCTTACACAGCTTTCCAAATTCAAGTATTGCAGCTTTGACAGGTTACCAATAGTACCAGGGAGGTTATTTAAGCTTACACACCTTTCCAAGTTCAAATGCTTCAGCTGTAACAGGTTGCCAATGGTATTAGGAAGGTTCTTTAAGCTTAGACATTCGAACATGTTCAAGTGCTGCAACTGTGATAGATTGCCAATGGTACCAGGGAGGTTATTTATCCTATCGCACCATCCCAAGTCCAAATGCTGCAGATGTGACAGTTTGTCGATGGAATCAGGGAGGCTTATTAAGCTTTTACACCATCTCAAGTCCAAGTACTGCAGCCGTGACAGGTTTCCAATGGAATCAGGGAGGGTTATTAAGCTTTTACACCATCTCAAGTCCAAATGCTGCAGCTGTGACAGGTTGTTAGGAAGTGAAAACAAGGAAGAGATAAAAAGACTGTCCAAATCAGCGCAGCCTTGTAGTTGCATAATCTTCGACTGCCAAATTCTTTCCATAAATCTGGAGTAGCGCGGCTTCTTTACTGCTCTATTCACTCCAATTGCAAAAGGACAATGTTCCAACCTTAGCCATATCAAACTTCTTGGAAGCATGGTTAGTGTGTCTTCAGTCATGCCTTCAATGCAAAGATTCTGCAAATGAAGATAGCGAAGACCAGGGATGTTAAGCGCTTCGAGCCTTTGTGGATTGCCTTCATTGAGTCGAACGCGAGACAAATTGATGTTGTCGGATAGGGTGCTTAAATGGGCAGCCCCCCATAGTCGGGTTTGCTTTGCTTCATTTTCAGCAATGGTCCGCCCCATATCTTGTATATGTTCATGCATATGAAATACACCTTTATCGTCAATCTCTATCAGTTTATTATTCTTTAGATTGGATACGGCAGTGTTTACCATCTTGTACAAGGAATTCCAGAAAACAATGGGCAATGTTTTGTCTTCTCCATTAAAGAAGCAAGCAATGTCCACAAATATTTCTTTCTCCTCATCACTAAGACCACAATAACTGACTCTGAGTGTACTGTAGACCCTTTGCTGAACGTCTGGAATGCGATTAATGTTGCAAAGAGCTTCTTTCCAGCAACCTTCGTTATCCTGCTTATCATATAAGAAAGATCCAATCACTTCCAATGAAAGAGGATGTCCCTTGCAAGCTTCTACTATTCCTTTGGACAGATCTTCGTATCTGGGAGGAGATTCTCTGAGAAAAGCATGCCAACTAAATAATTGGAGACCTTCATTTAACTCCAATCCACTCATCTCGTGGATGCATTCGGATGAGACCCGATTGAGAATGTGCTTGTTTCTAGAAGTTATTATAACTCTGCTGCCAGGGGCCATCCAATCCCCAACCAAAGCATCCAATTGTACAACAGTATCCACATCATCCAAAATCAGCAGCACTTTTAATCCTCCCAAACGATCTTTGAACAAAGATATTCCTTCAGCAACACTGTCAACTTCTCCATTATATCTGCATAAATCTCTCAGAACTTTTCTCTGCAATTTTGTAAGCCCTGAAGCCTCTGCGGAAGTGGCGCGGACGTTAAAGACGAAGGAAGCGGCATTGAAATGAGCGTAAACTTGATTGTACAGGGCCTTGGCAATTGTAGTCTTGCCAATACCACCGATGCCCCATATTCCAACTTTACGCACCTCATCCACTGAATTAAGATTTAATTCCTGAATGAGGGCATTTTTCACATTGTCTATTCCTACTGGGTGCTTGGCAACTTGTAATGGCACTTTGTCCAATGTCTTAATGAGGTCATTCACCACTGTCTTTACCAGTTGAGCTTCGAAGCTGCAATGGGCAGAATAGTTCAATTAAATTTGCAAAAATTGATACCTCTTATTTTCGTTCTACTTCTCTCTATAGAGTTGCAAGATGAGTTGTAAAATGAAACTCTCACACATATTATGAAAGAGAAAATTTGGAAAACGAAAACAATTTTTAATACATATTAAAAAGGATTTGTGAAAAATTAATTAGTGGCACAACTAATTAACATTTATTAAGTTCGGTTCTTATTAATTTATAAAAATTTAACATAATGCCAGAGTAGAGCGCAGCAGTCAATGACAAATGAAGAGTGTTTATAACTCTCCACGATAATTAATAGTTAAATAATGAAATTATTTATGTAAGTCATAAAATTATGAATCAAAATTAACAATTAAGGAATGAAAGTATTTATTGATTTGGTAATTTAAAATAAAGTTTGAAAATAAAAATAATTATATTTGACAAACTGTTTTAAGTGAAGGTAACAAATAAATACTAAAACGTAATTATTCTGTTATTTTTAAAGTTCGGCTCTATTATTTTTGACTTTTTATTTTATAATGGACCATTTAAAAACTATTGTTTTAAACAGAAATACATTTTTAAAATTAGACTATAATTCTTATTAATATTAAATTTTTTAAATTAAATATTTATATTTGAAAATTTGTCTAATTAAGGCTCCAAAGGATAAATGTTGTTTATTGTTCATTAGTCAAATAAAAATATTTAAAAAAATTAAAAATTAAAATTAGATTATAATTTTATAAAAAGAGAATAAAAATTTCAAAATTTTGAATTATTAAACAAATTGTTTGTGAATTTTTTAAATTATAAACATAAGAAATTTTATATAAATGATTTTTTTTTTAAGTTAAAGAAATTTTATATAAATGATTTTTTTTTAAGTTAAAGAATGTTAAACAACAGATATATTGTGTCAAATTCTTTCAAAATAAATCATAAATTTAAAATTGTATTTGGAGTTGAGATATGATTTATCTAAGTTAATGAGATGAAATGCATAAACTCAATATAAATTATAAGGTCCTACACTTCATCCTGGCAGCATTACTGGATGCAATAAGTGCTAAGTGGATCATTCACGCTCATAAGAGATGGGTATGTGTGAACCTCAATGAATTTGATTCAAAAACCACACAATTAAATCTTAATAAAAACATTGAAATTTGGAAGCTGCGGAGATGAAACCGTTTCCGCCTATCAGAGTGAGGGTTGTAACGGCTCCTTTTTCTCAAAGCTGCAGGGGCGAGGATAGGTGCTTTGAGCATAAGTCTTCAGCACGGCACGCGGGGGAAAGTTCAGTGCAAGGTGGACGCAAGGACTAACTGGGCTCTAGAGGAAATGCTGGGGGAAGTCGGGCAGGGGGTGAGAAAGCCTGTTCGGAGCCCATCACCAGACGAGATGTCAAAGCCAATAAACCGTCAGTTTTTCTGCAAGAGGAGCTCGAAGAGGAGGTAATGCACAATGTTAAAGTGTTTTCTCATTTAGGATTATAGGAAGATTCAGGGATTTTTGGCTTCGTCTGTGTAATTTGCATAAGTGGATTTCTAAGCACTAGGAATCTATTGTAGATGGTTGTATCCAAATCTACCTAGCTGCCAGAGGAATTTTTTATCGTGGTTTTTGAAACTGTTGCTGATAGAAATAAAGTTCTATGTGATTTCTTTTGGAGTTGGGAGGAGAAATTTGCTCTATCCTTTAAGCCTTGGCATCCAGCTTTCAACCCTGCAACAAAGACTTTTGATAAAGTTCCTCTGTGGGTAAGACTCCCAAACTTGCCTCTTCATTTTTGGTTTGAGTCTTGCTTAGAGGCTATAGAAAATTCTTTAGGAGATTTTTTGATGATTGATGAGGGCTCTTCAAATCTGCTACACTCCACCTATGCCCAGATTTTGGTGGAGATGGAAGTATCAAAGACACTTCCAGAAGAGGTCTCAATTAAAACCTCCAAAGGATGCTGGGTACAGCCCTTGGATTATGAAGGGGTACCATTTCGATGCAGGAGATGCTTCCAAACTGGACATATTGCTGCACAATGTGCAAAACCCAGATGGTCCAAACCAGCTACTTGGTGGCAGGATGTCTCTCATAGACATTATGCGGTAGAGAAACAAAGTGGGAGTAAGGAAAAGCAGGTTAAGAACAGCTCTCAGGCGGTGGGAAATTCTAAACTGTTTCAGTCAAATAGGGATTCAGATCAGTTGGGGGATCGAGTCATGCTGAGGTGCCCGTCTTGAACGGTGCTGATATAGGGAGAGCTAATGAAGGTGAAGTAGAGAAAAACTTTTATGGTGCTAAAACTCCCGAATGTAGGGAGAAATCAGGCCTGGCGAAGGCGCAGGAAAAAGGGGCGAGTAATGGAGTGGAAGAAGGTTAGAATGGGCAAGCAATGGTTGAAGCTCTTGAAGAATCATGGATGCAACTTGATGCATTTGAGGCATGGCAGAAGGAGGAGGTAGAAATGGAGGAAGATGGGTTGGCAGTGAAGGGGAAATCTTTGGAGAGGCAAAAGGAGGCTGCAAAGGTGGAGGACGGCTAGCAAGTTGTCAAGAGGAGGAAAGATAAAAGTTTTAAAAAAAGAGGTTTTGCTATGGTCTTCGGTCTCAGACCAAAGGAAGACCAAGTTGTGCGTCAAAATTGTAGACTTGTTAATAGGCCCTTTTTTAGAGTCTTGTGGTTGTAAATGTTGCTCTGTGGTGTCTAGTACTTCTTTTCTTAGGGTGAATCCACCAGTTGAACCTTTCTCTGGCTAGAGCCAAGAGAATTTGATGTAATTTCTTTTAAAATTTTAATAATTAAAAAAAAAAACATTGAAATTTGGTACACTATGAAAATATCTCCCACTTGTCATTTTAATTTGTTTGTTTGGATCAACAATTTGAAGATTGAAGAAAAAAATAATACTATTATCAATCCAATATATCCATATTTTGTAAATATCAATTATTTTGTATATATATTTATTATTAATCAATGTAATTATAAAATATTGATTTATTTTTATTTGTAAATAATTAATAAATATAAATGTTAACTATACTATTTCCATGTGATTAAATGGTAAGCGAAGCCTCTCCAACTGTTTTAAATGGTAGCTGGTAGGACCTATTAGATGCCTAATACTTCACTCAAGACTTATTAAACATGTGGTTGTATGGATTAGGCATTTATGACATTTTATCACACAACCAAATTTAGAAATCAGCTCAGCAATAATCAAATTGGATTGTGGAAACTTGATATCATTGATATTTTATCATTTTATGCTTAACTTTTGACTTACTTTGCTGATATAGGTGGGGGGTTTCTGATTTTTAAGCTTTTTCAACCTGTGCCAAGTTTTAGTTTTCCATCACCCAGAAACACAAAATATTGTGTTATTGATTTTATATTATTTTAAACTAAGTACTAATCAGATCTGGGGTTTCATGCCATGACTTTCCCTAAGAAATAAAGGTTATTTTTATTAAAAAGGGTTTGAAATTCATGATTTTGGCCCAAAGGTGTGTAATTTCAAAATTTTATGCCATGTACTTTATTTGTAAATGGCCCAAATCTTTCGATTTTATTTATTTTGTGATGGTATGGTTAGGTTATGCACACCTAAGGTTTAGTTGCCCGTGGCAACCCAGCAAACCCAATAGAATGGGTTTGCTTAAAAAGCATGATTATGGAAAATTGTTGATTCAAAAAAGTTATCAAATGCTTCCTCAAAGACCGTTATAACAGCGGCAAGGGTTTTGTCTTATGATCCCATCTTGGCATGAAGAAGATAGTTTGGTAATTCATGATATGATCTGAAGAAGGTTTATTATGCCGTCTCTGAGATCTACAAACAAGGAGGCTGTAATCTTGCTTTCGAGATTTTTCTTCACCTCATTCTTGAAGAGATTATCTATTGCTCGGGGTCATGATTACATTTGTTTCATTCTTCAAATCAGAAGCAAGGGTTTTGGAAAGCTAATAATTATGGATAGTTATATCGATTCCATCAACCTCACACAATCCTCACACTCAAATTCTACTTTGGATAGTCGTAAAACATGATCAATTCCTTATTGTAGTTATCAAGGTCATAGGGTTCCAACAGGGGTGGTTTCCGTGTATTCAGCTCACTAAGCATTACCATTACCATGATACTGTCTAGTCATTGATTGAAGAATGTCTTTACAAAATCAATGTAGGTGGAGATATAAGTTTGGAAACAAAGAGAATATTCTTTTTATCTCAATGCATCATTCCATAGCTACTTCCATACCATGTGGAGGTCAACACTTACGATCCTTGAGAAGGTTGTTTGAGAGGTAATAGGACAGTACATAGCATTGTCAGAAACAAACATCACTACATGGTCGCTCAGTCTTCTCATGGCATTCGTTATTCAAAATTCAATAATTTTCACTTAGGTTGGGTAGGGTTGTAGTCTTTTGGGAGATTTAATCATCAAAAATCACATTTTTATTGCTCATAGACTGCCATAAACATCACTGTCACAGCCAAGGTATAATCATGCATTAGTTAGAGATAATTAAATGTGTTGTCATCAAGATCAATGGACGTCAAGTCAACTAGGGCTATATAATCTTATGAAGAAGGTTATTTTGAATAATAAGAGTGTTTATTAGTTGTTAAGGATCTCAAAAGAAAAGAAAAGGGGCTGTCATAATAGTCAAGCATATGGTTATCAACAAAGAAGGAAATGAGACTCTCATAATGTCCTAGTTACAAAAGGTTTTGATTGAGATCGACTATCAACTATGTAATCTAGGAATGTGTACCCAACAAAATTAGGGTCATTCCCGGTTAAAAACGTTTTAGGGACATGGGGGCACCTTGGAAACGTCTTTGCGTCATCCCCAAATCTCTCTTAGAAATCGGAAACATTTCTGATATGCTTGGCAATACGCAGGAATTGCACTTGTAGCTATCATTTACATTGCAACAAAAAAAAAAAATGAGCACTAGCAACAGTGAGAGTAGTGAGGGTCAAGAAATTAAAATTGAACAAACATGCCATGGAAGTTCCTCAAGAAATGTGACTATTTCAAGGACACATAGTTCAGAAAATCCTTTTTAGTGCCCTTCTAACCTCTTGAAAAAGTATGCAAAGGGCCCATTTAACCCAAAAAAACCTCTTTTACAATTTGCAATAGCCATAGACACTAAAAAAAAATTCAAGGGGGAGTAGAGTATGGCCATACCATATTTGCAAGGTCCCTATAGGGGCAGCTACACGAGTTTACTCCCATCTTTTAGGCATAACTTGTCAAGGGGTAAAAACATGCAAAACCATAACATTATCTAAGAAGGCCGAGGTGACTACGTTGCACATGGAGGGTGAAGCCAAAAAAACAAGAATGCCAATAGAATCTTTGCAGCCTACTGGATCAATGTCTAGTGCTACAAATACTGAATCTAGGAGTGTTGTACTTGATAGACAAAGAAGAAATAGAAGGTCCACTAGTGTTTGTGACATGTTTAACATGCAATTATGAGATGTAGGTAATAGTTATATTGTCAAACTTTTCTATGCTAATGAGCTATACCATTTCATGTGGCACACTCTCTTTTTTTTAAACAAATGTTCAAAGATGCACTTGTTGTTGGTCCTTCATATCTTCTCCTTGGAGATCATAAGCTACACACCTCTCTCCTTGATAAGGAGTATTCCAAAGTGAGTATAATAATGGAGGAGATGAGACAATTTTGGATAAGGGATGGTTGCTCTATCATTATGGATGGGCAGACCAATATTAGACATCGACCACTCATCAATGCTATTGTCACATTATAAACTCATTTTTTATTTAAAAATTCATCAAACTAGTAGAATCTTAATCTAGCTATACATAGAGGAAATTGAAAAAAAACAAAACATACTAAATCAGGCATTACATTAATAATTAAAAAACTCGAGAAATTTTAAACGCAAAATATTAAATTTTTAGATTTAAGATAAATTACAAGTGCATGTATAATAAAAGTCTATATAAAAAAATTATTATATTACATCTAGATTTGAATATTTATTATTGTTATATTTAACTATTTTTGTATTAATTTAATTACAAGACACGTTTCAAGAATAATTAAATTCTATCAAATAATAATAAATTATTAACATAATATTAGATTTTCACTAATCCTCTACACTATCCCCTAGATGCTTTCCTACACAAATTAATTTATAATGTTCATTTCGTCATACTAAAAACAACAATATTTTAAAAAATAATTCATAGATTAAAAAAATTATATTAAATTTTGAGTTTCCATAAAACCTTAAAAGTCCTCTATTTAAAAGGGAAATTAAATTCTTGTCTTCTCTCATTTGCATGCTATTGGAAATCAAGGTGAAACTACAACAATTTTAACTTGAATAAAGTGTTTGTAAATCTATAATATATATGTTTATCAAAGATTACCCACAAAGATTATATGAAGAAATAAACAATACCATTAGTGACACAATATTTACGTGGAAAAACTCTTGCAAGAAAAAACTTCACACCCAAAGAGATCCAATGCTTGTATTGATCCTTCAAATGAGTATACATCAATACAACATATCTCTCTTATAGAATTCAAAACAACACTTTGTTACTTCTTCAACCTACAAAACACCCATACATACTACTAACCCAAGGCACCAATTTATAGAAGAGCTAGAGGTGAGAAAAGCATTATGGTATCTCCAAACAAGTGGTAAACCACATGCAAAAACCATAAGCCCCCCATGGTGGATAGCCTTTAAACTTAGTAAATTACAATAAATCATCTCATAGCCTTCATATGGGCACCTAGCCAATAGCCAATAGAAAATCGGTAACTCCCAATGCTCCATATCTCCCTACAGTTAAAATGCACAACATGCAAGACTTGACTCCCTAACATACAAGAGCATGCAACCAACATGCAACAACATGCAAGGGGTTGACTCTTCATCTTCCATTTGGATGCCCAAGAAGAAGAATCTACATTTAAACTTTGTAACTATCATCAATGACTAAATCCTCCTTTGTGAATGCAATTACATTTTTTATATAAAAATAAATATTGAGTATTTTTATCCTACATGTCCTTAGACATCCATGTACACCTTCCAAAGATCATAAAGACGCATGAAAATGACATAGAATTGTACGGTTAATATTATTTCATTTCTTTTTTTTCCTAATTGAAAGTTTGGAGAGAGGAGAGAAAAATACAATATAGGAAACTTCTCCCCAAAGTAATAGATCTTCCTCTACTCAAGTTTTATTACATTTTTTGTTTAGAAATTTATTTAACTATATTACACGTGTCCTCAATCAGTTTATTTGATTAAAATCTAAATCTACATGTTTCACCTTTTTTTTTTTAAATCCTACCTCTTTGTTGTATTATTATTAATTATTTTTTATTTCTTTTATATGCTACGAGTTTCCAAATGGGGATGTTTTCCTACAAGATTGTTTACACCTATGCTTTAATCTACACAATGTTGGGAAGGAGCATTTTATACATCTATTTTTAATTTCATTTATTGCATATATTTTTATATACTTAAATACAAGCTAAGTTAAATTATATATATATAATGGGTTTTGAGGGGGATCGAGAATGCCACCCAAGAGGCCAATCCCTTATGGTGTCACACCTCTTAGAGGGGTCTGTGACACTCAAAAGGGTCACGGCCTCATGAGGACAAAGGACCCTACCCCTCAACCACAACAAAGGCTATGGTTTGGTGGGGGGGTCGCACCATAAGGCGTAGGCCTTGAAACCTTAAAAAAACTTCTTTTTAATTTTAAATTTTAAAAAATAATACAATAAAACATAAACATATATTTATTTTCCTCATCAAATATTATCTTATAATGTACATATTTTACTTTGAAGCACAAAAGGATATGTCATTATTCAAAATTTTCAACAAACACCAAAAAAATTCATTCCTTAACATTCAAAATCTTGAGTGTCCAAATTTTATTTCAACATAGAACAATAAGATAATGGAACCAAATATGTTACAAAATAATGGTAGATTTCCAAGACATATATTTTATGTACAAAGGATATGTAACTAGTAAGCTAGCTAAATTATTTGTAACACTAGAAACAAGCCCTAAAATTAGTGTAAGTCTTTTAATCTCTATTTTTGGATAACTTTCTCGCAACTTGCCAATATTCACTAGCACTAGTCCAAAGCCAATGTTAAGCATCATCCCTAGTGTTTAACAATTAACCTTGACACAAGCAATGTAGTTCAGTATACCTTTGTAAGCGCAATTTTACACTTCAAACATATTAGTTACAATAAAGAGAAGTCACAAAACCTACCACTTCTCCAAACCTTTAGGCCCTATCCAACGTGTGTGGCCCAAATCAAATTTGTTCCAATTTCCCTCTAATTACTTTAGAGTTTTCAAATATTTGTTGTAAACAAATCCAATAATATAACGACAAGAACAAAATCATTTTTTTTTAATATTGTTCAGATTAAAATAATCAGATGCTTTTATATTAAAACCGTACCTAAACATTGTAAAAAAGCTTGTGCAGACTAAACCCCTACCTTTACCTTTTCATTGATTTTTTTGCAAAAGTTGTTTCTTTAGCCATTGACTCATATCATTTCAATAATTATAGATTTCCAATTCAAAATTAAACTGAAAGCCTGAAACCCTTCCCTAAAACCCTATGGAGAAATATGTCACCCATTATCCAGCCGCAGCCATTAAATAATAAACTAAAAGTATAGAAAAGTATGCAGAAAGTGAGGTTCGTTACTTACCCTTGAGTCATATCCGTGGACCATCCTGAGCGATCACAGATCTGCAGAAGGGCATGCTTCCACCCATCGATCTCTTCTCTTGAATATCGATCTGGATGGCTATAATGTTTTTGAAATGCTTGCTTATAGGGACTGGACTCGTTTTCAGGATACCTAACATGAGTTGGATCAACATGATAAAAGAGAGGAATGATCAAATCAGGGGTGCCCATCAAGTCAGGGGTGCTCAACATTGCAGCGGCCTCCTTGAGACACCATGCTGAGTGTGCATAGCCTTTGGAAAATATAGGAATACGAATGGCACTGCCCTTGATTGCTCTTTCCAGGTCATGTCAATGATTTCCCCCCTTTTCAATTTGTGACTGTCCAAGAAGACATTGAGTCCTGCTGTGGAGAGAGCTTGGTAGAGATGATCGACCAGAGTCTTTCTGACATCTGGTCCCCTGAAACTCAGAAACACATGATACTTCTTATCGCTTTGGAAGGCAAGTTTGGTTGTGGGAGGCTTGTATTGTTCCACTTCCATCTTAGAGTTGGATCTGAAGAGACAGGCTTTACTAACAATAGACAGAAAACAGAGGTTTCAACCCAAAATTTCAGACGGTGAATTGAATCATACAAATCTTTCAACTCCGACCACACATTGCCGTGCGATATCTACTTCTTGATTACAAATGACAGACACCTAATATTGAGTAAAAAATGTCAAATGACGGGGGTGCCCACTATTATTAAATATTTTTTTCCGTCACTTCAACTTAACTGGCACGGCAGGCGTGCCAGCATTTTTGGCTTTTTTTCGCGCCCATTTTTATTATGTTTTTTCTTTCCTCATCACTTGCAAGTTGCATCTTTTTCCGGAGTTAGGTTCTTTACTTTTATTTGTTAGGTTTATTTTAAATTAAACATTTTAAATATAATAATTAGTTTATAAGTTTTTATATAAATTTAGTTATTATATTATAATATTTTGATTTTATTGTTATTGATTTTTAAAATATTTTTACACCAACGTGTCTTATGTGAGCTTTTGAAGCTCATTTTGTCCATCAATGGTTCACAAACTCTGAAAGACCCGACAAGGTACTTAAATCAATCTCAGTCGTCCATTATTTTTCATGGGATTTCATCGTTTCACCAGTTTAATATTTATTTCCTCATCTTTGATTTCGTTTTGCATTTAATACGGTTAAAATACCTGCGAGAGGAATTTGCAGCCTCTGTTTGCCCACTGACTGCAGCGACTAGGCACGTGTAAGCTGAGTGGAGAGAGCCTCTGCAAAATAGAGTTAGGCAACTTGACGTAAAAATTTGAACAAGTTATCTATATTATTTCACAAATATGTAAGAATATAATTTGTAACAAATTGAATGTAGTTTCTAAATTACTAGGTTTATTTAAAAATAAATAAAATCTATTTGGTGAAAATTTGAAATTTCAATGCAGTAGTACTTAAATTTCAGGGAAAAAATAAGTAGGTGTCTGTCTGACCACCCTGACCATAATAAAATGATAATATTTTTTTTATAATATTTTAGATATAAGTAGAGGACTCATGTCCCATGTGATGCATATTTTTGTATTTTTTCCAAGTAAATAATTAATTATAATTTTTATTACAACTTTTAGAAAATATAAAACTTCGTATGTCGACCACCTTAGCTTGGTCAAAACTTCATGAAATTCAATTTTTAATCCTATAGTATGCAAAGCATAGAATGATGCATATTTGTGATGCAAAGCTATAGATTTTTCAATCACTTATCAATTAAGATTTATTTGTAATTCAAATAGAAAATCGGAAATAATTATTTATTAAATTCAAAGTAAAGCATAATTTATATTGGTGGAAAGTTGGAAATCTCTTTTAAAACCCTTTTCGTTACATCAATTTTTGGGTTAAAAAAGTCATTAGCCATATACCCTACACACATACCCATTATATACGCCACTTTTTGGCCCATCATGATCCTCGCACATACCCATATTTTAATTTTTATGCCATTACATAATTAATTTAATGATGTACTTTTTAATGTTTGAAAGTTCAAAAAATTAAAACATTTCAATAGTGATGTTAACAACCTTGAAATTAGTGTGTTTTATGTTTCATGTGATCATAAAAGATTAAAAAGTCAGTTGTAGAGGTGGTTGTTCAATGGTTGATGTGTAAAGGCCTTTAAAAGGCATAAAGTGATCATTGTAATGGTTGTTGATGGTTAAAGATTTAAAATACAAACTCTTGATATTCGAAAATCTATGTTTTTCTTAAAAAAAATTGTATTTTTCATGTTATGCAGCACTATACAGTCATATGAAGCCATATTTTGATATGAAATCAATTCCAAGTCGTGAAGATATGTGTTACCTTTGATTTGAATCTGATTTGAGGGCTTAAGGCGTTGATTTGAGTTAGGAAGCTTCATTTCTTTGCATACAGTTCGGTTACCCTGTTTTTGAGGGTTTTGTAGTCCAAACATGATATAAATTGGCTCTTACACTTTTTGTGATTATTGTAGCTTGTGTAAGAGGCCCCATGCATATTCTTGTAATTGTAGGATGCATGAATAAGGCGTAGGATGAGAAATAAAGAAGGTATAGTTGTTGTCCTCAAAAGTTTTGTGAAGAAAAGCATGTGAAATGAGAGGTTCAAGCCTAGGTTTCAACAAAATATATATAGGATATCTGATTTTATGGATTTTTATCCATGTGCAAACCTAATGGGTTGTTTCTGAACATTGAATATAAATGATATACATACACACACCCACACAAACACACACATATATATGTATGTATGTATGTATATGTATTTTTAAATGTAAATGTAAATGCAATTATTGGATACTCTCCTAGAACAATAAATGCAACATATCATTAAAGAAATCTATATCTATGTATATAAATGTGTATTTCTAAATGCAAGTGTAAATGCAAAGAGCATATAGTTTTGTAGTGTTATAGATACAACATATCCATAAATTAATGTAATTGAAATTCTAAAGTCTTCGACACATATAATATGAAATCGATCAAACTATTAAACTACATGAGAAATAAATGAAAACAGTAAATGCATATGTATGTATATTTGTAAATGTATGTGTAAAATAAATAAGAATAGTGAAAATTATAAAAAAATACAAGGGGAGACCATTGCCTTATTGGGTATATGGAGTTTAATGAATATCTGCAAATGTGGATTTCAATAATGGCAATAATTCAAACTATCAGGCACAGAAATTGTTTACAACTTGTGTAAACGTGCAAGTGAATAATTGACAAACTCTTCTTGAGATAGAATGACAATTCTAGTTATGTGATTCTTCTTATTAATCCAAGTAACACTTCCCAATTGTTGTGATTGATTAAAAGATTTTAATCCCTATTTTAGATAACTGAATAACCAGATCACACATATATAGCAAATGTACAATGATAAACTGAGTATAAAATTGTTATATTAATTTAAACAATAGAGAAGCATCAAAATGGAGACAATCAAATAATTGCATAAATTTAACAAACAGTTGATACCAAAATCTTAATCCGCAACTTAGATATCTTCATTTACTCCATCAAAATGCATGCATCTAAGTCTCTGTATATCAAAATTTATTGTCTACTACAAATGACCTATATGCCATATGTCTGGTGTTTGTATCTTGGCTCTCTTCAACACTTAGTTCTCTAGGAGGGTAGCTGTAATCTTGAGTTTTTAGTTCTCTAGAGGGCTAAATAGAAATATGAAATTACATAATAGAACCTTGTAATCGCATTTGATGCAGATTCAAATACTAGCCGTCGATCCTTCACTTTGGTCAAATGATCAAATGAATGCCTTCAAAACAAACTGACACGATCTCCATCATGGCAATAAGGGCCCACCATACTATGGGTTGTCAAGGAAATCCATGTGGCACTCGCCCGCGATATTATGATCGATAAAGACCTCACAATTTCTGATCACGCGATGGTAGGCAACCGTGGATTTCAACCATCAGTAATCCTATTCGTTCAACACAGTCGCCAGCTTTGTCATTAACCATCAAGCACCTTTCCTACCAAGATTATAACATCTCTGTTGATTTGAAACACGTGCATCTCATAAATGCTTTAGTAACCCACTATATAATGTATTAAAACCAGATAAATGAATCAAAGTATTTCTATCATCTCTTCGGCTTCATTAAATGAGACACGTGGCGCTCGCCTGTGATATCGCGATCAACCAAACTAGTGTGGTGGGGTCATCACGGGATGGCGGGGAATGGTTGAGATCAAATGATAATTGATTTACGGTCACGCAAACTTGTCCCTCTGCAAAATATAAAATATTTATTAAAATCTAACGAGGGGACATGACTAGGTCGATGATAAATGACATAAGTTATTTTTTAAATGAGGGAGCATGTGACCATCCAAGACTTAGAGAATAATAAAGTCAGGAAAAGGAAATAAAACAATAAATCAAAAAGGGCCCAACCTAAACGAAGCGATGGGGCTTAAGTTGTTTTAAAACCCTCCCCAAAAAATAATGGTCCAAAAGATCCCAACCAAGGCGTAAGATAAACAATAGGGTTTTACATGAAAACAAAGGTAAAACCCCAACCTTAGGCTTTTCCCAAACACCATAGATGACCAAAGACATAAGGCAAGATAAAAATGGAACACAAAGAGAAAAATTTTGAATTTCCATCACAAGGAAAGGTCTCGTCCCTTCTTGGTAGTGATAACCTCTTCCACACACAACCTTTAAAAATTATGAATAAAGGAATATAATCTTTGAAGAACTCAAAGTTGATTCTCTCCTACCTGATGCTTTTAGTCATTTTATCCTTACAAATATTTATAGTGATTACTAGAGGCACATAGACCAATTCTTCATAATAGAAGAATTTGATCATACTTTTCCAATGATGGCATTATGAGAAAACCTTAGGTTAAATGAATAATTCCTAGCTAAGTTCTTTAAATCATGTCCAACTGTATAAGAGAAGATCGTTGCTATGTGTACATGGATACCATGGAGAAAGGCTCTTTGGGCTCTTTCATCAATCATCCTATCTTAAAACATACCAAAAGTCTCCTAGCAATTAGACATAAGAAGATTTAAGATGACTTAAAAAAAATTATTGTCAAAGCATAAACTTATAATGACTTAACCAGGCCTAGTACACACTCCCTCCCCGTTAACCACTTAGACATATGGAAATTAAATGTAAATTTGCTGCTATTTTTAGTCGTGTAGGTGTCCAATAAACCACTTGGTGGTGTTTCCCTTCAAGTTTATTTACTTGAATGAAGAGTAAAAGTCCTTTGATTACAATTAAAAAATACATTTGAGGCCTTGGTTGTGTAACTGGTGGACCATAGTCACATTTAACACTTGTTACAAAGTTTGGGAGTTAAAACATTAAGTAGATTTGATTTGTGATGGACACATTTGGACGGTAGTAACAATAACTTGCAATCTATCAAGACTTGATTACCTTATAACGTGTGAAATTCTAGCGATGAAATGATAGATTAATCATAATGTCACCTTGGGATCACATCACCATGAAAGAACTTCATTCAACATCCTTATGAGTGTAGGTACCACCAAATAGGTATTTTTCAGATCTGTCTTCCTCGAACGAGGGAAATTCAGGAAGAGAAGAGGAAAGCGAAATATGTGGTATGTCTAAAAGAGAGAGATCAACTAGAGGTCAAAAGATTAGAAGAAAATTTTGTAAATGCATGAAATTTTTTCTTGTTGAAAGGGGTTCATGTTCTTATGATAATGAGAGCATAGGCGACGTTGAGGTACCCTTGAGGTACAAACATCTACAGAAATAATGGGTACCCAAGGAACTTCCTCTCCCTTTCCCTCTCTCTCTCTCATTCTTCCCCTTGTTGGTTTTTACTATAACCAGGTTGGTCTTCTAATCTACCTATGGAATTGCCAATTCCAATCAAGGGCAGCTTGAAGGACCTGGACCAACTAACGAGGATTTTAAAGACCTCCTACACTTTGGGCTCTGCAAGACCTAGGAGGGTGATTCCTTAATGCGTTTACAACCTCTGCACCATTATTATAAACGACATTAACAACAATAGGTAATCTCATTTAATAGCTTAACATAATAGGATAATACTGGATAGAATTGGTTGTTCATCAATAATATCAACTATTTGGAGCATGAGATAACTACAACACATTCCACAGTATAAAATAGTCATTGATTTGCAATTTTTAGCAAGCTCTAGGTAAAAACAAACAAATATTGAACCATACAGATTAGTACAACTTAGATCAATGCTATATATCCATTGGGGGATTCAAATTAATAAACATCTAAGGGTTTATGACAGATTTAACACATAGCATATAAGATCCTTGAGAACATTGCTTTACAATTTCATCAACATGTATTCTAACCCAATACTACTTATTAAATCCTTATACAGAACATATCCACCTACAATCCCATTCAAGCATTTTAATTAATTTCTTGAATTAAAGCCAAAACATAAATCATACACACCACAATAGTGAGATGAATGAGACAAACCTTGATTATCTTATTCAAAATTAAGATATGTATGTACAATGGAGAGACATGAGTTTGAAATAATCATTTCAATTCAAATGCCAATATTGTCATAAAACATCAAATCCCCATGAATTCAAAACCTATTACAGAATGACTCAAAACCTAAACTGCATTTTCCTTAAAAACATCAAACTTTACAATTTGCTCTGCAACTCTACCTAGACTCGACCAAATATATCTAACTTGCTAATATGTACTTCTGGCCTTGAAATCTTTCTTATAGAAAATGAAGGAGAAAATAAGCATTGGGCCAGAAAGTACACTTGTCACTAGCCAATTAAAACACCTAGTGATATTCTAAAAATTGTTACAACAATAATCACCCAGGACAATCTTCTTGTTCATAGTGCCCACTGAGAATGGTTGATGCAGTAGCAAAAAACCTTAAGAATCTCGCACCCAGATTGCCACCAAAAACAAAATTGGAATCTGTTGTAACTGCAACAGTTGATTTGCCAACCATTAGCAGCCCACTCCTTTTACTCTTCCTTAGTTAAATATTTATTTACCCATTTCTGGTATTCTTCATCAGTTGGCCAATCAAAATTAATTACCTCATTCACCTTCACATTATAAGGTGTGTATTTAACTGCTACCTAATTTGCTTCCCTTTCTAAAGATTCTAAGAATGAGCTGGTGCTAATGATTTTGTCCATACAACTCACTAATAAATCATAATCTAAGTCATCACAAATTAATTTAATTTGATCATTGATGACCTCATTTGCCTGATCTTGCCACTGTTGGAGTGATCTGATATTCCCCTGCTCATCAATTATGTCAGGTAACAATTTGTTGCCCCAATCATCAAAATTCTTCACCAACTCCCTGATCTTCCTACTCAAGTCGTCTGGTAAGGTCTGAAAACTTTGCAATGATTTAACTAACACCTGAGTAGGCCTTAATGATTAGGGCCTATTATTTATATCAAATCTTGAGGCCTTATACATTATGTCTAAATCATTGGCCCTAGGGATCCAATTTTTAATTAATGGTATCACTATTTACTGATCCCTATCAATATTCTTTATTGCATCTAATAATAAATAATATAAAGAATATATAGATGACAATCTATTATCAACCTTCTCATTTAGATGCCTTAATACAGTAGTAACAACCTCATTTTGTTTTAGAAGGGCTCTGTCCTCACTTACCTTCAAGGATGCCTATAATTCTTCAATTTTATGCATTAGTTGCTTCTTCAAAGGATCAACAGAGTATTCCATTTCTTCATCAATTTGTTCTAAAGAAGGATTGAGGGAAGGAGTTTGACTGAGAGACCCTGGTGTGGAAACAATAGGAGAAGCAGGAGGCACTGACCCTGATGTAGAAGGCAATGTACTGATCCCTAGAGCACTTGATGTCTCCCCAATCTATTTGTACCTTAGTCTATCCACCTTAGTCTTCAACTCAACATTCTTTTGTTGCATCTTGCTATATTCTTCAATTAAGAGATTATATTTCTCCATTAGGCTTTTCTTTTTAGCCTCCTCTCTTTTAGCAGTCTTTTGGGCCAATTTGGCCACATTTACAGTCAAATTATTGGCCTTAGTGGTTGAGGTCTTTGAAGCCCTTTTTATTATTAACCCTCCTCTTAAATTTGGGCTAATATTAGTAACATTTGGCTTTCTCCCTTGAGGGGCCAATGCCCAAATTTCTAAGGTCTCATATTTTTCACTGAAAGAAAAATCTTGCAATGTTGCCTTGACCTCTTATTTAGAATCTTGCAAGGGATGCTTGGACTTCAGAATAGCATTAAAAACTATGGTATTTGCAATGTCTCATTCAGGAAAAATTAAAACACCAGCCTGACTTACTAGTTTTCTCCCTTCCTTAGGAGTGATGTTCTTAAATTAATCCATTAATTCAGCTTTCACTTCATCATCATTCTCTTGGTCTGACCTGTTAGGTCTCAATTCTCTTCTCTTCTTACACTCATCTTGGTATTCTTCCAATTTCATTCTCCATACCAATTGCAAGAAGACATGTGCTTTTACATATGTATTATCATCTAGAAACTCCTTGCATGCCTCCATTTTTTCATCTTGCACACATTTACCTTTCATATCCAAATCAGATAAAACCAACTTAGCTGGCCTAAGAGGGGAAGGCATACCAATCTGCATGTCCTGATTAGTGACAACAATTTCATCCACCAAATCCTCATGTGGTTGATTAGTCTTTTGCCTCTTAGGACTTGGATCGAATGGTAGTGGTGAGGGACTATCCTCAGGTGATGATTCCAAATCAATGATCTTAATATCCCCAGGCATTTTGAATTTTGGACCTGGTTATGTAGGCAATTTCATTATTTGTTTCCCTTTTCTGTCCTCTTCTTCCTCATCACTGCTATCATCTCTTTTTCTCCTATAAATAGGCCTCTTTCCTGTAGGTTGGTATGTTGGCCTTGTTTCAATTGGCCTGGCACCTTGCTCCTGTATACTCAGACTCAACTCTAATTTTATCTTCTTAGTCCTCAAAGTGCCCATGATTTCTTTGAAGTTCTCCATTAGAATTCCAAAAATTCCAATTTTCTTATGGTATGGATTGAATTCCAACAATGGATCATACTTTGGATCCATTTTGTGCACAATAGCCAATAGTTTATCATAAGCTATCCATTTCTCCTTGTTCAACTCTTGCTTGCTTAGGTCAAATTCATTTCTAATCAAGTCCTTAGGAAAGTTGAACTCATGCACAAATTTACCACCTTTTATCCTTTGTTTGAAAAGGGCAAAGAAACCCTCATGATCATGCTGCTACTTAGGACCACACCTTAAATGATAGTCTTCAAAGAATTTCCCAAAGTGCACCTAGCCTCTTTTTGAAAAGACAAAATTTGACACCACTGTATAATATGGGAAAAACGTTCCTTTACCCTTCCCAGTAAGGTTGTCCTCATGGATATAACCAATTTTCCACATAACCTTTGCAAATCCCACCCTTGGTGGCACATTGTATGGCAATATATGAGGGGTCCCTTGAAAACCGTACACCCTCAAGACAGTGTTGACTGGGTATGGAATAATGTCACCCTAGTTAAACTTTCAATTTTGGCCTCCTCCCTTTTGGTTTGAGGAAATCATGCAGTCCCTCAGGAATCCTGGGTACATTTACCATCAACCTGGCTCTCAATCTAGAAGCAAAACAATTGTCAAAATGCACATAACTAGTGTTTTCTCTATTACATGATAAATTTGCAGTCCACATTTGTACTGGAAATATTTCTCCATCAACCAATTACCTTAATTCCATCTTCTCAGAGAAGAAATCAACATTCTTGTACAAGAACATATACATTAACATAGAATACTAGAATAATTGGGTGCCTGTATCATTTTGCTGCAATTTTAACAGCCCTTCATGTATCCTTTCAGCCAACAAAGAAGCAAAATCATAAGTCACAGGGAAGTTAGGGTGTTGTATTTACACCCCCATGAACATGTAAGCGATAGGCATCACTATGTTAGGATTGAAACCCAAAATTTGGCACAGTGAGTAAAAAGTGGTCAAGAAATGATTTGCAAAGCAATTCAATCTAAAAGTTTCTTGGTCACTAGGGCTAATATAGAATCTTGAACCTCCTATCCTAGCCAAATGAGGTGGGAGCAACTTAGTTCTGAAGAGTGATTTCAACTTTCCATACTCTTGCTTCATTTCCTCAAGATTGATAGGAACCAAGTACATACTAGACTCACTCAAATCAAAAACCTGTCAAAATTCTTCTCTATTAATGCTTAACAGGACCCTTCCATCATTATCTCTAATTACCTGTGTGATAGGGTCATATCATGCAACCACTGCCCTAAGCAAGTCTACATCAGGGAACACATTTGGTATCACCAGCTTCCCCATATCATACATCCAACTATTAGAAAAGGGGTGGGGAAAATTCCTCTGTCCAAACCACAATCTGAACATCTCTAGACCAGTAAGAGGAACCCTAGCATTGGCTATGTTCGAACAATTATACACTAATCCCTCCCCTAGGGTTTTTCCTCACATCAAAACCAAACCCTTCTTCATGTCATTTGTCGACAAGGGAAATTGATTCAGGAAGTCATCATATAGGTTTCTACTTAAATAATCAATCTGGCCAGAGTGTTGTTTTGTCAGTGCCATCTTGAGTAAACTAGGGCTCCCTTGCTATCTCAAACCTTAGACAGACTAGGGCTAAACAAAGTATGAAATTAAAGAACAAAACTTTGCAATTTCTCACAATTCAGTTAATCTATAGCCCCAAAAATAATTATCAATAAGCCCTACGACAAGCACACAACAAATTTCCCCCAAATTCGAGTTCAAAATAACCAGGAGATACAAAAATTGAACTCACGGCTTTGCGCTTGCAGAAACCCAAATCCTTGTTGTAACAGCTTGTGACTTCGACCTCGGCTTTGCGACTACTCCGCAAAGATGTTTTGAATGCTTTATGATACCAAAAGTAGAAGAATAGTTGCTTTATTTTGATCAAACTAGGGCAGTAGATGTCATGTCCGTCATTAAATATCACTCGTGTGTTGCACGAACAACTCCATTCATATTTGATGCAAGTTCAAATATTAGCCGTCGATCCTTCACCTTAGTCATATCATCAAACGGCTACCTTCAAATCAAGCTGACACAATCTCCATCGTGGCAACAAGGGGCCCACCATACTATATGCTGCCAACAAAATCCACGTGGCGCTTGCCCACGATATCGCGATCAATAAAGACCTCGCAACTTTTGATCACATGATGGCGGACAACCGTTGATCTTGAACCATCAACAATCTAGTTCATCTAACACAGTCACCAGCTTTGTCATTAACCATCGAGCATCTTCCCTGTCGAGATCATAACACCTCCGCTGATTTGAAACAAGTGCATCTCACAAACGCTTTAGTAACTCGCTACATATTGTATTAAAGCCAGATTAATTTACCAAAGTATTTTCATCATTCCTTCGGCTTCACCAAATGAGACACGTGGCACCCACCCATGATATCACGATCAACCAAGACAATGTGGTGGGGTCATTGAGGGATGGCAGGAATGACTGAGATCAAACGATGATTGATCAATGGTCATGCGAACTTGTTCCTCTACAAAATAAAAGCATTTATTAAAGGAATAAGGGGACATCACTTGGCTAACGAAAAACAATGACATAAGTTGTCACTTAAATGAGGGAGCATGAGACCATCCAAGACTTGGGAGAAATAAAGTCAAGCGAAAGAAATAAAATGATAAAACAAAAGGGGGCCAGACCTAGACGAAGCGATGGGACTTAAGATGTTTTAAAACCTTCCAAAAAGTAATGGCCGAATAGATCCTTCCTAAGATGTAAGATAATACTAGGGTTTTACATGAAGATAAAGGTAAAACCCCAACCTTAGGATTTTCTCAAACACCATGGATGACCAGAGACATAAGGCAGGGTAAAACTTTGAAGCTCCATCACCCTCTCCCTTCCCCCTCCTAATTCTCTCTCTCTCCCTCTCTCTTTCTCTCTCTCTCGTCTCTCCCTCATACCCCCTCTACCTCTCTCTCTCTCTCTCTACCCTTAGCCCTTTACCCTTAACCCTTAAATCCTTAAACCATTAAACCCTCTATCCTTTATCTCTCTTCCACTCCCTCCCTCTCTCTCAAGACTCTCCCTCCTACCCTCTCTCCCTCTCTCAGGTCTCTCTCTCTCACTCACTCCCTCTATCTCTCTCCCCTCTGCCCTTAACCCTAAACCATACACCCTTAACCCTTAAACCCTCTACCCTCTATCTATATCCCACTCCCTGCCTCCCTCCCTCTCTCTCAAGTCTCACCCTCCTACCCCCTCTCCCTCTCTTAGGTCTCTCTCTCTCTCACTCACTCACATCTCTCTCCCCTCTACCCTTTTAACCATCTACTTGATGGAAATTCAAAGTTTTATCCTGCCTTATGTCTCTGGTCATCTATGGTGTTTGGGAAAAGCCTAGGGTTGGGGTTTTACCTTTGTCTTCATGTAAAACCCTAGTATTATCTTACACCTTAGGAAGGATCTATTCGACTGTTACTTTTTGGGAAGGTTTTTAAAAAATCTTAAGTCCCATCGCTTCGTCTAGGTCTGGCCCCCTTTAGTTTTATCATTTTATTTCCTTCGTTTAATTTTATTCTCCTAAGTTTTGGATGGTCTCATGCTCCCTCATTTAAGTGACAACTTATGTCACTGTTTGTCCTTGGCCTAGTGATGTCCCCTTATTCCTTTAATAAATTTTTTTATTTTGCAGAGGGGATTTGATGTTTTATGATAGTACTGGCATTTGAATTGGTCTCTCCATTGTACATGCATATCTGAATTTTGAATAAGATAATCAAAGGTTGTCTCGTTCATCTCACTGTTGTGGTGTGTATGATTTTTGTTTTGGCTCTAATTCAAGGAATTAATTAAAATGCTTGAATGGGATTGTAGGTGGATATGTTCTATTTAAGGATTTGATAAGTAGTATTGGGTTAGAATACATGTTGATGAAATTGTAAAGCAATGTTCTCATTGATCTTATATGTTATGTGTTAAATCTGTCATAAACCCTTAGATGTTTATGAATTTGACTCCCTCAATGGATATATGGCACTGATCTAAGTTGTACTAATTTGTATGGTTTAGTGTTTGTTTGTTTTTACCTAGAGCTTGCTACAAATTGCAAATCAATGACTTTTACACCGTGGAATGTGTTGTAGTTATCTCATGCTCCAAATAGTTGATATTATTGATGAACAACCAATTCTATTCAGTATTGTCCTATTATGTTGAGCTATTAAATGAAATTATCTATTGTTGTTAATGTTGTTTACGATAATGGTGCAGAGGTTGTAAACGCATTAAGGGATCACCTTCCCGGGTTTTGTAGAGCCCAAAGTGTAGGAGGTCTTTAAAATCCTCGTCAGTTGGTCCAGGTCCTTCGAGCTGCCCTTGATTGGAATTGGCAATTCCATAGGTAGATTAGAAGACTAACCTGGTTACATTAAAAACAACCGACACTACCCTTAACCCTTAACCCTCTATCTCTCTCCCACTCCCTCCCTCTCTCAGGTCTCTCTCTTTCTCACTCACTCCTATCTTTGTCCCCTCTACCTTCTCCCTCTACCCTCTATCTCTCTCCCACTCCCTCCCTCTCTCTCTCACTGAATCCCTCTATCTCTCTCCCCTCTACCCTAAACCCTAAACCCAAACCCTTAAACCCTCTACCCTCTCTCTCTCTCTCAAGTCTCTCCCTCCTACCCCCTCTCCCTCTCTTAGGTCTCTCTCTATCTCTCACTC